>OY720445.1:9023867-9722555 GCA_963082915.1 Dolichopus griseipennis | reverse complement strand
TGATAATATTTTATATATATATATATACATATTTTTATCAATTTTCTATTTAGAAACGATTGTACAAAATGTGTAATTTGATGATGAGAGAATACTCGTGTATATGTTATATAGGTATATAGAAAAGAATGTCAGAGAGAGAGAGAGAGAGAGAGAAAAGAGGTGAAATTAAATTGAAGTTTACAGGTTTATGCGTTCTGTTCTCAAGGTTTTTTTTTTTATTTGTTTATTTGTAATTTTACTATGAGCTCCAATTTTATAAAACAAAAAAAAAAAACCAAAAACAAATACAAATACAAATAAACATAAATGACACAAAAATAAAGGTTTTGACATTGTAAATTTTATAAATTGAAGGTAAAATTGAAAATTTTCTAAAAAAAATTATTATGGAAAATTGAAAATAAGCATGAAACAAATTTTAAAAATTGACTTTGATATTCTAATCTAATATTTTTAACTAGACAATTTACAATGAATGGTTTCGATTGTTTAAAGAGTCAGTGCAGTAGAACTAATTTTTGATCATAATGTATAAATGTTTTTGACTTAAAAGTTACTTTTTGTAGACTTCAGAAATTAATTAACTATTAGAAGGATGACAGCTCATTTACCTAACTTAGATCTTTAATAAAATAACTCTGGTTAATTATGTAGAAGCGCCACACTCATGGGCAATTCACAATTTGCAAAAATAGGGAGTGTGCTTCTACTGCATAATGAATATGTTATGACTTTGAGAGGGCTTCTTAGTTATTTAATTAAGAAGAACTTAGTTCATTAATTCTTTGAAATAAAAAGTGTCAACATTTTTCATTTTGGGCTATAAAAATCAATTAAATTGGAAGATGTAAAAATGATGACTTAAAAGGAACCCAACTTTGGCAAAATAAATTTTTTCAATTGAAAAATACAAATTGACTTACAGTACCTTATCTTTCTGCATGAATTAATATTGTAATTAGAAATTTAAAAAAAAATGTTGAAATGTTTTGTAGTTCTATTGACATTTTGTTACTTTTATTTAGTTTTTGGGTAATTGAGAATTACCTGAAAAAAACATAATTTAATTACAGATGTGACTTTATTTAGTGATTGCTTTTGTTTAGGAAAATCTTAAAATGTTGATTTGGTGTTGAAAATTTTATGTATTTTTTATGTAAGTTATTTGAAAAAAAGTAATGAAAAAAATCAAAGGGTTCCTAAAAAGCACATTTTCAAAATTTGTCAATTTTCAAAACAATGTTAATCTTCTAGACATTTAATGAATGTACAAAATCAAGATATATTTTCTTTGATTTTAAGAAACGCCTACAATTGCTTAAGAATTTTGCAAAAAATCATTTTCGCATAACTGCAAATTAACCGTTTGGCAACCCTATAAATTAGTGTTATATATATTTTTTTGCAAGGGAATGGAACGCTCGAAAGCCACCCATTGGAACTGTGCGGTATTTCGTTGGGTAGTGTGCGACTTTAACGCACCAAAACTACACCCTTTTTGAACCAAACTTTAGGAAGGAACCTTTGATACAAATGTACAGTTTGTAAAGCTTATAAGAACAGCTATTGTTTGGAGCTTCCACAATGTAAATATTCCTTGTAGAACTTTTGTTATAACAATTTCAGTAAGGGGCTTTTTCGGTCTTTAGGTACTTTAGCTTCGTTACTGGTGGAGCTACAGAAAAAAGTTCCATGAAAATATTTGTTTTTCATTATCTATAGTATCTAGTTTCGTTTCTTTATTTCAAATGATGTAAAAGTGTTGTAAATACACGGCGCAGACGGACATAGTGAAACCATAAAAGCACATGTTTTTTAGAAATTTTAAAAATTTTTCAAAACAAAAATCTTATTAAGATTTAAAAATGCAATTAAAAATTACAAAAAAAGTCAGTATTTTTCTCTGATTGGTGTATTGTTTATATGGAATAACATCATATTTGGATTTTTTTTTTTTAGATTAACAATAGCATAGAGTTCTTGCATATTTTGTAAAGAATAATAACATCTGTTGAATTCTTATCATTCTCATTATTTTCTTATGAAAAAATAAATGTTGAAGTTTGAAGCATCTTAAATTAATCAATCAATATCCCCAAATTATTTGAAATTATTTTTACCGAAGATCATCCAGAAATAAATACCTGTCAAATGTCCAATCCCGTACTTCATACTAATATCCGATAAAAGCAATTTTATCGAATGAATCTTATATGCATCATACACGCTAGTTTAGGGTTCTTCAAGTCAGTAGAAAACATAGCCATGTGATTCCTTAAAAAGCTGCATTATAAGATAGCTAATATGAGCTCACTTTAGAAAATAGTTACGGCTGGGTGGTACAGTGGTAAGAGTGCCGACCTTTCATGCGAAAAGCCCGGGTGCAAATTCCAGTGAAAGTTAAAAAAAAACTTTTCTGGTTTTCGACTCGAGTCAGCTACCATTAGCCGTTGGATTCAAGTTAATGGCTTAATCAATAATTAATAATTATATATCTTTAATAAAAAATACAATAATATAACAATATAAACAAATAATTGAATCGAATAATATAACTCACAGTTATAGAATACCATTTAATTTAATTTCAAAATATTACAATATAAACAAAAATAAAATTGTATTTTTTGAAAATCTAAGACGGTTCTACATGTTATAAAGCCTAGCCTAGATAATAAAATTATCTCATGTTTAAATTGTATTTGGAATTCATTAAGATCAATTCTAATAACACGAATATAATATGATCCCCTGTTCCAATATGTACGAATGGTATAAACAGGCTTATTAGTTGAACAGTTGAACACATTAAATCTAATGTCTTTCAAACGGCTGTGGTCTTAAAAAAACCAATAAAATTAACTTTGTTTTAGGCTTTATCAGTGATTTCTCAGAATTATCAGGTCTTATATCTGAAATTCGAATTCTCAACTATAAATGCTCCAATTAAATTTATTATTATTAAATTCAAATGGCAATAGAATCAAATATCTAAAAAATAAAATTATAAACACAAGGTAAAAGTAAATTAATCGAATATCAAAAATTAAAAAATCCAAAAGATACAAAATAAAACAAAAATTAATTTACAAATATTTAAATCGAAATTAATCCATTAAAATAGAAAATAAATAAATAAATTAAAATATACAATATAAATAAAAATTAAAACTATAAACAAATGTATAAATATTTATGTATATATTATAAAATACCTAAATACCGGGATATATAAAATAATGAATTCTTTAACAAATTTTTAATATCTTCAAAAAAAAAAAAACACTATTTCTATCCTTTTCTAACTAATAATATTTATTAGGGTATATTGCTTCGAAATTGTATACCTGGATTTAATTGTGTACCTGTGTTATGTTTTTGTTTATTATTTATTTTTTTTTTGGTTATGTTTTCTTGATTTTTAGATTAGATAATATCTGCATATAAAATCTAAAATTCATTGACATTTGTTTCTAGTGTTTCTACAATCTACTACTCGTATATAAGTTTGTATTATTGTTTTAATTTCATGTTTTGTTTTTTTTTTTTTTTTATATGGCTATGATTAGATTATGGAAATATTTAAATTACTAAAAAAAAATATTTATAATATAAAAAGAAAAATATATAATAAATTTAAATAAATTTTAAAAATTGTAGACATATTTGACATTTTATGTTTGTTTGAATTGCTCTAGGTCTATTTTTTGTTTGTTTTTTTTTGTTTTAAATAGAACTGACCAACAAACTTTAACTTTAGTTTTAAAGTTTTTCGGACATAAGTGTAATATTATAATTTGATTCTGAGTGTTGCCAACTGCTGCTCAAGATAGAACTTTTTTGACCAAATAGGACACCTTTAGTTATGACCGACTCCTTTTGATACAAGTTTTTACCTTATTTACTTAGCTTTAGTTCTGCTAACTTATTACCGAGAGACCTTTAAAATCTTGGGCCAAACACAACAAATTTTCAATTTCTTGGGATCTAGACTGAAATTTTTAACTATTTTACATTTGGAAATTCAAAGTCGTACCAAATTCCAACGAAGATTCAACTTTCGTTTTACGCCAATAAGCTTTGATTCAAAGATTTTTTGCATGAACTTTATGCTATGAGTTCAAATTTTTAGGCTAAATCCAAATAATTCGCCATAAGAAAGAGAAAAACCACCTTAAGGCATCTGGAATTCTACGCTCCTCTGTAGTTGAGATTCTACTCACTAAAAAAACTTATCTTGTAGCTGTGGAGTAACGCTGAGATGTAAATGTCCATCAAAAATTTAATTGAAAACCAAGTATTTATAAGTTGACTACCTTCTTGAATTTTTCTAAATCATAAGTATTGGAAAGCACTTATAAGGGAATTTTATTACAAAATTTGGAGATGTGACATATAAAATATTTCCTATTTCTAGTTCGACGTCGACTACAAAAGGGTTGGATTTTGGCATAACAGTTTTAATTTAATCTGAAGCATTGCCTTGATAGATCTTATACCTAGTCTTCCCCAAATCCATTCGACAGCCTTAATCCCATGAATATGATAAGTTTTTTTTACTTTTGAAACATTAATTTAGATAAATAAGATAACATAAAGTATTCATACATGGCAACATTAACTTAACCTTATTGATACTATATACATATTAAATTTACTAAAGTTTACTGCATATATAAAATCTATTTCTTAGATAATATATGAGTACAACATGGTATTTAATGCAACATGGTCATTTTTTAAAAAAAAACTTCTTGTATTATTATTGTTTTTTATTTTTAATTTTTTCATGTTCACATCTTGTTAGTCTACAAGTTTCTTAAAAAATATTTTTTCTTAACATAGATGTATATCAGATGATAGTAAATTTAAATTTTTGTTTTTTTTTTTTTCATTTTTACCTTAAATATACCTGATATACGTAGTACGTACTAGTATCTATGTAGTGTATCTGTGGCTAGTTAATATTTTTTAACAGAAGGAATACATGGTACCAAAAAAAAATTAGAAAAATATTGTAGTGGAGTAGTTGGAGACATTTTTTTTTTGTTTTGTTTTTTCTGTTGTAGACATTTAATTTTATGAGTTCGAAAATTCGGTTTTTCTTATTATTTTGTTTTTGTTTTTTACAATTTTCATGAATTTACAATTTATCCTATTCATTTCGATAGTTTTTATAGTTTTCTGGTCAATGATTTTATGACTATTTCATACTCTAAAAAAGATATTATTAAAATACATTATAAAGATATTTCACTTATAATATTTACTTTTTGTTTTGTATTTTTTTTTTGTGAAATAAAATTTTTATTGGTTCACTTTATTCATAATGCATGTAGAATTGCATAAGTAAATTGAAAATTTTGATTAAGTCTTTAATTTTGTCTGTCCATTTGATGATCTGGCATAAATTGGTTCCTTGTGAAATTTGTTACAATGTTATGGGAGTTTGAGAACCTGTGCTTGAACCATGTAAAGTAAAACATGCGTCTAAATAACGGTAGATGCTGCAATCAAAAAAGAGGATTAAATAAATGAATATGTATATGAATCATTATGATTATTAATTTCAAAATATTTGTAAAGTAAAGACAGATAGTAGAGAGATAACTTTGCTAAGTCAAGTGTTTTCAGACTGGTAAAAAAAAAAAGTTATGAGGATGCTTCTTAAACTTTATTTTTTCTTCTTGGAAAAATGTAATGCCTCAACTAAAAATTACCTTACAGTCTACAGTTTATTGAGTGCGAATCACGATAATCTTTATTAGTTTAGTTCCATTATTACTTTTCAAAATCAGATATTATTTGATTGACCACGTTCTCTGAAGTGTTGCGGATTCTATCATAGCTCTATTATTGGTTTCCATATAGTAATTTTTACCCTTTGCTCTATCAATCTTAATTTTCTTTTACTTATTGGATGTTTTATCGGTTGCCCTCCTGTTAGGACCTACAAAGTAGCAGAATTAAACCAGTAAGTTTGGGCCCTGTATAAACTATGCGTATCTTTAATATAAGTACTTATTTATGGCTACTATTACTACAATAACGACAAATTTATTAATTGTCACATTATTTAAAATATTTTTTTTATTTTACAATAATAATTGTAACTTTAATTGCCTATAGCATTTATCAATTGAATAAATACTTAATATATTATATGTTAGGTACAATTTTATTTAGATCACATATATATAAGAAATAAAACGTTACTAATGTACAAAACAGACAGGTGATATATTATTACATAAATTTTAAAAATAAATAAATTAAAAAAAAAATATATACGTAATTTTTTCCAATAAAATTTATTATTAAATAATAAATAAATTTTCATGTGATATTGAATTAAGTACACAATTTTTTGAATGTAAAAGCAAAATAGAACGACTATTACCTATACATATGTGAACTATAAAAGGTTATTAAAATATTTTTACGGTATTACCGAACATTTACGAGTAATTTTTATTATCTTTGTTATATATAGAATCATTGTTATGGTAACATTTGCGGTTATGGTCGAGAATCGAAGGTGCATTCCAGAGTTAAAAAATTTTAAAAAATCTGAAACTATTATAATAAAACTAATGTAAGCAGAGGTCCGGAACGAAAGGATATTGGAGCAAGATTTTGTATTTTTCGGAGCAATTCTGAATCAAAATTGAACCAACCCTTTTACCTTTGAAGCCAGAAGTCGAACTGACTTGATTTAAAAAACTTAGTAGTCGAATTTGTAGCAGATTCTGTAGTAGAATTTAAACAGTTGAAAAAAAATTGGAAAAGTCTCATAAAGTGGTATCAAAATTTTTGTGGGCTATTTGTTGGGGCAGATGTAAGAGTCGCAATTTTTCAATTTTTCTTGCTATATTTAAGTTCTGCTAAAAAAATATGTGTCTTTTATAAAAAAATAATACTTTTTATAAATTATTTCGGTCTGCTTACTGGATCCCCAGAAACGTGGACTTTCAATTTTTTGAAATTTCATAAATTATAAAAACCTAAGGAACTTAATTTCCAACGGAACTTTATTTGTTGATTTTTGCGATTTAAGTTCCGAAATGAAAATTTTAAAAATTCAATTCCGATAAAGTTCCCCGGAGCGATATTTGAAATTGGAGCAAGATTTTTTCCGAAATAATTATTGTTTCGGAACTTTAAATTTTTATTTCGCTTCGTTCCGGACCTCTGAAATGGAAAGAAAAAATCAGTGAAATATTCTAAAAATAAGTATTAGATTTTTGTATTCTATATAGAACGATTTTATATTAGTTTATTGGGATCGTCAGGTTTATTGGGTTGCATTTTATGGAGATTTTTATTTTTTATTTGATATTTCTTGAAAATTTTATTCCGTTGGTCATCAACAAATAAATTTTGTGTTTATTTTTATTGAAATGATTGCGTTGTAATGCAATTCAAAAAGCACATCATTGATATATATATTTAAATAATGTGTAGATACTTTATAATTCTAGTATAACAAACAATTGATGATGTCATTAAAAATTAGAGGCATAAAAATGTGAATTTAATGCGTTCAAAAACGCACAAAACTGATAATGATTTAGATAAGAATCATGAAAAATTGACGAGTCTAATGTACAAGGCAGTAAATACTTAGGCGTTAGATGAAAGTGGTATAGACTTTAATGAGGTATAAGGGAAAGTGTGGGGATTTTATAATTTTTTAATATTGATCTAAGCAAAAAACTGGGATTTATGCATTTTTTGAACTTATTTAAAAATAAAAGTTTATTATTAAGAAATTTCTTTATGGTGTCTTTAATTTGATTTTTTTTTGCGACTTTATGACTTTTTAATATTAGATAGTATTACATAATTTAAATAGATAAAAATCTGTATCCATGGATATCTTAAAAAATGTGGGTATATTAAAATTTAATGAATAATTATTTATTTCTATCTAGTTATTCTAATTGAATTTTTAAGCTATTAAAAACAACTATAAAATAATAGATATCATGTTACGGAACGAATTGATAGTTTTATTTTCATTAATATTGAAAATAAAATAAATTCATGAAAGTATTTCCGATTTATACTACGATACTTCAACATTTCTATATATTTAATTCTTAGTTGGAATCAAAGTAATTTGGCATTTCCATTAAATTTCCCATGACGATTCCAACTTCTAGAATTATATTAAAATTCAAAAATAATTATCGGATTGATTACTAATAGGCACAATAGATTTCACAGGTGTGATGATTGATATTAAAATTCAAGTACCTATATAGTTTCACGTCTGCAATAGATAAAGGCTAAAAATTAGAAATATTGTATGTTTTGATTAAATATTTCTTGTGCACTAAAGCATATACTGCTTTTATCTGGCCAATTATATTAGTTTAGTTAAGATGCCGACGTTTTAATCAAAGAGTCTCGTGCATTAAACCACAGTCTGATCAAATTTAATAATGATGGTTTACAAAAATATTATATGGTTTCAAACTCTCTTATATACAATAAACGCAGCCAAGAAATCAAAGGCATACTGCAAATAATGATTCAAGACACTGAAATCCATCCTTATGCGTAAAAAAACAATTAAGCGAATGCCATGTCTTCAAACTAATAGTAAAATGGGCCCAAGAAAAATATCTCTTTCACCTGAAGCCAAAATTTAATTTTTAATTTTTGTTTGCAAAAATTTAAATTGACATTATTCAAAAAGTTTAAAGTAAAGTTTAATTTTAATTTAAAACAATTAAAATAAAGTGAAAATTTTTCAAAAAACAAAACCCAAAATATTATAAACAAAACATATGTGTAAAATTTTTCCCAACAAAAAAAAACAAAAAACTAGACAATGGCCAAAAAAATGGAATTTTCACTTCAAATAAAATTCCACTTAAGATACATAGTAACCTAGAAACCTAAAGAGCAAAAAAATACTCAAAAACAATCTTATTTAAACAAGAAAAGAAACAATTAAATATCATTTTTCGTTTTTTTGTATTTTTTTTTTTAAATATTTTTATTATTATCATTATTGTTATACATTTTATATTACAGAGTGAAATAATAATAATAGAAATAAAAATATCCAAAAAAAAATTGTTTAAAAAAATTCTATGATTACAGGTTAGCTACCTTATTACCTTTCTATCTATCAATTTCTTTTCATTATTTTTATGATTTTTTTTTTCTCACTTCCCAAAATGATTTTTTTTTTTTTTTTCACTTACATACATTTCTTTTTTCATATTTAACACTTTCTCCATCACAATCAGTCATCTAAAACAAGGCTTACATTTTTGGTAACATATGATCTCTTTTATGCCCCATATCAAATGATTTTTCTTTGTTGGCCATAGCCATACCCAAAAATCAGTCAATTATTTCGTTATTATGATATCTCTTTATGTCAATTTCATCAGCATAAATAACTGTTCTTTTCCACATATTATATATATATATATATATATTTATTATTTTACATTTAACATTTGGACTGTAACAAATCTTAAAATAAAATGTGCGAGCGGTAAAAAAATTAAAACACAAAGTTTCTCACTTAAGTTTTTTGTTTTTTTCTTTTTTTTTTTATATTGAAAATTACGATCATATGAGCAAATAAGTAAACAGATAGATCTCATCAGACATTCAAATAAAAAATAAAAAAAAAAAATACACCACACGAATTTACCTATCAATTATGTCCAATCGATATTCGGAATTTTTTTTTATTGGAGTTGGAGTTTGAGTCGGGAGTGTAAAGTACACAGAGAAAGAAAAAAAAATAAAACAATAACACTTTAAAATTTTTATTATTTTATTATTATTATTTTTCAGATCGCAATTGTTTCAAATTTTTTAACTTGAGTACTCAAATATAAAAAAAAAAAAATACAGTATATATGTACAGTACATTTACCTTCATCGTTCATAACTGCCACTAAAAAATTTATTAAAATATGATTCGTACTTCAAATTTTGTATATGTCTTTTTCAGGTTTAAATTAATGAAATATACAATTTACTGCTGGTAATTTACTAAGAGAGCTAAAAATTTAAGTAAATGTATAAGACTGCCAAAAAAAAAAAAACGAATATTTAACTAAGAAAATCTTTAGAATTGTAACTTAATCAATTCCAAGTAATCAATCTTTATTGTAAAAGCTTAAAGCGTTTAACATTATAATAGTAACAACAAAAAAATGAATTCTTTTTTGTAAAATAAGTGAAGTTTAATAATTTTAGTACTTACTATCTGTTTATTATATATGGGTAAAAAAAAATGATGACTGGCTTAAGGGTTAACTTTCGCTATAAAAATAAAAAACAAAAAGAAACTGAAATGTGAACTATTTAATTCAAATATTTTCTAAATTATAATGTATTATGTGTGGAATATTTGTATAATAATTCGATTTTAAAATTTTTCAGGAAGTAAAATTATATTTTAGTAAAATATAATTCTGAAAAGGTTCTCTAAGATGAGTTAGAATAACACTGATTTAGTGAGATGATTCTATAAAAAGCAAACAAGTAAATTTTACCTATAAACATCATTAATTATGTTTAATTGAATTAAGAAGTCTGTTTAAATTATATTTCTATATGATGTCTAATATAACTGTAGTGTATCACATGTGTCTCTATATGAGTGAACAGTCCGTAAGTCATTCTTATATATAATTATCTAGGTATCAAAACACTTACGTAAAAAAGGTCCTACTAAATTAAACCCAGATATCAGGTCATCTATTTACATTCAACATTAGTAAATTAACATTGTTTGATTTTATCTTTTTAAAATCGATTTCATTAATATGACAAATTTTCTTAAATTCTTTCTCTTGTTATGTCATATGATCTTATCCTATAATACTTTTCCTTATACCAAAATGTAATTTTAACTTTGTTAGTTTATTTTCAAAACTTAACTTATTTGCATATCAAATTTTATAAAATTATCATATATTGGTAATTGGCACTGTTGTCGATTTAACGAGATGTGATTTAAAATAAAAACAACTTAATAAGTACATTTCATTAAAAAGAAAGTGATATAAAGTTGAACATAATTATGCATTGCAAAATTTTTTTTTTTATTATAATTTAACATCTGTAGATTTTCATTTTTCATAAGTTTCATATAAGTTCGTGAATTAGCTATCATGAGTTGATGGTTTGTATTAATATCAATGTACCATAAATTTGCTTTGAGTTTCAAACAATACCACCGCTTAAATTTATACTTCTGGGATGGATAACACTAATATTTGTAACCTAACTATACTTTAAATGTTTAAATTATTCGTGGGAAATATTTATCAATTGAAAATTAAGTACTCTTTAGTAGAAGTAATTTTTTGTATCGAATTATAGACACTATACTTTTTCAAACGAATTGTTTGATTTTCGTTTCTATACTAGCATTATAAGTTATTATCTAATATTTATTAATGGATCTATTTAAATAATATCTCAATGAAATATTTGGCAATAAAAGAAATTTAAATTTTGAAGAATTTTAGTGAAAAATTTAATTGAGGAAATGCCGTTATTTTTCAAAATTAAATAAAATTTGTCATTGAGTTTTTCTTCATTTTTTTGCTTAGAATATAAAATCCGCGTAACCAATTATAAAAATATATTGAATTGAACGTATTATACGTCGATTTCTAATGCCATTGCTGTATTGTATTTAAATTTATTTATACAAAGTTAAATAATTAATTTACCTCTTAAAATGTAATATGTTTGCTCAAGATACTTTTTTTTTTTTAAATAAATCTATTACCTTTGCCATATTTTTGATTTCAAATATATTATATTTCTTCTTTTCTTATGAAGTAAAACCTGCACAAATTTATATTCAAGTTTACCTTAAGGGCATTTGTTGTAAATTTCTTTTTGTTTTCAAATGCTAAAAAAAAATATCAAATTGTAAAATGAATGCACAAGATACTTTCTTCGATCACTTATATATTCTTTTAAAGTTAAAATAATAGAAAAACTCTTAAATATTATTATTAAAAAATTGTATTATATAGGTGCGATCTCTATTGAATTATATCGCACTTTAAAAAGTTTGAGGCAAGCGGTTAACCCATCCAAAGAAAAAAAGGTAAAACTTCGGTATATTGACCTGTAACAATTAAAGTTGTGCACTAGGTGTATAAAATAATTGAGTTATATTGAATATAAAAATTTGAACGAATTGTTTAAGAATCTATTTTTGTAAATCAAAGCCTAGGTGTAAGCGGAAACATATACCTATTTAATTGGGAAATCAAACCAATTTTACTCGTAAATTTAATTTAATACAATTCCCCATCACTATATCTTCCTAGCTCAGTCTGTAAATATGCTGCAACAGACACATGTTTCCCTTTAAAATTAGAGAACTCCCTAAACCGAAGTTTTCCCCAAAAACTTAATAATATATTAAGATAAAAAAATGTTACCTCATTATTTGGAGGTTATTACCTATAATTTTTTTTTATGGATAAAAAAAATAATAATAATATAAAAATGACTCTGAACTCTATTTTCAAACACTTAAAAAATGTTTAAAAAACTGAAAAGAATATAAGAATAAAATAAAAGTGTATTTAATAACTACAGTTTTTGTGTGAATGAAAGCGATGATTTGACAATTTTATGGGAGAAAAAAAAATAGAATAAAAAAATAAAAAACATAGTAAATATATATTAGAAATATCTTAAAATCATATATACATAGTGATTTTCTTCTCTTTTTTATTATTATTATTTTTATTAATATTATTATCATTAAACTTTAAGACTTACCTGTTGTAGTACCTATAATCATCTTATTTCAAGTACTTCTTTTGAACGTCATTTTGTTAAAACTATTTAAGTGTTATATAGAAAAATTATTTCATTACAATTTGAAAAAACGAGAGGTGAACCCATTTAATTGTTGTTAAAAGAGCAGCGCTATTCACTATTTAAAATATTAAGTTGTGCAGAATTCATAGACCCATATTATTTGACAAAAATTTGAATAAAACAGCGTTTGCAAATTTTCTGAAGCACTTAAGGTCTGGCTAAGTTAGATTTTACAGCAGCCGATTAAGGGTCATCTTTGGAGTTTTTTACAATAAGTTTTAAGTAAGTAAGCTTTTGGTAATTTATTTTAAATTCGAATAAGAACCAAGTACAGTTCGAAATAGAAAGATACTAATTGATTTACCTTCGAAATATTTTTGGTATTATGAATAAAAGAAAGTGAAGCGATTCTATAACACGTTGAAACTAAAAATTTTATTACATAAGACTAAAACTGTAACTAACGATTACCCCTGTTCATAAAAAAAATTATACATTTTATTAATATTTCAATGAAGCAAAATAGATTTGTTTTGCTTCATTAAATATCATTATTTTTTTTTATCTTATACCACCTCTTGATTGTTTCCTTTATTTTTGCTGCTTTTTCCATTAGTTCTGGTTATCGTTACTCTTGTAGAATTTCCAAATCAATCCAAAACTATCTACTTTTGTCTTTGTCTCTTTATATAATAATTTTTGTATTAAAACGGTAAATGCTGAAAATTTAATTATTACCCATATAACAAAAAAAAAAAAAAAAATTAAAAAATTAAGAAGGTTCATAAAAGTTTCTTCAATCTTCAGAAACCACGACACCAGTTATCATGTAATACTGATCCTTTCCAGTTGCCTCTAGTAGAGGAAAACTCATTTAATTAGAAAAAAAAGCTACTGTAGTACCGACTAATATTAAGATCCAACATGAAAAACATTTTTCAAATAATAAAAAAACTATACAAAAAAAATGCCAACCATTATTTAACTGATCTATACGTGACTAATAAATTTAACCTGTACATTTTCATATCTGAAACAAACAATCTGTATATATTTTTGCACAAAGAATTGCTCAAGAATTTGCACTCAAATTAAGAACCATAAAACTAATGTTCCGTTAAAATAACAGCAAAAAAACAATAGCAAGAGACCAGAGGCAAATAATATTGTGATATAAGCTTATACTTAAGATACATTGTACATTGTTGTAAAATAGATAGAAAATATATTTAACAATATCATATTAAAATTTCCCGATATATACAAAATAGAGAATTTGAAATATCAGTTAAAAGTTATTATTTAAAAAATTTTTTTTCTTGCGCAATTCTAAATTTTTTTTTGCTAGTGGTAGGAAAATTTATTTTCTTTTTAGTTTTAACGAAACTAAGTATGCTTCATAATACATAATTTTCTTCTTATAAAAAAATAATTACTTTCTGATTGTATAGTTGCAGATTGTATATGTAAATTTTTGTATCATTGTCATATTGATTTTTAATTTTTTTTCATTCATTTGTCAGTAGAAATTTAAATTAGACGTTAAGTGTCTAAAATACTACTGTCCCTTGTTACGTATATTCCTTTGGAAGGTTTAAAAAATTTATTCTAAAATTTTTCAATTTCATTTAAAGAAATATAAACTTTTAATTTACCATAAAAACGGAAATGAAAAGGTTCAACCTTAACGGAAAATATTTAATCGAGGAAGTGCCGTTATTAAAAGTAATAGTATAAAATGTGGAACTTAATTTGGATTGTACTACATTTACAATTGCAAATTCCTGAAGTTAGGAACAAAACCAACAAAAAGGAGTACATAACTTTCGTAGTACTGTGTTTCATCGAAAATATCTGCAGACTGATTTAAACAAATATCTTTCGATACGATAATAACGATAATAAATGTGAATCTAGTTTTTGAAAATCTGAATCAATAAGACCCATTTTATATCAATTCTAACAAATAATTAAATATCTCTGAGAACCACTATAAACATTCAAACATCTTTAAAAAAAAAACAATATCAACTTAAAATTAAAGTAATTTGTCTATTAGATTCTTAAAATTAGTCTTGATCTTGTTATCTCATCAATATGGCATTATAGAACACCTGCACCATAGAATCGGAACTACTAATTAATCTCTTCAAAGTAATTTTTTTTTGCTTCAATTTATATTTTAAAAGATTTTATTTACTTCCTTTAATGTAAAAAGGTTCCACCTACTTTTTATTTGGATTAAAAAACATCAAAAGGTATTTGTTCTTCAAAAAAAACTCCCATTTTTTCCCAAATAATACCAATTTAGATTGACAGAATTTTGTAAAGTTTTTGTGTTGCAGATGCAATTTTTAAAGAAAATTGCAAGTTTAATATTAAATACATTTATAGGTTTCATATTCCTAATATGAAACCATTTAAATGTTTCAAAATAAATGATTCTAATTATACTATTTAATCAAAGAGAACAACCAAATTTGAAACTTATTTTTTATTTTAAAACGTTTAGTTATTTACCGTCCCCGTCTAGTCTTTTCGTCTTTCCGCCCAATGTAGAGTATTTTTATACCCCTTCATACAAAAACGTCACAGGTATATTAAAATTGCTTTTCCGTTTATAACGCATCGTTCTAGTTCTAGCTAGATATAGGAGTAGTGTCAAAAGTATGTTTCTGATTAGTCTTGAAAAATTAATCGATTTTGCAATGTGTGGCTGCCCGTCAGTGTGTCAGAGATAGATAACTAAAAAATTAAAAGTGCTAAGTGATATGTTTCCAATTGTTTTTTGTTAAAATCGGACCAAGGTTTCGAGCAGCTGCCATACAAATATTTAAATATTGCAAACAATTTTTCGAAGTTTTAAGAAATTTCAAACCCATTTTCGGGAAGCTGCAATGTTATCAATCCGATAACTGTGAATCTAATAAAGCTACGACACTAAAATTGAAAAAGGGCAAGTAAAGGGGGAAAGTGCTTTGGCAAAGTTGGACAAGTAATCTTGAACCAATTTGTAACTTTTATTTATGCATGGTTTTTTTCAAAAATAATTTATGGGGTAGAGAAGATTAAATTTTTTTTAATAGTTTTAGTTTTTTCTAATATGTTTTTTAATATGAGCGAATTTAAAGGTATCTAATTGTTTGCAAGGGCAACTACAATCTTCCTCGTTGCTTCATAATTTTGATACATTTAGTATTTAAAATGATTTTTAGGAATTATTTTTTTTTTTTATCTAAATTGGGTCCTAAAATATAATTTTTTTTTAAATTTCAGTCAAAAGTTTCCTTTAATAACAATAATTTGAAGACAATAAAAAAAGCGTTTGAATGCGATGAATAAAAATGGATGAATGAAATGAATGAACATTATAAAATGACTTTTTGTTTTTTTTTTTCAGAAATGATAACAAGGTAGGTAATTATTTCGCTTAAAAATGACTATTCAACTCTCAATCATTTTTTTTTAGTTGTTATATTCGAAAAAATTTAGGATTGAGGTGTGCATGACATGTGATGCATTGAGGTATAAGAACGGTTTTAGTTTTTTAATTTCATTGTGTGGTTTTATTTTAAAAAATTCTTGAGACAAAAAGAGACAGAATTAAAAAAAAATAACCCCTTTTTATTTAATTTGAAAAGTAGTTATTAATTTTTTTTATTTTTTATTTTGGGAATTTTTTTTTCCATTTTATTGTTATTTTCGAAAATTAAATTTTTGTGAACCTAAACTGTATTAGAACTGAAAAGAACTAAGTGGCTTCATCATTTTAAAAAATTTTATTATTGTATTAAATCCTAAAACATGCAATTATCTTGTTCATGTTTTTGAAAAGTTGAATACTGGTAGAAAGTAATGACATGGAATGTATAGCAATGCCAGAGATAGGGATAAAAGTAATATCAGTATGAATATATTGGAATGGGAATAACTTTTTCAATTCTTTAAATTCTTTTACTAAGAAGGGCTAATTATAAAACTCAAAAAAAAAAAAAAAAAATCGAGGGCGCGAAAATATTTAAAAATATATTATAATAGAAACTTAGTGTAACTTAAACATTTTGTACTGGTATATTAGAAAGTCAGCTTCAATTTAAGTGTATATTTAGGGGAACGGGACAAAACCTCGGCGATTAAAATCTCGATGAACAAAATTTCTAAATGGAGAGTTCGATTCTAACCAGGATTTCCTCTTAAATTCTGAATTAGGAAGGACTATTTTTTGGTGGACTATTTTTGATTTTACTGCTGGGTGAGTATTTAGTTTCAATAATTTAGTTACCGGGGATTAAGATAAATTATTTTTTAATTGAAATAGGGGTATGCCGAATAATAGTTCGAGTATTCGGTATTAGGTTTGCCGAATAATAGTTTGGTATTCAGTATATCTATCTTTTGATTCTAGAGTTGGGGTCGAAATCTAGTTCCAAAAACTTTGTGATCGGAGGTTTGGAAGCATTAGCTCCAATATTAAACTTGATTTTTTTTAAAAAATTTTTTTAGCAAATTATTTATTTAATTTCAGCTATCTGAGACATAAATGTTGCAGATATATTTTCGCCCTGATTTTTAAGTGGAATGTAGTATGGTCTTAATATTTTGTATGTATTTATATGTTTATTATATATTTTACTGTATATATTTGGTCACCATGGGGATTTGTAAAACAAAATTATTTTTTCAATAATTTTATTTCCAAATAAAAATTCATGACTCATTTAGGAATCGGACCTGCATTCTCCTCTCAGTAATGCTAACCAGTTAAACTACCGAAGCCCCTCAAATTTTATTACATTAATTAAAAAAATTAGAAACTGACTAATTAAAAACAACGATATTTTGGCCACCGATACTTTGTCAAATGAGATTTTCTGAAAACGAGATTTCTTACCAGACTGATGGATTCCTAGGATCCATTATTGATGCTATTCCAACTTCAATAGAAATAAATATGTAATTTATAGTTAATTTTATTATATAATTTTAAAGAAAGGGTTCAAGGGGACCTTTTTTAAAACCGAATTAAGTCTATTATGTAGCAATATGAGAGTTATTCTACTTTAAAGTTTCATTTATGCAATTGAATTAGTTTGTAGAGAAGTAGTTTGTGTGATATATGAATACAGACAGGTACTGTTTAATATTTAATTTCCGGTTTCAAACTCATTTTTATAAAGTTAAAAGGGGGAAAAGAGAGACTTTGAGAGTTTAAAAAATTAAATGTTTCAATTTTTTAAAAATATTATTTGTATAGGTAATTATATGAAAAGAAAAAAATGGAAAATGAGAGTTAGGGACCATTATACAAAATAGCGGAAGTGTTATAAAACGTTAAATTTTATTTTTATTAACATTTTGAAGTTTGTCACGAAAACTGAAATTTGTTGTTTTTTCCAAATACCACATTTGATTAAATTGCTTGTCAAAAAAAGAATGGAAATTAGATAAATGTATTTTAATTGTCTTTGTTCGTTTTTTTTAATAATTTTTGTCTGATATTACAGCGTGTATATGTTAAAGAATTTCAAATATTTTAGGTGTTCAACATAGTCCCAGTATTTATGGGAATTTTATTACATGTTATTTTGTCGAAATTATTAAAAAATAATTTTTATAATTGATTGATCATTTCTTTTCAAAATAAATTTTTATTTTTTTTGTGGTAGATTTTTATTTCATTTTGTTGTTTTATTTGTTGTAATTGATATTATTAAATTTGGTTTTTAAATTTAGAAACAATTAGAAATATAAATCTGATTGTATCAACAATGCTTCTATACATTAAAGGCCCCCAGTACTGACATTTTCTTTATCAGCATTAGAATATATGGAAATATTTTACTCTTAAAGGAAATATGTTTGTATTGAATTCACATTCCCATAAAAGAAATTGTTTGCCTCTATTGTTAAACCATTAAAGAATTTTACTTAAATACTATGGCATAATAATTAAGGTTCGAATCCCAATAAAATATGATAATTTTTTCTCATTATTAACCAGATTCAGCTTAAATTTGTCATTGAGTTCGAATTAATACCAAAATAATGGAAAAATAGTACCCAATAATACTCACAGGCGGTTTAAACCTGAAAAATTAAATTTGAAAATAGATAAGTTATTTAAGATAGGAACCTAATATTATATGAAACATAAGTTTCTTTTTTGCATTACAACACATAAAGGCGCGTGATAGCTAACGAACTACCACTCCAATTCATCTAATTCAATTTATAGACAGACCTGACTTGCACCAAATATTAAGTTTTTATCTTTATGAATTTGGAAGATATGTTGTCATGATTATTAGATATGGGGAGATGTGTAACTGGTATCCGAATCACTATTAAAATTCCTACAAAATTTCAGAAGCGTAAGGAAATAGAACAGAACAGGACATCCTTATACCAAATTTGAAGCTTCTATGTCTATCATTTTTAAAGGTAGACTTATTAGGCTTTAGGAGGTTTGCTAGGGGTATCCAAACCCCTACTTTAATTCATCCCAAGGCAAATATCAGCAACTGGAAAAACCACTCTTGTACCTAATATAAGCTTCGATTATAAGTGAGTTGCTGAGATAAGGCTCGTAGCTCGTGGCTCGTTCGGCAGTATTCATAGTCTGAACCCATGTTCCGAATTCGCTTTTCTGGTCATTAGTAACTATTTATTTTTTGAATTATCGTGCCAACGTATGGATGAACATTGCAAAATCGTTTCAGAAGATTACGGTGATTTTAAATATATACTTTTCCATGCCTTTAGCTTACTTCCTTTCGGTAATTCCAGGTACTATAACAAGTTTCATGCCCCTATATATATTTTAGGTGTAGCGTTAAAAAAACTAATAACGGAAATAAATAAACAATTGAATTAATGCTTTTAACTCAAAGATAATGATGAAATGACATATGGCTGTGGCTTAAACCACTTTAACCTGATGACACAAACTGCAAATCTAAATTAAATTAAATTATATTTTAAATTTTAATTGAAAATATTAAAATTAATAACTGTTTAAGTTTAATTTTATTTTAATAATTGAAATAATTTTCAACTTTCATAAGAAACAATCCAATTAAATTAAAAATTAAATTAAAATTTAAATGGAAATTAGTATTTAAATGAAAATTATATAAGAAAATATTTTAATTGCATTCAATTTTGCCCTAAAGAAATTTTGCAATTATCTAACATAGAATTATCTAATATTATTTATTTCTTTATAAATAAATTTTTTCTAACTTAATTAAAATCTTGTATATTATTTAGTTTTTTTGATGATTTTATCAACTTAATTCTATTTTTTCTTATATAATTTTTATTTTATGGTCAGTTTTTTTTATAATTATTTAATTATTAAAAATATAAATATAATGTTCCAAAGTATAATACTAATTTGCTATAATTGATCTTTTCTCAATTGAGAAATTAAAAAATTTCCATTATATGGCAAGCGTATCATAAGATATTTAAAGACACAAATATATTTATTTCCAATAAGTATTTCCCATAATAATCCCTAAAAAGTACAAACTGCGAAGGCTTGCATCAGAAAGTAAAATGGTTCGAAGTCCATTCGAATCACGAAGTCCATTCGAAAGCAGATTGGACGTTAACCAATACATGATTTTATAATTCAATGTAATTTAAATTATACAAATTAGATGGGTTGGGATCGATAATTTGGCTTAGTAAAACCTGTTTTCAGAAAATCTCGTTTTAAGAAAATCTCGCGTTTTTACGAATCTTGTATCCCTTTTTGAAAACCACCTTTTTTTATTTTCTGGAAAAGGCTGATAATTCTGATAATTTCTCTTAAAAAAAAAAGGATTTTCTAAACTGATATTATTTACACTCCCGAAGTAGGTAAATTGGATTACAATCCATCAACTTTTGCTTAAACAGTTTTATTTACCTCAACACATCAAAATCAAACCAAATCAAAGATCGCAATCTTTAAATGAAATGTACAGTTTATTGTTGAAAACAAAAACATTAACTAAACTTAATTTAACAACACTTTACTAATATCAAACGATACCTTATATTTTACCGAACTTAAATCGACACCTCAGAATCAATTTAAAATTTAGGTGACACAGTGGTTAAGTGCCGACCTTTCATGTGACAGGCCTTGGTTCAAATCCAATTGAACGTGAAAAAAAACTTTTCTGGTTTTCGACTCGACCCATCTACCAGTCGTCACAGATATAGAATACCATATAACTCTAATACAAAATTATTACAATATAAACAAAAATAGAATTTTATTTATTGAAAATCTAAGAGATTTACTACAGGTTATAAGGCCTAGTGCTATCTCATGTTTAAATTGTATGTGGAATTCATTAGCATCAATTCTAATAACACGGATATAATATGACCCCCTGTTCCAATATGTACCTGTTGTATAGACAGGCTTATTCTTACAGTCTAAAAATTAAACAGTTAGCGCTTAAAAGAAAAAAAAAAATCCTTTAAACTATGTTGAATCCTTGATTGACTGTGAATCAATTTTACTTACAGGTCCTTTCACATAGCAAAATCGAACTTAAAATTACTTACATAATACCAAAACAATTTCAATAATTGGATACATTATATTAAAAAAATTAATACAAATATTTAAAAAAAAAATTATAAAAAATTTCTAATCTTTAAGGATTAAAACATACATTTACAATTTATTTTTCAAAATTAAAACATATACAAAAAGATTGAATCAAATACTCTAGTGTCATTTTTAATAAAATACAACAAAACAAAAAAAAAAAATAATTACATCATTTAAATCCTTAAAAATCCTTAAAAAAATTTACAAAAAATGAAATCTGACCATCCAATTTAATCTTTATCAAAGCATAAGAATTTAAAACTATACAAATTGGGCTCCTCTCATTCTTTTTTTATCAACAAAATTATAATTTATATTTTATTTTTTCATAAATGTATGCGTAATGTTTTGATGTAAATCTTAATCATATATCCTTTTTTTAAATTTTATTTTTATTATTTTATTATCCTTGTTAGTTTTTTATCATCTTTTATTTTTTCTTAACACTTTAATTTTAAATTACACACATACATAAAAATATATTATTATGTAAAAAAAATATATATATAAAATTAAACTATAAAAAATATGTATAATTCCCTAAAGTAATGTGTGTTCCAATAGCAAAAATTTATGCATTTCATTTCATTTTAATATAAAAAAAAAATAATAAAAATATTATTTAAAATTCTACTTATGGTCAAAAAAACACAAAACAAAAACAAAACATGAATTTAAAGAAAAAAAATCCTTAAATAGAAATTGCAAAAAAGGATTAAGAAAGACATTTATATTCATCATATATATATTTTTTTTTATTATTTTTTTATTTTAAGTTTTTTTTCCTATACTGTATGTATTTTGTATTTACCTTTTGAAATCCTTATAAATAAAATGAAATCCTTTTCTTGAATAATTTGTATCCTTTCTCATTTTTTTTTGTTTTTATTTTTAATATTTACAAAAAAAAAAAAAAAAAAATTGCGTATATTAATAATTCTCATAAGGCACATGCATTTGTTTTTAAAGTTATGGAAATAAGTTTCGAAACAAAAATTGCCATTTACAAATTGGTATTTAGTGAGCTACATAGAATAAATTCAGTTAACCACCAGAAGCCTGTAAAGGGTTTAAGCACGTCAAAAGACAATACATTAAGAACTATGAAAAAACTTAAGCATTACTCCTAAAAGTATGCTGAAGTTTTTTGAAGAGGATTGCTTTTGTAATGTTGGATATTGTAGGATGAACAACTTCTATTGGAAGAAAAGAAATTAGAAGACAGTATGCGCCATATTTCAAAGTGTTTCAGTTTAAATTCCAAATCATGAATAAGTTTCCAAGTAAAACTAATGTACTATAAAGCAGTACAATCTACTTTTCGCCTTAAGTTGCCCATTTAATTTGAAACTATATATTAAGGATCTAGTTCATTAGAATCGAATCTCCATCAAAAGTTAAAAATTTAAAAAAAAATTTCTTAAAGAATTTGAACTTCATAATTTACTCAATATTTAAATTAATCAAGTTAACAACATTTTTATGTCTTCAACTATACTTATATACATATAGAATATAATTTTTTTGAATGACCAGCCATATTATTTGTCAGGCTAATTTGTGTCCTTTAACTACTTTCATTTACCTACATACAAAAAAAAAAAAAACAACAACAAAATATGATAAAATATATCAAATATATGAAATGATAGAAAAGGATAGAAAAAAACTAGGTCATACAATTGTCATATCATAATCTATTGATTTTTTTCTTCTATATGTATATACAATGTATGACGTTTATATGTTGCCTATAAAATTTATTAGTTTGTGTATGTGTTTATTTTCAGGGTATAAGTAACATATGGGTAATAAATGATAAATATATTAAAGACTTGAAATTAAATTTGATGAGAAGAAAATTATTTTGCTTTATTTTTAATATTCTTAAAAGAGAGAAAGAGATAGAAAATAAAATATTAAAATATCCCATATATTAATACTATAAAATGAGAATTTGTACATGTATAGAAAAAATTTTATCTTAAAAGTATTTAATATGATGAATAGAGCGTATACTAATTATTATTTATAAATACAGAGTGATTTAAAACTTTTATTTTATCAAAAAGGGTTCGAATTTTTAAAATTACGAAATTGAAGAAACACAAGAAAGAAATACTTGACGTCTATCTATAGCTAACAGACACCATTAATGAATTTTAACTACATATAAATAAAACTTTGTAACTTAACCATGTAAACTTAAGAATACATATTCCATTTCCCAATTTTGGTTTACGGTACTTTTGGTCATGAGTTATTGATATCTTGGTATATTGAAACTTTATTATTTAACTTCTTCTTCTTATACCTATCCGTATCCACTGCTGGATTTGTGTTTGTTTTAATTGTGCTCTAACCAGTCCATTTTCTAATATTTCTTAGACATTGATAGTTACTGGCGGCCTACTCCTCGTCTTTCTTCTACTTTGCTTTTCATAATAAGCAGTTCAGTTTCTATAGTAGTTCAAGCCTCCGTAGAACTTCCATATTGGAAATGTGTCCTGTTCAAGATATCTTTACATTGTGCGACCAAGCCTCCACACCATATAATAAAACTGACCAAACGAAACGTTTAAGGAATTTAATATTTTTCTGTACTTATAAAAGGCATTTCTAACGATTTTTATTCTGTACTAGATTTCCTTATCAGAACTGCAGTCTTCATGTAACCAGGAGCCGAAATATTTAAGACTGCTGACACTTTCCATAGCTTGTGTTTGTGTTATTAGAGGTTAAATTTCTTCTGCTAACAATGAAGCTTATTAACTATAGATCATTTGTATTTACTTTTTGGCAATCGTAACGAAATCCGAAGTCTTCACATTATGACATTTACCAACCTATTAAATACATAAAACATCCAGTACCTACTAAACTACTAAAAAACTTTTAAATAGTTTCCAAAATAAATTGAATAATTATTTACAATGTATTTATTTGCATAAATTACAGAAATAATTTCTTTATACTTACAAAAACTTTGTTTTTTTTTTTTACACACGGTCTTGACTAACCAATCGACCAGCATAAAATAAAAAACATAAAAACAAACATACATTAAATTTAATTTTCCAATAAATAATAATATAGCCCCTTAAAAGTAACCTAAAAACCTGATATACATAAACAAAATAAATTTTTTTGCAATTCCACTAACAAACTTTAGGTACCTACACTGTAGGAAAAACAAGAACAACCACCAAAAGGGGCAAAATGTTTCGATGAATTTTTAGTGCGTGTATATGTATCTGTTTTTATGTCCTTGTTTTGTAATAAATTGTGACATATGTAGTTGAAGCTTTTCATTTTTTTTTTTTTTTTCTTTATGTAGATTCTTCATATTTATACTGGGGTTTGTTTTAAGATATTATAACATTATTATACATATAACCCCAACCCATATTTATAACTAATAATTACCATATGGGTAATAATATTTTATGTATATATATATATATATATACCTATTTATCATATTATTTACATATAACTAATTCATATATTTAAATAGAAAATAAAACAGGGTCGTTCAAGTGATTTAACAATATTATATTAGGTTGAGGATCCTTTCATTCGATAGGTTCGAAAAAAAGGATCCTTTCATTCGAAGTCGTCGATAGGTTCTATGATAACCTGTGGACTCTTGAAAAAGCTTCTGATGAGATTTTTTAGGTGGGACTCAAAATTTCATTGAGGGAAAAGCTAAGGTCTTCAATTTATGACAACACATTTAACCCACCTTAGTATGTTCGCCTGCTTAAGTATGAACGAGGATGAATTTAAGTCTGTGGATTAATAATGACGCCGAATTTAAAGTTTCTAGAAACTTATCAAAAAATCTTCCTAGTGCAAAAAAATTATGTAACAATGTTTTGTAGAATTTTTTTCAACTTATCTCTTTCAATTTTATTTGAAATAATCCAGGATAATGTAAAGAGTTGAGAATTGAAGCCATCTGTACTTAACCTAAGTGTTAAGTCTAGCATAGCAACATTTGTAATATATTAAAGCCGTCCTTGAATAGTTATATGTATTATGCATGTAAAGTGTGTAAGCTCATTTCTATATTATGATGAAAAAGGATAATAAATTTATTATATTATTATTTTTGTTGTTTTTTTTAAGGACCTGTTCCAAAATAAAAAGGACTGGAGAATATTTTCTTTAATGATTTTTTGTTGGGCAAAAAATTGAAAAAAAAAATTTATTTATTACTATTTTCCAATGTTTTGAGTGAATAGTATTAGAGAAAGAGACAGATAGAATAAATAATTTATATATATGTATATTTTAATCTATTTAAAATATAATGGGACACAATATTTTTTACAAATGAATAATATTGAATTAGGGTTAAGAAATTTACATATAATATTTATAAAAATTTTTTAAAAAAAAATGTATGATATTAAAATATAATTGATGATAAAAATTGATAAATATCGAAGATTAAGTACCAATTTTTAAATATTTTATTACCAATTATTACTTAATTTTAAGGAATGATGGTAAAAAAACGTTTGTTAAATAGAAATAAATTGTGCAACAATTTCATTATGTAATTCATATAGTTATAGTAATTATGACAGCACATATATGTTCTGTGATCTAGAAAAATTTTGACCAATGGATTCTCCAGCTCCAGTTTTTCGTTGTTTGTTGCTTTAGTATGAATCCTACTCCTTTTTTTCTCATAGCTCTTCATTGTTTATTCTTGTAGGTCAGAATGTTCTGTATATGATGCTTAGCCATTTGTTAATGAATACCTGCAGTTTCTTGGTGTGTTAGATGTTAAACGCACTGTTCGTACACAAGCATTAAATATCCTTAAATTTGTTTTTAAGAGATTTGGGTGTTTCTCTACACTGGAAACAATCGTCCGAAACCTGCTCTGGATTTGTTGAGTCTATTGTTGACATCTGCCTCTGCACCTTTATCAGAAATACTATCAAGGTAGTTGAAGGCACCACGCTTCCAGTTTTCAGCATGAAGTGTTGGTTGCTGGTGCTATTAATTTTCTTCGCCCTGGTTTTTTCGATTTTTATTTTGAGTCCAGTGTAAGTTTTTTCAATTGTTCTAGTTTGTACTGCATATCACTGACTCTCTATATGTTAGAAGTACTACGTCGCCTGCATAGTTCAAATGACTAGTGAAGCTCCAAGTAATACTCCTTTCCTGGTTACAGACTTCGCACATTATATTATCTAGGAGGATTGTCAATATAAGTGGACACCGCTATTTGGAAATATATAATATGCCTCTAAAAATTATCCTATTATAGCTTAGGTCATAAGCAAAGGGTCTTCAATGAATATTATGCAACGAATCAATCAAAAGGTTGAGAATGTGTTATTAGATTATAGCTTAAATACTTTTTTACCTTTTAGCAGAAGAAATGCTTCTAAAAACATTCAAAGTAATTTTATTATTATTAATCGAAATATTTAAGTATTAAAGTAGATTTGTTTAACAACATCAAAGAAACCAAATGCACCATAGCCTTTTAAAAAAACAATGCACAATTGTAATCGATTTTATTTGCAACTAACTAATTTATTATATTTAAATTTTTATATTTTGAATTTAAATGCACAAAATACATTATCATATCTGTCACAATCTAGTAATTTTATGGCTCATTATCATCCACTCCTTGTATATTTTTTAATGCACGAAAAAGTTGAGGTGTTAAAAAAAAAAATCAAATGGAACATCTTTTTGGTTTCTTTGACAATTTATATGGTGTGCACTTAAAAAAAATAAAATAAAAATTTTTTTTATAACACTGCAGAATAATTTTGTTTTAGTTTTTTACTTTAATTTTAATACTTTACAGATTTATCGCTTAAGTTAATAATTCATGGTATGCCGAGTCACTCCACGGGGAATTTCACACCATATAATAATCACAATGCAAAAAAAAAAAAAGAATAATGTAAATCAGAACTATTTTAGTATAATTTTATTTATCTGTTTTAAATTTTTTTTTTTTGTTTTGGATTTGGAGTCGGTGTCGGTGTCAGTGTCGGTATCCATTTAAAAAAGCAACGAAAAATTGCGCTCGTTGTTTCGTTGATAAATCTCTTTAACAACGTTTTTTTTTATTTTGGGTTGTAATTTTAAACATTTAACTAAGATAACTTAAATATTAAAGGTATAATGTTTTAAGTTTTGTTGCTGTTGCTGTTGTTGTTCTTAGTTTTGTTGTAGAGAAAAATGATTTACACGATCATTTTTTTTTTGTTTTTTTTTTTATATTTTTAACTTATGACTGTAGTTGTTCACTTAAAGTAGTTAAAATTTCAAAACTCATTTTGTTTTTTTTCTAATAAAACTATAATGTTAAACTTTATGCTTCTTTTGCTTCTTTAGCATTTTCACAGTTCACATCACTCTTAAATACAAAAATTCAAAATATCGTCTCTTGATGATTGTGTCGGATTATGTTAAACTTTTTGTTGGTATTTTTCTTCATCATTTTTGTTTTAACTTAACAAAAATATCATGGAAAATAACTAAAAAATAAATTCGTAAAGGCATATTTTAATACCTTAGTTTCGGTTTGTTGTTTTTGTTTTTTTTTTTTAATTTTCTTTTTTTGTGAACAGAATTTCTGTTTAAGACAAAACTTAAGAATTATATAAGAATTTCAAATGTTTTGAAATCAAAAGTGAAAAGATAAAAAAAAAATTACAAAAAAAAGTGACAGAAGTAATAAGAAATAAGTAAAATTTCTTTGTGTTAAAAAAAAATGCTGACAGAGACGAACGTAGGAGCGGTTGCTGTTTTTTAGAAATTAGATTTGCGAAATGCGAAATAAGAATTAAGACTAAATCCTTGGCAAATATTTAGGTCACAATTTTTTTAACAAAGTGCATCAATTATTTTGGAGATTTGCACCATTTAAAATGGAGAAGTAGCGGTAAATTGGTAGTTGAGGACTTTGTCCATGCGTCACGCTTTTTGCACCAGTTAGAATGGACTTAAAATTTATAAAGTAATACTTATTCCAAGTTTATTTTCAAGCCCTTTAGGGCACGTCCCTTTATATCTACGTTGATTTCCAACCCATTTATAGTAACTTGATTTTCCGGAGCTATACACGGCACCCTCCTTTGGTCAAGTTGATACTTAATAAATTGAACGTAAATGTATAGTAATTTGAGATCATATTTCCTTGGATAGGCAAGTAAAAAGCTTAGATATAAAAGCTATATTTGGCAGCCCCTAACTAAAAATTGAAACCCCAATTATCGATATTAGCAGTTTGCTCACGTTGCACTAATCATCTTAAGAAATATAATTTCATATTGATTTGAACAAATGAAAATAATTTTTTTTAGTATAACTGTAGCCCCCTATTGCACCGGTGTTTAATTTGGTGTAATTTTTATTTCTGATTTCAGTTTTTATATTTTTATTTTCTTTTATTGCTTGTGGCTCAACACGGCGTGACGTTCGTTAATCGCAGATTAAAAAACCGAAAAAGGAAGAAAAAAAAAAATAAAAATATATTTTTCTTTGATTTGTTCATTTCAGTTTTATTTCTTTTACATTTAGTTAGCAAATTTTTTTTTTTTTTTCTTTTGATATTTTATTTATTTTTTCAATCAATTTCCATTTCCATAATATAGTTAAAAACAAAAAAACATTTTGTTTTGTTTTAAAGATGAAAAACCCCAAAGAACTTTTAAAGAAATAAACAGCAAAAAATAAAAAAAAAATAAAAAAATCCACGAAACCACAAATTTTGTGGTAATTCAGTTTTGCACTTGTAAAGAATCACAATATAAAAAACTAAAAGAAAAAAAACAATAAACTTAATTCAAAACTGAAATATAAACCTTTAGAAAAATTACCTGGAAAGGTGTTGGTCTAAATGTATATACGTATGCATATAGACAGTATACACACTTATGTTTGATTAAATTAACCTCCCAGGCTTTATATATTCATTTTTATTTAAAATTGATTATACCTATACAAGAGTAGAGATCAAAAGTTGCAATTTCTGAGACAGTGGAATTGAGTAAGATTTGAAATTTATGCTCTGCTAAAATGATTTTAGTACTTGCCTCAAATGGAAGAGATACGTAATAGGTTCAGTGCAGTGAATACAAAATATTTTCCCAATTTATTTTAAGCTTGCATTTATACCATCTATATACTTTCCTTCTCACAAAATAAGCCTCCTTTCCACACTATCTTAATGCGGACTCTCAATTAATTGGTCCCTCTCTTTCCCCTATCTTAAAGGGGACTTAAAAAATCGTGCGAACTTTCGAAAAATTTGATAAATAATAAAAAAATAATATTAAACCGCTTATATTTTTACAAAGAGTTAATCATCATCATTATTAATTTGATTATCTTGAAATGCAGCGGAAAAATCTGAACTTATTTTAATGAGCGTTGGTTGATGATGATTTTGAAGATGTAAGTATACCTCATTTTAAGTTGAAGTAAAGATAATCACTGATTGTATCAATTTATTAATTTTTCTCTTTGTTTTTTGCATTTTGATTCGGTTTTGTTGATGATAACTGTATTTCCTCTGCATTGATATACAGAATCTGATAGAGAATAAAAGTTTATATTATAAGAAAAAACCACAACACAGATTATCAAAATGACGCCTGATTAACACAAAACAACATAATAACTTTATGATTTACAAAAAAAAATCAAGATACCATCAAGTTATAAATTAATTTACTCGTTATAAGTTTATTTTATGTAATTTAATTTAAACTCTAATAAATTGCTTTTTTTTATTTTATAAAGTTTAAATAGTTATATAATTAAACTTTAATTACGATATTCATTATAAAAACTAAGAGAATTGAGAAGCAGCGGAGTATTGCTTAAGGGGTTCATGTGGAAAATGCTAAAATATGGTCAGAACTTTCTATAATTTAGTTTAAACTGGGGGAACTGAAAGAATGTTAAATAGAACATATTTTTCTAAATAATAAAAAAAATACAATTTATAATTGATATAGTAATATAAAATAAACTTAACTGCAACAACTGGAAAGGCAGGTTTACTCACTTGCCATATTTTAGGTGGCAGAGGACTAAACATAAATATTCCCCTAAAAATTTCCAATCAAAGAATAATTTGAAAGGAGGTTAATGATATAAGAAAACGAAGCGTCTTCTGCTTTAATTTATCAAAATTTTGAAGATCTTAGGACTTAAAATTAGTTTTTCTTGAACATTTTGCTTCACTTGTCTTCCTACAAGCACTTTATTCAAACTGAAATGAGCACTGTATATAGCCATAGCTATAAAATCAAAGATTGACTTAGAAGTAAATATTAATAAATTTCCCAGAATCGAGGGCTAAGTCTACCCTTTGGCAAAATCCCTACAAATAAAGTCCCGAAAAAAGAGGTGGTCTTCAAATCGCGTTATTTGTCTTTTACAGAATATATTTATTAAATGCAACAGATTTTGGACGGTAGCTCTCGCTGATACGGTTTTAACTAGCAATTATCGCAGATTTTGCCTTTAGTGATTTTGTCTTGGGAATTTTATTTTTGGGATTTCATCTTGGGGATTTCAATTTGGGGATTCCATCTTGGGGTTTTCATCTTGGGGATTTCATCCTGGAGAATTTGACTTGGCGATTCCATGACCAACCAACGAAAGTAATTAATCTTCTTAAATCCATTTAAAAGGTTCATTCGCTAGAGCTAAAATGCATTTACTGATCGTTCCGTTGTTCGTCCTCAAAAAAAATTTGCTCTTCATCAACTGTTTTTGACTTTATTACTATAGATACTGCATTTGATTAATATAGATATAGAAACATTAATTAAAATTTTTGTATGTATATATTACATTATGTTAAATAAATGAAAATTATGCAAATTTTGATAATTTTTTTTAACTTATATATAAAATTCAACTAAAACAAAATAATCGTTGCTCCAGAATAAAAATGATTTAAAAAATAAAAATAACTTGAACGCTTATTTATCCGCCGCATCGTCTTAAATATATTTCAAAAACACTTAAAAATAACTAAAATGGACACAGGAAATAAACTTGTAAAATTGTAACAAACTTTGCATTTTATATAAACCTTTACTTCTTTACGTTTTGGTTTTCTTTTGTAATTTTTGCAAAACTTATCATTAAAAAACAACAAACACAAATCTTTGGTCTCTAAATAGCATCAAAAAACTAAAAAGATATAAAAAAAAAACAAAAACAATTTAAAATTCAAAATTGCAGTTCTTTTTCCACGAAATTTTCATTCTCTCATTCAACCAACACACAAACCCATAACTATTATCGTCAAAAAAAAAAAAGAAAAAGAAAAAAAAAACGAAAACGAAAATGTTTATTTTTTTTTTTGCAAGAGAATGTGCAAACCATCAGCTGAAAGCCGCCACCTTATTGTAGCACTTGACCATGTCATTTTGAATTTCGTCTTTTACAACAACTAACTTAAGAGAAATTAAAAAGAAAAACAAAATCAAAAAAAAAAAAAAAACAAAAAAAAAACTTAAATGGAAATAACCAATTCCATCGAAATCATGGTTAGTTTTTTGACATTATGTGAAGTAGTCAGTGGTCAGTGGCGGCGTTCTAAAATTTTTTACAACATTTTTCTCACTTTAACGAATTTCAATATTTTTTTTTTTTTTGTTTTTTAATATCAAACTTACAAAATGAAAATCAATTTGATTTAAGGTTTGGTACTGACAAATATAGGGTATCCTGTAAATAAATAAAAAGTCTAGTACGAGGGTTTCTTGACGATTTTGTTTGTTTCAACAGATTTTATATCAGAGTTGTGTTCAGGTGCTAGAGATATCGATATTGAAGAGTTATTTATTATAAAGCAAGATTAACCAGATAGGGATGGGGAAAAGGGATTTAAAAAGGAACTAAAATACGAGTATAAGAAAATTTAAATTTTCCAGTGCAGGGCTTTGAAGCGAACCTATAGTGCCTTCTTTACTTATATAAAACTAACTGCTACTTCCTGTTTACAGCTGTAGTTTTTGCTAACAGTAGTTACAGGGGCTATACAGAACGTCAAATAACCTCCAATCCATTTAAGGCTGTTGACGTTCTTATTAAAAAGAAACCTTAGTTAATCTCAAAGTAATTTTACTTCATATAACAAAATCATAATTTAAACTCAATTATATTTAGAATGCTTCAACGTTTTATTAATCAACCAACGTCAGTCGTTAATTTGAATTAAAACTATTACTCTTGCGTTTTTTGATTTCAATTTTCATAAAAAAAAAAAAATTGAGTTTTATAAAATAAATTTATTTTTTGTTTTTTATTCAAGTTCGACTTTTACTATACTATACATATATATTGTTATATCTCTTCAATTGTTCTTTGATTTCTTTAACATTGTTGCTGTCTGGTGTGGTTATCTTTAACACCTCTGAATTTTCATCAAAGTTAAATGTTATATATAAAGACAATATGCATATACATAAAATTGGAACGTTGCAAAAACCAAAAAAAAAATGAGGAGGTGAGAAAAAATCAATCTTTATTTATAAATATTTTCAAGATATTTCAACTTGATTATACACACGACTGGTATCTTGTTTTTGCATTTTTTTCACTTGTCTTATATTTTCTTCAACTTTGTTTCTCTGAATGTACCTTAAGTACTCGTATATAAAACCTTAAAAGAGTACCAACTTTAAAATGAGTGTCAGAGCCTAAACTTTAGGAAAGGATAAGAAAGAAAAAAAAAAACTGTATCCAAAAATTTCAAGTAAATAAAAACTCTACAGAGTATAAAAATGATTGTAGAATATAATCACACGCTTCTTATACACTTATCATTTGATGGCCAGTTATAACAATCATCGAAATTGTATCACTCCACTCCACTGTTTATATTTATATATAGGAGGTCTATTGAGGTATGTTGTTATACATATACCTCCTATAACAGATTTAAATGCAACCAAACAAACCCATCTATTTATATTTGATTAAACACAGTTGAAAAAGTGTATGTATATTGCTTTGATATCGTCCCATCTTCATCCCATCGGCATAATCTAACTTTACAGTTCTCAGTAATTTCTTCGATCCAGAAGTAAATGAAAATTATATAAAACGGCCCAGATGTGCTGTTTTCTTTTTATTTTATATAATATAGACTTTTTTTTTTATTCAAGTGTATCTACAGATATTTACCTATAATCTTACCTTAAATAATTTATTGCACTTTTTTTTGGTTTGATTTTCTTTTAATTTTATTGCAGAAAAATTGTAGCAATTTTAGCAAAGATTTTTTGAAAACAAAAAATTTCTATAGAATTTTGCAATTTTTTTTTTTTTCCTTTTTCTTTCGCTTCCTTTTTTAGTTCAAAAAAAGAAATTGGTAACAAAATGCAAAAATGTCTGTTGGAAGTTGTTGAATGAATGCAGTGCGGTTTATATTTTAACAAATCTTCAAAATTCAAAATGGGCTGCTATTATTATAAAGTTTGAAAGAATTTTTAAGAAAATTGTTTTTTTGAAAATGTTTTATTTATTTGGAATTCAATTGAAATTTCATAAAAAAAAAGAAAAAATTCATATCCATAAAATTATAATTTTCAATTTTTGTATTTTGGAAAATTGGGTTGAATTTAATTTTTGTGTAAAAATTGGAAATTTTAATGAGGGTAAAATCTTTGTATAAATAAAGTTTTGATTTAAAGCCTATGTTCTCGATAGTGAATATATTGATTTATCATAATTGAAAATTAAGTTAACACTTTAAAAATTTTTTTGATGGATGGAATCTTTTAGTTCTCTAAATTTTAAATGAGTAGAAGAAAGTTAAATTACACTTATAGTAGGTAATAAATAATTAACTTGTCTACTTATTTATTGCATAAAATGAAAGTATTTTCTTTGAGTTAAAAATAGAATGCTGCTTTACCTTATACAGGAAAGTCTAGTAAGAATATCTTCCGAGGTTATAAAGAACAGATTGGGAAATTTTGCAATAAAACAGGAGAATAAAAATACCCGGTAGTATATAGCTTGTCATCATGGAAACAAAAATCTAAACAATGGGGTAATCTAAACAATTGAAACATATCAAGAACGTTGTGGCCTATCTACAACAAAAGGAGTTTAAATGAATTGATTTCCAAATTGCGATATCGCCACGTTAGAAAAATCTATCAGATGACACACCCATGCAGACAAATTGGGAGCTCGACTTGGGAACATTACAACATCTCCTGCTGTAAAGAAGCAAATGAAAGTGAAAATATCGAGCAGTTTCTTTCAGATGTCCTGCCCTAGTCAGAGCCAGACTTCTCTCACTCAGTGAAACGTTCTTCCACAAATTCAGTTGAACTTTACATATTGAATATAAGACAGCAATGAAAATTCAGTTCATATGATGGCAGTGGGATCGAAATGGCACAATCTAGTGCTAATGGAGACCTTCATTCAGGGTTGTCACCTTACCTACTTGTTTATGTAATTCGTCAGTCAGAAAAAAAAATTATTATGAAAGAACTTAAAAGGAGGCCAAACGACATCATAAGCTAGCTCTAGGACAAATTTCCTCAAGGATTGTTTCTCAATAGTTTAATTTCGTTGAAGATCTGTTCCTACAGCAGTTTTTCTTTCTTAAACAATTTTTTTTTATTTCCTCAACTTCTCTTCATAATTGTAATAACCAACTATTTAAAATATTGTAACTACCATGAAATAAAATTAAACAAAACTTATGTAACAACATATTATTTCCAATTAAATAAATTCTTAATTCATCTCAATATACACAACATAAAAATAAATATATTTTTAATAGCCTGATTTTATAACTAATTAAAAACAAAATAGAATCAATATCTTCACTTTTCAAAAAAAAAAAAACCAAATACTTTGTAATGAATACTAAAATATTTTATTAATTCATTTCTTGTTTCTCTTTATGTTTCACTTCGTTTTACTTCATTACATACAAGAATTGATTTAAATGGCAACATCCATTTCATCAATTTATAAATTGATTTAAAAAAAAAAAATCAAAAGAAAAGAATAACGAGACCCAAATATAACATATCATACACATCCACACACCCATTTTTTTCTTGAACGCATTTAAAACAAAAACATCAACCAACCTACATCCAAGTCAACCATCAGATCTGACTATAACAACTTTGCCATTTTTCTTATCGTTCGTTCAATCCAATATCTTTTAGTTTTATTTCTTTTTTTTTTGTTTTCTTTATTTAATTTTTATAAATTTTTATTGCATTAAGAGCTGTCATCATTTGCACTTTTAAAAAATTCACGACATTTATTTATCCATGATTAAAACCACTTTTCATTCCAGGTATCTGGATAGGTAAAGTATAAAAAAAATAAAATATAACTAAGATGCATTAGTACAACTTTTTTGTTCTTGTAAGTTCTTTTACTATTAACCCTTTAAAGTATTCGATAAAGTTTATGCTAATAATTCAATGCAATCCTGCTAAGCATTAGTGTAAAAATGAGTATTATTAAAAATAAAGCACTCAACAATCAATCAATAGAAGAGGATAATAAGGAAGAGTAGTAGTTAGGAGAAAAAAAAATCAGAGTATACCAATATTGGGGTAAGTCCCTGATTTTACTTACTCTTTCTATATATTGTCTATATTTGGATAACTGGATAACTTTTGGATAAGCGCGCATATTGCTGCAAATGCCAGGTCTAATATCTTATTATTAATGTTATGGAAAATATATTCTTCCTTACCACCCGCTTAACTCTGGATCACCACTCACTTAAAAATTCACCAAAGTACTTTTTAACCTTTTTTGAACTTATTGATTATTTTGTGAAGGTCGGTTCTATTTTTCTAAGTTTACTTTGAAAGAAAACTCGTGCCAAGGTTGCCTAGACTTCGTTTTTTTAAAGGTGAGGAATAACCGTTAGAAATATTTAAAGCTGAAGACACAAGGTGTTGGTTGCAGGAAACTTTATCACGCTTAAAAATTGCAATCTTTCGTAATTTGTACTTTTATAATATTAAAATAGGTTTATTAGTCCCTATAGTTTTAGCTTTATGTAACTAAACATAACTATTTTAATTTTTAAGGTAATTTAGGGTTAATATAAATAATATTGGCATAAAGTGCGGACTTAGTCATTCTGTATTTAATGTATATCTGATGCATTTAATGAATTCATTTAAAATAAATTCCATTTTATTCGTTTTTTTTTATCATGTTAAACACACTTGTCACCACCATACACCAGATCTGCTTGAACTTGAATTTTAACCAAACCAAAAAAAAAACAGCAACGCATTGGACTAAGAAAACCATCATCCATGGACAAAATCATTACTTATAATATTTATGGGAATTTATTAAAAATCAAAGAAAGTAAATATAAAAATTACGACTATGAACGATATATGTATATCTAATAATGTATTTTCCAATAGTTTCTCAATATTATTAAATCTTGAATTGCGTGCTAAAATATTTATTTTTCATCTATCCAAAACAAATTGAAATTAGAAAAAAAAGCAATATCAAATTAATGGTAAATCATTATTTTTAAATTTTTATGTGTTTTTATATATTTTTGATTATTACTACTCTAATGTACCAATGCACTCCATTTAATGATGCAATATGATGCAATCATTATAAACTGTGATGATAATGATGTTATTTCAAATATGTATAATATATAGAGCTCGCGTCTGCATCACATAGTACTGGTTCTGTTCTTAGATAGTATTTAATTGAACTGTGAACAAGGTTATTAATAAGATCAAAAAATTTTAACAAGACTAAATTAATGATTAAAGCATTCTTGAAGTTAATTTGAAAAATATAAAATAGAAAGAAATAGAAAAAAAAAAAAAAGACCAGACCTAGAAGTGAAAATATTACACCAATTTTATAATTGATGATCATCATCATTAAAAAATCAGGATTTATTTTTATTTTGTTCAATAATGACGATGGTATAATAACTTGTGAATTAAAAAAAAAAGAAAAGAAAGAGACACCAAAATAATTAGCACGCATTAGAATAAGAAATGCATTCAACAAATAGATACCTAATAATAAAAAAAACTCTCAATTTATTTTTTAATTTATTAAGAGTTATTTTATTTATATGCAATTCCACTGGTATTTAAAATTGTTTGAATGACTTTTATACCTTTTGTCCTATGAACAAAAGTTTAATTAGTTTTAAAGTTGGAAATAATTTTCCACATCACTATGCTCAATAACCTCAATATTATTAAAATAGGCATATTTGTTTCGTCTTTCAAGGCTCACCAGTATAGTCATGCATGGTAGTGTTGTAAATGTCTACACAATTTTTTTTTTATTTAAATATGAAATGAAATTTTCAGAACTTTATCTGTGAGTTATAAGTCTTTACCAAAATTAATTCTAAATATAAACATCTATTATCTCTTGTTAATTAGTGGGACGACTCATTACTATGCTTTTGCAGATCTTATTAATACATAGTTAATGATGAATTAATTAAACAGAATTGATGAGAATGAAACCATCTCTGGAATATTTTTTGTTATGCACTTTACGCAGTTCTACTTACCTTAAGGTTTAGATGTCAATGATTGAAATTATTAAAATATTTTGTATTATTTGATTTTAAATCTACCAATTTTCTTTAAACTTTAAAGTAATTACTTAACCTTACAAATTTACTTTACAATAATTTGTAATGTCTTAAGTACTGAAAAAATTGTACTAATGTAATTTCTCAATTAAAGTTGGTTATTAGTCAATCAATTTTATTCAACACTAAATAAAATTAAGCAGAATTAATGAAATACAATAATTCTTTTTTTACGCGATCGATATGTTTTGAAAAAAATCGCGCAAAACAAAAATCGCTTAAAAAAAGATATTCCAGAAATCAAGAAAAATAAAAATATTATTGTGCATTAAAAAATATTAATTTAAATTACAAAATTTCACATGGAACTAACAAAAAAATAGTAAAAAATAGAATAAGTTCATCTTCATTAAACGAATTAGAGGTTTTTATATTTCTTTCGTCTTTAATTGGCGAGAATGCATATCTCTTTTGAGGTGTCACTTAAAAATATTCGTCATCACTAATAGTTTTTTTTATTTTCATACTAATATTGCTGTAATGTTTTGTCAATTATTAATTCTTTGGTTTTATTTTTCGTAAGCTCTTAGTATATTTCATGGTAGTCAAAGTCAAAGGAACTTAAATCCATATGTCAAAACCTATGTGTAAATGTGATTTAAAATATCAAATTTTTCTTGATAAATCGAATAAAACCATAAATCGAATTAATAATAAATCATTGATAAATCTAAAATCGAATTTAATTAAACAGCTGAGTGGAACAGTAGTTGAGTGCCGATCATTCATGCGAAAGACCCCAGGTTCGAATTCTAGTGAAAGTGAAAAAAAACTTTTCTGGTTTTCGACTCGATTCATCTACCATTCGTCATTCGATTCAAATTAATGGTTTAATCAATAATTAATAATTATATATCTTTAATAAAAAAATACATTAATACAACAATATAAACAAATGCAAAATATAAACAAATAATTTAATTGAATAATATAACTCACAGATATATACCATATAACTCAAATACAAAATATTACGATATAAACAAAGATAGAATTGTATCTATTGAAAATCTAAAAGATTTCTACATGTTATAAGGCCTAGTATTCATTAAGACCAATTCTAATAACACGAATATAAAATGACCCCCTGTTCCAACATGAACCTATGGTATAGACAGGCTTTTTAGACTGAAAGTAGAACAGTTAGCGCTTATAAAAAGAAAAAAAAAAAAATCATCTTTTTTAAATCGCGTTATTTCAAATTCGATCTCGTAAAAAGAGACTTGAATCATATTTTTCAACTCGCGTTATTTCAGATTCGCGTAAAAAAGGAATTACGTGTATATAACTTAATGTCTTAAAATATCAATGTACTAGTTAACAATTTAAAATGACTTTTAATATTTTTTTTTAATATAAAAATATAAATTAATTTTATTAGTTATAATGCTAAGTATATTTAATTTTTATTACTTCAAGATTTCCATCACAACGTATATAATGGTTTAAAGACTAATAACTAATAAGGTATAATATAAAATTAAAAAAAAAAAAAACTTCATTATTACTTTAAAATTAACTTCAATACATATAAAATTGCAATTCTCAGATCATGGGTTTATAGAAAACGAGGAAAAAAACCAAAATAAACAATTTCAAATAAAAAAACAAAGTTTAATGAAAGGATTATGATGTTATTTAACTTGACTTGTGGTTTTTCTTGAAAGTTTTGTGCAATTTATAATTTGAACGAAAATACCACTGCACTAAACTCAGTTGTATATACATATATAGGATTAAAATCTTATTTTATAAATAACAAAAAATAGAAGGAAAATATAATATTTTAGTTTATACTAGTTTTAATACCAACCACATAATTAGTAAATAAATATATATTTGTATGTATATTATAATCCTTTACATATATGGAAAATCTATGTATTTTAATATAAGGTATATATATTATGAGTTTTTACCAAATAAAAACCAACTTGAAAGATTAATATGTCATACAAGTTATCTCATGACCCATTATTACAAGGATTTTATAATTTCTTTTGTTTTTGTTATTGTTTTTCTTCCATGCAATATTCAATTTGAGGTATTAAAAATTAGGTTTTTCAATTTATAATTTTAACTTTAACATAAAATACAAAACTTGCTAGCTGCATTGCATTTTCATATGCACCACATAATATTCATCTACCTATCTTTTAAGTTTAAAATTCAATCTAAATTTGATAAATTTTTTGTTCAAAAAATTGACTAAATGTCATTAATCATAAAATAATTCAATCGAATGATGAAGTTTTATATTTTTTTTTAACATTTTTTAATTTTTATTATGCTTAACTGCTGATTCTTTAATCTTGTTGAAAATTTACGAGCTACTGAACATTGAATATGCGTTATGATGCAAAAAAATAAAAATATAAAAACAAAAATGACACCCGTCTTTATCCATTTCTTAAGTTTTTTTTTTTTAATGAATGAATTGTACATCGAAAAATGACATATTTTATTTAGATTGGATTGGGATTGCAATTGAATACTGCATTAATGATAACACTTATTAGAAGTAATAAGTACAAAAAAAAAAAAAGAAACTAATATAATTATTATAAATGCCAATTTGACACATCTTTTGACTTGAAAACTTATATTTAAATTCCAGAATGCAGGCAGGTATCATTTATAATTGAAAAATATATAAATACATAGTATGACTTTTCTTCATTGCTCAGAAAAAAAAACTATCCTTAAGTCTTAATTTTTGTTGTTGTAATATACGTGATGACATTTAAATGTCATGATGGTTGCGTGTCCAATGAAGATGTCACATTACAGTGTGCATTTTATTTTTTAAAATCATTAAATAAATGAAATTCTTGACTTTTTTTTTTTAATTTAATATAACTAAAAAAGGAATTAAAATTTTTTTTTTAATACGCGTGTTAAGTCACACTCTTGAAATTTAAAAAAAAAAAAAAAAAATAAAAAAAAAGAGTCAATTATTTAATGACACGAACCTGTTAAAATTGGAAATTTATTGACAATATTTTTAATGTGGTATGTAAATGCTTGAATTTTGATTAAGCAAATCAAGTTTAAAGTTAATTATTCATTTTAGTTTTTTTTTTTTTTTTTAAAGAAAAGGTTTATAAGAAACAAAGTAAAGTTAATTTAAAAATAATTTTAGATTAGTTTTAGTTAAGGAATTTTTTTTTTTCGTAAGATCTTGATGTTACGAGTTTTTAATAATAAAAGTACCTACCGATATACTTTTAAAAAAATAATGATGATTGTAGTATTATTGAAGTAATTATCGAATATTATATAATTTGTTATAATAATTACTCCAATTTGAGTTATATATTGGATAAATTGCAACTTAGAGCTTTAGTTAGAGTTTTCATTATAAGGTACTTTAAAATGAATTTATAAACTATCAATTACCTCATACAAAGTGATAAGGAAGTGAAGCATTTATAAATTTTATAAGTAATATTATTTATTTTGTTTATATTAGGTATATATTTTATATTTTACACTATTATGTACTTATATTTCGTCACCAAGGAGATTTTAATAAGAAAAATTATTTTTTAAAAATCTTTTTCTCATTAAATATTTTGAGACCTGTACGAAAATGACATTTGCACTCTCTCGATTAATAAGTACTTACTTACTTAAACAACAAATAAAAAAACAAATAAAATAAAATAAAATAAAATTAAATGAAAGATAAGAAACAATGAACTATGGAAATGAATTGGTTGTTGTAAATATTTTTAAATTTTTAAATAAATATGTATATAGAAAGTTAATATACTTTCCTTTTTTTGTTTTTTTTTTTAATTTAGTTAACTTAGTTTGATAGTAATTTAATTAGCTTCTAAAAAAAATTTTATTAACATACATAATACACTAAATTTGTATTTCATACTTTTGAATTATAAGATCGGATGGTTTGGGCTAAAATCTAAACATAATATGTTAGTTTTAGGTTAATGAAACATTATTTAGAATTGTATATTTATATTTACTACTGGAATAAAGAAATAAAAAAAAAAAGTCAAATTCGTACCCAATACACCTCCGACGCCACTATTAAAGTAATAAAATAAAATTCTAATTATCTAATCCCTAAACGTATAGCAAAATTCTTTAAACTTTTTTAAGAATACACGACTAAGGAATAAAAAAGGGACCAATCGAGATCTTAATAATAAAAGCTACTAAATTTAAAACTATTCTAACACCTAACGACCTTATAAATTATTTAATCAAACATTTTAAATTTAAACTAAAATATAAATATTATAATATGTTTAATTAATATCTACCTACATCATTAGTTTGAAACTGAATTCTATTACTCAAAACGACATGCGACAAACCTTTTAATAGATCAGTGAGCCCATAAAACCAATTTTTCTCCTAGCATTACAAAATTAATCAAAATTTCTCCAATATTTTTCTTTACAAAAAAAAATCCCCTTTGATTAATAACTAATTTTTAGAAATACCCTTTATAACACCAAATATAATCACTTTAAATCTTATAATAATTACGTAGGTCTCTGTATAAATTTCAATTATAATTTTAAAAAAAAAACAGCTTATGATTCATTTTAATTAAAAATTAATATTTTTTTTTTCTTTCACTTACTAATAAATTTTCTATTAAATATCAAATTAACTAAATCAAGTAATAAATCTAATTCATATTAAAAAGAAGAATGAACTCTCTATAGTTTTATAAAAAAACATAATTTATTTGTTGATATTTAATCATGCAACACTTTAAAAAATATCTTCCTACATTCGAAAAAAATAAATCCTTCATCAATTATATTATCAATATATTATAATGTATTTAACTAATATACCATTTTATTTATTTCCAATTTTGTATAATATGTAATCAATATTTTCTTAAAATAGCTCTCAATACTTAATACATTTAATATATATATACGGATAATAATGATCTCAAAACACATAATTTTTAAATTATTTTTCTATATTCATATATATATATAAAATCTATATATATATATATATATATATAAATATATATAAAAATTGTGCCAATATATACCAAAACCTACCTACCTACCTGATCTGACTTTAAAGTATAGTAGATACACACATGGTATACAATACAATCCTGTATAAAATATAAATATACTTACAGTACAGTCTTATACAGTTTAAACCAACAGTACAAATCTCTAGAACTGAACCTTAAGTACAAAACAATCCTTGTTTTTAGTTTTTTTTTATATTAAATACAGAATTTATTAACACAATATTACGCCCAATATTTTTCTTTTTAAAAATTTAATTTTTTTTCTATCTATATCTATCTCTTTCTAATTCATTATTTTTTGTTTTTTTTTTTATTATTTTCTGCCATAATATTTATACCTTTATAAAGTTAATCTATTTTCTTTCTATAATATTTATATTTATATTGTATATTGTCTAGAATCGAAAATAAAAAAAAAATCGATTGTTGCAGTTTAATGTACGTAATAAATTTCTAATTATAACAAAATATCTAATAAATAAAAAAAACAACAAAATAAAAACAACAAAAACAACAACAAATTAAAAGAACCACAAAACAATTTGCCTTCAATTTTTTATTACAATAAAAGGATCATTAAATGTACCCACATTTTATAACAATGGTACACAAAAAACAAAAAAACGCAAGAATAAAAAAAAAAACAAAAATAAGAAAGAGATAGAAAGAAAAACAATAAAAACTAAATCCCGGCCTAAGTTACAAATGAAAATACAAAAAAAAAACCAAAAGAATTTTCAAATATTCTCAAAATCTTAATTCTTCGTATATATATGGTAAAAATGCATTCAATTTTCTGGATTATTGTTTATTTATTTGCTGTTTCCATTTATATATATATATATATTGTATATATATACATATTCTGCATTAAACGTTTCTTTTAAATGCGGTTTTACTATATCAAATCCAATGCGAAGAATAAAACAACAACAAAACTCAGACTAAGTCTAAAATCAAAAACTCAAAAAAAAAACCATTCAATATTTAATTCTTTTACTGAGAGTTCTTCTGCTGTTTTTAATTCTTCTTTTGCTGAATTTAAAATTTATTGCCTATAAAAGCATATTAGGTTCAAAATAAAAATAATGAAAGAAAACAAAAACCAAAACTCAAAGTTAAATAAATCCTGTTTTTTTTTTTTTTTTTTTTTTTTTTTATTCTGAAAACAATCTTTGTTGTACGTCAGATACTTCTTATTCCTTCCTTGCTAACTTCTCTTGTTATTGTTTTCAGTTGTTTTTTGTTTGTTATTATTTTGTATTGGAATTGTTTAGCATTAAAAGCCACTCTTTCTGTTTTTATCCATGGCTTGTTTTAAGTCCAAAATATAGCTATTATTTACAATTATTTAACAAGAAATATGCACAAGATATGTATAAGTATCTATAGTGTGCATTTTTAAACTTTTTCTTGAATATTTCGTTAAAATTCTTTAATATCTTCAAAAAAAAACAAATTTTTTTGAATAACACTCTACATATAGACAACATTCTATACCAGAATAAAATAACTTCTATCTTTTTTATTCTTTACTATATTAAATTCAAAATAAACAAAAACTTACAAATACATTCACAAGTCTTGTGCAAGTAAGTTCCTAAAACTGGAAAATAACTTGATTTTTCCATTCTGAAAAACTACTATTTATTGTGAAAATTTAAAAAGAAAGAAAGAAAAAAAAAAAAAAAAATTTTTTTTTTATTAAGTTTGTCTCATTGTGTTTTTTTGTTGATTCTTTAAATTATTGCATTATACATATACATTGCATATTATCTTATAGATACAAAGTTATAAAGTATCTATACCTATAGATATTTTGCTTATAACTTCAAAATTTACAATATACAAAATCTATACGAGTACACGAAGTTAATATTCTGTATTTTAGGTTTTTTTTTTTTGTTGTTTTTCTAAATCAAAAACAAGTAACAACAATTTTGTATACCCATCTCTTTCTAACATAATCATTTTAAAACTTCAACTTCGGGTTCAGTTTATTTTCTCTGTTGCAATTTTATTGTTTCGATTCGAATCGATTAAAGTTTAAAACTAAAAGAATTGACACGAACTTTAATATAATAATAATAATATTAAATACAAATATAGAATGAAAAAAAAAAAAAACCAAAAATATGAATATCTACACATACAAAAAAAAAAAATAATGAAAAACTTCAAAAATACATCCCAGAGCATTCATTAGACATTCAAATATTACATTAAAGATAAAACAAAAAAAAAAAATGTGAAGTAAAGTTTACAAAAAAAAATTAATATTTAAAAAAAAATATATACAAGAAACTATTAATATCAAATAATATAAGAAAGAATTAAATAAGAAAATCTATACTTATATGTATATAATACTATGAGTATATTCAATAATTTTTTTTTTTTTTCCTTGTTACAAAACAGAAACAGATGTGAAATCCAGTTTACTGTCATGGCCACTACTCATTCTCATTCAAATTTCCATTTTCTTCTTTTTTTTTTATTATTGTTTTCTTTTGTTTATCTTTTCTTTAAAAAAAACAAAACTTAAACAAAAATATTTAATTTAAAAGCAAATATAAAAAATCACTCAAAAAAATCACTCAATACTCTTTCACTCTTAAAACTAGTTTTTTTTTTCAAAACACTCTTTTCTCTCAAAAGTTGTTTCTTCTCTCATTGTTTTTGTTTTTTTGCAAAACAAAAAATTTTCTGAATCCCTCAATGGTATTGATTAAACAAAAATCATATTGTGTTCATTAAAACGAGATTCAACTGTATTACACTGATTTGTTTCTTTCGTACTCTCAAGTTTTGTTTTTTTTTTTTTGTATCAGCAAAACATATTGAAAATACGCATGTTAAGTATAAGTAGCGCCATTTTATATCAGTAGTGGCAAATATCATTACTAAAATTTCATATTAAAAACCAATCCGACTACTCTCTTTTCTCACCTTTTCGTTTATTTTCATTGTTTATACCATTTTTGTTTTTCTTCTTGTTTTTTTTTTTTTTTTTTTTGCATATGTTACGATTGCTTGTGCTATGCTGGCTAGCTGCTACTTTTGCTGGAAAATTTAAAAAAAAATATTTGCTCTGGTTTTTCGTTTTATGTTATTTTATTTTTCCTCATCGTATACTCGTTTGTTTTGTTTTGATTTTTTTCTATTCTGTTATTATTCTTTATATGTTTTATTCGTATTTCTCTTCTACTAGTTTTTTTTCTGTTATTCTTATTATCTCTTTAATATTTCGTTTCGTTGTGTTTTTTTCTACATTTTATAAAATTTACAATATAATTTTTATGCTCCATACTCAATATTTTCTTTTAAAATTTTTGTTTTTTTCTTTTTTCTTGTTGTTTTTTTTTTTCGTGTTACCACATATTTTGTTCGTTGTGTTCTTCTTTACTTCTTTTCTGTTTGTTTTTTGTTTTTTTTTTTACCAATAATTTTATCGACCGACTATACAAAGTGAGTAAAATTTCAATTTGATATTTAGTTCGAGTTAAACGGTTATGCGGGTAGGACGTGTTTTCTCTAAAAAAATTTTTTTTTCAAATCGGGGGTAAAAAAATATATAAAACAAAAATAATAAGAATATAAAAAAAAAATTTATAAAAATGAAATAAAGTTTAAACTAATATATGAAAAGTGGAAAAAATTTGATATTATAAAATAAAAACTTTGTAATAAAATGAACAACTTTGAAAAATTAAAATAATGAAAAAAAGAAAAGTATTTTCATATCAAAAAATGTTTAAATTAAAATAATAATAGTATAATTAATATTTAAAATAAAAAAAAAACTTAAATATTAAAAAAATAAATATACCGTTATCACTCTTTAAAAAAAGTCAAAAATTTGACAAAAATACCGTAATCGAAGCAAAAAAAAAATTATAATTCATTTCTTTTTTTTTTTTTTAATTAAATCAATATTAAGTGAAAAATTATATGCTACATATATATAAATACAATTAATATATATTCATATATATATATATATGCACATAATAAAAAAATAAATAAAAATGAATTAAAGTGAATTAAAGAAAGTGAAAAAAAAAAAATAAATAAGTAAAAATAAAAAGTATGTGTATTCAAAATATATTAAAGTAATATAATAGAGAAAATAAATATATAAAATATAATAAAAGAATATTTAATCACACAAAATATATACAAAAAAAAAAAATAAAATCAAAGAAAGAAATAATAATATAAAAAGTATATTAAAAAATAATATAAAGAGTGTATACTAGGAAAATTAAGGAAAAAATAAAGCTGAAAAATTTTTTTAAATATAAATATAATATTATAAAGAAATTTAAAGTACATAAAAGAACACAAATTTTATTTTATATTATATTAATAATTAATATATATATTTATACATTATATAAATATATATACATTAAATTTTATTCAAATATGTGGTGTAAAATGCAAAATAAATAAAAAAAAAGATTAATTTATATACTATTAATAGTATATTAAATAAATTAAGTAAAAAATAAATATATTTTATTATAATAAAATATATCCAGTTGAATAACAACAACAGAAACAACTCCAACACAACAAAAAAAAAAACGAAACAAAAATGAAATATCAAAAAAATCAATATTAAATAAAAAATAAAAATTAATATTAAAAAATAAATAAATTAAATAAATAAAATTAATATCAACAAAAATGTTTATTTTTAATAAAAGAAATACGGATTTATGATGAAGAAAGTTTATACTTTTTAGTTTTAATACTTATGAATACCTTTTCACAATAAAATATAATAGAAATTCTAAAGAAAAGGGTGTATTTTTTTTTTACATTTTTTAAAATAATTAATTAATTAATTTATATTTAATAACATATTAAATAAATTAAATTCTTATTAATTTTTTTTTTATTTACACATACACAAATCCAAACACACACACACACAAAAAAAAAGAATTTTTAAGTTATTAATTTTACTCAATTTAATTCTTTAAAAATCTTAAAAACGCAACAAGATTTTCAAATTAATTAATTAATAATTAATAAAATAATAAATAAATTTAAAAAAAAAAAAAACCGAATTATTTTAAATATAACAAATAAAAACTTCATCTAAATGAAAAAATGCACGGCCTAAAATTACAAAAATTTTTAATATTTCTATTAAAATTAATAATAATTAATTTTGTGGATATAACAACATCATTACCACAATCACAATCTTCTGTTTCATCATCATTATCAACATCATATAATGGTGGTACAATTGGTGGTGGAGGTGATAATTCAGATTTTGGTGGCTATGGATTAAATGATAGAGTTTATGGAAATTATAAAAGAGGAAATAATATTGGCGGTGGTGGTGGTAGTAGTATTGGTAGTAGTTTATCATCTTCTTCATCATCATCATCATCTTTGTTAATATCTTCAAATCATCATCAGTGTTCCTGGTCATATAATGGTACAACAAATGCATTATGTAATTTACGTACAATTGATCGTAATGGTTTAGATTTACAAGGTGCTGATGGTTTAAATACATTAAAAATACAATGTAATGAATTATATTTATTTGAAAGTCAATTACCATCACCTTCATCGTCATCATCATCAGCATCTTCATTGTCGTCGTCACAATCATCGATAACAACACAACAACAACAACAGCAACAACAACAACAGAATCCATTTCAAAAATTACAACAATTAGAAAATTTAAAAATTGAATCATGTAAATTATTAACATTACAAAAAAATATATTTGATGGTTTAACGACATTAAAGAAATTATATATTAATACAAGAAATTCTGAATGGGGTCCAGGTAAAACATTAGAATTAAATTCATTATCAATGAATGGCTTAAAACAATTAATTGAATTAGATTTAAGTGAAAATAATTTACGTTCATTACCAGTTGATCTATTATGTCCAATTGGTAATTTACAAATATTAAATTTAACACATAATCGTATCAGATCAGCTGAAAATTTAGGATTCACTGATATGCAATGTAATGCTGGTGGTAGTGAAATACAAATATTAGATTTAAGTTATAATGAATTAAGACAATTACCAGAAAATTGGGGTATATCAAAATTACGTCGTTTACAACATTTAAATTTACAATATAATAATTTAACAGAATTATCTGGTGAATCATTAGCTGGTTTAAGTTCATTACGTATTGTTAATTTAAGTCATAATCATTTAGAAACATTACCAGTTGGTTTATTTGCTGGTTCAAAAGAATTACGTGAAATTCATTTACAATATAATGAATTATATGAATTACCAAAAGGTATATTTCATCGTTTAGAGCAATTATTAATATTAGATTTATCAAGTAATCAATTAACATCACATCATATTGATAATACAACATTTGCTGGTTTAATACGTTTAATTGTATTAAATTTATCAAATAATGCATTAACTAGAATTGATTATAGAACATTTAAAGAATTATATTTTTTACAAATATTAAATTTACGTAATAATTCAATTGGACATATTGAAGACAATGCATTTTTACCATTATATAATTTACATACATTAAATTTAGCTGAAAATCGTTTACATACATTAGATGATAAATTATTTAATGGTTTATTTGTTTTATCAAAATTAACATTAAATAATAATTTAATAAATAATATTGAAAAATATGTATTTAAAAATTGTTCTGATTTAAAAGAGTTAGACTTAAGTTCGAATCAATTAAGTGAAGTTCCTGAAGCATTACAAGATTTATCAATGTTACGTACATTAGATTTGGGTGAAAATCAATTAACAACATTTACAAATGGTTCATTTCGTAATTTACATCAATTAACTGGTTTACGTTTAATTGATAATCAAATTGGTAATATAACAAAAGGTATGTTTTGGGATTTACCACGTTTATCTGTATTAAATTTAGCCAAAAATCGTGTACAAAATATTGAACGTGGTTCATTTGAACGTAATATTGAATTGGAAGCAATCAGATTAGATCGAAATTTTTTAATTGATATAAATGGTGTATTTGCAACATTGGCATCATTATTATGGTTAAATTTATCTGAAAATCATTTAGTATGGTTTGATTATGCATTTATACCAAGCAATTTAAAATGGTTAGATATACATGGTAATTATATTGAAGCACTTGGAAATTATTATAAATTACAAGAAGAAATACATGTAAAAACATTAGATGCTAGTCATAATCGTATTACAGAAATTGGTCCGATGTCAATACCGAATACAATTGAATTATTATTTATAAATAATAATTTAATAAATACAATTCATCAACATAGTTTTGTTGATAAAGAAAATTTAGCTAGAGTTGATTTATATGCTAATGCATTAACAAAAATGCAATTACAAACATTACGAATTGCCCCAGTAGCACATCATAAACCATTGCCAGAATTTTATTTGGGTGGTAATCCATTTGAATGTGATTGTTCAATGGAATGGCTGCAACGTATTAATAACTTGACATTACGACAACATCCTCGTGTAATGGACTTACCAAATGTTGAATGTAATATGCCACATTCAAGAGGTTCTTCAGTACGTCCTCTTGGTACACTAAAATCAACCGATTTCTTATGCCGATATGAAACACATTGCTTTGCTTTATGTCATTGCTGTGACTTTGATGCTTGTGACTGTGAAATGACTTGTCCCAACAATTGTACTTGTTATCATGATCAAACATGGGGTACAAATGTTGTCGATTGTGGCAGCCAGAAAACTTCTGAATTACCAAAACGTTTGCCAATGGATTCAACCTCAGTATATTTGGATGGAAATAATTTTCCAATTCTCCAGAATCATGCATTTATTGGACGTAAAAAATTGAAATCATTGTATGTAAATAGTAGTAGTGTTGTAAGTATTCAAAACCGTACCTTTGCTGGTTTGATATCGTTACATGTACTGCATTTAGAAGATAATCGTTTACAAACACTACATGGTTACGAATTTGAACATTTATCAAACCTAAAAGAATTGTATTTACATAATAATCAATTAACTCATATTGAGAACACTACATTAGCTCCACTTATGTCATTAGAAATTTTAAGAATTGATGGAAATCAATTATTTCAAATACCAATTTGGCAATTACAAGTTCCACAATTTAGAAACTTAAAATCGCTTGCTTTGGGTCGTAATCAATGGAGTTGTAGATGTAAATTTTTACAAGAATTAACCACATACATTGCCGATAATGCTCTAATAGTACAAGATTCACAAGATATATTCTGTATGGATGGTAATACAAAACGTGAATTAGATTTCAATACAACCTCAGCATGTAGTGATTATTATGCTGGTGGATCAGTTTTACAAAATGGTATACCAAAAACCTATATACCATTGTTAGCAGCTGCATTAGCCCTAGTTTTTTTACTGGTAATTCTAATTGTTGTATTTGTATTCCGAGAATCTGTTCGTATCTGGTTATTTGCTCATTATGGTGTACGTGTATTTGGCCCACGATGTGAAGAATCTGAAAAACTTTATGATGCAGTTTTATTGCACTCCGCAAAAGATTCTGAATTTGTAACACAAAATCTCGTCACTGAATTAGAAACTGGACGACCACCATTAAGAATCTGCCTACAACATAGAGAACTAGCACATGATGCTACTCATATGCAAATATTGGAAGCTGCCAGAGTATCACGTCGTATTGTAATATTTTTGTCACGAAATTTTCTTCAAACTGAATGGATTCGTTGTGAATTAAGACGTGCTGTACACGAATCATTACGTGGTCGACCACATAAACTAGTAATAATTGAAGAGCCTGATGTTCAACTCGAAGCTGAAAATGATGTTGAACTTTTACCATATTTAAAGACATCAGCTGTAAATAGAATACGTCGTAATGATAGAAATTTCTGGGATAGATTAAGATATGCATTACCAGTAGAATTTCCATATCGTGGAAATAATTATACAATAGATCATAATCATGAACGTATTAAACAACCATCTAGTCCCGGTATACTATATCGCACTGCACCACCACCAGCTTATTTTCCAGACGGTGAAGATCCTAATTATTCTTCAGCAACAACAGCTACACCTAGTCCAAGACCAAATAGACGAGGTGGACCAGGTGAATTATTACATTCACAACAACAACCAAATTCACCACATCATCATAATCAACATCAGTTGCATCAACAACAGCAGCAACAACAGCAAATGCAACAACACCAACAACAACAACAACAACTTATACATCACCAACAATATGGTGGTAGTCTTGGTAGTCATCAACAACATTATAATCCTAATAGACCACCATCTGAACATATTTATTCTAGTATTGATTCAGATTATAGTACATTAGATAATGAAAATTTAATGATGATGATGCCACCACCACCCACCAGTAGTGGTATAGTAACAAATTCAATAAATGCAAATACAATACATAGGTTACAAATGCAACATCAAATGAATCAACCGCAACAACAGCATCAACAGCATAGCTCACAAACATGGCGACCGCAATCCACTATTGGTCATTCAAGTGGTGGCGGTAACATTGGTAATAGTAATATTAATGGTAATATTAGTGGTTCAAATATTCCAGGACAACCACCACCTGGTGGTCAACATGTACAAGCATATTTGGTGTAAAATGTAAATTTTTATATATAATTATTATAACTAATTATTAAAATAATGTTTTATTATTTGAAAAAATTATTATATTATATTTTTTTTCTCCAAAAATATTTAAATAATAACTAATTAAAACAACGTAAATATAAAATAATATAAATAATAGTAATTCTATTTAAATATAAAATTAAAAAAAAAAAAAATTATAAAAAAATTTTTAAATGTTTGAAATATTTTTTTTTTTTTTTGTCAATTTTTATAATAGAAATTATTAATGTAAATAGATTTTTTGTATTATGTTTTATTATTTTTTTTTTTTGTATAATTTTTTCGCCTAATTCAAAATTTTTTTAATAATATTATTAAATAATAATATAAATTTTAGTATTTAAATAGGAATTTTCTAATTAAAACAAAAAAAAAAAAAAATAATAAGAAACTAATGTAGAAGAAAGAAAAAAAAAATTTGATAAGAAAATGGAGAAAAAATATTATTTAGAAAAAATTTGTGCTTTTAGAATTAAAGTGTTCCTTTAAATTTTAAATTAAAAAAAAGTTACTAACCAATATTTATTACAAATAATTAAAAATTCTCGTAAGTACACAAATTAATATCATATTTCTATATTATATTAATATTATATATTTATTAATTTTTTTAATATAATTTTAATTTTATATATAGTTAAAATGAAATGTCAAAATTTTTGTTCTGTCATATTGATTTTGACAGTTTTTTGTACTGAAAAACTGTTTAAAATTGATTAAAAATTAATAGGAGTCAAATAACAGATGCAAAATTTTTAACTTATACGAACCAAAATGGTACGACTGTTAGGTGTGAAATATATAAATAACGTAACCTTAAAATTCAAAAGCACGTGGTTGTTCGACGGGTCGAAAAACTATGTGTAAACGACGTATATTTAATATTCGGTATTTTCTGCACTTTTAAAAATACCGGTATTTAAAAAATTAATACATAAATGTTTCTGTTACCAAAATGCCCAGTTTCCTCTTAATTAGTCCATACTATTTAATAAAAATTATAAGTACACTTACTAAGTAATTATATTATCATATTTACACACACGAGCAATTTTCATTGACATTGATTAAATCAAATTACTGTGTAATGAAAAAAAAAAAATTAACATTATTTATAAAATTTAATTTCATAATATTAAAAATAACTGTAAATATTTGTTTAAACTTTTGCCAATTGATTCCGCAAAAAGATTTAATAATCAGTACTCAATCTCAAAATGTAATCATTTGTTAAAATTTAAAAAAAACCTAAAATCAATCGTGCATTTAAAATTAATATATTAAAATTAATTATTACAAAAAATAATTAAAATAAAATAAATAAAAATATTTATTTTTTTTTTAAATCTGAACTAAAACTAATGTATAAACGTGTATGTAAATAATGTGTATTTTATTATTATATTAATTAATAAATAATGTTAATTCCAATATTAATTACTGCATAATTTTTATTGATGCATATACTCTATATTTATTGGTCTTTGTTTTTTGTAATTCTGAACGTATTCTGTCCATTATTTATGACTCTGATGCAATTTAATGTTTCGTTTTTTTTTCATTATTTTTTAAATAAAAAAATTCCCACATTGTTCATTATATTTAAATTAAATGTAAAAAACTTAATTATCTGTATAAAATTTATTTTAATTGAGATTTACAACCATTATATAAATGCAAAATAAATAAATAAAAAACCGGTTTTTACATATATATATAAATCAATACATGATTTATTTATGAGTTAAAATAAGTTTTGAAATTATTTTAAATACATTTACTCAAAATGTTTTTTTTTTAATATTTATCTAACCGATAGTTTTTTTTTTAAATATAGTATTAATTTAATATAATTATATTTATTTAATTTATTTTCAATATTTAAATTTATTTTCAATACAAAAAAATTCGTTATTTAGTTTACTTTTTATTTTATAAAATTAAAACATTGATTTTGTGTACATATATTCTATGTATTTGTCAAGGTCATCAATATAATTATTAAAAAAACTAATGTAATTATTAATATAATGAACAGTTATGGAAGATAAATTCAAAAAATTCATGTCATAATATATTTGAATAACTTTTTCTAACTTATATACTTATATAAAATATGTTGCTTAAAACCATAAAATATCTCTATTTACCGTTATAATTAGACGGCAACTGAATGAACCCCAAATGAACAACGAATTTTATGTACCCAAAACCCCACACTATAATAATTACAATATATATGTATTTTAACTAAATAGATGTAAGTTTTCCCATCCATATAAAAATATTCCTTAATGTTAGTTTTCTAACGGTAAATGTTTAAAATTGATTATTACTTAATACAGATAATTTAACAATATTATTTTTTCGAATAACAGTTTAATGAAATTTACAGTTTAAGTTTTTTCTAAAATTGAAGACTTTTTAACTGTACAATATAATATTACAACGGTATATTTAAGGACGTGTCCATAACTGTATTCAATATTATAATGGTTTTATGTTATATTGCTTTTGTATATGCAAAATAAAGTAATTATTTTTTATAATATTTGTATTTGACTTACTAAAATATTGATATTATATTCATAATTTTGTTTTGTGAAGGATCATAACTGTTATATAATTTAACAGATAGAAAATCGGGACGGGCGTATTTACATATAAAATTAGAACGTGGTTATTAAGTAATTTATGAGAAAATTAAAAAAAAATCTAAAGGTTTTATTTTTTTTTAATACTATATTACAAGTTTGATACCTAAAACTCTGTCGATTTTATTATTAATAGCATAAAATATGACAACTTGATATATGTTTTATTAGTGAAATGAAATTTAACATACAATACTGATTATTTATTATGTTGTACCTATTTAGTTCGTTAGATACAATTTTCATTCTTTTAACATAATATAATATTGAAATATTTTTATTTATAATATTAAAATATTATTTTCTTCTGTTATTTATTTTATTTTATTTTATTTTGTTTTTCATATTATATATATCATTTTTTGAATTAATGACTTTTTAAGTGAATATTATAATAAAATTAAGTTATTTTCGTGTATACATATATATATAGGGTAGTTATAGAGTGAGAGAAAAAAAAATGTCTGTATAATAATATCCTGTAGGGCAAAAATATATATATATAAAAAATAATAATAATATGTAATAATATTCATGTATACCTACATATTATTATTATTAAATTAATATAATATTATGTAGGAGTATTATTCAAAATAAAAGGACTAATAGCAATATTATTACATTTATATATATGTATATATAATATGTCGGCTCTTATTTTGTTTATAAGAAAAAAATATTATAAAGTAATTTAATATTTTGATTTATATAATAATTTATAATATTTTCTTGTATATTGCTGTGGTTATTCATTAAAAAATTTGGTTTTTATTTATGAATTAAGGAAAAAACCAAAAAAAAAAATAACTGGCAGACAGGACTAAAAACCGTAACAATAATCGACCGACCTTAAATGATAGAAAAAAAAACAACATTTATTAGGTATATATATAATTATATGTATACAATTATTTATTTTTAATATTTTGAAGGACAAAATCATCGATATTATTGATTTAATTTTTTTTTTTGGGTAACATTTTTATTTAACGTCAGATTTAATTTTGTTTGACAAAAGTCTGAAAATTAAAAAAAAATTATTTTCCAATAATGTTCATTGATTATAATGAGTGACATTTAATGAGTGAATATTAGTCTAGTATGAATATTCTTTAATTTCTCTTTAAATTTGAAATTAATGAAATTAGACCATGTGAATGGTTTTATTGTACTATGTACTATTTACTGAATGTAGGCGTATGTTATAATTATTTGACATATATTTGACATTTTTCAAAATTTTGACACATTACTTAGGAAATAAATTATAAATATAATGAAACTTTCGAACATTCTTAAAATTCTTTTAAATTCGAAATCTATAACAAACGAACTGTACCTACTATTGACAAGCTTTTGAAATCAAGTAAATGTCATATATATAACTATTTGACATATACCTGACATTTTTGAAAATTTTGACGCTTTTCTTAAAGGTTAAATATAATTTCCCATGAAGATTCATAAAATACTAACTAGGTACCTACTGTCTACTACCTATAAACTTCTAAACGTTAAGATACATAACTTGCGATATATTAAAATATAGCTATCTGACGTTTATATGACATTTAATGAAAACGTTGCCGTACCCATTAATATTTGTTATATATGAGCTAAATATTATTCGTAATGCGGTCCACAATTTAAGACTTCTAAGGACCTAATAGAAAATAAAGTAGTTACGATAAAAAGTAATTCCATTAGAAAGTTTATAAATAAAAGTCATATTAAGAGAATACAAAAACAAAATAATCATAAATTCTTAAGCAGAATAAATTCTAAAGTTTTAAACTAATTTATTATTACCATTTGAGCTTAAGAAAAACTATATTTTTTTTCTTAAGAATTTTTTTAAAAATTATCTTCAATTACAATTTAATATAACTAGTTATAGTTTAAAAAAAAAAAACAGAGTAATTTTTACTTATAATAATATATAGGTACTTTTTTTTTTAAAGAATAACTTTTTATTTTAAGTTTTTAACTTATAAAATTACTTTATATTAAATTATAAACAGAAAACTTTAAGGAAAAACAAAAATTTTTTTTTTCTTCAACTCTTTTCATATTTTATTATTTAATTTTTAATATCAATTATTTTCAATATTTTTTCATAAAATATTGACTTAATTTTTTTTTTTTTTTTCCTTTATTCTGTTGTTTTTTTTGTTTTGTTTCGTTTACTTCTTTTCAGTAATTCTTATAACTTTTATTTAACTTTTATATACTATAATAAAAATTTAACAACTTTATAAAGTTTTTTTGTTTGTTATATTTTTTTTTTAAGTAATAAACATTCTACAAGTTTGTCTTTCTTTATATTGTTCAAAATCATTTCCTTTTACAATATTATTTTATACTTATTTCATTCTTTTAATATTAAATTTATTAATACACAATGTGAAACAAGAACAAAAAAGGGCGGGGTGACAAGAATTCCGGAGTCAAAAATCCTCGGGAGACATTTGATTCGAAATAAAATCCAAAAGTCCCCGAAGAATTATGACTCAGGATTAATTGGCCAAAAGGCTCGGAAAAATTTTGAATCATGAGAAGTGAGCTTTAGTCAAATGTCCCCGAAGAATTATGACTCAATGGGCTAAATGTTATCAAGGGACTTTTGGCTTTAAAGACAGACTTCATTAAATGAAATTTTAAAAAATACAAGACGAAATATTTAAAGAACAATTAATAAATTTTAGATTACGCTCTTATTAAAAACCGGGAACTTCCCCTTCTTTCAAAACTAATATTTTTTAACCAATTTTTACAAATTCCAACATTTACAAATTAATAAACACTTCTTTGATTGTTTTTTCATATTGTGTAATAGGCTTCGGAATATAGAACCCTCGTGGCAAAAACAATTGATTGGGCCTTGCTCAAATTTTAGCTTTATTTGCTTTCAAAATGTAGGTAATTTAGAGGTTAGTCCCATGTTTAAAAATACCTAACAGGGAATCATGTCTAATTTCTTAAGGGACTTTTTGATCACTTGTATTTGAGTAAAAATTCTTTACTGACTTTTAGCTTAAGCACATTCCTCGTGAGTCATAATCCTTTAGATACTTTTGGCTCACTTCTCGTTTTTTTTTTTTGTAATTCATAAGTTCTTTGGAGACTTTTGATTCCGGAATCTTTTGTGACCTCGCCAACAAAAATTAATATAAGAAAGATATAATATATAATTTTATATGAAATATTTTCATGACAAAAACAAAAAAAAAAAATTATGAAAGGAAAACTTTGTTTTTGTGTTTTTTTTTTCTCATTCTAATTTTAACAATCACACGAACAAATTTTCTACATTTATATTTTTAACTATCCAAAAAAAAAAGTAAAAAAAAATAAAAAAAAAATCAAGAGGTAAAACTTAAAAAACAAAAAAAAAACGAGTAAGAGAAACCAAAAAATAACTGTTTTTTTTACCATATAATAACTGACATTTACAATTACTTTTACAATTACTAATAATTTTCTTTTTTAAATATATATTTTGATAGGTTTTACAGTTATGGATAAATTTATAATTAAAATGAAAAAAAAATTGTAGAATCATTTATGAACATAAGTACATTCTAATGTTTTATTTATAAACATTTTACAGTTATTCTTATAATTATCATGTAATTATTTTTATTAAATGATAATTTAATTGTCTGTCTTGAATATCTTTTCAATGAAATTAAAGCATTGCCAGATTTATTCAATTTATTTGAAAAACGATATCATAACGGTTAATAATTGTAACGAATGAATAAAACTGTATAGATTATGTATAGATAGATATATAGATATGTATTTAAGTCAAGTTATTAGATTTAATCACTACTTATCACAGATGTGTTTCACTCTTAAGAAATTTTGAAAAATTTTTAATTTGGATTTAAACAACTTTTTATAAAAAACTTGTTGACAAGTTAAATTGAAAATAAAAAAAAAACCTATTAAATTTGATGATCGACACTGTACATAATATTATATAAAAATATTTTAATTTGTATATATATATATAAACTTAATCAACAATTCATTGAAACTATTAAAATAATAGTTTTCCGTCTTGAATTGTTCATAAAAAAATTCGTTTATAATAATAATAAAAAAGAAAAACAATGATATATACAATTTATATATACTTGCTTCTGTATAAGTATATAATTTAGGCATATATACTTATTTATATAAAATATATGTATATATTTTATATCCTTGAGAAATATTAAAGCAAATAATCCTTGACAATATTAAATTAATATCCATGTTTAAGCAGAACATAAAATATTTGAACATTTTTATTTTAATTTTTTTTTTTTTCTGGTAGTTGTTGTTATTCGACATAACTCTCTGTGACATAATATTCACTAATAATGAGTAAAAGAGACAAAATGTACACAAGAAAAAAAAAAAAAAAGGACAAAATACAAATAAGAAGAAAAAAAAAATTTTTATTTTTGGAATCCCTTTTTTCTTTTAGTTTTCCATTTTTGTCCTAATTATGTTTAAAAATAAATACAACTAATTGGTGGATTGTATTTTTCAGTTGGGGTTTTTTTTTTTTAATTTTCTTTTTGTTTTTATTTTTATTTATATATTGTTTTTCATTAAATGCGGTTATTGGTATAGAACCTACAAAATAGCCTCCTTAAAATCAAGCTAACCAACTAAAATTGGTTTTTTTTTGTTGTTTGTGAACATAAAGTTGCTGTTAACCAGAAAAAAACGAAATAAATTCATGAAATTTATAATATATAAGTATATGTATATGTTATTATATACCAACATTTATACTTATATATGTATTTTTTGTTGTTATAAAAGTTGTCACAAGTAATAATAGTTAAAAGCAACATTAAATAATAAAAATTATTTATTAACAACATAATAAACTTTAATATTATATATTGACAGGAAATACCGTTAGTCTGTGGAATTTTTAAGTTATTTTGTTACTGTTTGATTTTTTTTCGAAATAATGTTTGGAAATTGATATAATAAAGTTATTAAGTCGTACAAGACAGAATTTTTAAGTAAAGAAAAAATTGGGAATTATAAAACAATTAATATTTAAATATAAGGACAGTTTTTGGGGATTTGAAGTTGAAGAAATTTAAACTTGAATTGTCCGATGTTAGGATCACATAATTATTTATTATGAAGTTTTATGATGTTGAAACTCAATAGCTATAGGTATCAAATTCCAATATAGAAAATGATACCTAGTTAGTCAGTCTTGTGAATTAAGTTGTTTAATATCGTAGAGACAATATGATTTTTTAAAAAAAAACCCTGCTCATTGTTAATTGAATTCCTCAATTTAGTCTAACACTATGGATTCGAAGCCTATTTAAACAGAAAATAACTATCTAACCATTTTGCAAAGATTACTAATTTAAATGAATTTTTTTTCCCAAATTATACCCTCAATTTAGAATTTTATTAATTTAAAATTATAATACATAACATTGTACACAATCAGTTATGCATTTTTTATGTAATGAAAACCCATTACGTTACAAAATAATGAATTTAGTAGTCCATTTTTATATGTTCCATTTTTATTGTATTATACTACGAATAATGCTTTATTACTCCAATTTAACACATTTAAAACACTTTGTACAAACATACAAAAAACTATACCCTATACAAGTAAACCTATTCATTTTAACTGTTTATTATATATTAAAGTAATATAATATCCTTAAAAACCTTTCATGTCTCTTAATGTATTAAATTTATATAATATATACATTATATAGATATATGTATACTTTAACAATATAAAACGATAAAAATAATAAACAATTTGATTTCTCAACCAATATTTTCTTTCTCTTTCTATTTTACTCTAAAAAAAAAAAAAAAAAAAAAAGTTATATTATTTTTTGACATTAAATAACATAAAGTTTAATTACTTACCTTTCAATTAAAAACAATTTTTTTTTTTTTATCGTGATATAATTATGTTGACAAGAAAGAGATAAAATAATACTATACAATAGCTTTATTTTCTGTCTCTTTCGCTCTTTAAATAAAAATTCTTTACTTTTGTTTTTACTATTATACTTTACTAAATTAAATGAAAAGAAACTTTAATGAAAAGTTCTATGTTATATATATATATACATAATTATCCTTCTACTTTTTTTATTGTAAGCTCACAGTTCGTCTTATTGAATTCAGCTCACAATATTGAACTATATAATAATATATCGATCTCTTTCACACACACACACATAATATAATGACTGTACAGAAGGGTAAATAAAATACTGTATATAATAAAATGAAATTGTTTTGTACTGCTACTGCTGCTGCTACTCTTGCTAATACACTGTACTTATATATTAAAATTTTTTTAACTCCTGCTTTTCTTTTCAAATTTTTTGTTGTTTTTTTTTGTAAGAAAGGATACGGCAGTAAAAAAATCCAAGAAAAACAAAAAGGACATTCTATTCAAAGAAAAATAATTTTCTTTTTATTTTACAGTTATTCTTATTGAAAAACTATCCTTGCTTCCTTTTCTTTTTTTTTTGTATTTTGTGATTTTCAATTAAAGTTGACAAAAAAAAAAAAAAAAATTAAAAAGAAAATTTCAACCCTGTTTTGGAAACTTTTTTTGTTCCTGTTAACGGTAAATTGTTTATTTTTATGTCTTTAAAGTTTAACATTGAAATGAGACAAAAAATTTAATAAAATGAGAAAGAAAAAAAAAAAAATTATATTTAAAGTAAAAATAATAAAAAACCATAGGGTTTGATGACTATTATTAAAGCAGGTGCGAGAAGAATTAGGTTAGGTATTTAATTTTCTGTTTTTTTTTTTTTTTTTTAAATTTTTATTAAAAGGTAAAAAAGAAAAAATGGCGTCAAAGGTATAACCATAAAAATCTAATTGACAATAATTTTGTTTAAATTTTTTTGTTTTTTTAGAATTCAATTTATTAAAAAAACGATTTGAAATTTGTTCAAAAAATTTCAATTAATTTACTGAAAAAAAAAAAATAACCAATTTTATTGGAAAATTTCAACATTTTGAAGTTATGTTCTGATGTTAATGAACTTTCGTTTCTAATTTTTGGAATGAATAAAAATTAAAGATTTATTGAATTTTGTAGCAATTATTTGAACCGAAGGTGGTTAATTAAATTTCAATATTATACAATCTAAATAAGTATGCCAACTTTTATTCAAGTTTCTTTAAGTTTAACCTGTAAATTAAAGTTTCCTTAGAAAAAAAATTGATTCATTAACAAATATTCCTTACTTACTTACTGGATCCTAGAACCCCTGGTGGGGCATAGTCATCTACACCTTTCACGATTCTTAGCAATTCCTTTTAGCTGTAACCACCGTTTGCGTTGCGCTTCTTTCTCTTTCAAAACAGTACTTCTCCATGTCTTCCTTGGTCTACCCATTCGTCGTCTGCCTTGTGGATTCGACTCAAAACATTGCCTTGTAATGTTTTGTTCTGGTTTGCTCCAGGTATGTCCGATCCATCGCCTTTTTCTCTCTCGGATTTGGACTTCAATCATCTTTTGATTCGTTTTTTGCCACAGATGTGTGTTATTAGTAGACGTAGACGTAGAAGTAGTCGGTGTAGACAATGGTTTGTATACGTTTGCAACTTTTTGGTGATATTGGTGGTTACCTTTCATGTTGCATAGCCTTAAAGAAGTACTGATATGACGTTTCAAATATATTTAACTTTGTACGCAGTGCGATATTATTTGTCTGCCATATGTTTGATAGAGTTCCAATAGCAAAAGGCAACAAAAATGTTACCAAATGTATATTAAGAATTAATACAATTAATTTCTAACATATAAATCTAAGTTCAACTACTTGCAGGCAAATTTAATAACTTAAAATATGCTAGAGGACTTAAATAGCTTATCTTTGATAGGACAGAAATTCCGAGCCTCTATAAACGTAGCAATCCAAATATAATAAAGCAGAAGGGGAATGCACTTTAATTTTAAAAAGCAATCCATTGCATTTGTTATAATGCATCTAATAAAATTTTATTTAACCATTTATTTCCTGATTCTTTAAAGAGATACAATATCACTTTACTTATGTTACTTTGTTTTAAATTATTGTCTTTCTTTTTATTTAACATCAAAATTTTAATGAAATTTTCAATTGATTTCTTTGAAATATAAATTTAAGAAAAAGATAATGAAAATTTTAAACTTCTTTGAAATTTCGAAAAATAAAAAAAAAAAATTGGCTAATAAAGAACTAAAAGACCCATCCAAGTACTGAAGAGAATAATACAAAAAAAAAAAAATGTGCTAAAAGACAAACGTAAACACAACCAACAAACTTAGCCTTGACAGTTTTATTGTGAATAAAATGTACTAATTTGATTTATTTAACTTGATAATCGATTTTAGATCAAGAACAATTCCTTTTAATTTATACTGATTACTGATTGACATTGACATTTTTTGTCAATAAAATATAAAATATTTAAAAAAATAAATAAATTAAAATAAAAAATTGTTAAAAAGTTAACAAAAAAAAAAAAAAATTATTTATTTACATTTAATTAAATGTAATTTGAAGAGAAATGAAAAAGAGGAAGTCACGTTAATTAAATTTTTATAAAGTACTTTTCAAAAAAAAAATAACTCTCATTTGATTACTTTTTCGTTTTTGTATTTTTCTCTATTAATTTTATGAAAAAAAAAATAATTAAAATTTTATAAAATGTATTTATTTCTTTTTGAAAATTTATTTCAAAAATTGATTTGAATTTTACTTTTTTTTTATAAATATTGTAATAAAAAAATGTTATTTGATGATTATTTGATACTGAATATTTAATACCTATTATTTTAATCATTCCAATGTTTGGTTTTATAAAATATTTGCAATCATTTAAAGTAATTGTATTGTATACATTTAGATGTTTATCGATTTTTGGAAAAAGAAAATTTTAACTGAACGAGAATATTCCAATTAGAGAATACATAGTTAAAAATTTTAATTCATATTTTATAGCTCACATTAAATTGTATTTATTTAATTGTATTCTCAGTTATTTCCGGGATTCATTTAATATGCATTTATAGTTCACATTAAATAAATTCCATTAAAAAATTTTATTGATACTTTGCTTTAGAATAAGTACAGTGTAAGCTGTAGCTCCTTATTCATATCAATATCAAACTTTCCGGTTGATAATATGATTTAGGCATTTAAAAAACTTTTGGACAAATTGTCTTCAAGTACAAAAAATAGGAGGACCACAAAAGTGCCATACACTACAATAAAAGTTGCATGCCAGGGAACGCGGGAATTGAAAAAAGTAAAATATGCTTAGTTGAAACCACGAATAAGCTTAAATCGAATTTTCATTAACACAAAACCAAAACCCCAAAAATTCAACTTTGATATACTAGAAGTAGGTGGCCAGAAGGGTCGCCACTTCTCCTCTATGATCGCACCCACCGAAGCCAGCCCTAACCCTTTGATAAGTTAATTTTTTTTTCTTTATTTAAAAAAACTTACTTAGCTTTTCGTAGAACGAAGTTTCTATTCGAATTCTAATATCTAAACGAATTTTCAAACTGGAAAATTTAAGCATTTAAAAAAAATACTTATACAAGTAGAAAGGTGCAAAATTTGCTCTTATACATAATTATCATTCACAATGGTTTTTATCACACTTTTTTAATATTTTGTTTTTTATTTTGCTTTGCAAAACTTGCTTTTAAAAATTAACACATCTATTATATTACCTACATACATTATAATATAATAGATTTTTCTCTTTAATTTCTAAAATATGATTTTCTCAAACCTTATTTTTAATTTGTGAATTTTGAAAATGATCTTTAGGAACTGCTTCATCAGCTCCACTTAATATGCCAAGCATTTTTTTTTCGATTTTGGTTCGAATTGTTCGAATAAGTCGTTCAATAGTTCTAATAATATTGAAACATGATCATACAAAAGGTAATATAATTTTAGTGGTGCCATTACCCAACAAAAACTATATATCAATTGATTTAAATATTTTCAACTAATGAATTTTGAAAGTTGTATGAGATAAGGATGTAAGAATAAAATACTAAGGTTTTTTATTTTAGAAAACCACAATAATATTTTATTTATTTATATCCTTGTTATAGGTTTGCTTCATAGATGTCAGGTTAATAATTTGAACTTAATTTTCAGCTATTAAACTACTAACATGTGATTTAATATGCACCAACCCTTAATACTCGTTTCCTAATAAATTCCTTATATTCATAGCGCTTAATATGAAGAATATGAGCTTCATATATACTATGATTTGAACACCGTATTTCAATTTGCTTCATAGAAGTCAGGTTAATAATTTGAACTTAATTTTCAGCTATTAAACTACTAACATGTAGTTTAATATGCACCAACACTTAATACTCGTTTCCTAATAAAATCCTTATATTCATAGCACTTAATATGAAGAATATGAGCTTCATATGTACTTTGATATGAACACCGTATTTCAATTTGCTTCATAGAAGTCAGGTTAATAATTTGAGCTTAATTTTCAGCTATTAAACTACTAACATGTGGTTTAATATGCACCAACACTTAATACTCGTTTCCTAATAAATTCCTTATATTCATAACACTTAATATGAAGAATATGAACTTCATACATACTATGATATGAACACCGTATTTTCAATAGTTTATATTTTATTTATATATATCCATATTATACGTTTGCAGTATAACAGGCAACTTATGCTGGCTTATAACCTCCTCTATTGTAAAAAAGTATGGTTGCATCTTGTTATTGCATATATTTTTCTAACAGATCTGTTCTATAACAGATATGGAACTGCTTTTTTTTTTTTGACGATTATTTAATGGTAAGTTGTGCATCTACCAACAAAAGATTCTCTGTTATTTGTGGCTTAATTACTCTATTACTCATGATTTTGTTAAATATTCTAATAAGTATTAATTAATAAATACTTTAGTGTCAAAATCTTTGTTTTACTCTTGATAACAACCATTTTGTATTTCCTTTCCAATGGATATTAATTTTAGATATTCTTTAAATATTTATTTTTTTTTTATTTTATTTTAAATTATGTAAAAAACATTTCCATTTTCAATGCGACTTCAAAAACTATATATTAGTATGCTATTAACATGGATGATTACCATAGATTAAACATAGATATCAATTATAATTCGTGGACATTTTTTGTTTTCTTTAATTTCTTAAACCTGTCAAAATTCTTTGCGTTATAAACAATTTTTTGAATTTATTTTTACATTCTGATACCTTAAATGGTGTACGAGATTTTCAGAATGACAAATGTACAACTATGATAGATTTAAGTAATTTCTGATTTTCCAGGAGGCGCATACGTCGCATGTCATTTTGATGTTAAGTTTCGAGAACTTAATGTATAGACATTTTGACTGGGTACAAAATAAAACTTCATGCTATCGATCTTAATGAAGTCATCAAGACACTACGAACTGACGTCACTTTACACTCCTGTTAAAGCTGACCATTACAATTATGGCAACACTTATTTTGACATTTCATTTTAAATTATATTTCTATATATTTTTATATTTCTTAAATATTAAATAGTTACAAAATTTTTAAATAAAGCACAAATTTTAATTAAATAATTCTTATTTAAAAAAAAAAAACATTTAACAAAATATAATTTTTATTCTTTCTTCTACCGATTGTTTCAAAAAAAAAAAAAAAAAAAAAACAAATATATAATATATAAATTAATTGTAAATAAAATAAATTCAATTAATAAATTCAAAATATTAAAACAATAAGTAGGTATTTTTTTTTTTTTGAATTTATTTTGCTTTTGTTTAAAAAATAAATAAAATAAAAAAAAAAAATACTGAAAGCAAGAATAAAATTAAAATGTGCATTTTTAATATTAATAATTAATAATTAATTAATATATAGATATATTAATAAATATGCATATATATTTATACGAATATGTATGTGACATGTATATTCTTATATATGTATTTATAAACAGGACAAAAAATGAAAATAAAAGGGACATAAAATGTAAAATTCTAATATTAAAAAATGAAAATAAAAAAAAAAAAACGAAATTAAAAATTTGTAAAAATATATAATGTAAAAATTAATTATTTTTATTTAAGAAATATATAATACATAATGTATATCCTAAACAGCAAAAAACATAATAAAAAAAGAAAAAACAGAAAAAAATATAACTTTTAAATTAAAATTTTTTAAAAAAAAATAATACTAAATTGATATTAAACAGAAAGCAAAACTATAATAAAAGTCAAGAAATTATAATTAAAAATAAAAAGAGTACATAAAATTATTTAAAAAAGTATTTCAAAAATCAATGCACATTTAAAACAGTTTCAAAATTTAAACGGTAACACTTTTTTTTTTAATATAATATTATAATAATAATTATTTATGAAAAAATATGGAGATTACGAACTAGTTCATCATACTTGTATAATAATCTTTTATAGGTAATTAGTAAAAGCTCATTTTTTTAAGAAATCTTCATTATTTCAATAAAGAGTCATTTAATGTGTCATTTAATGTGTCGTTCTTATGAGAAAACACATTTCATAAATTAATATTGGCTAAATGTCATTGCAATGACAGTTACATGGCAAATTCATTTGAATTAATTCATATAATTAAATTTAAAATCATACAATCATATTTTTGAACTTATATAACTGTAAAAAAATTAAACTACTCAAATTTCACCAAAATAAGTGTGTCTCACGTGGACTTTTCATAAATTTCAAACTTGTTTTAAAGAATAAGGGATGTTCGAATATCCATAAAAATGGCATTAATATAGTTAGAAATGGAATTAAAGTATTATAAAATTAAATCAAGTCAAATTTAAGTTCAGAGTTCCATTAAAATTTTTTAACTTTTAAAACTGAAAACTGAAAATTAATTTCAATAAAACCTTAAAGTAATTCATACTTAAAATGTACTCTTGAATACAAATATGAATTTTCATTTTGGGATTTTCATTTTAAATTTTATTTCGCTTTGCATTTTCACATGCATTAGTCACGTGTTGATATTTTTTTTGCCACGTGTAATACAGCACTGAATATTATTACAGTTAATATTATAAAAAAAACGGCATTTGCTTTTATTTTTGTTTTGTTTCATTATTAAAAAATCAAATATTAAATTTTTTCGCACAAGTTTATTACAATTTTACTTGTGTTTTTTTTTTTAAATAAAAGGCACGATAATACAAAAAAAATTCAATAAAAAATTAATAACAAGCGGCAAACTTAATTTCTCCATTTAAATATTTTCCAATAAAAATATTTCTTTAATGTCACATTTTTATTACAGTTACAATTATAAAAAAAAATGACATGTATGTGTCTGGGGGTTTTTTTTTAATAACTATTAGTTTCAATAGTGGGAGGAGGTCAGGGAAGGCTTGAGTACTTTTTTTTTGAATTTCTTTGTGAAATCCAGTGTAATGCACACAATACTCTAAGTCTACAGTTTACTTCGAAAAGTAATGAAGCTCCTGAAAACTTATGTAAGACTTTCAAGCATGTATTTAAAGTTTTGATGAGAAATACCTCTCCTTCGAGAGCATGCAAGCCAAATTTTCCTCAGGTTCGTCTTGCTTTTAGGAACCAATGGCCTCAACGCCTCTAACCAATAGACATTGGAATCTCTTTAATATTTCCTTTTGATAACATTCCAATGATAACAACAATTGATTTAAAACATTAATCGAAAATTTAAATTAAAAAAACTGGAGAAATATTTTTTATAAAACAAGTAAGAAGAAAAAAAAAGAAAGATAACGGAATAAGAAAAACAAAAAAGAGAAAGAAAGAAATAGACTGAGTGAGAGAAAATTGTATCTTCATATAAAACTGATATTAAATTAAAAAAAATACAATAAAATAATGAAAAAAAATTGATTAAATAATTTATTAAACTGTATGTATATAAATTAAAAATAAAATTATAATAAACAAATAAATATAATATGATATATATAATTTACAAATGTATAATCCAAAAAATAAAACAATTGTAAAATGTTAACTATAACAAAAATATTATTTTAAATTTTAAATTATTTTCAATATCCATGAAATTAGAAGAAAAACAACAAAGAACATAAAAATGTAAACTAAAGAAATAATGAACGAATAAGAGATAAATAATGATGATAAAATGTAAAAAGTTTCTCCAATGAAGAACAAACAGTTTGTAATGAATAAAACAAAAAAACTAAAAATGTACTTGAACAAAATGTTTAAAATTAAGAACAAACACTTTATTATTGTTTTAAATAATATGGTGATACAAATTAAAGCACTCATATTATTATGTAATATATATAACAGATAATTATAATGTAAACAGAATATATAAATATAAATACTAATAATAAAAACCGTTAGAAAACACTCATTAATTTTAAAATGTCATTTATTTTTCTATTTCAATAATGTCACATTTGTAAGAATATGTAAACCTCGATTTACGTCGAATTGCAATTCTTGAAAAATGTATTTTAAATTAAAACCAATGTAAATCGAGGGAAGTACTTATTCTAATTAATATTGAATACTTATTTTAAATTTTTTAAAAATTGTTTTAAATTATTGTTTTTATATATTTTTTTTTTGTCTTGTCAAATTAATTGTCAAATATTATCCTGTCAAATAATATGATCACATGTAATCCATCAGAATTGTAAACATTATAATGTAAATATAAAACAACATAATTATATTGTAAAATAAAAAATTTTTATAGCTATTATTGAATTTAAAAAAAAAAAAATGTTCATGGCACATTAAAAATTATCATTAATTTTTTTTTTAAATTTCAAGAAAAAAACTAAAATTAAATAAAATATTTTATATTTATTAATAAAATATTATTTAAATTTAATAGACAAAATGATATTAAATCCCAGTGAGATTATAGAATATACATATACTTATATATTAAAATTAAATGAAGAGATACAAACTAAAAATTAGGGAATTTTTCATATAATATTATATTAAAAAAAACAAAAACAAATTTGTTCATTCCTTTTATTTTTTAATTGAACATTTTAAAAACAAATTTCCATACACTATCAGTATAATTAAATGCTTTGATTATTTTCCACGTTTAAGAGATTAATTCTCCAAAACTGTGTACTAAATATTTTTTTGCAAATATTAATTATTAAAGCACTTTAATTAACTATAAACGGTACTCAAATATACAATCACAAAAAAAAAAAACAAAAATAAATCGCTGCCATCATTATTATTTAATCATTTAATAATCATTTAATACTATTAAATCTATAGATAAAATATAACAGCACTTTTCTATAAAATCTACAAACTCTACAAAAACAGGACAAAAAAATTCTCCTGAATCTCTTCGTCGTGTTCTATTTTTACGAAATTTTTTATTAAGACTATTTACCTATGTTTTTTTTAAATATTTTTTATATTTTTTGTACATTTAAATGGAAACTCTCCAAGAGTGTTCAACAAAAAGTCTCCAAAATTTTATAGTTTGTTACAGTTTTTGAAATTTTTGTCATATTTAGTTCTTTTGCTTATTTTAGAAATTATTATTAATGTACATTTTATAAAAAAATACAAAATATGACTCAAAAAAAAAACAAAAACAAAGAAAAAGCAAACAAACAATTATAAATAATAAAAAAATAATTAAAGAACTAAAAAAAAAAACAACAAAAAAACAAATAAAAAATATAAAAAAAAAAATAAATTTAAAATGAAGAAAAAATATTATATTTGTGATATGTATTATAGTTTAGGTATATAATAATGAAAAGTAATAATAATAAAAAAAAAAAATTTAAAAACAAAAACTATTATTTAATTTAAATACTTACTATAAAAAAAAAACAAAACAAAAAAAAAATTACTTAAAAAAAACTATAAAAAATTTAAAAAAAAAAGATAAGAAAAAATCCAAAAAAAAAATGAATAAAAATAAATAAAAAATTATTTCAAAATAAAATTATGAGATTTTTTTATTTAATTTGTATTAATTTTATTTTTTTACTAGGTTTTTTTCAGATTAATTTTCTTTATTTTTCAGATTTTATTTTTTTTTATATCAAATATATTGTTCTAGCTTTTATAGGTTTTGCTACCATTTTTTTCAGTAAAAAGTTTTTAAAATGTAATTAAGAGTAACAAATTTTTTATTTAATTTGTTTTAAATTTAGAGTTTTAAAAAAGTAAATAAAGCAATTTATTTCTTCTCTAAATTATCAAAATAAAATTTTGTTTGCAATTAAAAACTGTTGTTTGAGGACAATGTAGTAATTTTACAACATTGAGGTTGTGGAGATATTGTAACACCGGATTAAACTGGGAGTAAAAATGGAGTAAATGAGATAAATTTAAAAGACCTTATGGCTTGTTGATATAAGGATTTTTTTAAGGAAACATAGTTCTAATGACTCTATATGTAAGTATCAACGAATATTGGAGATTATGTAGTACCATTATATTTATGAAATAGACATTTCAACAGTACGGTTAGTGGAACGCTTCCCACTACAGAAGAATTAGAACTATCCACCAAGGAAGATTAGGTTGGGTAAATATTTACCAAAAATTATCTCCAACTCAGGCAAAGAAATTATGAACCACTTAGCCAATATACGAGTACAGGAAATACCGTTATTTTTGGTAATTGGGTTTTGTAATATTAGAATGATAAAAGTATATTATTTGGATTAACTTTTAAATTTAACCCAAAACTAATATCAAGAGTAATATTAAATGAAAGAGTTTCTTATTTTGCCAAGAAAAATTATTCCAAGTATTCATCAGAAGTAAGTTGAAATCTTTTAAGTTTCATAGAAAGAAAGTAAGTATTTGAAGTACGTATTAAATATAAGTTTTATATGGAAACAAAAAGTTATACAAATAGTTTAAATTAATTAATTAGTAATAATAATCACCCAATTTGTTATACAATTTTTATAATTCTTAGTTTGATTGGCAAAAATAACATCTATATAAATATATTAAGCACTGGTACTTGAACCTAAAATCTAATCATCGGTTTGAATCTCTAAAGTTAGCATGTTAGCTTGTATAATGATAAACTTATAATTTAGTTAACTTTTAAAAGATAAATACATTAAAATAAACTTTTCTATCAAAAACTATCTTTACTGTATCTGTCATAGTAACAAAAATTCAAAAACTAAAAATTAATGTTAAATATGACATTTTTAATACTTTTTAGTTAGAAATTATTCTCTTAACTTATTTTAATTTTAATGGTAATTCTAATTTCTTCAAAACAAGTAAGTTTAATTTTAAAGTTCATCAGAATTTCTTATTTATTTTATAATTTTTAATGACTCTAAACTTCATTTATAGGCAAAAAAAGGTCAACAATATCTAGAAAAAGAGAAATTTTTTTTTCGTTCCGAGGATTTACTGTTATAAAACTAAAGTGTAAGTATTTTAGATTTAAAGGTATCATCGCATAAATAAAAACAAGGTATACAACTCTTTATAACTAAAGTGTACAATATTGTTTAACTATATAAAGTTAAGAGTTATTTTATATTAATAATAAAAATAAAAAAAAAGTTAAATAAAGGTTAAAAATACAAAAAAAAAGCCGGAATAGTTAAATTTTAATAGCAAAGAATTTAATAGAAAACATTTGAAAAAGATTATATACATAACTATAATATAAGAAGTACTGAAAAGCGGATTATAATATAATAATAACTTTATGGTCTACAAAGGTTGAATTAAAAAAACCTTTAAAAATAATATTTTTTTTGGTGGTTACTTGTCCAGTTACTAGTTTTTTTAATTTTCCCGTGGTCTAAATTTTTTAATAACTATTATAAGTTGAGTGAATATTCATTTATTAAAAATATAAAAAAATTTTAATTAATTTAACCCCTTAAAGTATCAGTTTATCTATTAGGGACAGGGTAATCTTCAGAGATTAATAGGTGGTTTTAATTTTAAAATTTATTGTATGACTATGTAATGGCTCTTAATAATTACATTAGAATAAAATTAAGTATATAGATAAAGCTGATGATAGCTCTTACCTATGACGATATGAAAAAGAAGATAAAGAGCCCAAACCAATATGCAAAAAAAGTAACACAAAAATAACAACAAAACAATGAGATGCAACACTAATAAGCAAAGAGGCCTTCAAATAAATAATACATCAATTGAAGATGTAGAGGTTCCGAATCGGGCACATAATCGGCAAGCTCTAGATTGGCAACCCCAAGTAAGAAGAAACATAGGCAGACCTCGGAATAGCTGGAAAACAACAGTATTGAAAGAGAAATTAACAAAACATATGGTCATACAAGAAAAGGCACAAAATAGAAATATATAGCACAAAAAAAAAAACAGATGGAAAGGTTTAGTGGATGCAATTTGATCCTTTGTAAGGAAAAAACAAAAAAAAAACAAAAAGCCAAAGTAATTTGACAAAAACCTCTAGCTGGCCTTAACTTGAACAGATTCTGATATTATTCTCCGAATTAAGAGATAAGCACTAAAGGCAGTAAAGTTTCAATCAGTTCAATCTCCAACTTATATTAATTACATATGTTATAATATAAAAATTTAAAAAGTTAAAAATTATCTGTATTATTTCTATCATTAATAATAACTTTGGCGAGCTACCGCCCTAGAACTCTATTAGTCAACTGAATTATTTCAACTAATTTTTTTTTATAATATAATTCAAAGGGTTCTATGGCCAACATAAACCTAAAAAACATTCAAAGGTTAAAAGTCAAAAATTTATGTACATATTTTACCTTTTAATTTCTTTTTTTTTGTTGGGTCCGGATATAATTTTTAGTATTTTTCTGCTCAGATTTATTTTTTAAGATTTTTAAAGTGAAGGGGTCATTGGCACATTTTATTAAGTGGGTTCATACATAAATTGTTTTTTTTTATTATTATTAAAGAGTCTAAAAAAAATAAGTAACTTTAGATGAATATATGGGATATAAGTACTATATGGCATATAATAAAATATTTAAATTGTTTTTGGTTAGTAATTTTTTAAGTTTTTTTTTGTAGGTTATGTATGTTCATATACCATTAAAAGATAGTTATTATGATTATGCTACAAGTTATAACCTTTTTTTTTTTTGAAAAGAGTTAAAAAAATTGGGTAGTAATTCTTCTTCTTCAGTTTATGTTTTTTTATAGTTTTATAATTAAATTAAATAAAAATATTATTATAACCATATAGTATAATATACTTATATACCTATACTTGAAATGTTAACATACATATACTTTCTATAAAAAAAAAATTCAAATTAAATAATATAAAGTATATGCTAATTAAAAAAACTAAAGGAACCATAAAATGTTCATAAAATGATTCTGAAATGAATAGAACTTAAAAATTCAATTGTTTGTTTTAAAAAAAAGTTTTTTTTTCATTTATTCTATTAAATTCTTATTTTATTTTTTTTGAAATTATATTATTAAAGTATTAAATTTTAAAAAACTTTTAATTTAATTAAATTTTATAGCAAAAACCAAAAAATTAAATAAAAATTTAAAAATTGTCATTCGAATAAATTCCAAGAATTTTTGAGAACATATTTCTGAAAAATTTTCTATTAAAAAAAAATTTTTTACGTGGGAATGTCTGCATTAGATTGATTTCTTTTATTAAAAAAATAATGAAATAAATTCTGAAAAGATTTTGTCAATTTAATAAAATTATTATTAATACAATTCCATTAGGAATACTGAAGATAGATACTTATTATTATTTTATTTTAAAATTATATTTTATGATTTTGTGAAGATTTTACAGAAATAAATTTACAGATTTTCTTAAAAACTTATCAATACTTTATTATTCTTACAAGTAATTGATGATAAGTTTTTCTTAGGTAATTATTAGGTAATTTAATTTGAAGGTCAGGTTTTAATATGGTTATGTAAATATTATGTATTAAGTATAATATAGTTTAATTGGCATGTTAATTGTTTATTGAAACAATTTCTAAGTTAAAATCAGTCTGTTAGTTATTTATAATATTATATTTGAATACAGTAACTGAAAGGATGGTACTTTAAATAACAGAGTACTCGTTTCAAAATTAAAGATTTTAACAGTTTAATTGTGAGGAGTACTATGGTTATTTTAATGATAAAACAAGGTTCCGATTAAGAATTACCGTTGTGTATATTATGGTTCATTTTAAAAAAGTTTTCTGGAACCTAAGTTTTAAGTAATCTAATAAGTGGTAATCATTTCAGTACTCATAATTCTAATAAGTAAGTACGAGGAGTACTAGGAGTAATATCTTAATGATAAGATAAAGTTCCTATTTAGAATTACCTTTGTGTAGATTATTCTTCATTTTAAAAAAATTATCTGAAACCTATAGGTTTTAAGTAATCCAATAAGAGTATTCAATTCATTGCTCATCATTCTAATAAGTTTATCATTTAAAAACCACATCAATGTCATCTCTTTTATCTATCGAATCTGAATCTCAATCATATTAAAGTGTGATAATATCAGACGTGTATAGTACTTAATAAAACAGTACTTAAGTTCAGCTGTAAGTACCATTATTTGGTACAAGATAGTTCTTTCTTGATCAAGTACCAGTATTACTTAGATTTCAGTACTTATAAAATTTACTTATTTTACTTGCAATTTCCAAATACTGCGGAAAATAATTAAATTTTGAGTTTTATTACTTTTTGATAAGTGTTTTTGAGTAATTAAGTACTAAAAATTACTTAAGTTTTAAGAATTCAATTATTTTTCAAGTATTTAAGTATTTTGAAAATATTTTCATTTGTAAAGTTCAATACTACTGTAATTGATAGTCTTAAATAAAGTTCATGGATCCGGAACGAAACATATAAAGAAATTAAAATTGACAGACGTTCTTGCAATATTAGTCCCTTATTAACAATCGGCTCCAGTAAGTAATTGGCTCCTAATAGTCTAGCTTATATTCTTAATTGGGGTAATTATAATTGATTTTCAGCTGCATCAAATTCCATGGATCAGTTGTATCGGTTATTTTTTCTTCCAGCCGTTTTGTTGTTGCTTATAAACCAACGGTAGTTGTCTTATTTCGGTCCAAACTTTCCCATTCTCCAAAGGCAAATTAAATCTTCATTAAAATTAGTCTTTTTGGGTGAATAAATCATTAAAACTGCTGTAGGGTTAATTTTTTTTTAATTTTATATTTTTATATCAATTATATTAAACAGTCGACTCGTATTTGTACATAATATTAGTCATTAAATTAAATTTTATGAAGGCTTAGTTTTTAATTTTAATTTTAATATATTTTTTATTAATTATTTATTTTTATAAATAACATTTTGCCTATTTTAAATATTCCAGATTTTTTTTTTGTTTTTTTTTTTTTTTTAATTCAATTTCATATCAATATTTAATCAATATAAGTACTTCAATAATTAACCTACCTATTAAAAATTAAATAGAATTAAATTTTTAAATTTAATAAAAATTTAATATTCATATAAAATTTAATTAAATTTAATAAAAAAAAAAAACTTAAACTATTTCTTAATAAAACTAAATAATTAAAAAAAAAAAATTTATTATGATTTAATAATTTCTTTTAATTGATAAATTCCATAAAAAATTAATATTTAATTATATATATGTATAGATTTGTATATATATATGTATATATATATATATATATATATTCAAATATATTTGTATTAATATTTATTGATAATTTGAAAAAGAATGGTAATTAATTTAAAAGGACATTATTTTTATTCTTATCTCTTTCTTTCATTCTTTTTAAAAATAAATTTTATAATCTTCTTTAATAAAAAAACAAAAAAACCCACACACGTATAATAAAATATTGATTTTCAGTTTTTTTTTTTTTTTCAGTGTATTAAAAAAACTTAAGAATTTTTTAATTTAAGATTCGAATTTTTTTTTATCAATCGATAATCTTATAACAAATTTTTGGAATTTCATCAGTATATAAAAGCAAATTTGATTTTTTGTATTGATTTGGTATTTTAAGGTCTGATTTTATATAAAGAAATTAAAAAATTATTAAATTCTTTTATATACTTATAGGTATACAGTATATTTTAACTCTATCTCAATTTTAAGCTCAATTCTTTTGTGGCTAGTTTCTGCAGATGTGGGTCAAATTAATATATGAAAATTATTTTATCTCTCTGAATTCAACCAAAATTACACTAAAAATGTATCTTTCGTTTTAACTATCTCACAATTTTATAAGATACAATATTTTTTTGTTGTAATTTTTAATTCAATAAAAATACGAATGGTTAAGGCGAAAAAAAATAAGTGATGAAAAAAACCAGTGGTTTTTAAAAAAACACATTTTAAAATTATATAGTCCTTTATACTCAGTATAATTTTGGAAATTTATACACTGGTGCCTAAGTTACTTTTTAAGGCCTAATCCGAACTTTTTACTAAGCAAATGAATGTTGATTCTCGAAGATATAACCCCATTTCCGCTCGCCCAAAATTTTTAGAAGTTACGAATTAAGTTGTTCCTCTAAAATTAAAATTTTTTTTAGAATTTCATTATCTAAGCAAAATTGGTTAAAACTAATAGACACTTTAATTTGAAGTACCGCCTTTAAATTTGAGAAAAACTTTTAACAAATATAATTTCTCAATAAATAATGAAACTCTAAATTTTATATATTCCTACAGAAAAGTATGGACGGGTGTTTAAAAATAGCAAAATTTCAATCTTCGATCCGTTACAGCACCTAAACAGGGAGCGGACAAAAATAAACTTCTTAAACGACTCCTTCCAATTTCTAGCGATCTAATTTTTCTCCAAATTCCAAATTTCTAACTTGAGCCGTTCAGAAGATATGAAAGGTCAAAAATTTTGTATTGTATTTTAATTAATTGAGTATTGAATAATGGTAATTTTTAGTACCATATGGCAACTGCGTAAATTTTTATAAAACTTACGAAAACAGCTGTATTTATTGTTTTTAGATTCAAAATAAACTTAACAGAACTCTTGTTCTGCAGCTCCGTTACGAGTAGGGTTACTGAAAATAGTTCATCCATTAACAATGCCTACCAGTATTTAAAATTTCTTCGCTCTATTTCAAATGGTGTAAAAGTTCTTGTAAACAAACATACGGATTGACGAACGGACGGACAAACTGAAACTATATAGGCAAATTTTTACTAAATCTTTTGAAAATGTGCTAAAAACCATGGGGTTTTAATAAGTTTCCATATTAATATTCCATACAAATATTTTTACATATATTTTTAAGTTTTATAAAATCAGTTCTTGTTTGGCGTTTCAAAATTAAAATGATTCCTTCTAGAATTTTTGTTATTACAATTTAAATGTAGGGGTTTTTCCCACTTTGGGGCTGTACCTCCATAACGGGTCGGCTTACTGAAAAAAAACTTTTCAATGAAATTATTTTTTTTTAAAATGCCTACCTGTAAATTTCTTCTCTCTATTTCAAACAGTGTAAAAGTTCTTGTAAACATACGGAAAGACTGGCAGAGTGCACTTATTTAGTCACATTTTTTTCAAATTTTTTTCTCTTGTTAGAGAAAAACAAAAAATTAAAATCGCCTGCTCTTAAATAACTGAAAAAATATAAAAAAACATGCAATTCAACTTAAAGAATATAACACGTTTTAAGATATGCGGGACTTATCGGATTTTTTTTATCTACAAATATATAATTTTCTTTTTAAAATTTTTTTTTATTTTCCAATATACAAAATAAAAAAACAGATATTGAAATAAAATAAATTCAGATATAAAAAACGCATTTTATATTCATATTAATTTTTTTTTTGTAGTCATTCTGTATTCATATGCTGCTGTTGACTGACCCAAGTGTCAGTCAACCAATCAGGGAGAAAAAACTCAAAAAAAAAATGAGTCAAAGAGGAAAAATGCAAAGAGTCATACTGAAAATAAAACAGGAATTGAAAAAATATATAGAAAACTGCATATCATTTCCCTTATTTCACAATTAATAAAAAAAAAAAAACTAAGAATTAAATGAAATGTAAAAAAAGAAAAATGGATTTAGAATTTATTTAATATCTTATAGAATGATTTTGCCCGCGAAAAAAAAAGTTAAACTGTAAGATACATTTTCTTTTTCTAATTTAATATCTAGAAATGTAAATTTGTTTTCTTTTTTTTTAAAGAACCTCCCATTTTATAAATTCTTAGATTTTATTATTTAAATGCAATTCATGTGAATATGATTTAACTGCTGCTGTTATTTAAATTCTGAATTTATTTGATTTTTTTCAAGTGGAGTTATAAAGTAAATTGTACGCTGTGGAGGAATGTGTTGATAACTGATGCAGTTGAATTAGTTGTTTTAATTTTTGTTTAATTACAGAGGTGAGTGATTTTAAGTATCCATTGATTTGAATACGGTTTGCCGTGCAACTCAATCTTAGCTTACTTTACCTAGTTAGACCAATAGGCATAAATAACTGGGAATCCTTCGTCATATTTGATGAATTATACCGGTTATTTTTTGCCTAAATTTAGAATTACAAAATTATATTACGAAAAAACTTTAAACTATGCTAAATTTCTGTTCCCGGTTATTTCTGGTCTACCTCCCTACTTTTGAAGCCCATGAATATTTAGACATATTAAATCTCTGTATAACTAAATATTACTATAGACTTACTAATGCACTTACAGATATTTTACATATTTGATAGATATTGGTTCACCTGGTTGTCTTACTACGGATGGTAACATATATAGCCTTTTACAGCCGGTTGTTTAAGGGATACAAGGCGGTTAAGTTTTTTTCTTTTACCCATTGCTATTTTTGCTCATTGAAAAATTTTAATTGCGCGTAAATAAATTTTGCCGCTAAGCTTCGTGTAAAGTTTTCTTTTTTTAATTGTAGAACCACAAACCAGGAATATGATACTTTGTACTTAGTTGTGGTTATATAGAATATGATAAGGATGGAAAAAATGAGGTGTGCTAAATGGATGATTTTTGAAGAATCTGTTGAGATTATTCATAAATGCCAACCTTTGAAAATACGGAGAATGGTAATAAATTTCACATTTTTGCAGTTCTAACAATAAACGAATTGCTATAATCAGTAGAGTACCACTTAGATAGTTCCAAATGGTAGAAATACGCACGGACTGCCCTTTTAGTGGTTCGTTGAAATTGTTTGAAAGGAGTAATCAGTGATTAAATTTCAATTGAGTAACTGTCTTTACCCACAAGATTCTATACATAATCTATAACTATAGTGCGTAAGTACTTCATCATGTTCACTTAATTTAAAAATTCTTTGTTGCACAGATCATCAGATGCAAAGAATCGTCAATTAGTTGGCAACAATTTCTCCACAAATTATCAATCGAAATTCGAGAATTATAATTTATGATTTTATTTTAAATACAATAAACAAATTAAAGTTTAATTAACCATGTTGTGTTACTGAAATTCTTTGCCTACCAATTGCACCTATTATTGCCAAGAATAAATAAACTTTTACCACTTATGTGAAAAAAAAAAACACAATTTCATCTCTTAAAATTATTTATTTATAATAATTATTTTTATTTTTTTATTCATAAGAACGAGCAATCCATTGATAATAATAATTTACATAAAAATTTGTTTATATCTGTTTTATAATAACAGCCGCATACGTTACGTCGTACAACTCAGTTTTGTGTATTACGAGTATACTTTTATTTTTTATAGATCGCATATTTGCGATTTTCACGCAATTTATTATTTATCTACAGATATTTTTTTTTTTTTTCTATCTGTATTATACATTAATTTTATTGTTGTTGTTTTTTTTTGTTTATTTTCAAATATTATTACTACTTTAGCTTTATTATTTTGCTTTGCGATTTTTTTCGCTTTAGTTCTTGACAGTTCAATGTGATTTTCAGAACCAGATACATATATACAGTTACAATATAAACGATTTGAGAATAGAGTATCTATAGTGCGTCTATAGTGCGCCAAAAGTATATTCCACTAAATATTATTATAATAACAATTTATTCTTTATTATTAATATTGTTGTTATTATTGTTGTCATTATCATTTTGAACAAGTTTAGTCCATTCCACTTAAAAATTCATTCATTCAATTTTTATATTTAATAAAGAATTGAAAAAAAAAAAAATTTATAAAAATAAAAATTATAATTATAATAAAATATATTATAGCGAATAATATGAGATTATGAATTGGCAAAATGTATATGTATATTTACATAAAAAATTAGTTTTATTTAAAAAAAATATAAAAAAAAATCTTTAGATTTACATAAATTTGTCTTTGAATAGTTTTATGTATTCATTGGATATACGTATACCTACGTATATTACTTTTGCTGTTTTGTTACTTTATGCTTTAAACAATTCAATATAATATAATATATATAATACACATTTATAAAGAGTTTTAGTTTAATTTTTTTCAATCCCACCCTCCGATTTATTTTTAAAAAATGAATGTTATATTTTAGATATTTTGAAAGGAGCCTCAAGTAATATTAACGCTACTGTTACTTATGGACACAAGATATACTTGTGTTTAGATAATAATTGTATTATGTTTTTTTATTTTATCTTGTTTTTTGAAGTTTCAGATCATTTAGGAATTGGTTAGAATTAACTTAGTACATATTTTTGTCCAACTACTTGGTTTTTAATTTGATGCCAGAACTGTTATTATAAGATTCTATAAAGTGTGTTGACCCTCGAGGGGATTCATTAAGAACTACATTTTTCAAAATGTAATAACTATTTTAATTATTGAAGAAATTTAACGAAATAAATTTTAAATGATAGCTAAAAATATCGGGAATATTAAAACGGAAGTAGAAATTAAGAATACTCTATTTATGTTGGTTGCAGGTTAAGAATTTCAATCTTAAGTTTGATCTTACCAAAGTCATTTATTGTGATGTAATGTGTCTTCAAGAATAAAATGTGTTGGAAATTTTGTAAATTGAATGGAAATGGTTTTAGATAGTAGAGGTAAATAAAAACTAAAATGCATGATTGCTCGAAATACTTTAAAAATAATAACATATCAGATATAGATTTATTGGTTCAAATGGAATGAAGTTCTTCAAAGGTAAGTCGTCATTTTAAGAAAAACAAACTTTAGTAAAAACGTTTTACAGATACAAAAATTTGTTTGCTATTATAATAACGGTAAAAAAAACTAATCTGCAATATTATGATATGGCCTAAATTGAAAATTTTTATTATTACTTTGTAGATATTATAAAGTGGGGTGTTTAGTTGGTGATTCATCATGGTCATTTTCTTTTTTTTTTTTTTTCTTCTTGTTTTGTATTTTATAAACATTCATTCTGATTATTGTAGAGTTGTAAATATTTTTTTGTTTTTAATTTTCTTTTGAACAAATCTTTTTGTTTAAAGTGGAAATTGTGTAAAAAAATAAGAGGTAAGTATATACAGAATTAATATGCGGATTTAAAAAGAATTATAATTTTTTATAAAAGAATCATATACATATTATATTTGATTGAATTGTGTTTATTTTGAAGAAATTTAAAGAAAATTTATTGTATAAATATTTTCATTTAAAAGTGGAATTATAATTGTAAGTACAAATTTTTAAAATTAATATATTATTTTTGTACAATAAAAGTTCTTTGAATGAGAGGCATCTGTTTATACTCTTAACCATGCACGTTATGATTCTGTAAAATTTTATTCAACTCTTTTTAAAAATGTTTGAAAAAAAAAAATAGTTTCATTTAAAAGCTGAAAGTTGAAATGTACCTTTAACGACGTGTACTTTAAAATAATAGATTTAAATAGATAATCGCCAGGCGTTTGATCTTTTTTCAGCATAATTTAATAGATTTAATTAAGGAAACCCCGGAATATATATGACATTTTATTTGAATTCATTTTTTTAAACTGCGGGTTTTCAGATTAAGAAAAATTTATAAATTTTTTAAATAAATATGCTCATATATTATCATTGCATCTTTTTTTTGCAATTTTTCTTATTACCCCCTTACCTCGATTTGCGTCGAGTTTGTACCAAGAAAATTAGCGCAAATTGTAAAAACAAAAATTGCAAACCTTGCACTTTCTTAAATTTCAGTTCAAATTAAATGTCATATACGCAATTTGAAGCAAAAACGAAAATTTAATAACTAATGTTTTATCTTGCAACAAAGCACGACAAAACGACGTTAATCGGGGATTTATTAATTTTTACTACGAAAAGCACCTACTGTTAGATTTGGTTAAAAAAAAAAAAGGTTTTATATTAACCTCAAGCAGATTCTTATAAGTTAGATTCAATGTAATGAAAAAGTTTCACAAAGTTTGCTACCAAATCAGGTTTATCAGTTTAAGAAGTGTCAATTACTTTTTTAATTCAGTCAAATGTCAAATACTAATTACAAAAAAATCATTGACACTACTATTTTCTTAATTTTTTTTTATATAACAGTATTTCCTCAAATTTTTTGATATGTCAAAATCAGATGAAGTTGACAAATAAATATAACGTAAATGAATATGTAAGTAGTTGATCAACAGAAACTTTTCATATTAAAGTACATTTCCTAGATATCCATATTGTTATTTAGTATCAATTAATAAATTGGTAATTAAAATTTTTTTAAGTCTTAGAGACAAAAACCATTTTGCATATTTTTTAATCGATTTATTTTCAACCCTTATAATATGATTAATTAAAAAACAAGGCTACATACATATATTAAACACTTATAAAATTATAATAAAACCATTCATGTGTCATATTGTAATGACACATTTTTTATTCAACTAGTTTTTAAAAATTAGCTCCAATTTACTGAAAAGATTCACAAAATTTTTGCGAGTGAAAATAATTCAAAAGTTAAACACAAAAGTTTTTATTTTTTAAATTATGCATTTTTTTCAAAGTAGTTGTGAAAAATTCTAATGTAAATATAACTGTAAAGGATATTCAAAAAAAAAAAAAAAGTGAAATTAGTTTTTTGTTATAAAAACTTTTGTTCCTGTCAACTTCTATTAAAAAAAAAAATCAATAATTTAGTGGAAAATATGTTTTTGTGTGAAATAATTTGTTTGTAAACTTTTTTTTATATGCCAAACATTTTTTGTTAGTTTATGAAATTTTTTTTTATTTTTTTGTGAATTATAGTTTGTTTTAATCATTATTAAATGAAATGTACGTTTTTTTAATAAAATACGTAATGAATTTTTAATTTAAAAGATTAAAATTATATAAAAGTAAATTTACATAGAGGTCAGGGTAGGATTTTTAATAATTTTTAAGTTTAAAACTTTAATCTTCAAAATGTGTTTAGAAATTTTCGTATTTTAGTATTTTTCGGTAGTTATATTGACTTTTGATTATTTTCTACAACGCTATCTAAAAATTTTGCACAGAATAACTTCAAAATCATTGAAACTAAAAGGTCTTCTGTTCCTTAAAAAAATAAAAACTTTTAAACTCTTTATCTCATTCACAAAAAAATATATATAGAGCTAATAAATGACTATTCAGGGTTGTAAAAGAGCGAACTCAAATACAAAGCTCAACTCAAACTTCAACTCAAATGTTGAGCTAGCTGTGAGTTATATGTATACCTTAAACTATTAGCTAGCAAATTTTGAGTTGAGCGATGAGTTGAGTTGAAATTTAAGCTTTTTACAACCCTGTGCCTATTGTTGTAGAAGCCCGGGTTTTCAAAGATTATTAATTTTTCTCTATTCTATATAATATTATATACCTATGCTAAAATCCATATATCAAATTCAAATCTCAACCAATTTTAATGAATTTTAGGAACTTGACTTTCCCAAAACTACTAAACTCTCTAGATCCGATGATACTATAATTAATTTATGAAAGCTATAATTTTCATGGGTACCCACCAACAATAGTTAAACCATTAATTAAATTTGAAATCATTCCGATAGTTAGATTTCGAGATTATTCAAAAAGTCTTGTGCTTTTGTATGGGAAGGATCCCGTTGTGCGGTTTGGTCCATTTACGATGTTAATCTTGCTATTCGAAGAAAGCATTCATACCAAGTCTCATTAAAATTAGTTGAAATTTATACGAGTTATCATGTTACATAAATTATCTATACACGTACACACATAAATTTTCGGATTTACGCATTTGCGACAAAATGGGAATAACTTTTGTTAGGACAGAAGAAAATCTATTTTTCGTTTTTCACTGAGGAATTTTTAACCTTTTTTTCTCTAGTATTGCTACTAAAGTACAGTAAGACTTAAGTAACTTTATAGACTCAATTATTTCACTCCTTTAAATTCGAATTCCAAAACTATATTAAAAACCACTTCTAACAAAAAAACTAGTCCATTTGAGGATTTACCGTTATAATTATATTTGATATAACCAATGACATTTTATTTTAAAAAATAATATATAAGTTTATTCACATTATAAATATTACAAATATATTAAAAATAATACACAATTCTAAAAATCAGATCATATGAATATATAAAATTTTTAAGATAACCTTCTGGCTGACCCTATTTTTTTTACTATATGATATCTAAATAGATTAAATTTTCAATATATATATAGTCTCTGGAGAGCGACTAATAAACTATATTTTTATTGGAAAATTGTTTGCTTTCAATTATTTATAATTGTCTTTTATATCATGACATTCCAAACGGTCCCAATGTTAGACCTAATTTTGTTGTTTCATTTTGTCCATATTTTTGGATGTTCAATTTTTTTTTTTTTTTCATCATCATCTCTTGTAGTGATGTCACACAGTTTACTGATGCGTTCATATTTAAATTTTTATATACTTATGTATATATATTTTTTGTGACATAAAATTGACCAAACTTTGTAATATCGTATATGTAAAATCAAAATGATAATATTTAATTTATGGAAATTGAAAAAATTGTTAATATTGTTCATATATTATTGCATATGTATTATAACATTAATGTATTATAGAACAATCAATTTATGTATGTACTCGTATTATATGACATATCATTGCAATATTAAGATTTTTTGATATTTGACATAATAATATTATAATGTATTTCAATGTATCATGTGTTATATGACTTTTTTGCTTATATAATATATAGTTAATAGGTCGATCTGTTCAATCAGTTTTTTTTTTTTTTTCCTTTTTTTTGTTTTAAATGTTTTTTTTTATGAATAAATTTTCAAATATATTGAGAGAAACCTGCATAATATCAGCAAACAAAATATACAACATTAACACTGTAACATTCTTTAATATTTTACATAAAATTATTCATTCATCTATTTATCTATATACATACACACATATCGGTAACGTTGTAAATGTCGATTTAGAAAATGTCGAATGAGTGAAAATATCTACTGTCAAAAAAATACCGACTGAGAAAATGTCGACTGAGGGTGAAAATATCGACTGTAAAAAAAATACCGACTGAGAAAATGTCAACAAAAAAAATGCCGACTGATAATTTGCCTACAACAGAAAATATTAACAAAAAATATCGACGTAATTAAAAATATAAAAAACAAATTATAACAATATATTTATTCTAGAAACAATAAATATCCATTCAATAAAAAAAACTAAAAGAAAAAATAGATAATAGTTATATGTGAAACAATACGATAAATAAATTTAATAAAAAATAGATTTTAGTATAACTTCATGTTCCTCGCTAATAAACATAAATATTCAAATTTAGAAAACCTATTCTTGTTTGCAATAATATTTCTTAGACGTTCCGTCTTTTTGATAAGTTTAGCTTTCACAACATCTATGTTTCCCATAGCTGTTGTGAAAACTAGTTATTTAAGCTGAAATTGCATACTTTGAGGCACAATTTTATATAAATGGTTTTTGAACTTGAATTTGAATTTAAATTTAAGTATCTTATAAGAGTGAAGTTTTTTTTTAATTTTTTTGTTGTTTTATATCTACAAAATTATGTCAATTTAAATCTAACAAACCTAATCTTGTAATAACATACCTACAGGGCTGTTACAGCATTCTCACTGCTGCAAACCTCAAGTAACTATTATACTGAAAAAATGTTGAAAAAATGACAATCTGCAAGATTTTCTCAGTCGACATTTTCTCAGGTCGACATTTTCTCAGTCGACATTATGACCCATATATCTACTCCTGTTGTTTTTAACATTTACTCTTCAATGTTTTTCATTTTATAATTGCTATTTTATATTGATGTTGTTGTTGTTGTTTTCTTATTTTTTATTTGTCTACCGTTGTTTTATAAACGTTATATTGCATATTTTGTTTGTACAATAGTACTTACATTCAACCAACATACATACATTATTATTATAATACAAAAAAAATACCGTATATTTAGGGTTACATGAAATATATACGTATATTATATGCATTCATTGAATTGATTGATTGGTCAAGCTCTTGTTAATAGGTCAATCGATTTCAATTTTTAAATACATATTATTATTTCATATATATATATATATATATATATATATATATATATATATATACATACAATATATATATATATGCATATGAAAATAGTGTGTATTATTTGTAGTGGTTGGCCTGGCATTTACCTGTTCTTTTGACAGGAAAAACTCAAAAAAAAAAAAACAGAATCAAAAACAAAGCAAAATAAGAAAGAAAGAGATAAAAAATCATGTTTTTATATTGTAAAAAAATTTACATATAACAATATTTTGTGTTCAGAAAACAGTTGAATGAGTTAAATTCGTAAACAAAAAGTTGAATTTCTAGGGAATTGTTCAAAAAATAAAAAATAACTGTATTTTATAGGAAATTTTTAATATATTTAACGGGTTAACATGCGAAATCCAATATTATTTTCTTAAATTCAGTCAGTAGATCAAAATATTGTGGAAAAGTTTGTATATACTATCATTCAAAAACCAAAAGTAAAACAAAAAGAAATGGTAACACTGGAAGGTTTCGAAAAAAAAACAAAATTCGAATCAAATTTTTAAAATCCGGAAATAAGTTGAATAAATGCAAAAAAAAAAAGAAATTATTTAAAAATGGCCCCCTCTAAATATAGGTTATACAAATTTCAGAATCAATGTTATATACATAATACATATATATATATATATACAGGGTGTCCCGGGAATAACGTGCCATAAAACAGCAGATGATAGGGGAGTTCAAAACGACCAAAAAATTGTATGGGAAGGGGGGTCTATCTCCAACTTTAAAAAAATCTTAAACTTTAATTTCTTCAACAATAAAATCTTTTGAAGAAATTTATTTAAAGGAAAAAAGTATTTTATTGAAACTTTATTTGGTTATAACTTTTATGATTTTTGAGATAAGAATAAAATTTGAGTTTCAAAATGTTCGTAGAGAAACAAATATTTTTTTTAGAAAAAAAAAATGATATGGTAATTGCTCAATTTTTTGAGCAATAGGGTTCAAAGCAATTTATGCCTAAAAAAATGCTCATAATTTTAACCTTTAAATCATTATAAGTTCCAATTTCGAAGAGCAATATGCATTACTTTTTATGAATTAGAAAAAGAATTCAACAGGCTTTAATGTGCACGTTAAATTTTTTTTTAGCTACTAGATTTTTGCTTTTATGGGTAAAAACAAAACATCAAAAAATTTAGTGAAAAAATATAATTTTTTTTAAAAATCGGATCTTTAAGGCCTTTTAACTCCGTATCGGTTGGAGATAGACCCCCCCTTCCCATACAATTTTTTGATCGTTTTGAACTCCCCTATCATCTGCTGTTCTATGGCACGTTATTCCCGGGACACCCTGTATATATATATATTGATACATTTTTAATCTCTTTAAAAAAAAAATGCGGTCCATGAGGGAAAAATATGATAAAATAAAAAAAAAAAATTAAATAAATTAAATAAAGATTTTTTAATAATTTAATAAAATTTAAATGAAAAAAAAAAAAAAATTATTTTTTTAAAAAATCGAAAATTTTCCATGGAAATTTTTTTTTTTTATTTATTTATTATTGAAATATTACCATTTTTTTTTTTAAAGAATTTTTTATGCGGTTTTTATATTCTCTCTGAATATAAACCAAATATTTATTTCTTTCTTTTAAATTTTTTATATTTTAATTAAGTTTTAATTTAATTTTATTTAATTTTTTTTTTTTTTTTTTTTTTTGTATTTTAGTTTTAATATAAAAATAATAAAATTTTAAATATATTATTTATTTTTTAAGCGGTAGATATATAATATACATATATGTTATATAAAAAATGGATTCATTTTGTTTAATATAAATATTACATTATTTTAATATTTAAAATTCCGAATTGATTAATAATATTTTGTTTTATTTTTATATTATGCAATTGTTAGTATATGACGTGTATATTTTATTTTTTTAAATTTAATCAATTAATTATTAATAATGTACAAAAATGTGAGTTAATAAAATTGATAATAAATTATTAATTATTGAATGGATTTTTATATCTGGGAAATTTTATAAAGGACTAATTAAAATTAAATAACTTAATAATTGGATTCAATGGAATATTGGATTAATTTTGAAACGCATATTGAGTATCAAAAATTGAACTTTGATTTTGTTCTCGTATTAAAAAAAAAATTTTAAAATAAATATTAAATATTTAGCTTTAAAGTTTACTTAATAAGTGATAACTTATGTAATCGTATCATTAAATTTATTTAAATCAAATCATAGAGTAAAGATAATAGAAAGAGGCACATATTCATATAAACTTTTTTAGTATGAAATATTTTTGATAAAAATAAAATATGTTCCAGGTTTTGACTGTATTAGTGGATACTTATTTTATTTAGAAAAGATTTGTTTATTTAATAAATAAAAGTATTTATTTACGCTTTTTATAATAATATTATATACACATTTATACGCTCACATATATTTAAAAAAAAATAAAATTTTAGCATATTCGCAGAATGAACATATTAGCGAACACGAGTACTAGAGGTCCATACCCATGTTCAACTGTATTTTTCAAAAAACGACTTATTAGTCAAATACTAAATATTTTATGATTACATTACTCTTTCTTACATTAAAATCATATTTGATAAAAATTCAAGTTTTGGAACTACCAGGTCACTCACCACTTATCACTAATCAAATAATTATTTTTTGATAAGTGATTGGTTTTTCAAATGAGGATGTCCTGTGCAGAATATGTGCAAATAGAGAACTGCTTCTAAAATTTAAACGTCAGAAAACATAATATGTTGGCCACATTATGCGCGGAAACAAATATGAATTGCTTCAACTTATTATCCAAGGCTAAATTGAAGGACGAAGGGGCATAGGTAGAAAACAAATGTCATGGCTAAGAAACATCAGACAGTGGACAGGCGTTTCAGACATAGAAGAGTTAATGCACACAGCCAGGGATCGCATTAATCATCAACAGTTGATTAACAGCATCATATGATCCCTAACATCCAATAATGGATATGCAGCAAAAGAAGAAGAAGATTGGTTTTTACGAATCAAACTTCATTGGTTTATTGTTAAATACGATTTTGGTGGAAAAAAAATTTATCAAGAAAATTATTATTTGATTATTGTATAAGTGATAAGTGGGTGGTGCAATAGGGTCCAGCAGTAGTTATTTTATTAAATATGGACAATCTATTTGAACCCATTTAAAATAAACTTATGTTAAAATTTTAAAATTCGAAAACTAATTGGATTTATTAAGGATAAATAAAAATATCCATTCATTAGTTTTGAATTTCATTGATTACTTATACATTAAGGGATAAATCTTAATAGTTGAATTTAATTTTCAAAAAATATATTAAGTACAATTTTGAAAGATTTCTTAATTAATGGATTTTTAAGCCTCATTTGATACCAATTTCAAAATTCATTTCTGCTTTAAAAGCGCAAATCATTGCTTTCAAAATATAGTGGGAAACTAAAATAACTTATCAGCTTGAAATTATTCTGAATGATCCATTGCTATTTGTTATGGAGGATAGCATTTGTCATCCTACCACCTAAGCCTTGCGCTCCGTTGTACATTCTACTTCCAATTTGGGTAAGCGTTGGTCACCAAGGTGATTTGTAAAGATTTCACGACCTATACGGAAATTGAATCCGCACGTCTTCGCTTAGTACGCCAAACTCTTACTCACTAACCCACCGAGGCCCTTTTAATTTTGATTAATCTCTCAACCAAAAACAATCTGCTATATAATACGTTTAATTTAAAAAATTTTAAATTTCTTTTAGTTAAAAAAAAAAAACTTATCAAATATTTATTTATACCAACCCCAAAGAATTCATTAAATATTTATTGTCCAATTTATTTAAATTCCAAAAAAAAAACACAATAATTATAAAAAAAAAAACCAAAATTAAATCAATGAACTTATAACAATCAATAAAAATAATAATATATATACCATATTATATTGATTCACTCATTTTAAAATTCATTTTAATAGGCAATTTAACAAAATAAATTAATTCTAATTTTTCCATAGAGATTTAAATTTCATTATTTTTTTAATATGAAAAAAAACTTTAATTTTTGCCTCAATAAAAATCACATTGAAAAAAATTATATTATCTATTCCAACCCATATTTAATGGTCCCATTTTGTTTTTTAAGCTTAAATTGATCAAAAATATATATACATATATAATATATCTTTAACTTTAATTATATATGTATATTATAGTCTATAAATAGTTTTGACCTAAATCCACAAAAAGTCATTTTTAAAGATATTCTCTAAAAAATTAATGGATACGTTTTTTTAATTTTTTTTTTTTATTTTTAAACCATATCTGCCTTTAAAGTGTGTCAAGTTCAATATTTTGGGACTCATTAATCTCTTAGAAATAAAAATAGAACCATGTTTTTTAATAGTCACATTAAACCATTTTTTATGATCTTTAATTCTTTTCTATGACTACAAAATAAAATAATTTTTATTTTTAAAGCCATTATATGCTTCCCTTAAAAAAAAAGAGTCAAAATAATAATGTCCCACTTTAATTCCAGATTTTTTTTTTGTGTGTGTCATTTTTATAAAGTTTAAAAAAATTTTATCTAGAAAAGAGTTCTTAAATAATTTCAGACCATTAAAATATCGATTAAATTTTTCTATCTAAGTTTAAAACATTCCTAGTATAAATGTACCAATTTATAATATACTCCCTTAGATCCCTACATTCTTTCAAAACTACCCCACCCACCCTTTTTTTTGGAATGGAAACATTAAAACTTATGTCCTACTCATATAATGTTTAGTGTATAGTTGTGGGTTTATTTTTTTCCGAATGGCTTCCTTTACATTTCGAATTGGATATAAAAATCTCTGATATCTCTCTACTACAAAAATCTTTTTCGAAAAAATCAAAAAAAAAAAAAAAAAATACGAACCCTTTCATCGCTTTTCTTGATTTTCTTCTTCTGTTATTTTTTTTAGGTTGTTAGGTTTAGGTCATTTAAAAAAATATTACTCTTGATAAGATAAGAAACATTTGGTACCTAAAATAAAGTTGAAAATTTAAAAGGAAAAACAACAAAAAATGGAACATTAAAAACTATTTTTAGCTCTAAATCATTTTCTAACTCTTTCTAACACAATTTTGTTGTTGTTTTTTTTTTATACAAACATTCAATTGGTTATTTTAAAGTTTTTTTTTTTGTTAGTACTTAAATATAGTTTCTCTTTTTTTTCCTTGGAACTAATATCCTGTCATGATTTGGACATACATTTTTTAAGAGTGTATCTAGATAATGTATATGGAAAGGGCCATTCAATAAGGATGTAATAATAAACTTTTTTGATTACTACTGGTACGCAGACCTGTATAAGGCAAGTAAGATCAGTTTTGTGAATTCTAGCGAATATTTGAGAAATATTTGGATTCTTGATAATAGTTAAGTACTTCTTGATATTTAAGTACTTTGAATAGTTAAGTTTCAAAAATAATTGAAAAAAAAAACAAAAGTATTCAAACTGAAAAAATGATTACTTTCAGGAAATGTATTTTTACTTAATTCTTTTATTTATACTTTAAATTCTGTAAGTATCTGAATCTAATAAAGAATTGAATTAAATTAAATAAAAAAAATTAAAAATCTTTTTAATGCGTTTGGTACTTGGCAAAGTAATAAGTACCAAGTTATGGTAGTACTTATAGGCATTTAGTACAGGACAACTGGTAAGATAAAGTTGAAGCATAATATACAAAACTATAAGAGAATTCTAATATGTTAGTATATATCCCTCATTCTTTTAGTGTCATTAATTTTAGTGTCTAATTAATGACACTACGAGTACAGCTAAGTCATAAGCCCAATTCTTTTAATGGGTTAATTCAGAACCGTTAAGTACAAATAAAATTTATCGGTTTCAGTTAATCTTTAATCAGATTTTAATATTAATAAGAAATGCTTATAGAAGTGGTTATATTCCAACCAGGAGGGAACATTTTAAAAGACTCTTTTATGCAAACGGATAGCGAGTGGGTAAAATTTGTTAAGAATTTCAGAATTAGTTCTGACTAATAAGACTTAAAAAAAACCAACATAACTATTGAAAGACCTTTTTTCATATATAATAAAAATAATATGTGAATGGCACTTTAATAATGACACTTTACAGTACCACATTATCCCTTTAAATGAGTTGGGAATGATTACAGTTGAAAAGTGTTGTCTAAACATAAGTATCACAAACTGACCATAAAAAGTATAAAAAAAAAGGAAATAGAAAATTATTTCTGGATAAGGAAATTTTTTTTTTTTTTTGGAAAATGTGATCTCATTCCATATAATGATAAAGTTGGGATTTACAAAATATACATAATATAATATTTTATTTCTAAATTAAATTTAATTCTACGGAAATGAAAAAACAACAAACAAAAACAAACAACTAGCACAGAAAAAACATCATAAGAGTTGTTTACCCAGAGTTGTCATTAAAAAATATTACAACAAACTAACACTATAGTAATATTTTTGTAATATTAAACTAGGTTTGATCACTAGGATTGTGAATATTTTTAAAAATTAATATAAAAAAAAAAAACAAAAAAACAACAAAACAAAAACAACAAACAAACATAACATAAAAAGCAAGACACTACTCCCAATGACTCAGGAGTCATTCAATCACTGAGAAATTTTTTTTTTTTTTTTTTTTTTTATTTTGGACTTGGAAATTGTAAATTGGGATTAAAATTAATTTCACTTATCAACTGAAGACAAACTGAAACTATGATTTAATTAAAATAAATTTAATTTTAAAATGAAGATAAAACCAAAAAAAAAGAAAGAGAAGGAAATAATTAAAACCGAGAAAAGAGTAAATAAAATAAAAAAAAAGTGTGAAAAAGAGACAAAATGAAATTAAAATTTATTATATGTGTATATGTGAAAGGGAAAGAATAGTATACTATAAAATAATATGTACTCATTTATATAATGTGTTGTGAATGATGAAAATTGAAATGTTTAGGGATGAGAAGTTTTAAATTTTTTTTTTTTTTGTTCTTTAAATTATTAGCTATCTGCTATCTCTTTTCTTTTTAATTCTGTTTTCCTGTCTTCATTTTGCAGTATTTAAATTAATTACAGATAATTTAAAATAATGTATTTTTATTTTATTTAAAATTTATTTTATTGTATACATATATAAAATGTTTAAAAAAATTAAATTTAAATTCATTTGAAATTTAATAAATTTAATTGGTTTTGTAATTGTAAAGAATATTTAATTAAAAATATAAAATATTTAATTTTATATCATTATATTTTCCCTAGAGTTATGTTTTTAGAAAAAAAAAACTCTATTTTATGCCTGTAATTATGCAATCTAAGAATGTTTTGAATTTAATTGAATTGATTTTAAAATTAAATAACTTGTTATGGGTATTCAATTATCTTAATTAAATAAACATTTTTTTAAAAAGAAATTGTAAAAAAGTTACAAGTAAATTATTAAATGAAAATGATAAAAAAAACATAATTGTAACTAAGCGACTTGAGCTTGGAATCAGTTGTGCGTCGCCAAATTAAGGAACTACAACATCTTTTCTAAATGCAATCCAGAAAGAATGAATTGTAATTCAGACTAGTCAACTTTAATTCAGAAAGTTTTAATCGTAATTCAGAAAGCCATATTGGTATTTAAAATATCAGTGGATTTGTGTAGCCGCTTGATTTAGTAGATATTTTAATTGAAGCTCTCTGAATTTCAATTGATATTCTCTATAAATTGTGGTACCTCCATTCATTTGGTATATTGAGCTGCCATTTACTGCACCGCTCCATTTATTGCTGTAATCGGTTCAATTCAGATAGTCTAACTGATTTCCAAAAGCATAATTTAATAGAGACATAGTTGAGTTATTTTACTTTGCCATTGTTTATGGTTAAAAATCTTCTGTATATTCAACAAATCCTCAAAATCAATACCTAAGATTTCAAAGAATTTTTTTTAGATTCTATACTATCTTCTGTATATTCTAATAAATCCTCAAAATCAATACCTAAGATTTCAAAGAATTTTTTTTAGGAAGTAACTCGGGACAGTAGTCAAAACTTAATATCACAGATTTTTTTTCGATTCTATACTATATTCAAATGAACACAAATCAGCATTTAGGGTCCAATATATTTATTTGAGTTTTTAAAAATAACTTTAAGTGCCAACATTTTTTTTTTTCCATTTTTGGAAAACCAAGATTATATTAAATTTTGGTTTAGGTCCAATAATGCTTTCCTTTTTTATTTATACCCTTATATGAATGTAGATTAAAGGGTATAACAATGTTGCAGTTACGTTTGTGACTCACTAAAGGAGAAGGAAGGGTGGGAGGATAAGATCCAAAGATAAGGATTGATCAGAATCGAAAGATAAATTGATCCAGTTATGTGTGTCTGTCCATCCGTTCGTCCGTCCGATAGTACTGTATCATTAAAAATTCAATGAGCTAGAATTTTGAAATTTTTACAAATTCGTTTTTATGAAAGAGCTGTCTATGCTATTGAAATTCAACTAGTTTGCTCAACGTCTTCGAATAGGTGTCATATAACATCTTTTTGATATAAGAATAACTTAAGATGTAATGAAGCTGGAGCGTTAGAAATTTGGTGGAAATTATAGGTATTGCAAACATCTGCACGAAGTATAAATCAATATATCAGTATAATGCAATAGGTTCGAAAAGCTGTTATACAACTTTATACACTTGATTAACTTGATTCCATCAATTTGTGAATATAAAATTTTGCCAAAGGTAATTGGCCGGATCATATAATCTTTACATTGTGTTCATGCAGGTATCCTAGAGTAGACACACTCTACTCTACACTCTTGCTCGTTTATTTTTTTATTTTTAATATTTTCCGATATGAAAATTTTTGTATTTTTCGGAAAAAAAAAACAAAAACTCGTTGAAGGTCATAATTTTCTAAACGAAACCAAAAAAAAAAAAACAACCTGACTGAAAAAAACTCTCTTGAATAACATAGGTTTATTTAAAACCTATGAACATAAAAACAAGACTATGAAACAAGCACCAAATAAACAGAGGAAAAAAAAAGGGTTACTATGGAATCTTAATTAAATTCTCTTATCTGGGATTCTTATTTTCATTTTTTTTTGTTTATCTGACACTGTCCAAAGCAATTTTCTGGGTATCTCTAGTAGCTGTTTTTAGGACACCCTTTTTTTCTAATATAAAAAAAAAAACTTAAATACATTGTATCGTTTCACACATCGTTTCACTTAAACATTTTTTTTTTTAGTAGATTTTTTTATGCAAAAGAGAAAGAGATAGAAATAGTATGGAAATTTGGATAGCAAATGAGAAAAAAAAAACAAAAAACAAAACAGAAGTTGAACTGTTGTTAAGATAAAAAGTGTAGGAAAAAAAAAAACGAATAATTTAAGTGAATTATTAAAATTCTCATATTTTTATTTAAAAAAAAAAAGAAAAACTATTTTTGAAAATTGGAATTTGAAATTATCGGTGGAATAAATTTAAAATGAAAAAAAAAAAAAAAAAGAGACAGAGATAGATAATAACTATTTTGAATTTTTTTTTTTGATAAATATGGAAATTTTCTTGGCTGCAGTTTTAAAAAAATTTTAATTCATTAATATTGTGGTCAGTGTATTTAAGACTTGGGAATTTGAATGGCGCATCTAAAAATAAAGTTGGAAGTTAAAATATCTAAAGATATTTTACTGCATTTTTTTTTTTTTTTGTTTTTTTGAGTTTTAATTTTAATAATAACTTATTAAAATGTGTTAAGTTTATAATGTAATTTATATAGGTAATAAAATTATATGTTATTATGTAGATTTTAGTTTTATATTAATTTTTTTGAAAATTAAATTTTATGAATTTCGATAATGGAAAATTAATATGGTCGAAATTATATGAAATGCGATAGTTGAGTTATTATGCACACGTTCTATTATCTGATAATTATTTTATTTTATTTTTTTTATAATTTTATTTGAATTTTGAAATGATTATGACCGCAAGCACGTGTACGAATATTTTGATAAACGAAATAATAAAAATATATACGAATGTATAATTTTTTGATAATATAAAAATGATAAAAAATAAAAAAATTGTCAATTTAATTATTTTTGAAAATCATTAAAAAAGAAAAAAAAATTAATTTATAATAAATGACTAAAACATATGGCATCACCGCTAAGTATTTTGAAAATATTTAACATATCTACATATTAAATTTATTAAATATAGCAATGTGATTATTTTGATATTTTTTTGAAATATATTTATAATATTAACTTAATATTTAATATATATATACATAATTTATTTTGTATTTTTATTATCTTAATAATGGCTCTCAGGCAATTGTGAATGTGAAATTCACAATGAATTTTCAGAATCATTTAGGGTTTCATAAATTTGATTTAATGGTGACTAATTAGATGATTTAAAAGTGGCTGCATATATTTAAGATATTATTTGCATATTGATTGGGTAGAAATTTTTAGGTTATCTTCAGATCTTAAATACTAAATGGAAAGATACGTAAATTATCAGGAAAGTATCATGAAATTGTTTTAACTCATTTTAGAAATTATTGAGACAATTTCGAACTAAGACAGTTTTGGTTATTAACATTGCCATTTAAGTCAAAATAGGCCTCGTCAGGCATAAAAATGCAGTTTAGGATGTGTTCGTCCTGTTCCACCATTTCAATCATTTTCTGGCAAAATTTCAAACGAATTGGCAAGTCTGCTGGGTTTAGTTTATTTGTTAGTTGCAATTTATGTGGAAATAAGTTTAAATCTTTATGCAAAATTGTCTGCTGATATTCATTTGAGCAGACAAATTCCTTATCGAAACTCGAGGATCGGCTTGTATGGCAGCAGCTACAGCAGCGATAGTTTCCTGTGCTCTAACGGAGGGAGTCCGATGATAAGGCCTTCTTTCGACTGTTCCACGTTCGGCAAAGCTATTCACAAGCCTTATTATTGTCCATCTGCTAGGACGTGTGCCACCGAATGTGCGCCTATATTCCCTTTTAACGCGTATTACAGAGTCCAGCGGCGTGAAAGCGGCGCACTATCAAAATTTTTTTTTGTATCCCAATCCTCCATAATCAGTAATTTTAAATATCAATCTGTAAGAAAAAAAAAGAAATGGAGAAGATTACTCAAACAGAAAAAATTGATTGCGATTTATTTTGGTAGTACCTTTCACCACCCACCCATATGATGGAGTCTAAATAAGTTTTGCTTCACAAGATCTATTTACGTATTAATTAAAATCTGTGGCAAAATTCAAAGCACAGGTCCTTTCGCCAGTCCTTAAATTTGATTTTAAATAAAACTTCATACAAACTTTCTTGAATTTGGACATGTTTTACTTATTGCGAATCAAGGTGGCGCAAAAGGAGGTCTTAACGTCTGTTACTGGTATAATCGCGGATATGTTGCAAATAGAAATTGAAAGCTTGCAAAATAAAAAAAAAAAAGATATGCAAAGATTATGGGTGCGAAAGTAGATTACAAACTGAAAAAATCGTGGGTTCAGTGGTAATTTTTTGAAGGAATTAAGAATGGAAGATCCGAACACTTTTCGAAATCACGTCTGTATGACGCCTGCTAAATTTGATGAACTGGTTGAACCAATTTTTCAAAACAACACACTAGAGAAACTTTAGAAATAGAGAAAATTTTAGCTAAATTAAAGCATGAAGTTGTGTTGAGATTTTTAGCAACTGGCGATTCATTTGGCATTTAGAGCACTCTTACAAAGTACTTAAAAGTTCAATTTCAAAATTCTTAATTCCTTTACTACAGTAAATATATAATTACCTGCATAATTAAATCTTGGTTTCCTCAATTTTTTATTAGCGCATGCAGATAAACATTAGCAGCTAATCGAGTGTTTACATTATACTTATTACATGAACATACATGTTTCTGCTAAACTAAACATCTTCGCACATCTTCCTTTAATATGTTTGACGTCTTCACCTCTATTGACAAAACCCTTCAATCAATCACCTAAACAAAGAATAGGTATAATTAAATCAATTTTAATTTGGTTATTTTAATTGTTTGGTTTTGAGTTTCAATTTTTTAAAAGTAAATATTAAATTTTTTAGAAAATTTAATTTTTATGCTAAGGCATTATAAAAACTAACTAACAAAACAATTAAATTATAAATTGACATAAAAACAATTATTTGAAATATACATATTTAAACTAAAGTTTTAAATTTAATATTGTTTAAATTCTAACAAAATGATGAATGAAAAATCAATTAGTTTAAATTTATTACAATACACTTCAATCAAACTCTTTATATTATTTTAGCTAAATTAAGTATATGTGTATTGAATTTGTCACATACTCACCAAACTAAAAACTGTATTATATACATGGATTATATTATTTCCCACTATTTTTTTGTAAAATTAAAAAAATGATTACTATCTCTTTTTCTCTTTGGGCAATTTGCTTTTTCTATAGAAAATAATTAAAAATTTTTTAATTAATTAAAATTACTTCAACAATAAACAAAATAAAAAAAGACAACAACTACAAAATTTCCACAGTCTCATTGAAAAGGACAATAAAATATTTTTAAAAGGATATTTAATTACATGAAATTAATTTTGTTAAATAATAGTTGTTATCATATTGTTTATGTTTTTTGTTTTTTTTTATTATCTATTTAAAATGACAATAGTTTTATTTATTATAAATTAATTAATTATTTAATAAAGTTTACTTTTGTATTTTCACCTTTCTATTCAATATTATTGCGTGTTGACATTTTGATTGTGCCTTGTTGAAATTGATTGTTCTACAATTTTACTGATAATCTATGTGATACCCTTGAGGTCCTTTAATGTTAGTGCGATACCTCTCTAAAATGTAAGTGTATACGAATTACTTGCGTAAATTACCTATTAAAATGGAATTTGGTGCGAATACTTTCTTCGTCAAAAGTAAGATAAAATTCGTAATTGGCAAAATCGAATAACTGGATCGGGAGGTTCCCATACATAGACAGTCGACTTTTTCGAAATGAGAAATCTCCTATTCTTAACGTCAGAATGAGTTAAAAGTTGGTTCACATAAACTATTGGTGGGCACCCATGATCAGTAGGTTTCATAAATTGATTCTAGTAATATGAGATCTAAAGATTCTTCGGAACTATCAAGTTTTAATAATTTACCAAAATCTCAACTGATTTTAATGAAATTTATTTTGTGTGACTGTTTCTTTGCCAAAACATAGTACGACTTCAAAAGTAGGCCAAATTAGATCCCGGGATTGGCAAACTTCCGCATAAAATAATCAGACTTTACAATAACTATTAATAGACTTTTGTAGAGTCTAAACAATACAAACCGCAATATGCAAGAAGAAAATCCATCTTGCACAATCCATCTGGGATTTATTTCTATTCTATTTTTAACCTATATAATCAAAAAGGTGTTTCAAGAGTATGAAATCTTTTAGTTTTTGATCTTATCCTTTCAGTACACTCAATAGAGTCAACTATAAGTAAATAACGGTAAATGCTTAAAATTATGATAAATATATTGAAAATCTATAACACCCTGCTAATTTATACAATTCATTTCCATTTCTGTTATTCTTATTTAAAATATCTTCTGTCTCTGTCTGTTTTATAATTTAATACCTGTATTAATTCAATTCCTGTAAAGTTTATTTCTACTTTAAATCTATTTATAACAGAACAGAATTATAAATTAAAATGAAATGCGGAAAAATGAATATGTATTCCTTTAATTACTTATAAATTTCAAACAAAGAAATTTATTTAAAAATTTTCCTGAATCAATCAATAAAAGTAGAAAGAAAAAAACTTATTCTTAACGATTATATCAATGTACTTTAAGTATATTTTTATAAAATGTGTTTTAACATTTTATACTATAGAATTTTTAATTAAAACGATTTCAATGGAATAACAGTATTTTTTTAATTGTATTTTTCTTGGAAAATGCAACTTTATTATGAAAAAATTTTGTACATGTAAATGTGGGTGAAGCTTTAAGGAAATTACGCAACTATTAAATAAGGGTATGTATCAAATGTTAATTTAAAATATTTTAAAGTAAAACTTATTTATAGGTATAATCTATAATAACCTTAGTTCATAACCCTAGTAAACTTAGGTGTTTTGAACTTCAAATAAAACCTATCACTTGACTCCACGTTTTATCAATTGATTTTGAAGCATTGGCATATTGTACAGAAATATTATATGACATTTCTATTGGTATTTAAAAAAATTCTACGAATTTTGTATTTTAAATAGTCAAACAATTAAAATAAATAAAATTATTAATAAATCAATTGAACTAAATTAATTTTAATCGTTATACATTCTTGTTATAACAAGCAATATTTAATTATTATTATTAAATTGTATATTGAATTGAACTATATTAAATAATTTTAATTATATTTTTCTTGGAAATGTCACTTTTAAAATTGTTTAAAGGATAAATGGTAAAATGTCGCTAAAAAAATTATTAAAGGACATAAAAAAAAAATATTTAATAGTGTTCGTCCCATTGTCTGATTTTTTTTAAGTTTTTACGAGGAACACTGAAAACTTCGAAAGTCACTTATTGGAACTGTGAGTGATTCCCATAGGTAGTAAGAGATTTTGCCCCAGCAGAATTACAAACAACCATTTTTTAACCGAAAGTTAAGATGAGACCTATGATACAATTGTGCAGCTTGGTTCTGAGGAAAAGTATGTAAAAGAATTATTGGGAATTGGTTTTGGAAAAGTATAGGTTTCTGGAATTATGGAGGAGTAGGAAATTCATTTAAATCTACCTTAGCTATACTATATTGATAACATTCGCTAAGTTCCGTAACATTACAATTCAATCAGCTCAAAATTTGGTACTTTGGGTTCTGAAGGTTAGATCATCCTTTTATAGCTACAAAAAGGAAATTAAACATATGATCGGAATTGCCATATTATATCACAAAAGCCAGGCTTATGAAAATTCATTTAATAATGATCTAGGGTTTTCGATGGTAAGGTTAGTAAACATTTTGCTTATTAAGCGATGAATATGGGTTCGATTCCCGTACAGGTCATAAAATATTTAAATTTAAAAAAAAATTTGGGGAAATTTATTCTTGCAAATAAAATCGCCTTGGTGACCAAATATAATTTAAATATAACTTAAAACATTTTTATCCTGACTGCTACTCTGATTTTAAGTTTAAAATTGCATTCACAGCTGAATATAAATTCACCAATACAATCACTGCTAAATATAACTATCCTTTTCATAAAAAGTTTTCCCAACATGTCATAATAATTTTCATAATTGAGTCATTTATAAGTCATAAATAATAAATCAGGTGTATTAATAATATAAATTCTACTTAAAATAAAATTTTTTTACATTAAAAAAAAAGAAAATATATATGTCAATCAATTTATACGGTAGATGGCAGTGCAATTGAAATGTCGGAACTAAATTAAATTTTTATTCAGTATAAAAGAATAAAAAAAACTCAAATAAACAACCAACTAAATTACAATATTGTATAATTTAAAACTAATTTTTTTAATTAGATATAAATCTGTTAGGCAAATAACCTAATAATGACAAACTTTTGTCTAATGATAAAATAATTTTATTATGTTTATAATTTTTTTTTACAAATTGTAATATGTTGTCTATAAAGTTTTATATTGTTCAATTATTTTATGATTGAAAATCATTTTAACTCGGAAGCTTTCGTACATTGCTGCTTCCTCTAATCTACGTGTTGAATTGTACCTTATAATACATTTTAATGTAAGCTGGTGTAAGCTGGTAAGTCTAAGATTCTCTTTGAACCTCAACTGCAGTAGTGAACAACCATTAGTATGCAATCAATAATGCACAGTAGGAAGAGTGCTGTAGAGTAGACTGTGTTAACTCTAGCATACCCGTAGGACCTTAATATAGACATTGGAAGATATAATGCCAATTACTTTTGGCAACATTTTAAATACACAACTTATTAGACTTTCAGTTAGGTACAAAAGAAAATATAAGTTAAAAAGCAACACTTCGAACCTCTTCCGCTACACTGACCCTCTATTTTATTCAGACATTGGTGTTGTAAGCCAGCTAGCTACTCGAACCCGTGGAGTCAACTGGCTGAATTTCAATAACGATGATATCTATTGCTTAGAAATGAATTTGTAAAAATTTCTGTATCCTAGTTTCTCTATTTTTTGTGTTATCGTGCGGCGGACGGACATATACAGCTAGAACGGTTTACTTTTGGATTCTGATCCATACTTTTGAGTCTATTACTATCATTATCCCTTTCTTCTCTACATTACAATCGTAATTTCAAACTTATTATACCCTTTAACCTATAGTCATACGGTATAAAATCCAACGTCATCACACAATAATAACAAGCACAGGAAATTAAAAAAAAAGTTTTTTCTGGAAAGAGATAGAACTATTTAATAATGCAGAAAAAACAATTAGTTGAATAATTATTATTCTTGTTATTACAATATAAGTTTCAGAAATAGAAAGTTAGTCATTAAATACCACCTGACAAATTATAAGTTTCGTAAAAAATAAATCTAAAATTAGATGACAATATAATAATAATTGATTTAAATGTTCCAGCTAAAGTTTACTGAATGCAAGAGAAAGAGAAAGATATATCTTTTTTATATATTAGCTTTGGAATGATAAGGAACTTGTTTGTTAGTAAATTTCAATTGCCTACACTTTTGAATTGTGATACACTCTTCAAAGTTTTAATAAATATTGCAATTAAATTTAATTGGTAAAATTGCATACTTCAAGGCACTCATTTTACGCCTGTGGGGGATGGTTTAAAATGAAATTATTTTATAGATAGATTATTTCATGCATAAAATGAAATAATTAGTTTTTTATTTGTAAAAAATTCTAGAAGACAAGTCCTTATATCAGTTCATTTATAACAACTCTCACCCCCAGCCAGCGCACCAGTTTCTGTAGTGGTGTGAAAAAAGATGCAAGGAAATACAAAAATGAAAACAAACAAATCTAAATATTAAAGGAAATTGAAATATTTTTGTTTTTGATTTGAACAAAATGAATGTTACAAATTTGTATCGTGTTGTAAATTGAAAAAAAAAACAGGTTATATGCTTATTTAAACATGTAAAAAGAATTATCACTCTTATATAATGTCATTCCTCTTATCCTGCTGCTCCTCACCGTAGTCTTGGCATCTCGTGTGATAGCTTTAATAGTATATAATATAGCATCCCTCACAAAATGTGTTTTGATTTTCCCTTTGTTTTTACTTTTCCCTTCTTGAACTTTTTGTAAATATTTTTTTTTAAATTTTTGGAAGTCTTTAATCGTTCGTTTTGAATTATTTTTGGGGGGCTGTTATTGTTTTCTTTTCTAAAATCACCTTAAAAATTGGGGATGCGCATTAGAAATGGATTTTTTTTTCAAGTTTTCCATTCCATATGGAAAAAAACCTTCAGTTAAAAATAAAAAAAAATTGTTACAAAAAAAGTTAAATTGAAATTTTCAGCGATTCAGTGATTTTTGGTAGGGGGTTGACAAAAAAAAAAATCCCCCAAAAAAACTCTGGGGTAGAAAATAACAAATATAGGGTAAATAGAAAAAAAGAAAGAAAAAGACAGTTGTAGCCATGCAAATAAAATTAAATCCATCTCAGGTGAAAATTCCTTATTAAATACCGAAAAAAGTATGAAAGAAAGAAAAATTAAGAAAACATAGGGAAGCATTGTTATTTTGAGGTTGAGAATTTTTATTTTTTTTTTTAAATTAGTAACTTTATTTTATTGTGCATAAATTTTAATTTTTGTTGTTGTTGTAGATGTTGTTTTTCTCGAAGGATAGACTCCCAGTAATCTTTTAGAAGACTTTTGTACACATTGTGAAAGTCATAATTTACTTGGTAGTGATTTTCATCTTCATATATCTGATATACAAAAAAACCAAATAAAATGTACTTTAAGGATTTTTTGGTAGATTTTTATCTCTTGTAAAAATTATTTTCATCTTTTTTTTCTTCTGCTTCTGTTTTTTTTTTTAATTCTGGTATGTAAGAATTCGAAAAATAAAATTAAAAAAATTTTCATTTAGGGGTGGAAGGGGTTGGTGTATTGTGTGAACATAAGGAAATGTAGAACAATGACTCTTAATGTGATGAACTTTGTTTATTCGGTTAAGGTGAAATATTTTTTTTGTTTTTGTTGTAATTTATTTTTAAAAAATTTTGTACTTACAGGATTTTCGATGTTGAAAAAGTTCATTGATTTTAATTTAATAATAAGAGATTTTTTTTAAATTGAAAGATTTTGGAAGATGTTTTAAAAATAAGATGTATTATGGGAACTTAGAGTTTTCTTAGTTTTGTATTTTGAGCAGCTAGAAAATTCAATATAATGTATTACGAATTAACTAATTAATACAGAATATTTGAGTACTTGAAGATATTCGGCCGTATTCTTTAGCTTTAATATACGTTACCATTGTTTGCCAACGATTTTCCAAGGATTATTCTAGCAATTTTTCAACAAATTTATCAAATGTCACTCGTAACTTTTCATAATTATTAAAACTGCGCAGAAATATTAATTCACTTGAAGAATTATGCCAGGAACCCATCATCCCCAACTCAATCGTCAAGGATTATCACGTATAGGAAAATTAAAGATAATCGTTAACAACTATTTTATAAAAAAAATTTTAAAGTTTTAGTTTCGCAATCGCAAAATTTAACTTTTCCTTTAATACATACGAAGTATTATCTACTTCCATAATTGGACTTGGAATTTCTTTCAAGCATTTTTTTTGAATAATTGTAGGACCGACATGGGTTACCAAATTTTCAAGTCTGTTAATAGTTTCACGTCAATTCTCAAGGAGTAACACGTATACAAAATTTGGAGGCAATCGGTCAAACCGTTTTAGAACATTTTAGAACAATAAAGTTTAAATACTTGCATCACAGCTCGAACATGGCGGACCCTTAGACCAAGATTTCTTTCCGTGTCAAAAAACTGAGTAGTTAAGGAGGCTATTTGCTACACATAAACAAACACCGTTTCCCTTTTATATATATATATAGATTAAATATTTTCTGTTATATTTCTCTTTCGGCATTCACTAAAATTTTGCAATAATTACAAAAATTTAAAAAAACAGATAATTCAATTTAAAGTGTCAAAGTTTAACACATTTTCAAATTAAAATTTTAAATATACACTTTCAAAGTTCATAAATGGAGTTTTGATGATTATATTTATCGTCCATCATACATTTTAATTAATTTTATATTTAAAATTATTCAAAAGATAAAAAATTTATAAAATTAAAAACAGAAATCGAGCTACTTTATATTTTAAAGTCAAAATCAATTTCGGAAAAACAAAGAAAAAATGTAAAAAATAAAATAAGTTTTTAACTTTAATCTTAAGCAATGTTTCATTTTACTTATCAATAAAATTGATAATGTAAAGTCCATTTTATTTAATCAATATATTACAAAATATAATGAATAAATTCATTTAAATTAAATAAATCAGACAATTATAATGTTGTATAATTATCATATTTTATTAAAAAATAAAAACCTAATATTGAGTCTTTATTTTTAATATTAAAAAAAAAAAATCCATTATGACTTTTATGAAATTTATTAGTTAATGATAAGTTTCATTTAATATTATAATTTTTTTTTTTTTCTGTTTTAATTTGAATTTATGAAATTGTTTACTACTTATATTAAATGGCTACTATAAGTCAAAGATTATCATTTTTTAATCACTTATTATGTGAAATATTTAACAGCTTATTTTGATAAGTAATCCAGGTTTATAGGGAAAATGAATATTGTGATTAGCTGTTATTAGTATTGTAAAGTGTTCAAAATTATTTATTAAATTGACAGATTTTAAGAAATGATTATTTTTTAACGAAGGCTTTGCTTCCACGTAATTATCTTTTCAATTATAGGTCTCCTGAGCTTCTTTAAAAACAAGAGAGTTCAGTAAAATTCATTTCCGACAGATGCGGCTTTGGATTATAATTTTCCGAAAATTTCTTTACAACTTGTCAAAACAGGTACAATCCTTTACAAGATTAATTTATCTTATAGTTCAATAACAAGCTCAAAGTGTGTTATATGCCTGTAAATATAAGAGAAACCATTAAAATTCTCTGTAAGACTAATGCTAATTTTAGTTTTCAGTCTTGCCGAATGGTCGAATCTAACTGTTGATACACGTTGTATTCTAATAATAAAAAATACGGAGGCCATCTCTTATTTTCCTAGAAATTGAATAATTAAAACAAATTTGATCGAATGTGTCTACTGCTTCTTTTGTAAAGTTGTAAAATTCTACAATTTCGAAAAATCATAGTTCCAAGGTTCTAACTTTAAAATTTGAGGCTGCATTTTGCAGTAAATTAGTTAGCCTTTGTTCATCAAATCACTATTTGCTTCGATACCAGCTCTTAGGTTCTTCGCAAATACTCTAATTTTAATACTGGTTAAAGCTTTTTTGCAATTTGAACTTCACAATTCTTTCACATCATTTTTTATGAATATGCGTAGATATATTAAACAATACGTAGGAATACATCTAGCTAAAGCTCTTCGGCGCCTATCTTATCAATTAAGAAACTGCATATACTAAAACGTAAATAGCTATTATAAATTAGGTGCAATATAAATTTAAATTAAAATCATTAAAAAACTTAGAGATTAAAAAATTCGTTACAATGTTACACATTTTTTCTGTGACTCTTCCCAATATACCCAACAACTGCACTATACAATAAATTATAATTAAAGTAATAAAAATTGAGATTTAAGTCATAAAAATTGAGATTTCTTAATTTAGTAGGAAAGAAAGATGAAAAAAAAATCAAAGTTCTAAGTTTTCAGTTTTTTTATTAAAATGAGGAACTCCAATAATAGTAATCATCTAAAGGTCATCATTTTTTTTTATTTCTTCTTATAACGAACAACATGTCAAATCAAATTCAGTAATACCAACAACAATTTCATGTCATATTTTAAATGTACTACTTGTAAACTTGTATATTATAATATTATTATTTAGGTTAAACTGTCAGAGAACCGTCAATTATTTCGTTCTTTTTTGTTTTTCTTATATTAAAAAAAAACTTTGTTCTCTTTTTGTTTTTGTACAAGTTATTGCTATCTTTGTCTATTGTGTTATACTTTGATTTAAAAATTAAATTGTACAATCAAAAAAAAAAACTAAAAAAATACAAAAAAAAATTTTAATTGAGTATAAATGGAAAATTATTAAATTTTTATAAATTAAATGGTATTTTTTTGAGATAATGATTTTAAATTATCTATACTTGGAAATTTTATTCGTTTGTTTTAAAGGGTAATTGCGTATATGAATATAATTTTAAATAAAAAAATAAACACTTTTGATCGAATAATTATTATTTTAAGTTTTATGTTTCAAGTTACTGGAAAAAATTTAAAAATTGTAATTTTTTTATTGAAGTATTCCCTATGCAATTCAAAAATATTTCTATATAATACACGAACGCCTCAGATTGTTCAGAACTTTTTAAGTTACCAGATATCATAACCAATCTCAGATATTTTAAAAATGACTCCCTAGTTTTGAAATAATTTACTGTGACTTTCGTTGAGAAACGACGCTGATAGTGACTCTCCCAAAATTATGAATCGCTTCAATTCTAGATCAAACCAAATGTGATAGAATGAATTCGCGGTAGACTTCAAACTGGTCACATAATTTTCAGTTTTCCAAAAAGTCCTAAACTTGATTAGACCTTTGGGATATCTCAGCTACGAGAATTTCAATTGGATTTTATTGGTCCTTTCTTTAGTTGTGACCTCTTTTGGACGACCACTGCGTTGCGCATCACTTGTGCTTGTACGAGCACAATGAAATTCAGTAAACCACTTCTGAACCATACGACGGCGAAGAGTCGCCATAATATTTTTCAAGCTTTGTTTTAGTTTCTGATATTGTTTTCTTTCTCAAAAAATAATGTTTTATTAACATACGAATTTCGCTTTTTTCCATGTTGAAGAAAAAACAATCTTCAACTACTTCAAACAGCTGTAAAAACTAAACTAGTGACAAATGTTTGTAAAAATTTTTATAGCTTCTTTTGAAGGTTTCCACATATAAAAACGAGCATCATTTTGCCAATATCAACGCCATCTCTTGGATTTATCACTGACTTTTCAGAAAACCCTAGTGGAAATTAACATATTTCTCCAAAAAGTTGTAGGAAAACTTATTGATCTTTCTTTATTGATCAATCTTTCGAAAGCAGAAATATCGAAACCAGTTCAACGTTTTATATCAAATTTTATGATTATTTCTAAAAAACTGAAATGGAAATCATACCCACTGAATTTCTTTTTCGGACGTTCAACAAATTATTTCAACCATTGCTTCTTCTTTTAATTATCTCCAAAGCAAATTCATTACCATTCCTAACATGGTTTTCTGTTAAACAGTACAAGGGTATCCATCATAATCATCCTACTAATTGTCGAGGATGTTGTAAATATTTTAAAAATTAAGTTTAATTTAACTACTTAGTTTTTAAAGAGCCTCGGTGGGTTAGTGGGTAAGCATTCGGCTTACTAACCGAAGGGAGCATGAATTTTTTTAATTCAAAATAATTTTTTTTTACAAATCCCCATGGTAACCAAATATAATTTATATACACAAAATACCAAAGTAAATAATATTACTTATAAATGATAAAAAAGTTTTAAAAGTGGGTGCTCAAAAGTGGTTAAAATGGGTTGCAAGGCCTATTTGATAGGATGGCACTTGCTCTTTCCCATATCAAAAGAACAACTTTGTATTTTAAGTAAGTAGCCCTAAACTACTATGAAGTCAATTTAGTAAAAACCTAAGTAGGTTTAAATTAATCTTAGGTAACTAGAGTTAATAGGTTCTTTAAATCAGAAATTCAGATACCTACTAATAAAAACTGTTATAGAATAATTAGATATTTGCGTTTTAATACAAACATGTATACATTATTGTATTTTAATATTTTTTTTACTATTTTTGTATATAAAAAAAAAACATTTACTATATTTTTTGTATATTTCTTTTTACATATTATTTTATTTTTAAATATTTAATAATAATTATAGACTATGCGTGATTTATATCAGTTCTTTTTTCTTGTACACGAAAAATTATAATAAGAAAAAAAAATAAAAAAAAACTAAAAATTTGATACAAGTTGGATAATTTTAGATTAGTATAGATACATTATGTTGAAGTTGGAACCTATTAAAATATGAAACTCTAGAATTTTGATTTTATATTATTTATTTATTTTTTTTTTTTTTTTTACACATGAAATAAAAGTTCTTTGTCTCTTAGATTTTGATATGTGGAATTTATATAATAATAAAACTTAAATCAAGGTTATTATAATTTAATAGGAAAATAATATATAAGAAAAAGACAAAGGAAGCACGTAATCGAAACAAAGAATGAATAAAAAAAACGAGGAAGAGTGTAGTAGAGTAGACTGTGTCAACTCTGGGATACCCGTATGACCGTAACATATACATTATATCATCCGGTTAATTACTTTTGGCAAAATTTCAGAAACCCAACTTCATTAGGTGTAGAGTAATGCTCATATAAAATTAGAAGTTGTATGGCAGGTACTCGAACCCGTGGACCAAAATGGCTGAATTTAAAACTCGATTCCGTTTTTTGCATAATGGCAAATTTATTATACCCTACCCTCACAAACGTAATGGCAAATTTATTATACCCTTGGACTATATAGTCATACGGGTATAAAAACAAAAATGTCTGATTACCAACTAAAAATATATTTTGAAATTTTTTTTTTTTTCATTTTAAAACTAAGAATTTCATATTTTTATTGAATATCTTTTACCTATCATGTGATTTAAATTATACTACTGTCAATTATAAAATAAATTTATATATAATTGAAGGATTATAATATGTGTCACTGTCAAAATACTAAAAATGTATAAAATATGAATGATAATGAAAGAGAAGGATATATTTTAATGATTGGGTATATTTAGATTTTTGATTAACATTAATAAAGTTTTTAATCTGTCTGGATTTCGTTTTAATGTTTTTATTTTTTTTAAAGAAATGTCATCCTATTCTTTTGTTACTATTTTATGACGTTTTATATGGTTAATGACTACAAAATTATACTGGTGTAACCCTATATTTATGGGAGTACATACTATTGAATTAATTAGGTACTTTTATGATTGAATACTTTTAAATTAAAGCTTTGTATTGTACTAATGTGAATTATTATTAATGTTGATTTAATTTCCATTTGTATTATGAATTATTATTAATGTTGATTTAATTTTCTTTTGTTCCAAAATACAGGTTTATTGATTAGGTACTTGTTAATAATGCATTCCGATTAAGTAATCATTACTTATTGACGTAAGTACTTAATATTTACGTACATACTGGAACAGAAGCCAAGATACTTTAAATATAAAACATCAGAAATATTAGGTGTTACAACATGTATGAATGCTTATATTTATACAAATACAATTCTATTTGTTATATATTGTAATAATTTTTTATTTGAGTTTATTTGGTACTTTTGTATCTGTGAGTTATATTATTCAATTAAAGGATTTCTTTATATTTTGTATTTATTTATTTGTATTATTTATTATATGTACTGATTGTGCTATTAATTTAAACCCAATGACCAGTTACAACTGAATACTGAGTCGAAAAGTACATAAATTTTCAACTCTGGGATTGGAATCCGAACCTCTCTAATAAAAGGATAAACTATAAGACTCCAGTACTCCTTAGAACGAAAATAAATATGAATATGAGTTGAAGATTAATATTTTCGACTATGACAACAACGCAAATTGAAATTTAAAACAATTTCAATTTTAAAAATTTATTTCTGCGTATAAACAATAACAGTGTCGCCAGCCGTTGTTTAATTCAATTGACTAATCAAAAATGTTGCGATACTTGAATTTCTATTTTAAGCACGTGAGCATTAAATTGAAGAGTTCCTTTTTGAAATCAAATGGTTTTTTTGATCTCATTACACATCATATCGTATGACATACAATAAAATATCAAATCTATACCATGTATTATTTTAATTTCAAATACACTTCTAGAGAAATAAAGAAACGTTTCTTAGTTATTGTGCATATCCTTTAATTTAATACAATCTTTGTATTTGAAATTCTTTTGACTTTCAAATTATCTTCAGAACGTTTTCATTTCTTAAAGGTCATGAAACGCATTAAATATTAAATTAAAAGTTTTTGTATATGTACTATCTACCTACTATACTAAAATTTACATTGCGCATTTTGGTAAATATTTATTAATTTTAATATTATATACTGCCGTATAGTTCCATGTTTTATATTCACATCAAGATGATTCTTTAACATTGGTACCCATTATAATAAACACATTTAGAATTATTTAAAAGGGATGCTCATATTTCAAAAAACTTGGTAACAATAACAAAAAAAAAAAAAAAAAAATAAAAAATAAGAGGAAATAAAAACAGGAAAGAAAAGGAACAACAGTAATAATGTACACGTGTAAGCTCTCTAATATTCATCCATCTTAATTTTCATTCCTCAAAAGAAAAACAAAAGAAACAAACATATATATATATATATATATATATATACATAAAAGAAAAACTTAACCAATTTTGCACTCCTGCTTTTACTTTACTGAAAACTGAAGAGTATAAAAATAACTAATTATAGTTAAAGATGTAAAGATTTTCATATTCTTATATAATATGTTCTAATATTTTTACCGTTTTTAGAGTTATTTATAATGTAACGGTAAGTGTAATTTAGATTTATAAGGGAAGAGAGTACTTTACAATTAGTTATATGTACGACTTCAAAGGTCTCAAACAAAGTTACCTGTTAGATGTTAATATAGAATGAGAAATATAAATGTTTGTAGCGCATATTAATAAATTATTAGCTCTCTTTGTCTTTCACATTCAATTTCTCTTTTTTTTTTATTAAGGCAGTGTGTGGTTAAATCATTTTTGAGGTGAATACATTTTGGAATATATGGCCAAAGATATTAACAAATTTTATTTAAAATATTAAATGGCTTTAATAAAGTTTTAATTTATTGAGGCATACCAATATCGCTCATTAGCTAATGAGCAAGATAATTTATGCCGTTATCTTGAGTAGCAAACCCGTTTTTTGCCACGTATAATGATAAACCGATACCTACGTTATTATACTTGGTCTGATCCAATTTTTTGTATGAGATTTCTACTATCCTATGGATTCATGCTTACCAGCTTAGGAAATTACAACAAATGAGTCCCAGCTTTAGGTTATTTCTGCTTTTTCGAAGTGGATGTCTGATCAATTTCCAATTTTGCTCATTAGGAAAGAAAGTATTGGTTTCGCAACTCTGCAAATAAAGATAACTGGTAAAAACTTGATAGTGTAAAATTTTCTTCCACTGCACATTTTAACAAAATTTTTATTTTCATTATATCTGCGGTCTTTCCGACCGGTAGCGTAGTAGTTAGAATGCTCGCTTTTCAATTGAAGTTTCTGGGTTTTGAACCCTGTTCAGAGCATATCTAATAAAAAATATCATTTATATCATAATACAAAATATTTACCTGTCCCACCTGAAAAGGAACAGCTGAACCACTCACTTATCACATTCCATTTGGTAGGGATTTGTACATAAATAAATAACTAAATCTACAGTCCTTTTATGACCTCTTATGTTGGTGTCTTGTAGATAGATTTTTACGACGAAAATGCCAATAATTGGATTTTTGATATTCTTTATAACTGGAGCACCATTAAGAGTGACATTACTGAATATTACTATTTTACTTTGAAGACGAACACATATAATGTCATTGAAAACTTTCTTAGTTTTTCTATCCATTATCAAGTATTTACATCTGATTTCTTCACTCGCTACTTCCAATAACAATGGAATGGAGCACTTTTTTTTAAATTTAGTACTTCGTGAAACATATCTATTCACTGGATCATAGAGTGTATGTAGCATTTTGTGTCACCTTTACTTGTAGATTTTATATTTTAAAGGATTTGTTAATAACAAATAACCTTGAAGTATTTTCTTATTGTGTATCCATAGAAAAAACCAAAAAAAAAAATGCTCTCTTTGAACTTATTTTCTATCTCTTTCTAATATCTTTCAAAATCTTTATTTTATTCCCTTTAAAGATCTGAATTCATTCATTTTTAAGTTAAAACAATTTTACTAGTTGTTATTTTCATTCCATCCATCATCTCATCCTTACAATTTCCATCCATCACCTCAACCTTACAAGAATATTATTAATAGGACGGCATAAGAGTAAAATGAAAACCAATCATAGATGACAGGTTTCGAATTACGTATGATGTTGAACTAAGAACTTATGATTCAGTGAGTTTTTGACATTTTTTAGAACTTTTTAAAAATTTTTTTTTTTTTAAGGACTAGGCAATAAAATTTTTGTCATTAAATCATCACTATTGAATGGAAACATATAAAAAGAATGGAATTTAGTTGATATTTGTTGTACTTAGTTGTTTTAGGAATCGTTTTTAAATTAAGTGATGTGAAAAAACATCATCCACAATATATACAACAACGACAACACAAAAAAAAATTATGTATTTTTGTATTATGAAAATTATGAGAAAACAAAACAATTATTTTCGCATGATGCAACATCATAACATCAGAAACATAAACAATAATAATATATACAACACAGAAGCAACAAACAGTTACATCAACAACAAGATTGGAAACAATATGAAAAAAAAAAAGGAATAAGTTTTTTTTTTAGTATTTACTAAGGCAAAAAATCAACAGAGCAACTTTTATGTTCATTTTGTTGTTTTTGATGAAATTTGGGGGGGATTTTTTATATAAATGATGTGTCTATCTATAATTTGTGGCAGTTATGGCAGGAGTCAAAAGAGAAGAATTTCTAGTTTAAAATTTTGCCTTTCCCCCCCTTCTAATATCTGTTTTGGGTTTGCAATTTTTCGTGAAAATTCAGTTTATAATAAAAGCAGAATAAAATTTTAAAATTTCTAGGAAAAGTTCAGATTCACTCAATTGAATATTGGGAGGATATTGAAGATGAGAGTCCCTTTAAAACGAACAGAACATGTCAGAGATAATGAGAAGGGAAATTAATAAAATGTGTTTATGAGTTCAATGTACCGTGAAAATTTTGAGATGGAGGGGAATTAATTCTTCATTATATTGCTGTGAAGTCAGAAGAGGATTCAAAAGAAGTTTTAGAATGTGTTAAGGAATAGCATCTTTAAGGAGCTTTAAACAAGTTAAAATAAGTTGGGCTCCATCTCCAAGTTTTAATTTATTTGAACTGTCACGATTGTGTTCTAAAGTATGGCTTAGACTCAAGAGACAGCTTGTGGTGTAATCTAAAGGTTTAGAGTGTAACCGCAGGACAGACTCTTAATCTTTTAAATGACAAAAATTTTCAAATTTTAACAAATAAATGCATTTCAAATACTCCAAAAAAATTGATATCTTTTTTTTTACAATTTACATACTACATTTTTTTTACTCTATTGCTTTTTTTTAAGTTTATACAACTGGGCTTGTTCCCGATGTTAATGATAGTCCAAGCGAAAGATACAAAAACATAAACAAATCCAAAAAAAAAAAAAACCAAAACAATAACAATAATAATTTCGGAAAAGCAAAACATAAATTTACATTAATTCGTAGGCATCCTTGCATAATATTCAAATTAGATTCAATTTTTCAGAAGTTGTACTATACAGTGTATTCCAGAACTCAAATTACCAACCCCAAAAATTGACAATAAATACAAAAACTAAACAAACAAACACAGCAACAGAGTAAAGAACCGAAATTATACTAAATATTTTATGTATTCAAAATTATTTGAATATAAAAAAAAAAAGTTAGGAGTAGAAAGAGACATCAGTATGAGTGAATAAGGTAGAAAAATAAAAATAGAACATACAATTGAGTGAAGGGTTGAAAGGGTTAAATTTTGAATGTTTGTTGCATGTCCGGAAAAGATAAACCACTCTTCATATTCATAAAAAAATCATTATTTTGCTGTTGTTGTTGTTTTCTTTGGGAGGAAAATTGTAGAAGGAAATTTTTTTTTTATTTTGCATAAAAAATTGAATTATGTAAAAAAAAAAAAACATTTTTTTATTTCCTTTTGGGTTTATTTTTGGAATACAATAACAGAGTTGAAAAAAAAGTTGAAAGAAGAAATGAATGCAACGAATAAATTAACATTCCCCTACCCCCTGTCATATTTTATTTCTTGTTTGGAATCTAAATAACGATTTTGTGATAAGGTGGTAAGGTTCTAGAATTTTTGTAAATTTTGCTAGACTTGTTCGAAAATAGAAAATTCTTTTCAGTTCTCTTGATTCTCCTATAGATAATTTTCCGTCTCAAATTCCTCTGTTCCTTCTTCCAATCAATTACCAAGGAAGATTCAACCAGCAGCAACTAAATTAGAAGACAGAATACAAATAAAATAAATATTTGTAAATTAGACTGCAGACACTATTGTTTTAAAATAAGTTTTTAAGTTCAAATTGTTGAACAATTTTTTAGTTAATTTTTGAAGGACGCCTTAAAAAACTTTTAATTTGATTAAAAAAATTAAAGTTGAAGCTTTGAAAATTTAAAACTAAACTATAATCTAGAAACTATTTAAAGTTGCAATATCCTAAGGTCTTTTCTTTTTAAACAAGTATCAAGTACAAGTACAGGATCAACCATTAGTTGATATTTCAAAAATAGAATCTTATTCTGTTAAGTGTAATGAAAAGATTTACAAATTCAACCACAGTTTTTTAGACAAATCTAGACAGCTTAATAGTGTAAGTTTCGAATAAATAGGAACTTAGTTAAGTAAAGACAGAGTAAATAAGAGTAAATTGAGACAACTATATTACGTACGAAATTTATACATTTTAAATTAAAATTGTATCTATAACATAAGCATAAATTTCATTTCACACTTTATAACTCACAATAATATTTCAAAACACTACTTCTGAAGACCCTTATTTTATTATAATAATAGACTAATATGTTATAATTTTATAAATTTGAGAAATTTGGTAAATTTGAAAAGTAATCCAATGTTTTTCCCATCCCCCATTAATCAGTAATATAAAAATACCCTTGACTAAAGTCTTAAAATCTTTTCTTATCCCCACCCCTGTAAGCAAATTAAACATTTGTATCATAGATCCCACTCTAATGTATGGTTCAAAAACGGTCGTGGTTTAAGTGTGTTAAAGCCACACACTACCCAAAGGAACATCACAAATTTCTTTGCGCCAGTTAATTATAAATATTTAGATCTGTTACTTTAACTTCTGTTGTACCCTGTACATATTTATAAGTTTACTCATGCATATTAATATAAATGAGCTTTTTTAAAAAATTTTTTTAATAAGCAAAGTTAGATAACATTATAAGTATACATAATGTAATTTGTATATGTATATGTATAATAATATGTATGTATATCTAATATATTTATAATGGAGGATAAAAATTCAAACAATAACAAACAAACAATATTATATAAACAAAATTAAACAAAAAAATTAAAATTCACCTATTCAAAACATTCAAAACATAACAACAACAAAAACTTTAATAAAAATAAACAAAATATTGTGGTCGGAGGTGGTATTGTTTTTATACTAAAAAAAATTTTTATTTTGGTTTTTCTTTTATGAAAAACAAAAAAAAAAATTGGAAAAACTGTAAAAACATGTGTTTTTAAATATGGAAATATGTTTTTTTTTTGCTACTGTCTTTTACATGTCAATATTTACTTTTGGTTTGTTGTTGGTGGGCCATTATATTTTGGTCAAATATAGAAAATAACATTAGGAGTTGCCATCTATATAGAAAAATAAAAAAGAAAGTTTTTGAAATTAATGTGTAATGATTTTCTTAAAAAAATTATTGAAATATTCTGTGGGGAAAAGTTCAGCCAGATTGGATAGTAAATGTTTAATAAATGGGAAAAATGGTGATATATAAAGTTTTATTTTTATTTCAATTCTTTATTTGATTTTTCAAGCCGCACCCAAGTACAGTGTTTTTATATTGTTGGGAAACATTCTTTATCGTCATATTTACAAACGACTGAAAGAAATGAAGAGGCGAGCGGGCAGGGGAGGTATTTTTTAAAAATAAAACCTTATTTAAATCATAACGTAATTTGGTGAAAAAATAAGTGAACCAATTTTTGTATTTATATATATATACTCTTTCACATGAATGTGGTCCTCTTTTTAAAAATACTCCTATCATGGGACCCAGGAGTCGAATTAACAAATTGTTGTTCCCGATTCTATAGTAGAATCGAATAAATCAAAAATTCCATAAGTCCCAAAATATGACACCTAATTTTTATTTTAGAGGTTATTTAGAGGGCTTAAGAGTCGCATTTTCTTAATTTTTCTATACAGTATTTGCTAATATAAAATCTGTGAGTAACTATTTCCATTATGCTCGTATTGATCTAACTGCTGCACTCTAATAAAGGAGGCTGATTAACAAACAACAAATTTAAATTCAATTAAAAAAATATTTCATATAAAAAAGAACCAAGTTCACGTGAAAAGAGTATATGTTACCCCTTTATATAAATTCTAAAGTACAATTTGAAAGCAAATATGAGTAAAATTTAAAGGAAAGGATTGCCATATTAGAATAAATTTTTTTGCTCATTTTTTTCTGGGTATCTTTTTAATTATTTTTTAACTTTTATAATTTTTTTTTTTTTCTTTCTTCTCTTTTTGTTTAGAAAAAAGTTTTGGTTTCAAATTTTTTTTTAACTTCTTGGGGCGTAAAATAAATGATATTATATTATAAAATTGGGTGTTCTATTTTTGTTTTGTTCTGGTTTTGAATATATTTTTTAATTTGAATTAATTGACGAGAATGTGTGTAGTAAGAGTATTTTTAAATATATTCAAATATTAATAGGAATAATTAAGTGGTAATTAAAAAAAAGAAGTAAAAGATCGTGTAGACACTCTTTTATGTTGATTTTTAAAATTTCAAGGATTTTTGTGGTACTTTTTCATCTGAAACCCATAAATGTCATTGAAATTCAAATCAAATACATTTTGCTAATAAGCCTGTTAATTGAGATTTTATGAGGCTTATTGACTTGTAAATAAATTTCATTTTTTGTCAATTATAATTTTTATTTTTTGTGAAAGAAAAGATACATATAAATGATATATTAGGTGGGGAACAGCATAGACTTTTTGGAAGCTGTTTTTTTTTTTAAATTTGTTTCCGTAGATTTCTAAAAATAAATGTTTAAAATTTTGAAAGCACATACATTTGGTATTGTATTGCAATTAAATTGTATTTATGGTTAAAAGAGTTTAGAATAGAACAATTAGAACAATTACTTTGAAGCAATCCTCTAACTTTTTTACTTTTTCCCAATTATTAACAATTAAGATTAATTTTGCTTTCGATACTGCTCGAATAGCATAAGGCGAGAGGTTACATTATTGAGGTTGAAACGAATTTCCATTTTTAAACTGAAAAAGCGTTTTTGGTATTGTTTGTAAGCCTCCAATCACACACAGGAAATACCGTTATTTAACCGTGTATTTTATATTCTGGAGCAAATTCTCGAGGAATCACTATGCTAATTTCTTTTGTACGCAGTTCTTATAAAAGAATGACAAATCTTTACTTTTATTTTGCACATGTTAACTTAACTTCTATTTTTTGGAGACATTAACATTCAGTTAAGAAAATATAGCCACAAAAGGTCATTGGCGGTCATACTGTTTCGTTTTAAGCAAACTACATTTTTTTTTTTGCATTAATCTAACTAATTAAAAATTAACTTGAATATTTCGGTAAAATTAAAAATTATACCATTCAATATTAAATTAAATTATAATATATAATTAATTTTTTTTATATACTCTTTATTTTAATTTAATATCGAATTTTTTTTTTTTTTTAAATACTTTTATATAATTAACATGAAATTAATATTAAAAATTAAAAAAATTTAAGTTGAAAAATAATATAATTAATAAAAAATTGAATAAACTAATTAAATATTTTATTGATTTTGCTAATCTATATTAAAATAATAATTATATATTTTTATTATATTAATAAAATTTATTTTATTTTAATTATATTTATTTTTTTTTTTTTTATTTGATTAAAATGTAATTAAAATTATATTAAAAATTTTTTATTATTGCTAGCTATTGAATAATTTAAAAATAACTGTAATATGATTTATTTTTAATTTGAGTATTATTCTAAATTTTTTTAATTTAATATAAAAATTTAAATAAATATAAATTATTTAATACATAAATTATTAATTTATTTATTATTTGAATTTAATAGAAAAATAAGATAAATTTTAATTTAAATTGACAAACAAAAAAAATGTGACGTTTATTTATTAAATAAGAGCGAATAAAATTTATTACAGTTATAGGTAAATAAAAAGTCGTTAATACAATACTGGGTTAATATAAAACTGTTAATACCATTTTTATTGTATTTATTTATTTGTAGTACCATACAATAGTAAATATTGCCTGATAATATTAATCCTTTGCCGATTTGACATTTGGACTTATGACTAAATTATTGTAATATACACTATATTTTTTTTATTTAATTATGATCCGACCAGGGTTTGAACCCGAGACTTTTCGATTGAAAAGATGCCACTTTACCACTGAGCTATCGGTAAAATTTACCATTTTTAATTATATTATCTTCCCTTTTTAAATGGAAGTTATGGAAGTTGAAAGATTAAAGGAAATGACAACTGTCATTGCTGTCATAGCTGTCAAATTGTCATATGCTCTTTTCAAACTTCATATTTACGATTTCAATGTACTGAAAAGGTTTCAACCATTCTATTAGTCTAATTAAGATATAAATCGAAATTACTTGGAAAGCTTCAACAAAGCTTGTGCCTTATTATTTACCCCCACAGACAATTCAATGCTTTAGTAAAGCCTTCAAAATACTTATAGGACTCACAAAGTAATTTTTTCTGTAATTTTACGAAAAAACTTATATTGAGTATTTCCGATTTAGTTTGATTTCAAAATGAGTTTCAGCTCAATATCTCAAATAAACATAACATATAAAAAGGTTTCACACAGTTCTTCCGGGTTGATCTGTAATTGATTCTGCTGTACATCCAATTCAACTAATTTGAATTTAAGCTACTTGAAAAATTTTTTCAGATTTAAGTTAATTCTGAAAATTTATTAATTTTAAATTGCTTTAAACCAAAAAATTAATTTATAAATTCAATTTCGATGTTTCCAATAGTATTTAATATTTTATGTCCTTATGCTGTCCTATGATGTCCTCGTGCTTTTAATTTATTCTTCAATTCAATTCTCGAAATTTATTAATTATTTTTTATTCCCACTAACATTTAGTTAAATTAATTTATATGAAAGTATAGAAAATTAAATAATTTAACCATATAGAGTTGTTTGAATTTTAAAACGACTATCTTTTCATTTAAATTCACGGAACAAATAATTAAATTAAATTTCTTTCAGAAATTTATTTTCAATAGGTAGGTACTTTTATTTATGAATAGAAATATGATAATTTTTAAAATTTATTTTGAATATTGTGTACCAGATTATTCTAAAATTTTAAAATTCAATCAAATATTAATTCAAATCCAGTACCTATGGATAAGTTTTAATTTTTCCAAAATAAATTTAATGTACAAAAAAATACTGATAATTTATTATAAATAATATAGAAATAAAATTCATATTAAAATATTAAAAAAATAATAATTGAATTTGAATGAAATTAATATTTTTAGTTGAATTCTAATTAATAATCTATTTTCTAGATTAAGTCTCCACATTAAAACTGTTCGGAGTGTTTAACTTTTGAAGCAAACTTTAGGAAGGGATTTATATAATGAAAAGTTGGTTTACAGGAATGGGGATTTGGAAGGATTTTGGGATTATGGTGGAGGTTATTTGAGAATGGATTACAGAGAATGGGGAAAACTCGATAGGATATTCAGAAGAAAAATGTTATTGTTAGTCCCAAGTTTGCCTATATTGTACACATATATATTATTAACTTTGGGGAACACATTTGGTGGATATGGTATGGTTCTATAAACGTGACAAGCGCGTGACAAACGAGTTTCAATAAGTCGTGTTAGTCTATCTGGGAAACTCAACGCTTGAGGGGTGAAAATCTGTTGACCCCCTTATTTTCCCTGGGCAAAACTTGAGTGGACGCATAATAAAACCTTTTAATAACATTTTTAAAATAATATTAAATAAATTCAGAAAGAAAATTAATTATACGTAAAACCATTTACTTTTTAACATCTTTTCTTTAAATCTAATTAAAGGATGCTACGTTGTCCAGTACACGTGCTCAATGTATTCCAAAAAAATATTAATATAAATTATTTAAAATTATTGATGATATAAAAAATAATTGATTCTGAGAAACCGGAAAATTTAATCCTTCCAAGAAACGACATCGATAATCGTATAGAATAATTATATAAAATTTTTTGCTATAAATTCAAAACTTTATTACAAACCTTTCTTTTGTTGTTTTAAAAAGGAAACAATTCATGATAATTTCCACAATAAACTAGTATTATAATTATTTGTTAATTGTAATTCAAGAAATTCAAGACTAACATGCGACATATTTAATATTAAAAATAACTTTGGAAAAATTACCTATACAATAGAGAACTGCAACTGGAATATTTATACAAACCTTTACCTTTTTACCCTAACATCTATTCAAAGTTTTAAAAAACTTATTATATGTGTACTTGTAATATTTCTTATGACCAAATCTTTTAAAAAAATTGGTTTCCCTTTATCCAACTTAATCCTAATTCCCAAATCGTACCCTCAATTTTCTTTTCGAATCCCAATATTAAAAATCAAACGGTATGCTTTTTTTTAATGGAAAAAGTTTCAAAAGATTGGTGTCCAAGTATGTCTTTAAATAGGGATATAGTTCCCAAAGAACTCCATACATCGATTGTGGGTGGCTTTTGATCTTTTCCATAGCCCCTCGTAAAAAAAAAACATAACCAGCTTGTAGAAGCGTTCTGGTATATTTTATTCAGTCCCTTGAAAGAAGAAAATTGCTGTATTGATCTTATAATTTTAAATTAAACTAACTTTAAATAACATACCTGATTTGTTTACGCTATTCGACACATTAATCAGTATTCCTACAGGCCCATAAATCTGAAACCATATATTAAATACACCATAATATTAGAAATTAACTTTTCAATTAAATCAATCAACCCCTTCCAATAATATCAATTAGATATATCCAAATTGAAATTAACAAAGTAGTAATTTATAATACACACATACCTACTAAAGTTGACGCAGTGCTAATATATTATAAAATAAGTTTTAAATCACAATAAATTGCTCAAAAGATTATCATACCCAATAGATTAACTAAATAGTAATTTTCATAATAAAGAATCGGATTAAATTACTCAATCTAATCTGTATAGACTACAGACTATATAATAATAGAAAGTGACTAAAATGTAATCCTTTAAATCATATCAAATATATATATATATATATATATACTTTTTTTTCACATACAATATATCATTTAAAATATATTACCATATTTTAGGATTAAAAAACCATATATACATTTATCCATATTCATAATGTACACAATATCAAACGAATATAAAATAATAATTTATATTCTGTTTATTCATATTCATTATATTATATACCTAGGTAAATTTCACCTAGACCCTATTATATACTTGTGTTTGTTTTTTTTTTTCTTTTTTCACTTCATTATAAATTATACAAAAACTAACAAGAATATAATTTTATTGTTCTATTCTTCACACATTATCTAATTTAATATCCCCAAAACAAAGAAAGAGACAGAAAAAAAAAAAAAAAAAAAAAAAAAACTAAAAAAAAAAAAAAAAAAAAAACTAAAAAAAAAAAAATTTAGGATCCTTTGCGTGTTTTTGTAACATATATCTTATTCTTTTTTTGTTTTTCACTTTCATTAATAATTTTTTATATGTACTCATATGTGTATTTGTATGTTTTATATATGTATACATAATATACATATATATATACCAACACTTTTAAATTGTAATAATTGTCTCTTTACATAAATTTATTTATAATTAACCATCAATAAATTAAAACCACAAAACAAAAAATAAAAACAAGAAAAAAATAAAACAAAGAAAATAGAAAGAAAGAGAAAGATAAACAGAAGAAAAAAGAAAAAAAACAAATCAAAGGTAAGGTTAGGTACAATAAAATTGTATAACAAAATGTCAAAACAAAACGTGCTATTTTTTGCACAATACTCAAATATATAATAATAAAAAAGTATACAAAAACAATAAAATAATAATAAAGAAAACTAGTGGTAAAATGAAAGAGATAGCAACAATAACAAAAAAAAACCAAAAAAAAAAAAAGATTAAAATAAAAAAAGACAACAAGGATACTAACATGGCAATTTTCTTGTTAATATTCTAATAAAATTGTAAAAAAATTTCTGACACTATATATACTCTTTGTGTTCATTTATTATTCTCATATATGTGGTTATGTTGCATATGTATTATGTACACAATATACATACATATTACATACGTATATTTAAATATTTTAAGTCTACTGAAAAAACAATTTTTATTTTTTACTTTTTAATTTCAAAACTGTCAATTAGTATCAAAATTCTTTAAACTGCTTTGGATTATATAAATGAGTTTCTCTTGCCTGGCCTCTTAATATAAAAGGAATGCGTCAGTTTTCTTTGCCTATTTTAATTATTTGTTCCATCGTTTAGGATTACTAAGGGTATGTCGAGGCAAGTAACATTGTAAGGGTATGTTGAATCAAGTTTGAATCTAATTAAACAATATTGAAATACATAAGACGTAGATGTAGACTAAGGGTATGTCAAGGCGCCTTTTCGGCTTTCTAAGGGTATGTCGAGACAAGTAATGTTGTAAGGGTATGTTGAATCAAGTTTGAGTCTAATTAAACAATATTAAAATACATAAGAGATAGACTTCTCATTAATGACTTGAAAATGGCTTTGAATTACTTAATTGAAAGTCACAGAAAAAGAAGTTGAAGGTATTGCCAAGCTGTATTTACTGAATAAAAGGAATGATCCCTCTTTTTTGCTCGTTAACTTCGTTTTTGGCTTTTCTTCGAAAAACTTTTTGAAGTTCTCCCGACATTTTGATCAATTTTAAAACGCCTCAACTTCCACTCACGGTATAATTTCTTAAATAAGTTGTCCTTAATTGTCGTTCAATAATAAATATGGAAAATTATTCGACGTATTCCTTCTATAGTTAATAATATAACATTAATACATTATGATATTTTTTTTAATAACGGTATATTTTATCGTTAGAAATATGTTTTTAACTGTAAACCTACATCATTAAATTTTTTTTTAAAGGTACAAAATAAAAAGAAATTATAGAGAGTTTTGAAGTGTTATAATTTGTATATTTAAGATTTAATAAGTGGGTTGGAAAATTCAACTGTATTTAGATATTGATACATTTTGAAATATGAATATATCAGTACCACCTATTTATTTACCAATTTTTATTTGCAATATAATTATCAATAACAAACGGTAAATTATGAATTGAGTCATTTTCTACGGAAAATCGGTTTTCCCGGAAATATGAAGGGAAAATTTTCAATTTAATGTGGTTTGTACTTTTTAGAAATTTTTTTTAACGTAATATTTCTTGAGAATGGAATAATTTAACCTCAAAATCAAGAAGTGTAATAATTGAATATATTAAGACGTGTAAACTTCAATAAATTTTGAGTGTTTAGTTTGTATTGAAAAATTATTCAGAAATAGAAGAAAGTTGAAATTCGGTGTTTCTGAGTTGTTCTATTTTGTATTTATTTATCGAAGACGAAGAATATTGGCAAAAAATACATATGGAAAATCTTAAATGTAGAGTGAGGTCTAAGGACGGGTTTTTAAGATCATGTTTTATTTTCAGAGCATGGTCAAGATTTTCAAAAACGACTTATTAAATATTTTAGGTCTTATGTTTATGATCCTATGTTAAATCTTTTAGGAATAGCAAAATTTCTTGGATCTAATTTTGAAGAAAGGAAGAAAAGTACAAGATCACTAAGGAAGGATGTAATTAAATATTTATTTTGGTTTTAAACTTCTGCGTATTCTTATAAAATATAATTTTGCTCTAATTGGACTGCGAATCTAAGAAAATTTAAGAGAAATCAAGAAAATCTAAGAACTATTGTGAGTATTTTAGTTGATAACCTCAACTCCTTCTCTTATTAATTAAAACCATTACCAGAGGATAATCTGGCTACTGTTCAGAATGGCTAAATGGTATTGTAGGAGAAAGTATGGGATAGGATAGGAACGTTAACTTGGTAGTGAAATTATGATTAAAACCTAACTGGAAAGTCACAAAATTAAAGTAAATAAAATTTTAAACTTTTTTTTAATATAAGTCAGGCCGCATAAAATTGGGTTCCACAATTTACATCTTCTATTAAATTAAATTCTTACAGGTTTCTAAATGAAAAGATATTGAAGCTAACTGCGACAGGTAAATCCTGAGGCATGGTAATGAAAAAAAAACTAACTGGAGGGTTATTAATTACGGAACATTATAAATAGCTTAACAACCTAGATCAGAAGAAGACTGAAGCAATCGTAGAATGTTTTTCAAGTTCAATATGACTTAAGAGCTTGTCAGATGATAATAAAAGTGAAGATATGAAAAAAGTTCAAAAGGTAACGAATAACAAAAACAACACAAAAATTATTAAAAAATGAACAATTTTACACCAAATAAAACAAAATAAAAAAATTTTTATGCTGATATTTCAGATGAAAACATTCAGAAAATACAACAAAAATAATAATAATGAAATAAAAGCATATAAAAATATTATTACACCACACATCAGTCATATTTTCATAAAAAACCAACATTTTTTCTCTTTCATATTTTTTTTATTATATATTTTTCCGCAATTTTTATTCATTTTGTTTTTAAATTTTTCCACAAAATATAAATAAATAAATGTAAGTCTGAGGTTCCATATATGTATATATCTTGACAGGATGTCCTTCAAATGGAAATACTTTTTATTTTGAACTTAAAGATCTTAATGGCAGAGTACAAGAATTCCCGGTACTAAGAGGTCTACAGATAGCTGAGGCAATTTGTTTCAGATAGCAAACACCTACTTCTAAAGAATTTCGTATTATTAGTTTCTAATCAAAGCTCAGAATGCAGAGCGTTTGATCTATATTTAACTAAATCGGTATTTTGTTGTATAATCAAGTCTACCTTCTCCAAACACTCCCCCTAACCATTCCCTAACGATCTGCAGACGCATTAATAATTAGTAATTATATTGAAGCTGATCCATTTTTTGGTGACCCTGTATCATTTCAAGGGAGTAAGTTCTACATTTTTTTTTATTTTGAAAAAACAAAAGGATGTACCTTTTCTTTTTTTACTAAATATTATACGGTTCACGTTATATTTTATCATTTATACTTTGTTCACTTTCTTTTTTTTTATTTTTTATTATTATTTCGTTGTCTTCTTCTATTTTCTTTAAGCGAATTATTATAAACATTATGTTATGATATACGAAATTGTATTTCTTTTATGTTTTATACTTTTATTTTTATTTTGTGTTTTATTTTCATTCATATTAAAATATAAAAATATCTTAGGAAAATTGTTCTTACTACAGTTCATAGGTATTTTCTATCTCTCTCTCTTTCTACATTTTATTCCTCACGTGAAATTTATACTCGTTTATTTCTTCCATATCACACTCTCATATCATTCCATTTTGACTTTTCTTACATAATAGAAATAAAAATCTCTTAAGGAAGAAAAATAAAAATCATTAGAAAAGAAAAAGAAAAAAAAATCAAAGAAAGAGACAAAAGAAAATTGTAGAGAAAAAAAAAATGTATAATTTCACTTTACATGATACACCTCATCATACTTCTTTCATTTTAAGAAACTTCCGTTTGTCAACTGATGTGCCACCACTGTTTCTCTCTCTCACTCTTACCCTTTCATATCTATTTTCTTTTATATTCATATTTTTCATTTTATTTTCATACAAAGCTCCCCAAAGGTAAATTCCTTATTAGATATACCGTTACATGATACCGTTAAGTGTCTTTTCGAGTCAATGTATTTTTTTTTTAACTTACATACATACATACATTATATCCATTTCATAATTTTATATTTAATTTTGTATGTTCTTGTGATTCATATGTGAAATTGAATGAATGAGCCTATCAAAGTACAAGAAAATTATAAATAAAACAACAAACAGTTATATAAATATTTGTATAATGTATATCTATCTCGCTCTCATGAAAAATATACGACTATGCTTTATTAAGATTTCAATAGAAGTGAAGTAAAAAAAAAAAATAGAACTTTAATTTTTTTTTTATTTTTTAATGTTGTTGCTGTGGTTGTTGTTGTCATTACGGTACTTTTTGCTACTGTTTTTGTTTTGATTTTTTTGTAGTAAATGATTATTGGGCGGATTAATTTTTTTTTTTTTTCTTTCTTCCCTTTTTTTTTTGATTTCTTTTCTTATATAATATATTTATTATATTTATTTTCTATGTCATTTCATTCTATCTATCTACTAAATATAACTGTTTTTTTTTTTTTTTTTGTCTTTTTAATGTTTAGAATATTAAAAATGTCTGAGAGTAGGATTAATTCAAATGTTGTATATATTGTACTTACATTATGTGAGATAGATATGTACTGTCATAAGTGAGATAGATGTATCTATGTGTAATAACTAGAAAAAATTATAACAGTAAAAAAAAAAAAAACAACAAAACGAATCCCTTAACGAACCTTTACAAATTCATTAAAAAAACGAGGAAGAGTGTAGTAGAGTAGACTGTGTCAACTCTGGGATACCCGTATGACCGTTATATAAACATTATATCATTTTTATTATAAACATTAATTACTTTTGGCAAAATTTCAAACACACCAGCTTTATTAGGTGAAATATAATGCTCATTTAAAAGAAGGAGTTGTATGGCAGCTACTCGAACCCTATGCAGTAGACCAACCAAATTTTGCAGTAACTTTGGCCATTACACTAAACTATTTTTGGCAAAATTTCAGACACGTAGCTGTAATAGGTACAGAGAAATACTCATATAAAAAAAGAAGATGAATGGCAGGCACCCGAACCCATAGACCAAAATGGCTGGATTTAAATAGCGATGACGAGGATCCTAGCTCCTTTAGTTTTTGAGTTATCGTGCGGACGGACGGACGATCCATACACTTGAGTCTATATCTACCCCCCCTCCTTCTCTGCGTCACAAACGTAATGGCAAATTTATTATACATTTATACCCTTTGACTATATAGTCATACGGGTATAAAAATTGGTTTTTGTTGAACTTGTTTTTTAGGGGTTATCTCTCTATTGCATGTACAACAACAATTTTTAATTTTTTAGTGTAGTAGGGGTGTACTTATATTCCATTGATTTAATAAAACAAAACTAGGGGTTGGAGTTGTTCAGAGGAGTTTTGTAATAAAAAATTTCGTAATTCATAATATTATGTACATGGGCTTTATTTAATAAGGAATTTTTTTAAAGGATATTATATAATAACGGTATTTTTTCTTTTCTATTTTTATTTTTATCGATTTTCTCTATTTGTTGTTTTTTTCAACTGAAGCTCTTTATTTTTTAATCGTAACCTCTAAATTTTGTTTTTTTTTAGTTTTGTAACTGAGTGACTCACTTCCTTTACGTCTTATCATTGAAATTTTGCGACGAAGATAGCACAGCTTATAACTACGTTCAAATGAAGTAAGAAAAGATCATTTATAAAGACGGCTATGATTTTTGGGTGCCGGATTTTAAGGATGGGAAAAAATGATTGAAATATGACATACATTAACATAACAGTACATGCAAGAAAACAACCAGGGTTGAGAATTAAAAATATATGTAATTTGTTTTTGGTTTTATGTGTGTGTGTTACAAAAAAAACAAAATAAAAAATTGATAGCATAGGTATAAAAGTAAGCAGGGGTGGGTAAGTTCATTTATCTATGAAAAAATATAAAAAAAAATATTAAAGAATTTCTTCCTAGAAAAAGAATTAAACATCGTAACAAGTAAAAAATAAATTTTTAAAAATTAAGTAAGTAGAAAATTTCTTAAAGAATATTTTCGCATAATATTTACTTTACTTTTAAATCCAGAACACATACGTGAGAATGTTTGGTAAAACGAATAGGAAAAAAGCTTTATATGTGCAGACATAAATAATACACGCATACGTAAAAAAAAAGATATAACAAAAATTGAATCCTAAAATTTTCTAAAAAATACTGACTGAAAAAGATTAAAGTAATTTGTTGTTCTTAAAAAATTTAATTTAAATATTTTTTTTTTTCTCCTTTTTTAAATCTTAAGGTTTTTTTTTTCATTTCTGTTCATTTTTTTAAGAATGCAAAGAGATTAACAGTGAATATTGTGTAATATCTAGGATAGAGATACAGAAGGTGGAAAAATATTTTTTTTTGAGAAACATGTAGGAGGTATATGTAAGTTAATTAAAGCTTTGAAACAAGAAATTAGTTTGTTTACTTAGAATTATATACATATATTTTTTTTTTCAAGAAATCTAATCATCTGAATTTTAAAAAAAATTTATACAAAATCAGATGATATTTTACTAGGTGGCACTATAGACAAATGCATAAATTAATTTTGATTTAAAAAAATTTGTACCTTTTTTTAAAGGTAATCCAAAATAAGTGTTGTAAATATGACTTGATACCTTAGCAGCAGACGAAGTTAAAATATATCACTTTTTACAACAGTTATTTTATGATACTGATTACTTTACATTAAATTAATTGAAGAAAATCATGGACCAGGAAATGCCGTTATAAATTTTGTAAACATAATTTAAAAAAAGAGTGTGTCTACATATTATGCAAAGTAGAAATTAAAAATAGATTTATAAACAGTTGTCTTTGGAAAAAAATTTGCATATTCAATAGGTTATAGCCCAAACTAATGGAAAACCGTCTATGGTTTTCATCACTGATTTAGATAGTGTACACCTGTTTTCATCATTGGAGAATAGGTTAATTTAATATTTCTTATTTCAGATCTAAGAAAAGCGATCTATTCGACTGCAACAATTAGAAACGCATCACAATACTCAACATCATCTGTAAAACCTTCCACTTCATTCACACAATATGGAAGAGAGGTGTGGGAAAATTCCAAGGAAAATAATCAACATTATTAAGAACGCATGTATGTCAATATGGTACTTTCCGTATTACACAACGTAGGAATATTAGAAAACCATTCAAAATTAATATGGATGCGAAACAAAGATGCCATCTTTCGCCGCTACTATTCACTATCATATAAGACGACATCCTTAGGAAAATCAGCAGTATTGAAAGAGGCGTCTATTGGTTGGATGACAAATATCTAGAAGACCAAAACTTTGCAGACGACATATGTATAGCATATGTATGAAAATAGATCATTGAGCCATTAAATGTACAACAAGTTTCTGTTACTTAGGAAGTATCATCTCGCCTTAAGGTGACAGCAACGCAAATGTACAAAATAGAATCGTTAAAGCTCGAACAGTTTTCGGTAGACTTCGCTCCATATGAAACAGTTATCAAATATCAAGGCGAATCAATTTTACAATGTTTAATACGCGTGCAAGATCTATATTAACATGTACGGCTGCGAATCATGGTTGCTCACTAAATCCATTAAGAATAAATTGGAAGTTAGTATGCAGCTAAACCCCTTTAAATTCTTTTGCGAATTCATATGTTATTAAAAAAAATCTAATTATTAAAAGTAAATTCTTATCAATGGCATTTCGCAATTACCACCTCTTTTAAAAACTATAACAAAAACCTAATTAAATTAATGGGTGAAAAGAAAGAAAAACTATATTTAATTAAATCAAGATTTTATAACTAAATATAATCTATTTAGGCCAAGATTAATAATTAAGTTTTTCCATTTTTTTCTTTCTCTTCTTCTTAATATTCTTTTCAATTTCAATTTAATTTTTTTTTAGCTATTAAAAATTTTTACAAGTTTATTTTTTTTATACCCGTGCATACATATATGACATCGGGTATATTAGATTTGCTCCTCCGTTTGTAACGCATCGATCTAGACGAGCTAGATATAGTGTCAAGGGTACGATCGGCTCAGAATCGAAAAATGAGTCGATCTAGCTATGTGTGTCTGTCCGTCCGTCTGTGTGTCAGCACGATAACTCAAAAACTAAAAGAGCTACAGTTTTGAAATTTTTACAAAATATTTTTCAATCAATTTCTAGGTTCCCTATTTTTTTTGGTTAAGATCGGACCAAAACTTCGGGTAGCTCTCGAACAACTAACTTTTTCAACTCCAACATTTTCATACAAAAATTTTAAATTTTGCTTGCATCTTGAAATTATATGAATTTTGTTTTTCTGTTTTTTTGTTTTTGTTACAAAAAGTAGATAACGATTTCGAGTTAGAATTTCATATGATTTAAATGATGCGTAGTTTATTTAAGATAAGCAAAAAAGAAGACAAAGATTTTTTTTTAGTAAATGGCTTATTGATATTGATAGATATAATGATTATGAATATGATGATTAATATCTATCATGATGATTATTATATGAATATGATCATATGAAGTTGATTTTGCTTAAGTTTAATATATTGGTGAATTAAAAATTAATTACAAGAGATAGAATTGAAAAATTAGAGCAAGAATTTTGAAAATCACACAAAACATTTTTTGGACATTTTTGAGGTTCCCTATTCTTTTTGTTTAAGACCAGATCAAGGTTTTGGGGAGGCTGCTATACAACTTCTTTGCACCAATATGAATTTCTTGGAAACTCATAATACTACGAGGATAAAAATTACACACTGTTAGTTATATAATGAATCGAGCACTTATATGAAGTTTCAAAATGTTACGGACCCGTTTTCGGGCAGCTGCCATACAAAGTAATCAATTCGATAACTGTGAATCTCATGAAGCTACGAGGTTAAAATCAAAACTGGGCAGATAAAGTAATATGACAAGTTAGTTGGCAAAGTTGGACATCATTCGGACCAACTTTTAGGCTATTTTTTTTTTTTTTATGGGATAATAAGTTAATCAAAAATTATGGGATACCTAATAAGTTAAATATTTTTTAAACTATTTTACTTTCTTATATTTTTTTTGTAATATTTATAATAGCATAGGGGAAATAAATAACGATTAGTGGGTATGCACGGGTATCTAAAAGTTGACAAGGGCAACTATAATCTTCCTCGTTTTTTCAACTTTTAATTTTTAATTTGATCTAGATTGAAAAATTTTCAAGTGAAATAACAACTCAATTTAAAAATATCCAAAAAAAAATTACATTTTCGTTTGTTTTTAATTACAAATTTTCACTCATTTCTTTGTGTTCCATCAATTTTCATTTATTTAATTTTTTCCGCTAAAAAAAAATCTAATTACTTTTCAACATATGAACTTATAATTACAAATAATATCGTTAGCGCATCCATTTCATCATCGCATTATCATCATCATGATAGAATCTTGAAAAAAAAATGGAAAACAAACTTGGATTTTATACAGCGTCATCATACAATAACTCATACTAGTCGTAAGTACATACTACTCGTATTCCAAATTTTTTGCTTTTAGAACATAAAAACACTTACACTGTAACTTATTTTTGTACATCCATATTAATTTTTTTTGATATAATTATTAAGACATCCAGATCAGATCATACAACCCTGACATAATTAAAAAAAAAATTGTTTTTTAAGAAACTTTTGAAATCAAAGTGTGAAATTATATCTTTTGAATCTTGTAAAACAATCCAGACAAACAAACAAACAAATTTTGTCCCAAGTACTCGTATATGAGTAAAGTACATATAAAACTTTCTTTGTACATTTTCCCTTATCCAAAAACATAATCAAAAACAACAACTTTGTTTTTCTTGGATAGTTTGTAGTTTATACACTTGGTTTTTTTTTTTAATTTTTGGGTATAAAAACGCCCGGACTGGTAAAGATTTACTGATTTAATCTAGAATGACTTGTAAGAAAAGAAAAAAAAAAGAAAAAAACTTTACAATATAAGCTCCACATTTAACCCATATATCCAAAAAAAAAACTTTAAAATTTCAATTTTAATTTTTTTTTTGGAGAGATATTTCTCGCCTTTCAACTGATTCTACATACTAATCTTCTGCTTTTGAAAACTTCTTTAAGTTACGAACAACTCTATAAAAAAACAGTGTTGTAAATTTTCCCAGAAATATAGAAAAAATCACTCTATATGAATTTTTGGACAGAATTTTGTATCTTCAGATGGAAATTGCATACTGGTATTAACATATACCTAACTATTCTACAAAGATACGCACATGGATAATCGGAATTGGAATTGGATAGAAATGTTAAAAAAATTTTAAGTATACAATAAAAATGTACCCCTGTTGACTTTTCAGTATATCTCAGTATAATATGGAAAGGCAACTATAAGCATTTAGAAGAAAGCAGCTTTGAATAACAGTTTTTTCAAAATCTATGTGCAGCTTTTGTTCTAAAAGTGGCTTTGATACTGCAATCTTCGAAAGGTGTACAAACTCACATCGGAATGTTTTTCTTTTGACTAAGATTTAAGAAATATTTAGTATTTGACTAAATCAATTGGAACTTATTCCCTAATAGAATAACACCTAGCAGATCAGTTGTGAAAAGACTGATCAAGTTGTGTGTTTTGACCAATGACAACGAAGCACTTAAGTAACGGTATTTCCTTCTTTGAATTTCAGTGTGGGTTTGAAGTTGTGGCAGATTAATGCTTCTGTGGCGGCCTCAATTTCGAATCCGAGTATATCCGCATATTTAAATCTAAATTAATTTAATTAAAGAATAAGTATGCCGTCGCTGAATCTGAATAGTTCCTACGGAAAATCATATCTTCAGATTCAAATAGTATCATAGGATTCACCATGTTGACTACTTGTTAAAGCTGATTTTTCATGAATCCAATACTCCATTCACTTTAAAAAATACAAGAAAAAAGTGAAAAAAAGTGAAAATTAAAAAGATGACTTTTAGATTTTAATCGAATATATGATACTTAAGGTTGAAAACTTATAAACTTATAAAAATATCAGCTACATTCATACCATATATACATTACATTTAGCATTTTTTGATTCATAAGATTGAAATGAAAAGTCAAAAATAAAAAAAATTTTTTTTTTTTTTTAATATCAATTTCCGGCCACTTTGGCACCCTTCAAATTGTTAAATATGTTTTGTTGTTGTATAGTTTAAATTTTTGAAGAATTAAAAAGAATCAAGAGGAAAGTAATAGGTTCACAGCTTGATTCATTTATCGTTTATTATAATCTAGATCATTTAATCTGTTTTTTTGTATTTTTTTATTTTGTTTGTTAATAAAATATAAAACATATGAATTTTAAAAAAAATTTTGCATACTAAAGATATTTACATATAGAGTTGTGTGTAGAAGAAGAATTTGAATACAAACTATAGATACGCTGTATTGGGATTATTTAACATTATCATATTGTGTGTATGATTTTAAACTTTTTGTTTGGCGGGTTCATGCTCTCTGGACTATATATAAAAAATATTAAAATTATTTTGAATCAGATTACAATGAAATACTTTTTGGGGTTTCAGTTTAATATTATCAATGATATGGGAAAATTGAAATAAGTGTGTTCTGAATATAATTAATTTTAAAGTATATAGATTTGCATCAATTTATGATATGATATTCTTCAGCTTAAAAATAACTTGATAACTTGACGACTTATTAAAAAATAAAGATTAAATTTTGTTCAATGATTACTTGATTCAGCGTATTGCAATTTGGTCTTTGCATCCTAATTTGCTTTAACAGCAAAGGCCATTAGAGAAAACCATAACTTCTTGAAGCTGGAAATTCATTTTAACAGCTTGGTGGCACAGTGGTTAGAGTGCCGAGTTTCATGCGGGAGGCCCGAATTTGAATCCGAGCAAGAGTGAAAAAACTTTTATCTTAACTATTGGGTTCAAGTGAATAGCATAACCAAGAATTAATAATAATATATCTTTAATAAAAAATACATTAATTTAACAATATTAACAAATAATTTAATTCGATAATATAACTCACAGATACAGAGTACCATATAACCCAAATACAAAAATTTTTATTAGTTTAAATTGTATGTGGAATTTATTAAGATTAATCCTAATAACAATGATTTTAATATGAGCTCCCTGTTCCAACATGTACTTATGCTATAGATGCTCTAGAGAGGCTTATTAGCCTAGCAATTGAACAGTTATAATGGGTTCGCAAAACAATTTGCAAAATATCGTTTACAAGTTATATAAACACAGTTCATCTTAATTCAATGTAAGTTTTTATCTTTAGACTCAAATGCTTATCATTGGAAGGTTTGATGAATAACGAAACCTTTGTAATTCTTTCATCAGATGCATTAAAATTCCGCTGATCTCAATAGGAACACTTTTAAATATAGTCATTGCTTTAATAATATATTAAAATTAAAGAATGCCAAACTCTATTCAAAAATTTTAAATTCTATACAGTTCAAAGTTTATCATTTTTCTACAGCTTCTAGGTACTTCTTCTTTCCTATCGTTCTAAATTCTATCTTTTGTACTATTTTATTACATAGGAATTTGTGAAAGAAAACATACATATGTTTATATAATTTCAATATTCCTATCTTAAACATAAAATAAATGAATCTTTTTTAATGTATTTAAGTCATTTAGTGTAATACAAGTCGTTTTATTGTAAAACTTATCAAAAACTATACAAAGAAATTAAAATAAAAAAAATAAGAGGCGCCAGAAATTAGGTTACATCATATAGTATCTACTTATTACATTATTATAGAGAAGACACAGCAGATACTCAAATGGTTTATTTTTTATTTTTATTTTAAATAAATAAACGTTTTATGAATGAATATTAGACGGCCAAGCAAGGGGGCAGAGGACAGAGGAAGTAAATAAAGAATTGAGCTCAAATTGTATTTATTATCAATTAATTCAGTTCAATATGTAACAAAAAGAAACTAATGAATTAGTTATGTAATTGAAGGTGAAAAGGGAATCAGGGGGGTTCGTCTGATCCAGTTCCCCTTTACACTTTTATATTTTACGTAAATTGGGGAGAAAATTTAAATTTAAACTTCAATATACTTATGCAAATCAATAATGGAATTAAGTGATCCAACTGAGTACCCACTAATCAATTGCTTTATTTAAATTCAAAAAGATTAATTATGGAACAAAACTTATATTGTGTTTGTTTTAATAAAATCTAGGAAAAGTGTAGTAGAGTAGACTGTGTCAACTCTAGGATATCCGTATGATCGTATCATAGACATTATATTTTTTAGTTAATTACTTTTGGCAAAATTTTAAGTACAAAACTCATATAACTTTCAAGTTGGAAGGCACTCTTCGAACCTCTTGCACTACACCGATTATATTATATTCAGACGTTGGTCATTAAAGGAAACCACTATTGACAAAATTGTAGCTTCATTAGTTATAGAGCTCTTATAAAATATGAAGTTGCGTGGAAGCTACCTGAGTCCAAATAAATTTTGCGCCTACTTTGGCCCTAAAACTAAACTATTTCAGACACCCTGCTTCAGTTGTTGTAGAGTAAGGATCATATAATAAAAGAAGTTGTATGGCAGCTACTCGAACCCGTGGAGCAAAGTGGCTGAAAACAGGCTGGATAGCGATGACAGCTATTGCTAAAAAACGAATTTGTGAAAATTTCGGAATCCTAGCTCTTTTATTTTTTGAGTTATCGTGCGGATGGATGGACATACACAGCTAAATCGTTTTACTTTTTGATTCTGATCCGATCCATGCCTTGAGTCTATATCTTTCTCCCTCCTTCTCTGTGTCACAAACGTAATTGCAAATTTAGTATATTCTTTTGACCTATAGTCAAAATTTGAATTCAATTTTATTGGACATCGGGGTAATCAAATTTTTTTTTATAAAACAACTACAAAAACAAAACATACCATTTTGTCATCATTCATTTAATTTTTGGTTTTGAAAGTGATCATTTTAAATATAATCTGAATAAAAGCAACTTTGCCGCCACAAATATAATATTGACGTCATCTTACAAGTATTATATGACAAGTTCCCCTTGCTAAACGTTTACTCAAATTGTTTGTATTTTTTTATATTATCACTTTGATAACAAGAGTTTTTTTGGTTCATGTTCGAATTAAATCCAACAAAACCCCGAATCAAAATCAAAAATAACACAATAAAAAAAACATACCACAGAATTAACACCAATTATGATTTGGGATGATATCAAATTTTTTTTTGATCATTAATCGTCAAGTTAGTCGCGTTTGTATATTACGGCGGCAGCATCATGACGAATTTTATATGTGAATAAAAATATACATGGAAATTTGAGAAGCGGCGAAGCAGAGGTGGAAGTAGAAAAGAAGAATACAGAAACAAAATTTGAAAAATAAATTAAATCATATCGAAAACTTGTTAGAAATCACTTAATATAGTCGAATGTTTATTTGTAGTGTGTGGATGAAATTCAATCTAATCTGTAGCTGTTTTGTTTTCGTCTTCTTCTTCTTCTTCAAATTTATATTTTTTTGATGCAAAACAATTTTTAACGACTTCCTTTTCGGATAAAATGGATAAATAGATGGATGGATTATAATTTTTGATGATTTTATGTTTTAGTTTTGTTGGTGATTTGGTGCATGGGTTGCTCTCTGTTAAAATTATGACTTCCCGTGTAAGATGTATGCTAATAAATTTATATTTTTTCTTAGATTTGAAGATTATCCGAAAAAAGAAAATAAAAAAAAATAACAAACCCCAAAAAAAAACTAATAATCAATGCAAATCTTATAAGAAATGCGGATTAAAAAAGTATACGCATACATGGTATATACATGGTGTGGACATTGATGGTGATTATGATTGAATTTTTAAATGCTATATGTTAATCAATTTTTTATTCATATATTATTAAATAATTTTGGGATTATATTAGTTGGTTTTGCTATTATTGGACTGAAAATAAATGATCCAAATAAATTTTGTATTAAGTGAAAATTAAAATTTTAGCAGCATTTTCCGGTCTTAAAGTATGATTTGAATAATTTGTCAATTTTTATTATATTTTTTGTTGTTGTGACACGATTTTAATAATATGATTATTACCTTGTTGTCGTGTGATGATTCTAATAAATATATAATTTTTAATATTTAAAATTTGATTAGAATAGGAAATGATTATGGTGGATATTGAATAAAATCCATAATATCATTTTAAAATTATTATTCAAATGATATTATAATCATACTAGGTAATAATTTATTTTAAATCAATTCAAACATATAGTACAATAAATGAAAAATTCTACTATAGTGTGGTTGTATATAATATCCGGTCATAGTTTAATTAAATAAAATAATTCAATTTTTATTAAACATTAACAAGCTATCGATTCAAATACCATATTCCATACAAATACCAAACAATCACCCATTAACTGTAGCATTAAAGAAATATGAACCTCCTGCGTGTAAACTACAAGATTCGGTACAATCGGGATGCAATGAAACCTGCTGAATTTCTTGGGAATTGTTGAGGCCAATGGAATGTGGAGTTTCTTGAAATCAGTTTATTGCGGGATTTTTTCTGCAATTCAGTCATAACTGGTCCGACTATGTGTGCAGTTGCACCATCTTGTTGAAACCAAATAGAGTTGAAAGGAATTCTCTTTCAACGTAATTCTGGATAGAAAAACTCTCTCAATATCTTTAAGTAACGGTGATCGTAACCGTAACAGTAACACCGTCTTCTTCAAAAATTAAGGCCCGACAATGCACCTTGATGAAATTGCGCACCACACTGTGACCCGAAGTGAATGCGATTCCATCTCATGAAGTATCTGTGGGTTTGAATTACTGCATATTCTACAGTTTTGTTTATTAACATTGCACTTTAAGTCAAAATGGGCCTCGTCAGACATAAAAATGCAGTTTAGGTTGTTTTCGTCCTGTTCCAACATTTCAATATTTTTCTGGCAAAACTGCAAGCGAATCGGCAAGTCTGCTGGGTTTAGTTCACTTGTTAGTGGCAATTTATGTAGAAATAAGTTCAAATCTCTATGCAAAATTGTCTGCAGCGACTGGCTGTTGATATTCATTTGAGCAGACAAATTCCTTGTGGAAACTTGAGGATTGGCTTGTATGGTAGCAGCTACAGCAGTGATAGTTTCCTGTGTTCTAACAGAGGGGTCCCAATGATAAGGTCTTCTTGCGAATGTTCCACGTTCGTCAAAACTATTCACAAGCATCATTATTGTCCATCTGCTAGGAGGTGTGTCACCGAATGTGCGCCTATGTTCCATTTTAACGCATATTACGGGCTCCAGCGCGTGAAAGTGGAGTACTATCCAAATTCTTTTTCTATATCCTATTCCTCCATAATCTTTAATTTAAAATACCAATCTGTAAGAAAAAAAGAGACGGAGAAGATTACTCAAACAGAAAAAATTTTATTGCGATTTATTTTGGTAGCAGCTTTCATCAGCCAACTTTTACAATATAAATGGCTGTAGTATACATTGAATTTGTCGGTACATCATATAATATATTTTACCAATAAAATAGACAAAGTAAATTTATAGAGTTATAATATACATATATGGTATATGCATTGAAAAAAAAAATATAACAAATAAAATTCAAGAAGAAAAAAAAATATAAAATATCTATGAATACGATATAATATAGAATTGTGTGTATATTTGATATTCAAACCATATTTATAGCAAGTTATATAATAGAGCAGAACATAGGCTCATTTAAATTTCGCCAAAAATATTGGCTAATTCAATGCATTTCATTACAATTTACTTGAATATAAATGCCAAACCAATTTGTTGCGAATCATTATCTTTAACTGCGGATAATCTGCCCTTATTTTTACAACACAAATTTAAAATTACTCTCCATTTAATCTTACACGAAATTTCCACAAAAAATTTTTTTATCTTCTATTTTAATCCCAATTTGAAGTTTCTTTAAAAATTACTTTACTTTAAAATAAAATTTTTATTTTCAAAAATTTCCTTTAACAATTAACATGATAACCTTATTATCATCACCTGCGCCCATATGTACACAAATTCAGAAAAAGTTATTTAATATTATTTTGTTTGTTTGGCTACACCTCCGGTCCAACCAAAACACAAAAATCCTCCAAAAAATTTCCCTTCAATCCATAAAAACACCACATTAAAAAAAAAAATAAAACCAAAATCAAATTAGCTTCGCTACAATCCTCCATAAACCTCCAAAAAAAAAAAAAAAAAAACAAAAAGAAGAGTGTTACCTTTTTTTTTTTGAAAAAATTATCTTACAGTCAAGAATCAATCTGATTTTAATGTACACATATGCAGTACATTAAAAAAAAAAGCAAAAAACAAGCCACACTATCGAAAATGAAAGCATGTTAATCTTTGTCTGTTTTATTTTTAATTTTTATATGAATGTGTGTTTGGTGTTGTTGTTGTTGTTGTTGTTATTGAATTCATTTTTTATCACATAATTTGCACCACATCCCTTGATACGTTTTTGAAATTTTAATTAAATAAATAAAAAAAAAAAAAAAAACAGAAAAACCAAAAGATAAAATGCAATGCAATGCATTGGCTAGCGGTATGAACCATTCAATGATATTATATCAGAGTGCGATGTAATGCAATATACAAGTCTGCATTCAATGATATTTAATGGGGGCTATTTTTAAAACCAAAATCAGGAAAAATTAAAAAAAAAAATAAGTGAACCATTCTTTGGAAATTGTTTTTTTTTTTTTTTTTTTCTCATATTTTGCTTTTAATTTTTATTTTGAGTTTTCAATCTTGCAATTAAGATTCATGAAGAATATATTTGGTTTGCTTCAAAGTATAGAATGATGGTAATGATTTAAATATTTTCTTGTTTTATAAATTTTTTTAATGCATTGTAAAACATTGCCGGCCAGCCGCCACCTATTTAAGTGTACAATTCTGAAAAGAAAAATAAAAAGGCAGAGAGACGGAACAAAGAGTGGAACTGGATAGAGAAACGGAGACGTGAAAAAAAGGATTTCAATATAAAGTTAATGTTTTTCTTATCGATTTTATTCTGTTTCGGTTTTTGTTGTTGTCGCCTTCTTTTTTTATTTTTTTTTTTTAAATATCAAAGAAGTTTCCGAAAAAAATACTTTTAAAAGAAAAGATTCCTTACATTTTATTATAATATTAGTAATTGAATATCCAACCAGCAGGATTTAATCTAAGGAATATACTTTCAAATTAAAATTTTAATTTTTTAATTAGAGTAAAATTGCAAGGACTTTTGATTCTTTTGTATTACAAAAACAACAACCATAACAACAGCTATCCGGGTACATTATTAATGTCAACTGTCAATTTTATTAAATCAAAATTTTTCAACTAAACGTAAAATTGAATAGCCCATAAAACTCTTTCAAGATGATTGGTTTACACTTTCTAAAAAATATTAATAAATAAATTTTCAATTACACTGCAGGACATTAAATTTAAAGATTACTTAATTTTCCAAAATTTTTCTTTCATCTCTTCAGTAATTTTGAATTTTCTCACGTCTTTTGTTTTTTTTTTCTAATTAATTAAATGTCAAATACAAACCGTTAGTAAATTAAATTAACATTTTGTTTGTCGTTGTAATTTTGATGAGTTAACAATGAAAATATTTTATTTTTAATTTTTGAACTTTATTTTAATATGTAATTATGTTTTAATTGTATTATATAATTATTTTTTTTCAAATTTTTTAATTTTTGTTTGTTTTTTTTATTATGTTTTTAAATTTTTTTTTTTTTTTAATTTTTCAATCGTCACTTGAATTCTCAGCAGATCATCAAAAAAAAAAAGTTACGTAAATGTCATTCATAATTAAAATAATTAAAAACGACTTTGTCGACTCTAGGATGCCATCACAAACATAATATAAGCATTATAATAATCTGGTTAATTACTTTTGGAAAAATTTCAAATGCACAACTTTTTAAATTCCGACTTCTGAATGATGTCTAAGTATGAAGTTGCATGGAAGTATAAGGTTGTCTCTTGCACTTAATAAATTAGATGTTGTGCAGACATTGGCACCATTAAAGAAAACTACTTTTGACAAATTTCAGATCAGATCAATTTCTTAAAAATAATCTATATATTGCCGGATTAATGTTAATGTAAATTTGTAATGTTCGTTTCTTAAAAAATTGACAATCTAATAGAACTGTTTCAAATTTTACTTTTATATTATAACTAAAGTTATTTTTAAATTTCGGGGGGGGCTAGTTGTGTTTCAATAAAAGTATATATTGGAAATAAAATTTTTTTTACATTATTTTATTAACTATTTCCCAGCTTTACAGCGTCACAAACGTAATGCCAAATTTAGTATACCCTTTGAACTGCGTTCATACTGGTATGAATAGTAAGTTTAAACGCGTTTGATATTTTTAAAACACCATCTGACGGGGAATCGTTGAATCATTATATTAATTTATTGTATAATTATTGTGATAATAAGCTTATATTTTATTTTGTTTTCAATTTTTTTCAGTGAGAATATTTTTAATTAAAACATTTTTATTTGTTTTTCAAAATTAATTTATTAAAATATGAGCATAAACAATTTTGTAAGTTAATTTGGGGTTTGAAAAAAGAACATTTCCTTATTTTTTTAAAATTAGATAACTTTTAATTTTTAAATCATGATTCCGTAATCTGTAAAGTTTTTGAGTATTTTTTTATATTTGGATTTTTGTAATCCTTAAGGCTTTACTCACATACTGAGAATTCTTCAAATTTACTGAGGATATTTGGAGTTCAAAACTTTGAATAACTGTAAATAATTCAATTTAAGAATAAGCGTCACTTAACTTAATATATAGCCATTGTCCCAAAATCAAGGAATTGCATTGTGTTGCGCATAACTGCAATGAGTTATAATCTTATTTTTCCAAAAGACCTCGATTCATGGGCTGATATTTTATTTTGAAGAATTCACAAGTTATTGTAAAACATAATAGTAATATAATATGACATTTGAATAAAATTTAGACAATTCAAATGTCACGACAGATGACATCAGCTGTTTTGCATAGCATTATTTTTGAAAAATATCAGATTAAACCATTTATCAAATTTTGCGAATTTGAAGAATTTCCTAATGATTGAACATGAAATTTATTTTCAATGTATTAAACACAAATACTACTAAATAATATTCAAATTACTTTCATTTTAAATTTTAATTTTTTTTTTATTTAACTAATTTTTATGTTAATTAATTAAAAAAAAAAATGAAAGATTTAAATATCGCGATACAATAATATAAAATACAAAATTAAGTCATTAAAAAGTAAAAATTTTATTCAGCAGATAAACATTAAATTCCATTTATAGTTTAAGGTGTTTCTGTATTTTTTTTAGATTTTATTTCGTTTTGTTTTTTGCGTCTTCCACAAATTAATTAACCCTGAAAGATTTACATGTGATATTTTAGTTTTTTTTTTTTTTTTGCATGAAAAAACATCTTGCATAGCCTTTTAAAAGCGAGCATTAAATGTAAATTTTTTTTTGGGTACCTGTTCAAGATCAAGATCAGGTAAAATAAAAAAAAAAACAAAATTGAAATTAAAAAAAAAAAGAATTGAATTTTTTGAAATAAAATTAAGAATCGTTGCGTAATTGGTTTGAATAGTGTTAATACAAAAAAAAAAAACCAATTTGCAAAAAATACAGGCCGGGTTTTGTATTGTATTTTTAATAGATGATCAAAGATTAATCAAATGAACTTTTGTTTGAATATAATGAGAAATTATTTTGTGAATTAGGTAGTTCAATGCAATAAGATTAGAACATTTCTTTAAATTCGTTTAATTAATTAAGAATCGGTGCGATTTGAAACGGCAACACTGTCACTTTCATTACTCAGTTTCGTTCATTAGTTCGAATTAACGGAAGTGTAGCAGACATAAGCCCTAAAATTTAGAGCTAAAGAGTATGCTGTGCGCTAAGGTCTTACACTTATCTAGATAATTTTGAGATCATTAGACCCATATCTTCAAATCTGGATTTATGGACAGTTCTTGAGAATAGGAAGTTGATTAGATGTTTGGCTTCTGATGTATGAAGCGCTGAGGAAAAAATTCTTTGACAGTACTTGAAAAAAGGCTGTTGGAGTTTCTCGTTTGGATTTTCTAGTAAGTTTCCCAGTGAGGACATAGTCCTTCCTCAAGAGTTTTACAAAAACTATCTGAGGCCGAAGATTCTGTTCTAGTTCTTTAAATAAAATAATTATCGCTCTTCTTCATTTTCTTAAAAAAACGGAAATCAAGACAAATTCCATTCGGAATGAAAAATTACCAGTGCCATTGTTGATGTACCAAATCTACTAAATATTTCAATCTTATTGGTATTGAAACTTCTACTAAACACATACATCTTTAAAATTAATAATAAGTTAAATGTTTTTTCAAGAAAAGATCATCATTATATAATTAAAAATAAAAACAAAAATTATGAAAAGAATTTAAATGTCAGCTTCATTTATAGATCATAACCATTGTCAGATTATTTTGTTTAAATGAAGTTTTTGAAATTAAAAGTTTTTTATTTTCTTCTCTTGTTTTAAATTTTGTGCAGATTTCTTGTGAATCCGGAAATATTACGTTAAATGAGCCATAAAGAAATCTCAGCATATTCATTATTAATGGATTCAAGGTAACATTTAAGAAGAACAAAAATAAATATGGTAAAAAAAAGCGATTTTTATATCTTAATTTAGTGGGATTTTTTTTTTTTAATAAAATAATTATAAAACTTTTGTATGAATCTTTAAATGGATTTCAAGGAAACACTTTAAAGATTTTCTATAATAATGACATAATTTATTATAAATAATTAGAGTTTTAACCTTTTTCCAGGATGAGAGTTGTCTGGTTTTTAAATATCATCGATTTGGATTGTGGAAGAATACGAAAGGGGAAAATATAGATCTGGCAACTAAGTAAATGAAATGAAATTGCAACTATATAAACTCTGGAAAAGAGGGAATGACTCAGCTCTTCGAAAAGGGAAAATGTCCTTGAAGAATCACAGGTCTTTTGCGAAATTGACCGCTTTTCGATAAATTGTAAATCAACGGAGCGATTTTTTGTGAATCCGTCTGTTGAGGATAGATAGATGCCGCAAGGCTCTGGATAGACTCACAGGTAAGGTGATTCGTTGTTTGGAAGGAACTGTTAATGATTTTGCTTGACCTATATTAATTGCGTATAAAATACTTTCGTTTAAATATCCGTAAAAGTTTATTAAAAATAGTGGAAAAAAAAAACCGCATAGTAATCAAGGAAAATTGATAGGAAGTACATACTGTATTTAACGGTATTAAAAAGTCTGGAAGCAACAAAAAATTATTTAACAAATACAAATAAAAAAGTTTCAAAAATGGCGCTAATAATTAACCGCAAAAAAAAAAAATAAAAAAAAATATTATTTTTTAAAAAAATTTAAATTAAAGAATAAATGGAAAATATTTTTTTTTTAATTTAAATTTATTTTTAAAAATCATAAAAAATTCACTTTAAATTTACAACAAAAAAAAAACATTTTTAATTTTTTTTTATTAACAATATTGTAAACATATTTTATGTCCATGTTTATGTTTTTATGCGGGTGTTAAAAGGTTTATAATAACATTTTTATAATTAAAGTTAAATCTTGTATAAATAACAAAAAGGACCAACAGTTAGACATGCCACCTTTAAGATATGCAAGAAAAAAAAACAAAGGCCATGTTTCGATAAATTATTGGAATAGTTTTTCTATAATACTGTACTCTTCAGGGGCAATTTTAAGCTGTAGGCTTTAGAAAAACTCCTTAGATTAAACATTGATTAATCCTTAAAAAACTTATAAGAAGTTTTTTGAACATTTCCAAAAATTAAGAACAGTTCTTATATCTGAACTTACCCTTGGTTAAGTCAAATTCTGAATTGGATTTCATTCATGACTGAGAAATAGTTTCAGTTTAACCTGAACTTATAGTTAATCATGTTTATATTCAAATATTTGCAGAATTTGGCAAGAGGATTTAATTAGAGGAATAAGGAGGTTTTGCCTAGAATATTGTGCTTCAGTAATAATGAACTCTTCAGGAACTCTAGCGGGCTAAAGGATATATACAAACTCCTTACTAAACTTAGTTTAATCCCAATAACTAATAAGATTCTTTTATGAACATTTCCAGTACTATGAACATTTTCGATGTCGGTACTTACTCTTAGTTGATTCAGAAATGATTTCCATTAAACCTTGGAGTTCGCTTTGGTTGGACATAAACTAAACATTTTAGTTTAAAAATATGCAAATGTTAGAAACATTTTGTGAAACAGCCATTTCGGAGTCCCTGCTTGTCTTCTGTTAATAGAGTGAATTTAAATAATACATACCAAAAGAACAGTTATATTAATAATACCCTTAAATTACCGTTATTGTTGAAATAATGAGAACAACAAGAACAAATGAACAAAACATAATTATATTTGTAATTCTTCAATATGCCTACCTTTAGCATTTAATTGTATTTCAGATGGTGTTTTTGATAGAGGATGGGTTGAAATCAAAAAAATATTTTGGCCTGTTTCCGACATGTTAAAAGATATTTTTTTTTTGTTTTATTTGCTTCCATTTTTCACGGATGGACAAAATAAAAAAAATATAACTGTAAAACACAAACAAAAGATAGAAAAATCTGTTATTCTTTTTTCCTTTTCCAGTTTCCCATAATTATTCAAGCGTTCATTATATTTCAACATTTTGCCAGGATTGTGTCAAAATTACAAATAATATGTTAACCAATATAATAATAACAAAATCAAAACAAAAACAGATAAACAAATAATAACGGTACAAAAAAAATATTAAAAATAACTGTAGTTAAAATAACACATATGTACAAACATTGAAAATTATTTGAAAAAAAAAATGATAAAAAAACAAAATATTGCTTAATCATAATTAAAATAATAAAATAATTAAAATGATTTTTTAATTAATTTCATGCTCACTGATGAAAATTAAAATATAAATATTTTAAAATATTAAAAAAAAATTAATAAAAAAAAAAAATAATAAAAACAAAACAATAAAAAATAAAATAAAATGATATTAAATAAAAACTTTAATAAATTTTACTATAAAATTAATTTTTAATAGTTTATAGAGAAAATCATACTTTGAACCAAATGAGAAGTCAAACCATAATGAATATAGTACATTAAAATCTTTAATATAAATATCCCGTCCTCAATCCCATAATAATCCTAAATATTTTAAATCCAATTCCCCAAATCCATATACATCCTTATTCTCAAAACGAAATTGTACATTTGTAGTGCAGGTTTCATCCAAAAATTTAGTTCAAAAGGAGGCATGATTTTGTGTATTGAACTCGCCTCCGTACGGGTATTTTTCGAAGCTTTTTACTGTTTCTGGAAAAAAATGTTTTAATTAAGATAAAACTCTAATATTAATTTTTTTTTTACACGCTAACTAAACCCTTGGAATTGATTCCTGTATACATAATATGTAGGTTTAGCTGGAAAGGGAAGGAAAATAGAATATTAGAGGGGAATTAGGAGGTAGGTTGAAAATGAATCTGAAAATATTCGTTTTGAATTTTTGCAAGTTGTAGTATGGGACATTTTTAAAAGAGTGGAACACATTAGATTGAAGCATGTTCTACATTTTAGCAGTCCTCACGACAAATGAGTTTCCATAGCCAGTTTTGAACCTTCTTGGAATTTCCACGGTGTAGAAATTAGCATTTGCTCTGGTGTTACGTTGTAATCTATTTTGAAAAACCTAGAATTTTTTGATTATAGCTAACCTTAGTTTTTCTCGGGAGGAAGTAATTAGATGCTCAATAGGTTAATATAATGAGTGCTTAAAAAATTGTTCGAAACTCAATTTGATTGAAAGATCTTAGACCGCTACCATTTAAGTCAGTTAAATAACAAACAAAGATGTAATACCTGGAGTCCAGAAATATTATAGCATATTTGCAAACAACAAGTAAAGCTCTTCTAAAAAATTTACTTTTCATAATTTATTGAATGTTTCTTTTTTAAAAAAGTGTAAGGAACCTTTTGAGATATACCCAATTAACAACAGTATCACTCAAAAACTGCATTTAATTCTTTAAAAAAATACGAAGAAAAAGGATTTGAATAACTCTATCAAGGACAGACTTTTATCAAAATACATTAAAAAAATATCTAACTGATCAGTGGTACGAGTGGAGGCTTTGCAATCGAAAAGTCTCGGTTTCAAATCCTATTTAAATCATTATTTCTAATACAAAAAAAAATATAATTTATAATTTGACACCTGAAAAGCAAATGCAGATTTACTCATTTATCACATTAAATGTGGTAGGAGACTGTACATAAATAAATAAATAAATAAATAAATTTTAAAAAAATTTTAATAAAATATAGCAAGTATATAAGAACGTAATATATCAGTATCCAAAAGACCTGTTCACTATTAATTATTACTCATATTTAAGAAATACTGCATTTCAGTATAAATTAAATTTTTTTAAATAATTTAAAGCAAATAATAATTATGAAATATTATTTTTATTATAATTATTATTTTTTTTTTTTTTATTCATATTAATCTTTAATTCATTTTTAATTAAAAGTAATTTGTTTATTTTTTATTTTTCATTCATTTTTTAAGCAAATAACTGAAAACAAATGGATTTTAATTGAAATTTATCCAGAAAAAACAAAAAAAAAAATAAAAATAACAATCCGACATTAACATATACGGGAATTTATATTTTCTCCCTGTGATAATATGAAATCGTTTAAAAAAAAACAGAGCTGCCAAGTCATCCGAAATTATGAATGAAATATAAAATGAATGAAAATATTCCCTTTTTTTGTTTTATTTATTCTTATTTTTTTGTTTGTAGGTATATCCTGAAAATCCTGTAAATTTTGTAAATTACAGTTTCTATTTATTTTGGGGAACATATTGTTTAAAAAAAAAAATTATTATTTTATTGTTTTTGTTTCCCGTTATTATTTTATCATTTTATGGTTTAATAACTAGTAATAGTATATATATAGAAATTTAATTAAAAATTTACTTTATTTATATTTAAAAAAAAAACATATTTTATATTCTTTCTATTACTACCAGTATGTGTCCACATTAGTTAAATTTTTTTAATCTTCATTTTTTTATATTATTTAATGGAAATAAAATTACTTTGACTACTTTGACTAATAAATAATAAAAAGTATTTAAAAATTTTTTTTTCAAATATAAACAATATTATTATTTATCGAACGTTCTTAATGAATTTTAAACGATCCTGCAGAGTGATTAAAAGTTAATAACTACGTGTTGTAGATGACGATTAAATGGGTATTGATGTTTGTTTGGGATAATGTTTATAAATTCAAACCAGGGCTGCGGAGTCGGTAAAAAGAACTATCATCTCAGACTCCGACTCTGACTCCAAATTTTTCACTTTCAAATTCGGTTTCGACTCCGACTATTTAGAATTCATACATTGTTTAAAATTTTGATTTTTGATTAAGTAGGTAAGTTAAAAAACAAATAACTTTGTATATCTTAGTGTTGATATTTTCTTATATTATTTTTATATTTTTATTTATTTATTTATAACCAATCAATAAATACAATGTGGTAAGAGATTGAAGCATGTATTTTCTTTTTAGATATGGCAGATTTTCTAATTTATAATTTTAACGTAATTGAAATTTTGCTCGTCCTTCATTTTATTTTTATATAAAATTTTTTAACGAAGAATTGCGATTTTATTAAACATGAAAAATTATTAATTTTCCTGGAGTTGGTATCGTCTTATTTGGTATATGACTCCGATATTAACCAACAATAATGAAACCGACTCCGAAAACACAGGCCTGGTTAAAACTAACTAATTGTAAAACAAGAGTGTATTTGAAGTCGATTTTAGCGTGCTTAAGTTTAAAACTTTATTAATATTGACAAAAAAAGTAATGCAACGTAACATTGTAACTGAGTAATTAAAAGACCAATGGACCAATTAATGGACCAAATTTAAGTAATGTACATCAGCCAATAAAGAGAAAAGTTTTACTATTATTTCTAGTTAGCATACTAACATATTTTTGAAGAAAACTTGATTGAAATGTTTTTATTATATACCATCACGACTATAACCAACTTTTTCTTGATATGCTAAAGTAGAGTAACTTCAATAGACCATCGTTAACTGCTATACGGTATATCATAATATGAAAATTCAGCTATTATTAGTCAATTTATCTTTAATAATTCATTATGATGAATATTTTTTTAACACCATGTAAATCCAATTTGATCGAATTAAAATTATTTATGCGAGTTCAGTCATACGAATTATATTTGATTAAAAAATTATGTTGGAAAAAAAAACTGTTAATAAAAAATAATATCATTCTTTAAAAATTTTTAAAAGAACATCAAATAGACGTCAAATATGGTGATAATAAATTTAAATTTTTTGTATTTTTTATATTGATAATTAAATTATACTGAAAAATGAATTCCCTAATTGTTTTTTAGTAGAGTGAATGTTTTTTTTTGGGAACCTTTTATTAATTGACATTTTTAATCCGGTGCGCGAATGTCAAGTAAAATGCAAAATTTAAATGTTATTTGAATATTTAAAAAAATAACGGTATTGTCCCTTGAGGCAAAAATTATATAAATCATAAATTTTGAAGGTTAAAAAAAATTACATATACAGTGTGTTTCCTTATTAAGTGCACTGATATATACCATACTGCATAGATACTTATAGATAGATAAATTTTGTGTACAGGAGCTGAGTTAGGTCTTTTCTAGTTTCCAGAAACAATGGGGGATTAAATGAAATTTTTTTTAGTACATAAAATGCATTCCCTTAAAAGATCTTCATTAGGCAACACTCTGTATTATTTGAGTTAGTTAAAAAAATTTAAATAAATATTATAAACGTATGAGTATCGAAATTTGTTAACCAAAAAGTAATTAAATGTAACCGAAGCTCTGGTTCCTCTTACTCTATATTTAGTGTTAAAATAATAAATGAATTTCCATTAATAGTTCTGGCACTCACTTATAAGAACCTTGCAAATCATTCAAATGTACATATTACTAAATTTAAATAAAATTTATGATGTTGAACTAGCATAAAAAAAAAAGTACAATTCCCGAAAACCAATTGCTCAGTCCTCCATCTAATTAAACACTACGAAAGGACTGAAGATCTTAACTCATCAAGTACTTTAGACAATGGGTAGGTAAGCTTCTGTGGCCTGTGAATAATTAAAAGTTCAAATGCATTTTAATTTTAAAAGATCTTAAAAAAGTCCAATTGCACATAATTTAATTTGTAATAATTATAAAAGAAGTTTTTTTAATTTAGTTGTAATTATACCTATTGTAAGTGTTTTTTTTTATATTTGCATAATATTATTCTGATTGTTGATTATTTAAAAGAAAAGCCTCTGAATTTAAATTAGACCCATCATTCAGTATTATTTGCATTGTACTTAATTTTAATAGCAATACGTATATTGTTTGTTTTTTTTTATTTTTAATTTTTCTTTTATTACAAACCATGTCATAAACTCCATTAGATCAGATCGCAAGACTAGACTAGACATCCATCCATCAGAACATCTTCTTTTTTATGAATATTAATTATAGTACAATGCCATATGTCTAATTTAATGAACTGAACACTTTTTAAATAGTAGTCATTATTTTATAGTTTTTATTTTTTTATTTAATAATATAAAATTAAAAAAAATTTCAAATTTTTAAAATGCATTTCTTAAGTAGGTTTAAAAATAATGTTTGTTTTTTTATTCTATAAAATATTTTATTACCATTATTACGTCTGTTACATTAAAAGTACATTAAATAATAAAAATATATATATATGTATATTTTTACTTTTAATTATTAATTACCTTTATAATTACGCAAAATAGATCCTTATCTTTATTTTTTTAAGACGAACGCATTCCCTAAATATTGCCTTCACTTACACAGGATGTAATAAATGTTACAACCACTCATTTTTATTTTTTATTTATTTTATTTCTCTTTTAATTTTTTATGCTATTATCACCTTTACACCGCGTATTGCATACACTATTTTGAATGCACATTTTATATTTTACATTTATTTACATTTGTTTTTTTATTACTATTTTTATTTTAAAATTTTTATACCTTGTACATAATATGGATCATCACTTACATTACAAATATAGATGTGTGTACGTGACGTGACGGTCATTACATCAAAAGAAAAAAAAACACAAAAATTTTGACAGGAGAACAAAACGTATTCTCGTTCGACCATAAAACCAAAGTTTTCAATCCCTATTAATTTTTTTTCCTAAGGTTTTTTTTTACTGTAACAGAAGTAAAAGGGTTTTTTAATTTAAACATTATTTTAACTACTTATCTATATTAATCTATTGTTGTCTCTTTTCAACTTTTGACAGTTAAAAATAGTTTTTTTTTAATTAACAATCCTATTAAGTTGTAATTTTTATTCAAACTGTCAACTTATTTTTTTTGGTGACATTTTAAGTGTCACCAATTACATTAATGCAAGAAAAATAAGAAAATATTAATAATATAAATGTATATATATATATGCATATATTTCTCTCCTTTTTTAATGATTAATATTAATATTGATATTATAAATATTATAACATTTATTTAAATAAAATATTGTACTATTGATATCGAAAATGATCTGGGTAATTAAGGGAACAACAGTTTTACACACATTACTTTTAATGACAGTTTAATTGTCACAAAATACTGTTTATTTTTTATTTTGATACTTTTTATTTTTGTTTGGATATTTTTTTCTCATCTTTTACCGCCCCTTGAAAATGTAAACGTTAATAAACGAAAGGGACAGAAAATTTGTTAAAAATATTAAAAATAATATTATATAAAAATAAATATAAAATAATGATGGTGAATTTTTGTGTGTTAATTTAAATTCAATAATCAAGTTAAAGAACCAAAGTCTATTCAAAATTTGGACATGGCATACATATCATAGATATCAGTGGTATGAGAGTGTGCAAGTGAAATAAATGTACAATTGTACTGCATAATAAAATGTACAGCTACTTATATATAAGTAAATATAAGTATATATATAAGTGATATAAGTAAAATGAATAAGATGTAAAGATTGAAAGCAGTAGAGGTCTAATATATAAAGTCTAATGGTTTTAATGTATTAATACTATGATGGTTAATTCCGAGATTTTAAGTTCAGAGGTAAACTGGCTACGAAATATAGGGGGAATCTGTCTTTTAAAAATTTGTTTCAGTCCTTTTTATTAGGTTTTTTTGAAGATAACTTTTAGAGGGAAAGTAATAAGGATAATAGGAGAGATTAAAAGCGTTGGTTAGAAGCAAAACGAAGGACAACATTTAACGAAGACACAACATTTGATAAAAGCTTATTTTACATTCTTTTACGACAGCTTCGTATCCGGTCTTAAATTACATCAGAATTTTCATACTTTTTAGATGTAAAGACTTGAAGTGCCTTGATTCATGAATTTATATCGTTTACCATTTCTGCATCTTTGCATTCATTATCGAATTTCCCTTTCAATCTAGTGATCAATTCATTGATGAAGCAAGAAAGAATCAATTTAGTGAGATGTAATTTAAGAATACATAAATCTGACACTTCATCCTAACCACGAACATTTTCAAAAACTCCTATCTGCAGTCAAACGCTGACCACTATATAACTGTACAAAATATTAAGAGTAAAATGTATAATAGAAATTGAATTAACTAAAAATATTCTAAATGAATAAATTCTATATTTTGTAAAATGTCAAATTCCTATTACGTATGGTGTTTTATTTTTTATTTTGGTATTTTGGTACGTGAATTTTATGTAATACCGAACTTTTATGTCTCTATCAGAGCATGCAAATGTCAAAAAATAAAAAATAAAAAGTTAATAATAATAAACAATAGAATATTTTCTATCCCTTTTCACTATTTAACAGTATATGTGTGTACACTAAAAATATGTTATATGTTAATTTTAAATAAATATATTTAGTTTAGTTATATTTATATATTGTATTAATATATATATATAATATGGTATGAACTATGAAGGTATGTACAATGTACATTATGTGACCAAAATATTTATTTAATAGGCCAGCATCATTGGTCATATGATACTTAGTTTTTTTTTTTTTAATTGTTATTTTTTTTTTTTTTTATGGTATTATAAAACCATCATGAGCTCCCAATTTAACTGTCATTGAAAACAAACGTCTTCCTTAGAAAATAAAAATATAATAATTATTATACAAAATAAAAAATAAAATTAAAATTAATATAAATATAATAAAAAATAATAATAATAATATAAAATTGCTTGAAAGAATAAAGAAGGGGCGCATTCCTAATTACAAAAACATATACTTTACACACTTATTTGGCAAAAGGGCGAAGAATGGACTTGAGACGTAAACTAAAGAGTAAATAAAAAAACAATTTTGTGACAACTATATTTTTTGTACTAAAATCGAAAGAATAAACAAAATATATATACAAAAATTCCATTTCCTGACTTTGGTTTCTTTCCTATTTTTTTTGTTTTTTGGATTTTTGGTTTTTAGTTTTTTTTTGAGGAAAACCAAAAATATTTTTATTCTAACACAATTTATACCATATTGACCACACAATAGAATTTAACAATAGAAATTCATTTATTTGGACATTTTTTTGTATTTTGTATGTGTTGTGGTTTAGAATTGAATATACTGGTCTTTTTATGGTAATGGGGACAATTTTTTTTTTTCATTTTTTCCTTTTTTTTTGTATTGAACAAAAAATTATGTCAAAATAATGTGGTAAATCACGTGATAGATTTATTTATTGGTTATTGAATATTTTCGGTATACTCTTTTTAAATCGATATTTGGTTATTATCTATTTTGGGCAAAAAAAATGTTGACGTTCAAAAGTTTGATTTATGCATTTTAAATTTGGAAAATGCCGTTTGTTATTTGGGGAGAGAGCGAGCTTGAATTGTTAATTGGAGAGAGCTCGAATTGGTTTGTCAACATACATATATACTTGTGGAATTGTATTGAATGCAGTACATTTAATAAAAAATAATTGTACATTTTACTAGACCTATAATTATTAACTGGCGCAGAAGATAATTGACTTCAACTTCAGCATGAGATCAATTCTTATAATTAGATTTTACTTCTAATTTTTCGCTTATCAATGTAGATATCACGCAGACTGGTCTATTGGTTCCACTGATGAATCAAGAATGAATGGAACATACTTCATTTAATTTTAAATATTTACACTTATCTGATATCTTATCTTGTATCTTATGTTTTAACTTATCCTATTTAATCGTTCCCTGTTGAAGTTAGGGATTCAATTTCATTCTATAGATAGATTATATTTAGAAGCTGCAGTTCAAAATGCAATAGATAAACCCAAATTAGTGCTTGCAATAGGATATTAGCGAAGAACAAAACCTAAATCATCCTTTTAATCTGAATATTATACAAAAAAATGCTAAAATCTTCTGAAAAATCTTAAACCCACTTAGTTACCATGGGTATTTGAATTTTCCTTACCAAAGTATCAGGTGATAGGGATTAGCCATTGCATTTCTGAGTCAGGGATTAGGTACAGAAAATAATTGTAATAATATAACTTTAAATGACATTGCAATTTTAACTTTTAATAATTAAAATCTAATGATTGACACGAAATTTTATAATCGCACTATGGACCTTTGATTGATTTATAGGTTCGAAGAAATTTAAGCATTTAGTTTTCAATTAACCAGTATGTTAGTTTAAGAGATAGAGTAGAAACTGTCTTCAAGATGCTTCAACCAATCATATATATCAAACTTTTAAGCTTTTAGGAATGATAAGTATGATTCAAGAAGTTTATAATTCTCTTTAAATTATTTTTTCCAAAGTACTTAGCTATCATGTATTTTCATTTTAAGATGTTTCATCAAATGACCTGGCATTATGTTAAACGTTACTTTTCCTCATCTTACTTTCATCTCCGATTTTCTTTACTCCACTCACTACATATTTCCCTTTTGTTTTCTTTCATTTTCTATCATTTACAATATAAACGAGTTCATTATTATTTATAAAGAAAGTATATTATATCGCAGTAAGTAAGTGTAGTAAATGGAACTAATAACATAAATATATATATTATATATATATACAAATATTCTAACGATTGATTATAAATGAATGAAGTTCGGAAATCTATTGTTCTGTACTCAGAATACGTTTACAATTTTTGGTACATAAAATTTGAAGGAAAAAAAATAAAAAAAAATAGAAAAATTATTACAAAGTTAGAAAGAGATAGAAAACACAAGGAAAAAAAGACTTGATACCGCACAGGAAAAAGAAAACTCGCATTACGTCATTTTATATACTAAAATGTGTATTGTGTGTATTTTTTTTTTTTTGAAAATTGTATTTTAAGTAAAATATTTGGTGAATTTGGCAAGTTCATTTTAACAATTTTTTTTTTTTTTTTTTTTTTTTTTTTGAAATTTTGTGAATAAAAAGGAAACTATGTTTTAAAAGTAATGGTACTATACTACCAAATATTAGATCTATATAGTATATTGGTTCTAATGGGGTTTGTGTTTTTTTTTTTTTGTATTTTAATATACACTTTTAATCTACCCTTTCTTATCAAAAATACGCACTCTAGTGGAAAATGGTGTATACACACTATTTAGAACCGTCAATGGCTATTTATTGTGTATTGTTCAATGTACGAGTTTTTTTATTCATATATTTTTTTTTTCTTTTTCTTTTCTTATACTTTTACTTTCTTTTTCTTTCTTTCTTTTTGTTTTATATTTTTTTTTTTTTTTATTATTATGATTATTATTATAACGAGGACATTTATATTGTTGTACGATAACGTTTGGTTGTTGGTTGAACGACGAAAAATTACTGTATTGTATTTTATAATAACAGTATTATACCCTTATAACTGTTACTGTCATAGAATATAATATAATGAAAAATAATAGAAGAAAAAACAAACCTAAAATTCATATACATAATATTTGAAATGCGTAAAGTATGTTTCAAAGTGTTACAGTAAAGGACAAAAAACTGTTGGGAGGAATTTATTAAGAATTTGAGGTTTTTTTCTTCGACTGTGGTTAGAAGACATCGAAAGTCAACAAGAGTAACTAAACGGTCTCGAAAAGTGTCATAAAAAATATTAGGTTTTAAAACCTTGAAGTAGGGGTTCTAATTGAAATGTACAGTTTTGCTTTAAGGATAGGAATTGGGAATTAGAAATCCAATTAACAAATTGGAACTTAGAAGAATGATGTTGTGGTTATGAATATTCTTGGAATCCAAAAATAAAATTTTATATTAATTGAATTTACATCTAGATATCGAACCAGATATAGAGTTGAGCATGAAATCTCCAAGCCAAAATCCCTAAAATAAAATTCGCATAAACAAAATCCTAAAAGTCAAAATCCTCCAACAAATAAATGTAATTCAATAAAATTATTCTGTTAAAGACAAATAGAGTAATTTGAAAAACCAGCAGCATTTCTAAAGGGATATTGTCTGTAGGGCTTTGTCTATAGGGACTTTGTATTTTTGGGTATTTTGTATTAGTGAGGATTTATTTCTGGAAGAGCTTTTGTATTAGGGATTTTTTATCTCATGTCTCAACAAAAAAAGTTAAAAATGTACAGCTAAAGAATCCGAGGAAATTTCAAGGAATCTTCTTGAGGTTCTTATTACATAGTTCACGTTCATTTTTTTAGACATCACTGTAAAAGGATATGAACTTAAAAACTATTTAATGAACATTTTCCAATTTTTTAGTACTTTCAAGTGAAATTTTGAAGATAATAAAAAAAGAATTGTAAACAATATGTATATTTTGTCTCATTTCTTCTTGTAGTAGGAGTTATGCGTGCTAGGAATCTTATCAAAACTTTACTTTTTTTCTTTTCCTTTGTACTTTTTTATTTGAATTTCTTTTGAAGAACGATCAAAAATCAAAAAAAACTCAAAACAAACCCCAATTTAAATTTTCTATTGTTTATTTTTCATATATAGACCTACGACACTAAACAATAAGTTTTCCTTTTACTATATAACAATATAATAGATTTTTCCGAAAAGTAGGTGGTATATTTTTAGAAAAAAAATTACAGTGGAAAAGACAAAAGATCAAAAATAAACTTAGAATACATATTTACATATTGAATATTGCTATATAAAATTCTGTATACATATACATCGTTAAAAGAGTTCACAATTAAGTATTTTTAGAAAGTACAGTGTTCATCGAAATGTCTTCAATTTACGTAAATATGAAGACAAATCTCTTTTTAGGAATTTCTAGATTTTTTGATACCAAATTAGAAGAGTTTTGATACTTTGGATTAATGAAGCAAATATTGTTGTTGATTAGCTAAAAGTAGAAGGTTCTGAAAATCGTGTGTGCTTGTTTTTGTTGTAACGTGGGACAAAAGAAAGCTTTAAAAGCCATCTATTGGAGCTGAAGATGTTTCCTATTGATAGTTAGCTTAAACACACAAAAACCACATCCATTTTTGAATTCAACTTTAAGGTGCAACCTGTTATACAAATTTACAGCTTGGTTTCAAGGAAAAGCATGGAAAGGGATTTTTGGGAATTGGACTTGGTAAATACAGGATTCTGGTATTATGGAGAATAAGAGAAGTTGCATTGGATATTTAGGGAAAAATATTGAGGTTAAAACTGCTTTAATATCACCAAAGTAATAATGTCTGTTGGCTGTGCCGCAACCAACAGGCCAGGAGATAAATTTGAAAAAAGATTAGTGATTGTTTATTTCTTTGATCTGATTCCTCTACAACTAAATAAAGATATTTCCCGCGGGAAATTGTTCTTGAATAATTTTTCCAATTTCTGGAAACCGATTTAATTAATATGAAAAGCACCCAACAATTCAGACTAGGACAATTCCAACTACCTGAAATATAGTAGAATTGTAGAAAAAATTCCTATAGATCCTAAAGCTCGTTTACGTCATGTGCCACTGTCCCAACTGTACATAAAAACTTTCATTAAATAAATAATATAAATTGAATAAAAATTTTACAAAAATTTATATTCTTTATTGTGAAATGTTTATTATTTAAAGATTCTATTAAAAAAAAAAAACAAAGAATAAAGAAAAATATAACCACGTGGAAAACTAAGTTTACGTGAGAAAATTTTCCAATTTTTTTTTTTTTCTTTTTTGTTTTTGATGAGAAAAAATTTCATTTTTCCTGTATCGTCATTATTTTCATATTGTAAGTGTATATGTTTTTCCTTTACTTATTTTCTGTTGTTTAATATTTAATGAATTTGAAACGGAACATACATAGGTACTATGTGGATATAAATTAAATAATATACAAAATACACTGAATTTTCTTTATATTATATACAATTTTATATTTTCCTTATGGTATTTAGTATGGAAAATGAAAAAAAGTGAAAATTAAGTTTTTCCAAGTGCTGTTAGTTGAAATGAATGTAAAAACTCGTTAAAAAATAATGGAAGTCTTGGGGATGGTGGAAATGGTGAAAATGGTTAAAATAAAAACAAAAACATATTAGAATTTTAATGACGTAGGGTACAAAAGCTAGTGCGTTACTTCCTGACTATTGAATAGTAAAATAATTAAAGAAAATACATATATTTCATGAATTCAAGGTCAATTATAATATAGAACTTTTTAAATAGATAGTTTTGTAAGGCAATTTAATTTTAATTATATAGGTATTAAAAATCATTGGGGAAAATTTTAAATTACTTTTTAAAATTACAAGAAATTATATTATTATTTTTCATTTAATTTTTTTTTAGCTCTAAATTAATTTTATATATTCTATAGTTCTACTTGTAAATGTTAAGCGTAGGATTCATAATAATTAAAGAATTGAAATTTCTATTCAATTATATGGCGAAGGGGAAAGGAATAAAATTAATTTAAAAAATGTTTAACATAAACAATTTTTTTGATATTATAATATAATACTCAGAAAACAAACTTTATAAAATAATGTATTAATAAAGCGTAGGAATTACCGTTATATCAATAAGAGGTTAGTAATAGTTTACTTATGTGGTCAACTTTATAATGTTAAATGAACTAGGTTATATTTGTATTATATTTAAGAACCTCTTTAAAATCAATAAAACTAAATAGTATATATTTAGATTTTATTGGAAAAATTAGTTATAAATAAAAATTAGTTTTTGAATTAAGTTTTCCTATAATAACAATCACTTGTCATATGGTGGGTATTTTACGTATATATGAACCCTGGTCAATGTGAACCTACATTATGTAGTAATATTAAGAATACTTTATTAATAGAAATTAAACAACAATTGATTTAATTTATTAAATGTAGGTAGAATATAAGTTTGATATTTATCATTTATAATAAAAGTGCGTACACATTTTATATTCGCGAATAACGGTACATCCTGTTTAGTGTAGTTTAATGTAGGTAAAGCTTTACTATTTGCATTTGTTAACCCCTTTCTTCCCAACAAATTAATAGATGAAAAGGGAACCTGGCAGGATCAACGAAGAACCTTCTCAATAACCCTAACAATTGACTTCAAATTTTGTACATAGATACCTGTACGCAAAAGAAAGACACAATAAATTTTGAAGACTTTGACGACGACCGACTGTCTTCAAAATCTTTAGTTTTAAAGAAACTCGAACAAAGTGGGATATATCTTTTAGTAGATTTATACAATAATATTAAATGTATAGATAATGCTTAAGAATTAACCAATGACGGAAAATTAAATTTGTCTGACATTCGAAAATGTAGCTCCATTGAATCTACAGGACAAATGAATTGGCTTACCCACTGTTAGAAAGCAGAATATTATATTGCTTCTTAATTAAATTATCTTAAATTATACTTTGAAGGTCACAAGTGATGAATTAATTTCAATTAATATAGATACAATAATATAATTATTTATTAATTCATCACATTTTAATATATTACTTTCGCCTCGACACACAGCTGTAATAGTTTGCAAAGTTCTTGGAATTTTTTCGCGCACTTGAAATTAAAAGAAAATATTTACTATAAAAATTTTCTTAGAATTTCCCCTACAAAAACTTGTAGTGATTAATCGATGTTATGATTCCCATGAATTTTGCGGGGGATTCTTAAAATTTCCTGGGAAATCAAACAATTTGGTAAATTTAATTTTTACTATCTACTTTAAGTTAAAAAATTTTATGTGTGTGGAATAATATTAGGAAACAAAATTATACATTTTCAAGGTCTTTTACAAAAAATATAAATACTTCTCATATCTTATTTAATATTCTGTTCTTTTTTATTAGGGATATATGATCTTCTTTACGTTCATTAAATGAATGATAAATGAAAAAGGTATAGAAAATGTCTAAAATTTTTCTAAATTACATACAAAAAGCACATTAAAAAAAAAAAAGATTCTGTCAAATACAGCCATATAAAAAAAAATGTCAATATTAAATTTTGGCAATATTCCTATTTAATATTTTGACTTGTGTTTGTATTTATTTACATTTAAGGTTTATTTAATTTAATTTTTTTTTTTTTTAAATCAAATTGAATTTGAATTTTGAAGGCAAAAATCAATGTATGAATATGTAGGTTTGTACCCTATGGGATGAGGCTCTTCTCATATTATTCTGTTTATCAATTTTATAGTAATATATGTTATAGAGTAGTGCAGGTTCATAAACAATTTTGTTAATCAGGGGTACGTAGGTATTGGTAGAATCCAATTTTTATGACATTATATTTACAAAAACTGAATATGTATAACCCAGTTCAGTTTAGATAAATTTAAATAATTTTTCACAATTTTCCATTAAGTGCGTCTTATCAAAATTCCGGGTTTAAAACAGAAATTTTTAAGTGTTGAAGGTAGGGATAATGACTGCCCGATATTGTAATGTAAATAGAAACCTTCGGCGTAAACCTCTAAGAGGGTTGAAAAATTGACCACATATCTCTGCAAGTTGTTCAAGTGTTCAAATTTTAAAAGTCGATCCAAATTTTAAAAGCCAAGTCGATCGAATTCTAAAAAAACATCTCATCTTCTAGTTTAATATAGACTGATTTCACAGAACGATAGTTGTATTTCATCTGACAACTTTCATAATTCGAGCGGTTTAAGCACTCAAATTGCTATTATATATAAACATACTATCGAGCCGCGACCGGCAATTTTGTGACCGAATAAGCCGATTAATATATATGATGTTGATTTCATTTTTGAAGCCGTATCAAGTATGTATGATGTAGGTAAATATTTTTACTCGGAAGGTCACCCACACGCCCGTTTAAATTTTGGGTGTTGCCCACTATCCAAAAATATTTTATTTTAAAATTTTTCGTCCTTCAGAAAATGAGGACGAGTATAGTACATAATATAGTACATTATATATTTATATTTCTTTTCATTAAATTAAAATTTCATTTTCCTTTTATTGTTGAATTTTCAATGTCATATTTTTTGTGTATTAGTTGACATGTTTAATAAAATGGAAATAATTTTTCATTATTAAAAAAAAATAATTATACAAATAACGGTAATTCCTGTAAGTTTTATATTTTGGTGGTTAGGTGGTTGATTGAGCTGCGTTATACGTTAAATTGTTGGAATGTATTAGAGATACCGGGAAATACTTTAAAAGATACTTTAAAATATTAAGATTGTATTTTATTGTTCTTTTTATATTGTCATGATTAATTTTATTGATTTGAATGATGTTTTCAAGGTTAACTGGTGGTATGCGAGATTTTAATGTTTGGACATCTACTCAGTAAAAAATTACTTGCAAACCTAATAAAGCTTTAAGTGAATCATAACAAATTGTTTGAGGAATTAAAATATCAATGATTTGTTCATTATAGTATTCAAGTAAAATTTGGTATAACGCAAAGGTATTTCTTTATAAAGGCACATACTCTTAAAGCGAATGTTGATTTCTAGCATATAAACTCTTAAACTATTCAGGCGTTTATCGTGCAAATTTGATTTGTATATAAAGATTTTTAGGAACAGAGAGTGTTTTTTGACTAGTCATTTTGCTAGAACCGCCAAATTAGAACTGTGGAGCAAGTATTTAAACTGTTGGTTTTAAAATAAAACGGTTTTAACGATTGACTCCAATTTTGTACACGTGCTGCTCTCTTAAAATAAAGTTGACTCTAATAGCAGACTTAAAATTTGTTAACCTATATCAGAACAACGATTGATTAAAAAACATTTTGGAAGCTAAATTTTGTCCAAATTTGCAAAGTCCTGCTTTTACCCACAAGAAAGCCTCAAAAATGTTTTACGTTATGTTATACAAATTATATATGTTATTCCCTGTTGTATCATACGCCATTTATGTGTTAATTTTATCAATAACATCAACACCAATTTAAACAGCACTGGGCTAGTTCCTTCTAAAATTTAATGGAAATTTTGCAGGGATCATATGTAGAATGTTTTCCTAAAATAAAAATACTTTTTAATACAGTAATCTAAAACTCCCGAGTAAGACACATATGCCCCATTTAACTAGATAACAAAGATAACCCAATTTTTTTTTAAGTTCTTTTCATCAAATAACCTTCTTTTATATTAATTTTATTTAAAAATCATTTCAAAATCATACAAATTATATGGAAAATTTAATATAGCAGAAGCTTATACCAGATCATCTTCAATTATTTTCAATTAGTTATATATGTGCACACATTTACTTAAATATACAAATAGATGTATTATATCGTTGTTCTTCATCATTTTGTACTATTTTCTAACATAATATATTTGATCCTTAAATATTCCCCTATCTTATGTGTTGTATCTATATACTAATCTAAATAATTTAATTTAAATTTTAACTGTCACATCTCAAACATGAATCATATGAATATTTTCCCATATTCTACTCCTCTATACGTCCCATCCCTAAAAGTTTTTGCGTAATAATAATAAATTGAAAATTTTCTACTTTTGCTTAAAGAAAGAGGATTAATTTTGAAGCAATTAAGATGTACCTAGGTAAATTATAAGATAACGGTATTTTTGGAAATTTAATATACTTACTTGTGTTCAAATATATTATGACGTATAGGTACAGATAGATACAGAGAGATTTTAAAACCTGGAGCGTTCAAATTTCTAGCTATATGGAATAAAAATCGAAAATACGAGTTAATTGTGCAAAATAATTTCATTTTCGAAATGAATGAAAGGAATACATGGAAAAAAAAATAGAAAAGGATAGAAAATAATATTTTTGAGTGAAAAAATTTGTTATACACCTATAGTTCTATATTAAATATTTGTTAATGAATTTGTAGGATACAGAAGAAGAAGATGAATATATCTATTCGTTTTCGTAGGTGCCATATATGAAGACATAAAAGTGATGTTCTTGAATATTAATCGGATTGAATTAGGTCTTATTCTAAACAGTTGCCAATTTTATAAAGCGAAAATTAAAAGGAATAAAAATTATAAAAAAAAAATTAAATTATAAAAATATAATAAACGAAGTAATTATATGGAATTTATACTTTAATTTTTACTGCTTTTATTCTTTTTAAAGAAATAAAACTGATATTATATGGTATAATTATGATTAAAGAACGTGACTTTTTAAAAAAGGTTATTCTTTCATTTCGAAAGTTTTTTTTCTTCGTGAATTTTAATGATTCTGTGTTTTTTTATCTACTTTAATATTAGTAAAAATTTCATAATTTTTAAAGTAATTACTTTTTTAAAATAAGGTACTTAAAAATATAATTTTTCTAGATAATTTTTCTAAGATAACAAACAGTATGCTGTGAGGACTGTGATCAAGTAGATGGAGTAAGGACATATTAAAAGGATAAATAGGATTTAATTGTAGCTACAAACATTTTGTTGGAAAACATCAGAATAGGAACACAAATGAGTAATTAGAGGATCGGTACAAAAATAAACTAAGGAATGCTTCCTTCAAAGTTAACTGGCGCATTAAAATCCAAAGATTTCTCAAAGTCTTACCTATTGTTTCCATTTGTTTAAACAACTTATTCATCATTTTGTAAATCCTACTAAAATTAAGTACTGCGTTATTTTTGAGACAGAAAAATTTTACAAAAATGTAATTAATAACCGATTGATAAAAAATATACTAAGAAATCTAAAAATTTAACTGGCGCAATAAAATCCAAAGATTTCTCAAAATCTGTCCTATGTTTCCCATTATTTTATCCTTTTGCAAATCCTACTAAAGTTAAGCTCGTTTTATTTTTGACACCGGGTAAGTACACTAAGAATTAACAAGAAGTGCATCAGTAAGAAATTTGAATAAGAATTGCTTGAAATATAATTGGCGCAGCAAAATTGAAAGACTTTTCAAGGCCCTATGGTTACCATATTATATTTATTTATTTATTTGCAAATACTACTGAAAATGGTTACACATTTCCTTCAGCAGAATAAGTGCATACAAATGTGTTTGGATGTCGACCAGCACTAAAAATAATCTAAGTAATCTTTGAAAACAAATTTGCGCCTTGACGATCCCAGATTTCTTACAGTGTTTGCTTATGACTACCATGTTCTGCAGATGTTTGAAATCATAATTTTCCAAAGTCACGCTTATATTGAACATTTAGTTCTTAAGGCGAATAATTTCGACAATGTTCTCAAAAAAAGTGTTATCAAGGTTAATTCTGGTTAATAAATTCAATTATACTAACAATATTAAATAAATTGTACTATAATTTCATCAAAAATACATTTTAATTTAATTGTTATTTAATTTTTAAAATGTTCTATTTATTTATTTATTTTTTTTTTTTATTTTATTTTAACTTTAATTCGTTGATAATCCTCTTAAATATTAAATTAAAATTATCAATACGAATGAACAGAACACTTCTATAAATAATCCATTATATTTAATCCGTATTTATTTATTTAAAATTATTAACGCATAAAATATTAAAACATATTTTTTTACACAATATAGCTACATTAAATGAACCTAATTACAATTTAAATATTATTTATTTATTATATTGTATTTATCAAGATTTTTTTAGTTTTTTAAAATATTTGAACTTAGAATTAAATTTAAAATTACTATCTAAAAAAGTTAAAGAAATTCTGAATTTGATTAAATTGGAAAGTAACATAAGAACAATACATTAAATACAAATTATGTCACAGTACATTAAGTACAAATTAATGCTTTCGCAGTGCAAGAGGAACGGAAATCGTTTTCTTTACAAGGGAAAATTGAGCTGAGGATAAGTAAAATATAATCTAGGGGAACCTAGTTTCTTACTTTCTTCTTGATGAAAGATTTGGAAGCCAATCTGAAATTTAGTTTATCATTATTTGACTACAACTATGCTTAACTGATACCTCACTCATCCCATTTACGTTGTTATCCGATTCCATAGAACACCTTAGTGCAGATCTTTTGATCTTTGGAAATTTCACTGGATTTCTCAGATAAGGTATTTGTAAAATAATTTGCCTTTGTTAATTTTAATATCTTATAACACCTGCACTACATTCGGCTTTGTTTTAGAAAGATGTTCACTGCTCTTCAAACATTTTGAGAAAATAATTAAAATGAGTGAGATTTTTCCTTGGAACCGTATTAACTTTATGTTTAATTTCCCAAGCACCTGTAGCAGGCGGCGACAACTTAATATGATCGTTTGAGAACGTTTTCGTTTGACGTTGAGATAATCATATATTTGGTTTAAATTCTTATAAGTATTACAATTATTATAAAAAATTTACATTTTTCTAAAATAAAACGGGTTAATACCTTGCACATACACGCAGGCATTACCTATTTAAAGAGAAGCCTTTGTTTGAATAAGAAATTTATTGTTAATCTTGTTAATATAACAATAAAATATTGTATTTTACAACTTTGCGAGATGCTCTTTCGTGTTTATTCACATATTTTATAAGCTCCCATTTCCTTCTTCTATTTAAAATTTTAAGCATGACTTTTGTACTTTTTTTGCACTTTATTGATATGAGATTTTATTCTTTATTCTTGAATTTCCTCAACATTTTGTTGCAACAGTAATAAAAATCCAAAGTAGACAATAATTTGTATACAGTAATTTGAATGTTAGTTGCGTTGGTGGAATAAAAACTACCAGGCGTTTATTTTTCTGTCATTGCGTTGGAATATCTTACAAATAAAATAATTGTAATGTCTGTGGTATGAAATCAAAAAGAAGGCTGGTTTCTTTATTCACTTGATTATTTAAATTTTAAATGTTGTTGAACAGATGTTAGATATTAAATCACATTTGTAATGTCATTTGCTATTGTGACTTGTTCTATCACTTTTAAGGAAAAAACAAAACACAAGATATAGTGTTTATTTTATTTAATGATTTCATAAGATTAAAACTTTAAAAAATTAATGTAAGGTACATATATAATTTACCATAAACTAAGAATGTGAGTTTCTTCTTGTTTTGTATTCAACTTCGGGTTAAAGATTTACTTATTCATTGCGAACTCTTTTTCTACTCTTTTATCGTAATTATTTAAAAAAATTTAAAATAATCACATCTAAAATATAAACAGATGATCTGAGATGTGTTACAAGAAAGTTAAGGGAAGTTAATTAAGGCAAAGTCGAAAAGATTCAAAAAGTTTGAAAAGTGTTTAAAATAGATCATCAAAATATTAATTTAGGAAATTCCCTTATTAAAAAATGTTGTCAGCTTCTACTGCGAAGGAGTCAGCTGCTCCTTAGCTTATGATTTAATAATAATGACTGCGATTAGGTTAAGCGAGTGAAAATCTCATACCACTTAGTGGTGCTAATGATTTCCTCGTATTTTTTAAAGTGATTAATTTTTTTAGAGAAAAAAAATTAGGGCAGTGATTGTGCATCTTTCACGGTATAAAGTTGGATGAACAATTCTTTACTGGATTACACGTCTTGAATCTTCTTACTACTGTCGAACTCTAGAAAAATTTCTGTTACTTCAATTTGATTTCCTTATATTGCATTTACCATAGGCCCTTTCGGATTATTTTTATTTTTTTATAGTATCCTTGAAATAACCCTAGGAATGATTATTCTGAAATTTCATTAGATTCAATTAAAACTTAAGAAGAGATCTTCTAACTAGAATCAAATTAGAGAGTAGAGGGAACTGTATCACCTCTTCGTACTCGTAATACTTCGTATACTCGTAATATAAACATTATATCATATGGTCAACTGATTTTTGCCAAATTTCAAATACCCCATTTTGCTGTCAGCTATTTGAACCTCTTGAAGTGAACCAACTATATATTTTGTGAAAATTTTGGTCATTAAACTTTCCTTAAGAATAAACTCTAATAGCCAAGACTGCTCTTATAAAAAAACTGAATTTGTGAAAATTTCCAAATCCTAGTTCCCTAAGCTTTGAGTAATTATGCGGACAAACGGGTCAGATGAGCGAACGGACACACATACTTAGATCAATTCACTTTTATCGAATCCATACACTTGAGTCTATAACTCCCCTTTCTTCACTTTACAACATCACAAACAAAATGGCAAATTTAGTATTCCCTTTCAGAGGAGTTTTTTAAAAATTAACTATTTAAGATGTACACCCATGAGATTAATTGAGTTATCTTAAGGAAGAGAAATATATTTAAATTGAAAATCTTTTATTACAAAACATAAAACCAAAAATAAAAAGGGTTCAATGTCCTTGGAATAAAATTTTAATTCTATATCCAATTTAAATATCCTGCTACTGGATTGGTATATACCTAGTGGACGATGGACGATTGTAGTTTAAATAAGAAAAAAAAAAAAAAAAAAAAAAAACTATTTTGATATCTTAACTCTCTTTAGTTGATTTTTTATAGTTCAGTTTTTATATTAAAAAACTGAAGCATGACTTGGAAATTTTCTGGACTTTTGATTTTTCAGTTTTTTTTTTTTTTGTTGTATGCTTCCCATTTTTGGATTCAACAAAAAAAAAACAAAAAAAATGAATTTGTTTGCAATTTTTATTGAATTTTGTTGCATATTTAATGGAAACTTTGGAATACAAAAGATTTTTCTTTTTGTGTGTTTTTCTATTTTTTTTTTGTTGTTTTTTTTTTTTTGGGAATCAAATCAATTTGTTATTGAGTTTAAAGTTAAAGGCACAGAACATACGTAGATTTTAATATTCTTCCCAAAAAAAAAAAAATAAGAACAACAACAAAATCAAAAAAAAAAAAAAATATCCAGATGGAATAAGTAATTTGTTTACATTACTATAAAATGTATTATTATTCTATATAATTTATACATATATATATATATATATACATATATTATGCAAAATATATATATATATATATATTTTTAATGGATACCATCCAGAATATAACAAAAAACAAAAACAAAAACAAATTTCTTTTGAAAATAATGTTTATTTCATTATTCAACAAAAAAAAAAAAAAAAAAAAAAAAAAAAAAAAAATTTACTTATTTCATTTTCGTTACTTTTTCGATTTCTGGAAAAACTTTTAACTGGAATATAAATAATAATAATTTGTAGGCGTATCTGCATACTAAATTTAAGAAAAAAAAATTGTTTTTTTTTATATATAAAATTAAAATACCTACATAATAATATGTATTTATAAAACAGGGGGGTCAAAAATTAATTTTCCCCAAATATAAATTATTAATAAGTATTTCCCTAAAATGCTCAAAGGGATCAATTCGAATTAACTCGAAAATTGAGTAAAATTTAAAAAATAAATGTAGTTTAAAATAAGATTTAGATTTTTCGGAAATAAGGTCAGAATACCGTGTGTGTACAACCTGGGGTTATTAAAACATCTCTTAAATATTCGGAATTGTACTTATTGAGTATTAAGGTACAATATACTTTCAACTTTGTCAGAATTTTTGAATAAATTGGTTTTTCTTTTAATATTTCTACTCTTCACATTAATGATATATTAATTTTTGACTCAAGATTAGGGTTGCCAACACAGTGTAATTTTAGATTATTTGTCTAAGAGATTAGAAATTTTTTTAAATTTTTTAATATTTTACCAATCTACAGATTAAAGATGTAGTTTATCCATAATTCTAAATTCAAAGCCCGTCAGTGTTTTTAATTTTTCAAATTATTAAGAAGTAAGATCGCATCTTCCACAATTTTTTGCCTTTTCCAGACTGTCTCATTTTTATTAAAATTCAAATTAATTAACTATATTTTAGTTCACTTTATCTTACAATTTTTAATGTACAGCTTGTTTTGTTTAAAGTCCAAGGAGGAAGAGTAAATGTGCAACTGGCAATTCATGCATATGCATAAGAAACGTCATGCATAAACATCGATATAATGTTGATTTGCATAAACGTCAAACCGTAAAAGTGTTCCGACTGAGGAGGAAAAAGAAATGTGTTATTGTCAATTTATGCATGTGCATAACAAACGTCAAACAATAACGTTACTTTACATAAACGTCAAACTGTAATAGTGTTTGGACTGACATTACAGACTGTCAATCAAAATATTTTAGGCATTACCAAATCTCTGTTATGACTGATATTTTTCAAAATCTTGGAATGAATAGTAATGATTGCAAGGTAAAATCTAGGTACAAGGAAAACTAAAACAGTTTGAGTGTTACTATTAGTCCCATCAATTTAAAAGTATACGCTTGCATAAATGTGTTTACATTTTAGATATTACTATGATATTTTAAGATCAGATTAGTCCATTGGATTTGTTGCTTTAAAATGAATGTATAATTTCTATAATATTAAATTGTATATTTGAATTTCTGTTGTTTGAGTGTGTAGGTACCTATTTAAGCCTACATATGTATTTTATAAATATCGAAGCTTAAAATATATATATATTAAAATATTTTCTTTGTATTGCCTAAAACCTAATTACCATTTAACTAGAATCAAGTTAATGTTCAAGTGTAGGTTAAGTAAATGTCAACTATGGTCAATATACCTCACAGATTTTATTATTTTGTAAATTTTAATAAGAACCCTGTATGTAAAATATCCAATTGTACCTTTTTACTTTTTTTTTTTAAACATATTTATTAAAATTCAGAATTGATTTTGAAGTCATGATATTTCTTCTGAAAAAAAAAACAGTTTTTAATTTTTTTTCTTACATATACATATCAATAGATATTCATATGTGAGTTTTTTTGTATTTTTGAATATATTTACACAAAATTTACTTAATAAGTTGTTATTTTTGATTTGCAAAAAAATGAAAGAAAAAAAATATAAATTATTTTAATTTATTTTTTAAATAAAGAAAATATTTCAATTTGTTTTTTTTTTTAAATTTATTTTTAACATTTTTTATTGTTTGTTTTTGTATTTTTATTTTAATTTGAAAGTACTGTTTAATAATTTGAATATTTTAATATATAATTAAATACAGAAAAACATACAAAAGAAACAATTAAAGGATAATAGCTTGAAGTCAGCTACAATACTTTTAAAAATGTGGTAGGTTAAATTTTTGTATTTTAAAAGTCAAGTTGTACGGTATATGCTTTATGCGTATATTTCTTGTGTTGTTATAAAGTCGCGTAACGCGGAAATAGGGTTGCGACAAAATATAGTAGAATCGTTTATATAGCGATTTTTGTTATCACAGTGTCATAGCATCTTAATGCGTTTGTTGAACATTACTTGAACCCTACTGGGATAACACTTTCCAATTAATTCTCATTATTTTTCTTAAATACTTATGACTTGTGGAATATTAACTTTACAAAACCACTTGTTGGTTGCGAATTCCTGTCAAAGCTTTTCGGAGAACTTGAAACTACCACGTTATTGGTTTAAACATATATTAAGTTAACAAATAAAGCTATACAAGTCTCCAATAAATTTCTTTCCAATTTTATATATCGAGTTTCTAAAGGAATCCATTCCAAGTGTCTGTATCTTAAAGCAAAATTTCGCTATCAGAAGCTTCCAAAACTTTAAACAATGTAAGACAATTTTTATTTGAATTGTATAAAGAAACATTTTTCAATCAAAAATCTGCCACCTACATATTAACCATGTTAGTTTAATCAATTATAATTTTTTTAAATTGTCAAAAATATTCAATCAAATACAGGTTATGTAAAATAAATATTCAGCCGATAATATTTAACTTTTTATTAAGTGACTTTATGACATTCGTTGTCAAAGTTCTTTAAATTTAAGAAGACATGACATGTAACAGAAGCTGTTCGTACTTTTAAATAATCACATTTATAACAAATTAACCGATTATGTACAGTATTAAATGCTTAAAATATTAAAATTTACTCATGTCCGATGAAAAAAAGCAATCACACTAATATTAATTTGAATTCGTAACTTTTCTTTAAAACAACCGTTATAAAATTTTTTGTATATGTGTAACAGTATTATTTATTCAAATAAGTAATAAACCGTTAAAAATTATCCATCAGCGTCAGCATCTTTAAAAAAAAAAATTGTCATATTTATTTTTGTTTTTTTTTTTTTTTCTATTTCTTTCAAAAATGCATTCGACCATTCACTGGTTTTAGGTTTTTAATTTTTTTTTTTTTACTTGTCATAAAAGAACGAGATTTGACATTTGTAAAATGTGACATTTTTGTAACACAAGAGAACACACGTTATTTAAATCCCCTCCCACAAGGTACATTTTCCTTTTTTTTCAATTCTTAATATTCTATATTTTATCTTTTATTCTTTTACACTCATGTTGTACAATTACCGTTATTTTTTTGCTTTACATAACAGTAATATAGTATAATATTTAAAATGGACCTTGTAATAATCTTTGTATACCACAAAGAAATTAAATTAACAAAATGTCAAAAAAAAAAAAAAAAAATTTTAACAGTGTGCCATAGTAACATTTTTTATGACAAATCTATCACCCGCCTTTGTCTCATCTGTCTTTTAATCTTTAGAAAAGTGTAGAAAAAATATCACTGCTCTTGTTGTATTTAACAGCAGAACAAGAATAAGTCAAAGGGTGAGTTTGGGATGGTACATCAAATGACATTAGATGAAATGATTGAACCTGAAAATTAGTTATTTTTTTACACATTGAATGACAATAAAAAGTGCACAAAATATAATTTTGAGGATTTGGTGTAGGGAAATAAAATGTGCTCAGGGGTTTTTTAGGAAGGTATTTCTGAATATTTTGTTCAACATTGAGATCTTAAAAGTTTTAATATTTAGACTCAAATGGGAAGCTTAAAAAAGTTAAGTGTAATGATTGGAAGCCAAAAATATTTGAAAGGTATCCAACGTTAAAAATTTTTCAAAGTACATTAATTGAAATAATTTCACTTTAAAAACCATTAAGTTGGTAGTTTAAACTTCTGGAATCAGAAAAGGCGAATAAAGTATCACATATAATTACTGTTTACCTAAAATTACGAGTAACTTGAAAACTGTATGAGGAACCAATTTGGAGATTCTATTAAAACCCATATTTACTTTTTTTTTTCCATCACTGTACATAAGTTGTTCTCCATAATATGTACTAACTTGTTTTTTGAGGCATAACTAGATTTTTGAAGTATGTTGACATTTTGTTAGTTTTAACAAAAACTATAAGAATTACAACCAAAGAATCTAATAATAAAAAGTTCACAAATAAAACAACTTTAGAATGAGAATTAAAAAAAGAAACAGTGCATAACAAATAAATAGGAATTAAAACACAAACTGCTGTCATCATCAGAATGAGTTTAGAAATTAAAAAAAAAAAATTAAAAACGATAAATACGACGCAGAAAACAGAAAGGCAAAAATTATATAAAGTAATGAAATAAAAAGAGACAAAAAATAAATAAATGTAAATCTAAAAAATTAACTGTTAATCTCATATTCTGTTTAAAAAAAAATTATGTTTCTGATTTTATTCGTGATTTGATTTTGAATTATATTATGAAAGTGGGTTTGGCAGATTCTGTAGGTTGGTTGGTTTTTTTTTTAAATTTTGATATGAAGAGTTTTTTCTTGTCAGTTATATTTACTTCTTAGCTTTTTGACATTATGTTTACTTTTTTAATTGTTTTTATTTTGAAAAAAAATATTTTATAAAAATTTTGTATTTTGATTTTATATAATTTTGTTGATATTTGATACAAACTTTACTATTAATCATTTCATTAAAGAGTACTTTTTGTAGTAATACTCTTTAATGAAATGTTTAATTTACTTTCAATTTGTTTACAGAACAAATTTCATAAGTCTCAGGCCTCAAATAAGATGACAAGTGAGGCGAGCAAGGGATTTTTGCGAAGGAAATGACTATATAATTTTGGCTAACTTTTCGCTCTTCCATATGGGCACTTGTATAAAAAACAATAAGGTTGAACCTTTTTTCTGAAAAATATCTAGTTATCGTCCGAGTATCCGAGGCCTTATATACTAAATTAAGTTTTGACCATTTATATTAGAAATAAAGCTAGAATAAAATTATTAAAAGCCTTAAAATAAAAAAAAAATAAATTAATTGCCTTTTAAAATTTGAAATTATTATAAAAATAAATAAAACAATTTGGGTACATCTTTAACAAATTATTTCAGTGCATCAAATCTAATTAATTATGCCCAGGCTATTTTATAGAACCAAATGTATCCCAAAAATATCAACATATAATAAAATCTTGGACTCTCACGAACTTGACAAATTCAACATGTTAAACAATAATTCTTTAACAAATAGTTGACAAAATGGTTATTTAATAGATTTATTTTTGTATTGCACGAATATTAAAGCGTTACTTAAGCATTTATATGAAACTAAAGAATAAAATACTTTTTAAAGTGATTTGTTGTCGAAGTACACTTTAAATGAAGCAAAATATGTGTTTATACTGTACTCGTATACACATTTGTAAAGGAAAATCCTTGAAATGTTAAGACTCATGTTTATCATAGATATTGCCTACATGTTTATAATATTATTTCATATTACGTACATGGTATCAGTAAATGATAATAAACAAAAATAAAAACACAAAATAAAAATAAAATCTATAAATAACTTATTCTGGGGATAATGTATTACTGCTAAACGACATCATACCGTAATAAGGATATATTTGAGCTTTATTTACTTTGAAGGCTGCAAAAACGTGACATTTATTCAGTTATATTTTCTCAAGGTTCTCCTTTTTCGGTTCCTTCTTTTTGAAGAGTTATTGTTTTTTTTTTTTTTTTTTATTTTCATTATAAAAAATGACATTTAAGAGTACCTACAGATCTGTTTTTATAAATTTTTTTTTCTTAAGAATATTTAAAGTATATATATATATATATATATGTTGAAATTTTCTTTAAATGAAAATTCTTTCAAAGAAAAGATGAAAAGAAAGCATTTTTAAAGTATTAAAATACAGGTGGTATGTTTTCTTAAACAATTGAATTTTATGCGTCCTAGCGAAGTTAAGCAATATTTTTAATAAGTATAAAATAAGTTTTTTTGAATAAATTTACACAAATTATGCTTTTCCTACAACTTCCTACATATTCCTACAAATTTCTACTAATTCCTACTTTAGTAGGAAATCGATTTTTATTGAAATTTATTTCTTTTTAGGTTCCGTTTCATCATTTTATATATCAAACTACTACTTTATTTAGAACTAAACATATCCCTTGCTTGTTTCATTATTTCAATGCATATTAAATTTTAAGCTTTTAAACTGCCTTAAAAATTAATTTGGGGAAAAAAAACAAAACGAAAAATTAAATAAAAATGGAAACATTTGAAATGGAACCATAAATATGAACGTGATATATTCAATTATTTTTCTTTTAGAAATATAGCTGATCCTATAAAACTAAAACCGGATATTATTTTCCATTTGAAAAAAAAAACCCCAAAAAAATGAGGCAAAAAAAAGACAAAATGGATTACGGAAAAATAAGGAATAGAAGAGAAAAAAAAATCAAATAAATAAATTTATTTCAACATTATTCCGCAAAAAAACAAAATTATAAATAAATGGCACATATCTACCCAATTTCAATGTATTGGTGAATGGTAAAAGAAAATTTAGTCAAAAAAAGAAAACAAAAAACCATTACATCCTTTTCTAGTATTGGTTTTATAAACTAACTATGAATTCTATGTTAGTCATCAGTTATTAAATGAAAGAAGATAGCTAAATTATATATTTTTCTAATTTTATTTTTTGTCAACTACCATCACGTTAGGGTCCACACAAAAAAAAAACGTTAAAACAAGGTTGACATATTTTTCTTAGATCCTATTACGAATTCTTAGATTATATTTTTTCTATTTTACTTTTCTTGTGAAAGTGGAAGAATGAGAGTCTACTTTTTTTATTATTGTTTATAATGTGTAGCATATTATATATAGGGATCAATACAAAATTGAAATGTCCTGATGCCCTTTTTCTAATAACCAGAAATAGGAAATATTAGAAAAATATATTTTTTTTTTTTGTATAGAATAAAGTGAATCTCAAACTGATATTCAAACTGAATTTCAAAATATACTTTAAATATTATGGAATCTAAATCAATGATGCTTTTGGACTGATATGAAACATTTGTTTTGATATTGTTTTGTAACATGGGCATTAGTGGTAATTGCATACATACTGTTTCACAAATATATATTTATAAAAAACAAAGTGAAAAGAAGTATTATATCTAAGTGCTCAGCTAAGATATGTTAGAGATTTAATTGAAACCGACGTACTATAAAATCTGACTCACATTTGATAATTTTTGTTTTTTTTTTTTTACTCCATTGGAAGCATAGGATTTTAATTTGAAGTCTCCATTTATTTTTACTCATATCTTTTTTTACTATTTCGTTCCAGGATATTTCGTGTCTCCTTAATTCACCTAACACCAGTCTTCTCCATGTTGTTCTGGATCTACTTATTAACCTGTATCCGCCTAGACGATTTCAGGTTAGTTCCATTGTTATTATAGATTCTTCATGATTTGCTTCACTATTGCTTCTTCGAAGTCTACAAGTTTTATTCTGCTCCGTCAAAATTCGGCAGATTATTTTAGGATGTTTATTTATGGAAGACCTGCAACTTATTCTTAATGGATTTAATGGGCAACCATGATTTGCAGCTACATGTTAATGAAGATTTGATCATAATGCAACAATTTGTTTGCAATAATTTATATAGCATATTCCGTTATTTTTTTGTCAATTCTGCTATTTCTGTTTTTTAAAATCTCATATTTTCCCTCTAAATTGTAAACTAAAGTGCATTTAGTTAAGTTGTGTTGCAAAATATTAATTGTACCAAATACCAAACCAATAAATGTTGAACATCCCTGGATAATAAACACCAATAAAAAGATCATTTATTTCAATATTACAAACATTCTAATATCAATGATAATGTTAATAATGTCAGTATAATGATGATAATGATGATAAAATTATAATGATGAAATGGGTGTAAACTGAAGAGAAAATTTCCAAAAGAAAAAAATCAAAAGAAAATATGCTTACCGTTACTTGATTGAATTTTCGACATTTTTTCTTTTAAGACTTGAAAGCTAAGTAGTAGATTCATTAAGAAATTGTACAATAATATTCCAATTATATAGGCATATAATATACGACCAGTATACGAATATTCTGAGGTCCTTGTCTTTTTGCTTTAATATAATATGTCTAGTAAAAAACTGAATTCCTATATAAATAAATTAAATAAATTTAAGTGAAATATTTTTTGGAAAATAAATCCAAATAAAATTAAAACTAGTAAAATATTTTCCGCTACAGAAGAGATAGTAAATAGGATTCTATAGTCTTTCAACATTTTGTAATTGTGCCATTCAATGTTCTCCGGCTTTGCTCTTTTATTGGGAAGAGCCCTTTAAAGGACTAAACCAATTAGGGTTCATGCTCAGCTTTAGCGTTGTTAAAATTAGACTATTTGATGCGAGTATTTTTGTTCTTATCTTCTAAGTTTTCTATGATTTAGTACTTTGAGGATTTGAATCGTAAAAAGTCGATAGATATTTGTTTTCCCGTATTTCCCGTATCATGCTCTAATCATTTTTTTTTTTAATAATTAGTACTTTTGGCTATACAAATAAAGTGGTTTCGTACTTAATCTAGTTTTACTTAAATTAGCCTTGAAAAATCGACCAAAGCCATAAAAATATCAAAAACAAAATTAAACTTTTCATCCTAGAAGTATGCTTTATCTGATATTCACTTTTTTCATTATTTTCTCATTAATTTTCACACAGTAACCGAAGGACTAACCAAAATATAATAAAACTATTATTATAAAATTAAAATACATTTAATATAATGGTAATTCAACAATAATTTAATGATTTTATATCCGTATTATATTACAATTTAGGTATGTTTTATGTATTATTATATATACTAATCTACTTGATAAATATATAGAGGATTAATTTCTAATGAATATTAGATATAGATTTTTGTAATGTCTATTTGTATTTTTCAATGCATACTTACATCCCTTCATACTATGAAATATATAGGTATTATTATTAATATATATAAGTGCATAATTTTCAACATTCTTGAAAATAAATTGATATCCTGTCAAATAAATTATTACATATACATTTACTACTACTTGTATTTGTATTTAATTTATTATATAAGTTTAATATTATATTTAATGTATATTTTATTGATGACCTTTAAAATAATGATGAAATTGCAATAAAATACAGCTCAAAATCTAATATTATTAATAAATCTTTTAACTAAATAAAATATTATTTTGATTAAACAAAAATTTTTGGTATTATTTGGATTATTTTATTGTATACAGTGGCGGTACAATATCATTGATACCTGGAGATGGCAAAATACCAGTACAAACTTTAGTACTCAAGTACTTGCTAGTACAACTAGTATCAACAAGCATTGATATATAATTTGGTAGACTACAATCAATATTGATACTTGTTGATACTGGTTTATACTGGTAGTACTGGTAAATAATGATGGTACTGCTTAAGCACTGGTAACTACTGGTAATGTACTGGTTGGCATGGGTAAGTACTTGTAGTACTGAAAAGTACTGGTTAGTACTGGTAAGTACTGGTCAGTACTGGTAAATACTGGTAAAGTAGTGGTAGCTTACAGTAGCAGAATTGTTACTGGTACTTGTATTTTTTCCAGTATCAGGACTGGTACTTGACTTACACTTGTGCTTGAAAAAAGGACAGCTCTGTTGAAATCTGATGATCACTGTATTCCTATATGTTTTTGAATATTTAAACATATACATAATTTATATATGATATTGTCCAAAATTTTAATAATGATTTGTTATTTTTATTCCTATATTTGCATGTATTTTAATTACTTCAGAACTTTTAACTTAAATTTTAATTCTTCATTATATCAACATTTTCATTATTATCATAATAATTGTGATTATATTATGATTATTATGATCATTGTACTGATTATTATTATTAATATTTTTGTCGTATTAAACAATAATAATAATAATAATAGAAAGGATAATTAATTTTATTCAATTATAGATAAATTTATATCCTTTTCATATTATGCAAATTTATAATTACAGAATATTTTAATGATATATAATAAATTTTCTTTTAAAATTATTTAAAATTATCTTTGAAGAACCAAAGGAAAGGTTAAACCAAAAATATTTTATTAATTTAATTCAAAAATTAATTTAAATAATTTAAGGAATTTTTTTCAATTTGAAAACAAAAGAAATTGCCTAAAAGGAAATTCAGTTTATGAAAGTTGTGTATATAATATTAATATTATTATATTTATAAGGGTGAGTACCACTTTTAAATTTACTTACAGTTGATATATTATTGAAAATACTGATGGTTTCTAATTACTTTAAACAAACTTAAAATATATTAGATTTTGATAAACTTAATTAAATAATAATTTTATGTATTTTCTTCAAGTATAACAATTTTAGAAAATAATTTAAATTATCTTTAAATATCATTCCGTTTCGAGAAATATTTTCTTCAAGTTTCCTTTGTCCTGGGATTGATTTCAAAAATTAATATATAGTATTCTGTGAAAGAATTCTATTTTAGAAATAGATTTTCTAACTTTGTGCCAACTGAGGTTTGAATAAACTTTATATTTTTTGACTTAACCCAGACAATTTGTTTGCTTCCTTCATTTAATCCTCGCCATATGCCCTAAATGCTTTATTCGTCTTATTACACTAACTTTGATTGCAAAAATATTCGACTCATTGTTGCAATCGCAATCCAAGGCACAAACCTAAGATTTAGTAATTGTTTTTAAGTTGATTTTTCTTAGAATCTAAGGTTTATTTCAATTCCTACGAAAAGTTTTTAACTTATAACGTACTTAGTATAGAAAATTTTAAATAACTTTTTTTTGGAACTGTACCGAAATCTTTTTTAATCTTTTTTTCCAAAATTTTATTTAACCCAGATCTTATTTTCTGCACATTCTCTAAAAGATATATAATATTCTTCTGAAAAATAAGATTTACTTAAAAAATAATTTTTAAAAAGTAAGATTTTGGAAAATATGATTATATATAAAAATATGTTGGTCCACTTTTTTTCTTAATTGTTTACTCACATCTTTCTTGCGAGCAGAGGAGCCATTTTTTTCTTCAAATATTTTAGAAGCTTAACCTTGCTGCTTTATTAAAAGAGAACATTTCCTGCGCTGCTACTTAACTGAAAACAGCTCCTGCTATTTTAATTAAAAAAAAAAAATTAAAGTGTTTAAATTATAAAAAATTTAAAAATTTATTTAAAACAATATTATCACTACCATCTATAAACAAAATAAATCAAATAAGTCCAAATAAAAAACAAAACTCTTCTAGAATTTTATCTTAAAAATGTATAAGTTCTTATTCGTCCTCTAAATTATTATTTTTTTATTTTAAAATTTTTATTCCTTTATAAACATTTTTGTTTTTTTTTTTATTTTTTTCGAAGTTAATTTAACTCTCATGCCATCTCTTTCTTCAATAAATTTTACAGTTCTATTTGTTTTTTATTAACTACCTTTCATATTTTTGTTTTAATCATTACAAATTTAGAAAATTAACTGAAATATTATATCAATGTTACCAGAGGGTAGAAAAAAAAAACAAAAAAAATTAGACAAATAAGTAAAAATTCACCTTAACCCTTTTCTAATTTTTAACTCTTCTATGATAAGAAAATTCGGGAGTTAAAAAAAAAACGAAAACGAAACACCAGGTCAAAAATCAAGAAATTAATAAATATATATATATATATATATATATATATATATCAACCGTTAATAATAATTCTTCTAGTAAGTTAGAAAAAGACAAAAATTATTCAAAAACTCCTTAAAAAAATGTTTGAAAAAGAGAAGAAAAATTGCCAAAGAAAAAAAGTAATTAATTGCCTTTATCAGTAGTAATTATGTTACCCAGGAGCAAAGGAAAAGCAAAAAAAAAACAGAAAAACAAAAAAAAATAAACGTAATACTGCTATTAGATTGTTGTTACTGCTTATTACTAATGCTACTGCTGCTGCTTATTACTGTTGCAGATAAAATGAATTATTACCGTTATTTCTTTCATTTCTTTTTCTTGTATTTTTCATATTTCACGTATTTTACACTCTTCTAATACAAAAATTTTATAATTTATTTTGCTATTTTGTTTTTCTGGTTGTTTTTTTGTTAAAGAACAATTTTTTTCTTCATTAGAAAGTTTTTAGAAGGGTTATACAAGTTAAAAACGACGAGAGGAAATACCGTTATACCGTTTTTGTATTATTAGATATAATATACAAATGAGGAAAATACCGTTATAAGTAGTCAAAGTTAAAAAAAAAAAATTACAAAAACATTCAAAAAGAAATTATATATATTATACTTTGTATATGTTTGAGGGTGTGTGTTCATGTTTGTGGGTGTATGAACTTATGTACATATTAAAAAAAAAAAGAAGAAAAGTAAATAACTGTTTAATAAGGAAGAAAATATGATGTATTGACTCTGTATTTTATTTTTTTTGCAAAAGTAAAATAAAAGAGAAAGAAAAGAAAAAAGAAAAAAAGATAGGATTTGAATGGAAATTTTCTTGTTGTTGTTGTTTTTCTTATTTTTTTACTCTTGGAAAAGTAAATACTACATAAAAATGAAATAAGCTTTTTTTCTGAACTTTTTATTTGAGTTTTGTTGTGCATAATTATTTTATGTGATATTTTCTCTCGGAAAAGTATATATAATATTTTCCCTATTTACTGTTACGTTTACTTTTCTTATACGAGCAAAGTACATTTTAGTATATCAGCTATAACAGTAAATGTTGAATGAGTTACGTACTTAAATACACAGTAGATTTTCATTTAATGTAAATATAAATTTTTTTGTTGGTTTTTCGTTTTTTTTTTTTTTTTGGGAAAATGTGAAAATTTTTTCTTCTTTAACACCTTTTTTCCAACCCTACATCAAAAAATTTTCATCTGTTTTTCATTCAAATTCAAAGTATAAAGGAAAAACGATTTATTTCTGTTTGTTTATTTTTCGTAGAAAATTTTCCGTTATTTTTTTTTTTTATATTAAGAAAGTCCTGCTTTTGTATACAAATATAAATACATTTAATTATACTTTAATATCATATAAGCATGTACTTAGGAGCAGGGTCATAACTCCCAGGGTCATAAGTCCCTTAAATTATTTCAATTAGATGTAAAATGAATTTATATATTTATTTGTGCGAGATTCTATATTAGGAAGCATATTTAGGTACTTTGTTAAAAGATCAAAATTTATTCTATTTCCAGAGTATTTATGAATTCATGTATGAGAGGATTTGGTTATAAAATCCGGATTGCCCTTTTTTCCAAAATAGCGTTTTAATTGTTGTTTTCTTAATTTTGGAAAAAGGGAATACTCTGATTTCGAATTCAACTCAAAAATACGTGCCAATTATTTTTAATATTATAGTTCAAGAAAGCCTGTATATATTTGTACCCGCCGCTGATGTTATATTATTAAAATTAATATTTGTTTTAATAACCCTTCAGCTGAGAACTGTATAATCAAATTTTGACCACCACTCTGAGTCAAAACTTCTAGGGTCATAAAACCCTAAGGAGTTATGGCCCATTGCTATGAGTCTTAAGGGACTTATGAACCTTAAGGAACTTATAACCCTTGGAGTTATGACCCTGCACCATATATTTAGTATATTAAGTTGGTGTGTACGCACATATACGTATATTTAAAATAAATATCTGTGAAAATTTTTATGAAAGTAAAAACGGTAATAAAATAAATAATTTACTGTTATGTAAATTTTAACATTTTTCAATTAGTTTTTATGTAGTGTGGTTTGTCTAGATACAGGTATCACAGGTGATGATATTGATGATGATTCTGATATTGATTAAACCAAAAAATTCATTGAAATGAATTAAATTATATTCTTAGAATTTCATGAGTAAGCTGGTGATGAGCTCTGCCCTTTTGCATTGATCGATTATCAACACTAATCAAATAATCACAAAATCATTATTTTGATTGGTGAATGTTTTTTATTAATCAAAACTCTACTGAATCATTATAAAATATGATTTTGATGGTACAAATTCTTATCAAAAAACTGATTATTTAATTAGTAATAAGTGATTGGCGTTATAAGGTCCATTTCAAATTATTTAGGTCAGATTTAAGTTTGATTTCTATTGATAGTAAAAATGGGAACTCCTGAAAAAGATTAACTTAGAAGTTTTGATATATTCATTAGATTGGTATTGGAAATATAAAAATGTTGTAATTTTTTAATTGAAATGATTTATTCCGAAATTTTCGGATTTCCAAAGTAATATTTTCAAATAATTTTTTAAGAATTTTATATCATGAACTGATATTATATTTTTACTTGTAAATAATTATTTTTTTGAATGGCTTCCAAAAATATGGAAAAATTCTATAAAGATTAAATTTCTTTGAAAAAAGCTTAATTCAATTAATTTTATATGCGTCATACACAGAACTTAATACAACGTAATACAGGATTACAATGAAGGACAGAGTATGTGATTTAAAAGAGAGTGATACCTTAATAATAGCTTATTATTTTAAAAACTGTAGTACAATAACTAAATAGTCAGGGTTGTGAATATGATCTTAACATTGGATGAAATATTTTATAATATTATCACTTGGAAGCCTCCATTTACAAAACAGGAGTTATTTCCGAAGAAGTTCTTGAGAATATTCCTACACAAAAGAATTCAAGAGTTAATTAAAAAGTAAATCTTAATATTTTTTCAAAGACTCTTTTAATGTTTATCTATTTTCCAATTTTCATATTAAAATGTCCTCCCTACATAAATATCTTCGTAGTGATAATTAAGTAAACCTACAATTAATTTGAGTTACTCATTTTTAGCCTAACTGACACTCGAAAACCTAAACTAAATCAGCTAAAAATAAATTTTATGGAAAAATGCTTAGAGGGTTTTACTCAAAATCTAAAAGAAAAACTAACTGAATAAATCTCAAATTCTCATAATGTTTGTTCAAATTAAATTGGAACGTTTAATAGTACAGTGATCCTATAGTTTAAGAGAACATATCCATCTTGATATATTCAGCGGTTACACTTTTCGAAAATCTGAGTGCCAGTAATTAATATAGTACGCTAAGACTTGAGAACTGATACAAGTCCACTTATTTACAGTTTAAAATTATGTATCGGAAGGACTCAGAACCAAAGTAGCCTAACCCTCAAAAATATTTAATTGGCCAGCTTGGCCCTAAAAAATAAAATCGGCTTAGCCAACCAATTTATCATAGATGCTACGGGAAATTGACCTTTTCAAGTACACAACTCGATTTTATATCTAATTCTTTAGTATTTATTATAAAATTTATTTTAGAGTGTTAGACCTCCTTGGTTCTGAGTCCATAATTCAACTAAGGTGGGAAAATCTAAATAATTTAATTCAGAGTCTACGCATAAAAAAACAAGTTGCAGCGAAGGCGGTTGCAGAAGTAAATCATAATCTTTAGCACTTTCTCTGTAACCTTTATTACTCTCACTTGAGACAGAGTTCTTCGCATAATCTTCCACGGACAAAAAATTGTATTTGTTTTATATTTTGGTAAAGTTAATATACAACGGTATTGAAGCAAAAACTGTTAAAATTTTTTTAACATAAAACAAAAGTAAAACTTTTTTTTATTAAATACTGGATAAATTTCATTTTCATTTGTTTTTAATTCCATCATAATAATTTCCTTTAGGTTATCGATTTTGGCAAAAACAACGAACAATTTTTTTAATAGCAGAATTTAAGAATTTTATACTTTATTGGTGAGGCGGAGAAATTTAGAAAAGGTAATGAAATTGAATGTGTTTTAAGATATTAAAAAAAAGGGTGGTATTCTTGCCTTCAGTTATTTGTAATAATTTTACACTGATAAGCAAATAAAAGAAATTTCTGTTTTTTTTTTTTACAATTTTACAATCATTTCTACGAAAAATAAAAAAAAATCCAAAAGAATGAAAGGGATAGATATATTGAAAATAGATGGCGATAAAGAGTTAAATGAAAATAATTAATTTTATTTGAATTACAAAAACAAAAAATGAAAACAAATAAAAAATTTAAATATAAAATCAAAATAAAAGAATAAGTACTAATGGAGAACGAATGATTATTAAAACTTCAAAATTATTAGATTTTATAAAATTCTTAGAGTTCATTTAAAAATCCCTCTGCATGATTAGCCACACAGTTCACAATTTATATTTTGCTGTCTTATAGAATCTGCAATAAAAAAAAGTTTAATACAACGTGGTTAACTATCCTGGCTCAGTAACTTAAAACCAGTAATGGTACCTTATGAATTGTGAGAACAGAGAGAATCTGGAATTTGTCTGGATCTAATGTTCTTCTATCTAATGGAAATAGTCAATCTTAGAATTTTTCGGTACTAACTTTTATAAGGAAGTGGAAAGCTTCAAAAACCACCTATTGTAACTTTGTGCACTTCCGTGCGTCTTTAACACACAAAAACCACTGCCCTTTTTGAACCACATTTTAGGGTGGCACCTGTCATACAATTGTACAATTTCAGTTTGGTTTCAAGGATAGGAATGTAAAAAACTTTTAGGAATTTAAAAAAACTGGAATTGTAACATTTAAGGGGGATGCGGAAAATTTGATAGGAAATTTAAAAGAAATATTTTAATGTTCTTCTTGAGTTTATTTAAATCGTACACATATTATCAACTTGACGGAACAAATTTGATGGATATGGTTTCAAATTCTTGATAAACGCATGACAAACAATTTCCGTAAGCTGTGTAGCGCCACTTTTACCATTATGTAGGAACGAGCATCTGTTGCCTTTCATGTTTCCCTTTGGAAAAATTTTAGTGTAGCCATTAATTGTTTAATGTCTTTAGAACAGGTGTTAGTTCCTACAAGATATCTATAAAACAGGATCAAGCATTCCAACTATACGTGGTTTGCTAAGTGGATTGAACGTAGGTGATATTGGATGATATTCATTTATAAGAGGAATCGCTTGTTTTTTTGCACTTTATCGAAATTTCCTAGTTTCGTAGTACGGGCTTAAGCCCAAATTTGTGCATTCGACCCCGTTTTCGGTCGAATATACATTTATAGATGTTATGGAGATCAGACGGATTTTATCTTCCAATCCTTCTCTGACTTCCAATAATTTGTACAAAAATTACTCTGCTCAAAAAATCCAAATACTCTAATACAAAATATGTTCTAAAAGACTGAACCTAAAAATTTAATTAATTTATGTCAATCCTATATAAATTTCCCACATTATTTAATTAATTTCCAATAACTTTAAAAATATATCTAGTAAATTTTGGTTTCAACTTCATTGTAAAATCAATACAAATATTAATTTAAATATACTGAAATACTATATAATGTTATAAATTTAAATTATTTTGTACTTTTCTATAGGTAAAGGTCTATTATCTCTAAAAGTCTCTGTTTTTCAATTTCAGGCCAAAAAATCCCTCCATTTTGTATCACTACTAATAATCAGATTTTAATCCCTATAAGTGGGTAAATTGAATTTTATTTCATCTATTATTAAATTTCAATTTAATTGTCAATAATCGTTACCAATTTTTTCCATTTTATTATTATATTTTTTTATATCTTATACCTTATATTTCTATTTTTCATATTTCCTCTCTTTTTTAATAGTAATTATCACAATAATTTAGCTGTTTGTATATAATGAAAATTTTTTATTACTATTTCTTTTTAATTCATGATAATTTCATTAAAATTTTGTAGATTTTATTTGAAAATATTCGAATTGAACAGCTGAAATGTAGTTGTTAGCAAGAGGGGCAGGAGATTTTTTATAATTCGTCTTTAAAATCCATTTAAATTGAGGTATTTTTTGACATGAAGGTTGATTAACCGAATTCCACGGAAGTAAAAGTAGTCCTATGATAATTATAATCAATAATTAAGGTATACTTTAAAATATTCGGGACTTCTAGGTAATACCTCATTTTGCAATATTGTCTATTAAACAATTTAAAAATTCGTGGAAAAATAAAAATAAAAATTTTAATACCGTTTTATAAAGTCTTCGCTGCCATATCTAGGTATTGTATTATCTTAAGTATTGGGCTAGGCAATTTTACAATAATCAAACCATGCAATACAACAAAATTATATAAAAGGAGTTTATTTTGAGAATACTATAAACAATTACTGTCTCGCAAGTGTAGGTACAACTATTTTTCGAACTAAAATGGTATTTTGTTAGAAGCTTCAAGTTATATCCCAGTAGATGAACATATCTTCTACTTCCTTAAAATTATTATATTTCACTCAATCAACTTGGAACCTTTATTTAAACTACATTTATAAAGAAGTTTAAATTCAAAATTATATATTCCATAAGTTTCTTATTAAGTTGCTGGAAATCTGCAGAAAGCATGCAAAAGGAACTTATAGCCGAAAATTAGGTTTTCGGACTGGTGATGTAATCTAATCAATCAAAGTTTTTTTTCGTATAAAAATCCATTTTTTGGAAAAACCTTTTCTAAAAAAATTATTAAAACACGATAATTGTATTTTATCTATGATTCTCCTGACGATATGACAAAAGTCCCGAAATCGAAAGTGCCCTTGCGAATAAGCCTTAAAGCATAAGGAAGATTTTAATTCCTATAAGTGGTTCACTAAGATTTTAAGTACGGCTCACTAATCCCCAAAAACTAAGGCATAATTCATTTTAAATACGGGAATTTTGTCCCATCGCCATTTTATAATTGAGTAGTAGTAAATAATATAATTTCCTCAAATTTCAATTAATTTCAAAAATCAAAATAGGTACTCAAAGAAGTCAAAATAAATGGAATTCACAAAATTTTGCAACAATAAATCGATTGCCAAATTATTGACAAAATTTTGTTTATTTGTTCATTGCTATATTTTATGGTAGATATATTTTAGATTCATATTTTGTATTTAATTATCATTTCTTGTATTTTGAAATATTGGGAAATTTTTGATAAAATTTTTAATATCCGTTTTCTTTTTAATTACCTACCTTTAGATATATTGAAACAGCTTTCTGAATATCACTTTAAAAATTATATTATAACTTATAACAAGGCATAATTATGTATAAAATTGTATAACTTATCAAATATAACAATTAATAAAAGTGAAAAAGGAAATCTCATCTTATTATCGAAATAATTTTATTGCTTTTTATTGAAAAATGTCAAATCGGGTCTGCTAGGTTATGTCGATTTTTAAAATTCTCAAAATGGCGATTAAAAAATGTGGACGACAAGTATTTCAACTTCCACAATATAGCGATTCTTATAATATCGATTCAAAAATGTCAACAAGAAACTATATCGACTTGGACAAAATGTAACCTTTTTCATAGTTTCCGAATAAATAAAAGGTTGAGACCCTGATTTTGAAAGCAGCTCTCCGAATTATATTTTTGTGTGTGTTTCAATTATAAAAATCTTATAATAGTAGATGTTACGGAGATCAGACGGATTTTACCTTCCAATCCTTCTTCGATAATGTCATCTCCAAACTACCTCTTAACAGATTTTTGAAACCCAGTTTTTGAAACCAACTCTAAAATCCATCCTGATTAACTTATAGTTACTGATTTTTTCGATATTCTAAGAGTCAATATTTTGGAAATTCGATATTTAGTACAATCGACATTTTTGGAAAAAAAAATTCAACATTTTGTCAATCGAAATTAATGGAAGTCTACACATGGTAAAGATCTTTGTCAAATCAATACAAATGATAATTTTTAATTTAAGAGAGGAAAATTAAAACGGACAATTTGATATTGTCTAATATTGTTTTTAAGTTTTAAATATTGATTAAAGAAAGGAGCCATTTATTATAAATTATTTTCTTAAAAATCTAACTCTTCTCACTTTTCTAGAAGTCCTAGGTTTTAATATTCTAGGATCCCCAAATTTATGGGGTAATAATAGACATTTTATTTTATGTTTTAAAGTAAAACAGTATGTGTACGATTTAAGAAAATTTAAGAAGAACATTAACATATTTCTTCTAAATATCCAATTCGATTCCTCTCATTCCTCCTAATCCCAGAATCCTACATTTTCCAAACCCAATTTCCAATAATCCTTTCATATTTTTATTCCCAGAATCAAGCTGTACATTTGTATCACAGATTCCATCTCAAGGTTTGGTTAGAAAAGGATTTTAGTTTTGATAAGTTAACGTCGCATACTATCTTTGGGAGATACGCATAGCTGCAATAGATGACATTCGATTCTTTCCATGTTCCTTTTAAAAAAAAACCGCGAAGCAATCGATATTTTAATAAATTATAGTTTGATAAAATGATTATTTGGAATTAATTAACTAATTACCATAATTACCCTCACATTACCCTCTGTAGATATGGGGACTCTGCAGACTGCAACTAGTTAAAATGTTTTAAAATTGTCCCATTTTTATTAATTCTGCCTTAAAAAAAATATTCTCTTCCATGATTCCTGGAGTTGCTTGTTAAATCAAAATATTGAATTCCTTAAAAATAAGATTGTTCAAAATAATTAATTACAATTAATATATCGAATACCTAGTTGATTTTCATTAAAATTTTTATAGCAAATTTTGATTTGCTGGGTAATTCAATTAAAAAACTTTAATAAATTAGTAAAATAAATTTTTCAGAAATAAATCGATATTTTTAAATAAACAATTGACTTGTTTTGTCTCTCAAAGAACGTTTCAGCCTTCTCTGGTGGTTTTTTTTTTGTTTTTGTAGTTTGTTATACAATTGAAGGTAATTAGATTTTTATGTTCTATTATTAAATTTATAACAAAGTCAAACAATAAACTAATAAAATTTTTAAAAAAAAATACTTCAATATGTTAACTTTTAAATATGGATAGAATATTTTGGAATGTTTTAAAAATACCCTCTGGTTATTTAATTGTATTTGAAAATAGAGGTGGTTGTTTCTTGAAAATAAAAGAATTAATTTTTTTTTTTTAATAAAAATTATACAAAAAGTTCCATAAAAAGAAAATATAAATAAATAAAAAAGTAAATATGTATACCAGAGTATTTTAATAATATTGCAACTCTTGTTAAAAATTGGTAAAATAAAATTTTATTTTCAATAGTCATAGAAAACAAAGCAAAAATAAAAATAAATCAACATAAAAGCAAAATTTGAATGTCATGATTTGATTTTTTTTCAACTAATAATATAAGTCTGTACGTGGTCTGGGTTAAAAGTTAATAGGAAGTACACATTAAAATTGTGATTACAAAATTTAAAGCCTTTTGTAATCACATGACAAAATTGAATTTGTCTCATGCAACTTTCAACTTAGTTCGATGTCAAAATTTTGTGTGATATTCGCCTTCTGAAGTTATCAACTCCGTCAAGTCACAAGTTCCCGCCACTTTTTTCTGCCAAACAACCCAAAACCACTCAAGAATTTCTGGAATTGAAATATTGATTCTTTAATTAACTCTATAATAATAAAGTGTATAAGACTTAACGATTGAAAATATTTACAAAATACTTTAACACTTGTAAAATAATTTAATTCTTGATACACAAGTATTTCTTGATACATAATTACTTATAAATACTTAAGTATCAAAAAAATAATTCAAATAGTAATCAAACTCAAAATTTAATTACTTTCTAGGAATTACAAGTTTTTTTACTTGATTCTTCATTTGTACTTAAATTTTGTAATCATCGAAATCTAAGTAATACTGAATACTATTATTTGACCAATTAATGAGTATCAGGTAACGGTACTTATAAATGTACTGGTACTTGGAAAATACCCAGGCTTGACTTTAATAATATAGAAGTTCATTATGCGTTTTATTTGCTAATACTAAAATTTTGTAATTATCGAAATCTAAGTAATACTCAATAGTATTACTTGACAAATTAATGAGTATCAGGTAACGGTACTTGTAATTGTACTGGTACTTGAAATATACGTAAGCCTGACTTTAATAATAAAGGAGTTCATTAAATAAGTAATAAAATATCAAAAATTTTAACTTAAAAGAAAAATCTATCTGTCAGATAAGACTACGTACCTCTTACTTGCAAACCCAAAAAATATTTGAATTAATTTTATTTTTATTTTCATTAAAAAAAAATTGAAATAGAAATAAAAACAAATTTCAAAATGAATAGAAATAAGAAAATATTATAAAAAATGAATACATAATAGATTCGTAACGCCTTACCAATAAATTGTAGTTTTAACATATTTAAGAAAAACCTTCATATACTCGTACATATGCAAGTAACTTTAAATAATCATTATCAAATGCAACAATTTAAATAACCAATGTACGTATTATTATTATATTATATACACATACCTTTGTCTACTTGTTCTTTTTTTTAAGAAATAAGAAAATTTTTTGTATTCACCTTGATGTCAAGAAAAAAATTTTTTTTAACTTATAGATAACATATATAATATAATTGTTATGACAAATCAGGTATACTTAAAGATACAACAGATAATCCACGATAACATTTACACCACTCTTATAAAAGTCTAATAAAAATTCATAAAAATTAAAAGAATTATAAAACTCATTTAATTTTTTAATCCGAACTCAAAAAAAAAAAAAAAAATAAAATTACCTACCAATTGGTACCAAAAAAAAAAAAAACTAATAATAATAATAATACAAAATTTTAATGGACTAAAACTTTAATTAATTGAGAATTTTCTGGTAATTTGTTTCACAACAAACCGATTTTTAATCAACATATGTAGATATTACAAAAAGGTTATGAATATAAAAGATTTTAACAGTGCAAAGTACTACAAATTCTTTAGAACATACACACATTGAAAAACACACTTTTTTCTTGAGGAATGTGAATTTGGGGACTATCAGAGCTCGCCAGACCGAAAAATGTCAGCTACATATTAAAATTTCGATTGATCCATCCCTGTTTTAAACTGAAGAATGGTTATATTGAAAATTTGTCAAAAAATTTGAAGACCAAGGACAGTTTTAATCCAACCAAAGAAATAAGAGTCACAACACAAAGAGCGAGCAATCAGTCATAGCTAAGCAAAAGAACCGACGCATTAGTTAAACAAATTTATGGATCGTAAGGACCCTAAAATCTAATCTCTTTGATTAATCATACACTATTCTGATTTAAAATTATTATCAATATTAGAACTGAAAGCTAAGTTGCTGTATATTAAAGCCCAATTGTGTTTGAGTTTAATTGAAGTCATATTCTAAATCCATAACACATACTAGTAATTTTTAACACCCTGTACTAAAATATACAATTTTAATCAGTGGTTAAAGTAATATATTACACTTAAATACAATATAAGACTTTTTTTAAAGATTTTATGCACTTAAAATAAATTTCAAAAACTTTTTACAATATTTGAAACCACATAATATACTCTTAACCACTAATCAAATAAAAATAATTTCTATCCACCCTGTACTTAAACTAAAATTTAAATAAAATTCCATAAAAATAATGTTTTAACATCCTTTAATGTACTTATAATAAAATGCAGAGGATTTTTTCAGTGTTTTATGGTATATTTTTAATACCTAATCCCATATCATTAATTTTTAAACACCCTGTATACCTAAATTAAAATACACAGGTATTATACAAAACATGCATAATAAATTTTATTGTATGCATGCATAATTTAGAATTTTTCAGTTTTTTTTTTATATATTTTATTATGCTGCTGGATACTGAACTTAAAAAAAAACATAAACACAATATTGCTGGGATTAAAATTTAAATTTTTTGAGTGTTTCATGAACCTGACCAAAATAACTTTTTTTTTTGTTTTTGTATATGGAAAAAAGTTGAAAAAAAAAAAAGAAATAAAAAATTTAAATGGGGTGAAGTGCAAAAAATTAATCTCTTTTATATAAAAATAAAAATAACAACAAAAATAAATGTAATAAAATTTAGTAAAGTTCAAGTACTTTGCACCTACCTCTGTTTATAGGTATATCTTTTTGCATTATTCAAATCAAGATACATATGATGCCATGTTGCATAAATACATACACTATATTATGTTATGCATATTACCTATGTATCTAACCAGAAAAATGTTGCTCATTAAAGTTTCATATTATATACATGTCAAAGAAAGAGAGAGAGAGAAAGAAATTGAAGTTCAAATACAGTTTTTCATTAAAAAAAATTTTTAATTTTAGTGGTTGATAGGAAAATGCTTTTCTGATAATGATTATGATAATTTTGAGTGGAAAATGATTAATGTATAGGGAATTTAAGTTTTATTGAGTTAAACATTTTTTTTTTTTTTTGTTTTTTGTATTTTGAATGGATTCTCATTTTCAAAACTTTATAATTTCATTTTAATATTGCAAAAAAAAGTTATACAATTTTTAAATCCTATTTAAGTATTATATTGTTGTTAAAAAGTTTTTAAGTAAAAATTTAATTTTTAAAAGGTTTTTATTTTTGAACTTGGATAGGTAAAATTTGTATTTTAATTTGAAGTATTTTTAGACGTTTTAAGTAAAAATTTTAAAAAATTAAGATTAAATTTTTATTATAGGAATATTTTTTAAAATAAAATTGGAATTTTTAATAATTGATAAATGAGGGTATCAGAATGTGAAGTTAGTAGGAAATGGAGCAAAGCAGTTGCATACCAATTCCTTATTCATTTTAATTTGCGAAGTTATAAGCATTATCATACTCTGGAACCCTTAGACCTAAAATGATAGTTGAAACAAATTTGGAAAGCTTTATTTCACAACAGTTATTATTATCACATAATTGGTTTGTTTATTAGTTTTCAGGACAGGGCAGAACATCACACATATAAATGTCAAACACTTTAGAACACTTAGAACACAAAAACAAATGAACGCTCTATTGAACTTTTCTGTTCAATATTTTGAATTTTCAAAATTGACAAATAATTGTTTATCTATTTTATTAAATTTCCAGATTTTTATTTTAAATTTTTTGTTTTAATTTTTGGAAAATTCTTTAATGTTTTAAAAATTTTTACCTGAATAATAAATAAAACTTTTTAAACAATTGTCAAAATAAAAAAAATATCAGCAACAAAAACTAATTGTCCAAAACGGATTTGAAAAAAAACTAATGACCACAAAAGTGGAATACTTTCGAATAGAAAAATACATGAATCTAAAATTAATGAACGCAAAAACCTGTACTTTTCTGTTCTAGGTTGTTTTACGTAGTCCTAGAACTGAAAAATAAACACACCAAATTGTACGTATAACCATCATTTAATATTTTAAAATGTTGCAAACGAAGCAATACATTTTAATAATTAAATCGTATTGTCAAATAAAATTACATGTATAAATTGTATTGTTTTCTAAAATCATATGATCATAACGCATTATTTTAATTACATGTCTATTACTCGTAATATACATAAATGTATTAAAAAAACACCGTTTTTAGTTTTAAAAAAATATCAAATTATTAACCATGTGTTTTTTTCTAATATTAATTAATCAATAAAATTCTGACAATCGAAGAAGACAATGGTACTTTATTGTATTACATAAAAAATTGACAACAATGAAAATAAATCAAATGGATCTGAAATATACGCCTTTAGCGGGAAAGGTCTATTTGAAACCTTACTCTTTCTATCATAGAAGTTCAAAACTTGCTTTTCGCTAAATGGGAATAAGATCTTCATCAAAATAATTAAAATATCTAAATCTTTTTAAACCCTTTTTTTCCACTAATTTAAAGTCCAACAAAGTCTTAAACCAAAATAAAATAAGAAATCAGAAAAAAAACTCATTACAATACAATACAGCTTTAATAAGTAAAAACTGTCAAAATTACATTGAAAGCATTTATAATTACTTCCGTAAATTACATTCTTTTATATCGTAAATTTTATTTCAAAATCATTATCTTAAAATCTAAATAAATAAAACCAATAAAAATTTTTTTTCTTTATGTTATTTTAATTCAATAAATTTTCATATAATTTTCATTAATAATTTACTTCCGATTTAATTATCTTCTTTTAATATTCTTTATTCAGTACTTTATTCAGTACTCATTTCGTTCAAAAGTAAATTTTTTTTTTTTAAATAATAGCCTACACGATTATTTCCTTCTTAACATGCCATTTACAATGACATTGCATTAATTGCAACAATGTGTTTAACAATAATTATGTAAATAATTGATGGTATTTTATAATTATATATATAGCATATAGCTATATTGTATCCATATGTCCACAAAGTTCTTCAAATACTTTGTATTAAAAAAAAAATTCAATAAATGACAGATTTATTTTCAAAAAAAAAAAAAACAAAAACAATTCTGTCAATGTCAAATATTAAACTATTAATTTGACAAATAATTAAAAAATTATTTGACAAATAATTATATTCTTTAATTAATGATTTTTTTTCTTTTATTTAAAGTTTTTCTGTGGTTGTTTCTTTCTATATAAATCTTCTAAAATTAAGTAGCAGCCTTTAAATGATAATTATTTTTCATTATTTGTTAAAATAAAAGAATAATTAATTTAAATAGTTACTATAAAAAAAATGACTTTTGAATGATTACTTTTGTGGGTACTGAATATAAAATACATCGTGGCCACTACAAATTATTTTCTTCTTTTTTAAAAATTTTACTGAATTATTAACAATACTCGTAGTTGAATTGTGAAAATAATTTTTCCAATATTTATTCAGTTAAAAAAAATTGAATTATTCAATGCTTCTATTTGTCAAAAATAAAATTTTGGTTTTATTTTTTTTTTAAGAAACAAAAGAACTCAAAAACTCAGGCAGAAATTCAGTACTTATTATGAATGACTAATTATTCATAAAAATTTCAAGGTAAATTCTCATCATGATCATCATCATCATCATAATCACATAATTACTTTTTCTGCTATTGTATACAAAATTTTTTGATTCTATTGAAGAGAACTTCAAAAAATAATTATATAAATCTTTTGTAAAACTCTTAAAGTCAGTACCAATATACAATAAATATTGCAACCTTTACTTTTGTATTAAAAAATACCACGGCACCAGCAAAAAACTAAAATTTAGGTAAATAAAATAAATAAACCTTATCTTAAGGCCAAATAAGTTAATTTAAAGCAAAAATTAACAAGTATATACTTCAATCATTTATACTGACATTTATAATTAGTTATTTGTGAAAACAAAAATACCAACTCTTTAAACGTTCATTTAAACTAATAATTTTTTAATTTAAAAAAAAAAAAAAATTACTTAAACTTTTGTTTTTGATTTTAAATTATTGTATTTCCCTAAAAAACACCTACAACTTCCGTACATTTATTATATGGTACCGTACATCATAAAAGCTCAATTCCTCACCTTCCATTTCATCGCAAATCGTAAAAAGTTAAGAAAAAAATACAAAAGTATACAAAAGTAAATAAAAAAAAATAAAAGGTACAAAAATCAAATTGAAATAATACAAAATAAAAAAGTAATCATTAAAATTTAAAAAAAAATGTTTAAAAGTAATCATTAATAGCACTCAAAAACAAAATGAAAAAATATTAAAAAAATTTCGAAAAAAAATAAATATTACAAGTAGATTATAAATTTAAAGTGTTAAAATGACGTTAAAGGCAATAATTGTGTAATTTGCAAGTGGCGGATTTTCAGAAATAGTGATTTCTTATATTTTGTTAGTAGCAAAAGTTTTTATTTCTTTTTTTATATAGTTAATTAGTTTATATAGTTGATGTTGACAGCAGAATAAATAAAGCTAGATCTACTTTCGGAATACTCTCAAACATATGTCAGTCAAAAAATATCGCCCTACGAACGAAGCTAAAAATCTTTTAAACAAATGTCAAATCAGTACTTCTATACGACTGTGAAACGTGGAAGGTAACCGTCAATATCATCAAAAAGTTGCATACGTATATAAACCGCTGTCTACGCCATATCTTAGGAGTTTGTTGGCCGCAAATCATTACCGACACTCATTTGTGGTAAAAAACGAAGCAGAAAATTATGAAAGCGAGATCCGAAAGAGAAAAGCAATGGACCGGATGGACCTAGAGGAAACCAGAAGAAAACATTGCTTGGCATTTTGAGTACACTCCACAAGGCAGATGACGAGTAGGTAGACCAAAGAAAACATGGAGAGCATTGTGCTGGAGCGCAACGCAAAATATTATAACTACTAAAAGGAATTGCTAAAGATCTATAGTGGTGGAGACGATTTGTTTACGGTCTATGCCCCAGCAGGGGTTCTAAATAGGTAAGTAAGTACAGTCACAACATGTCTTCATTTAAGAAAACTTGAACACATTATTGGTCGAATGGGCTTTGGAATACTAAATAAACTTTAAAATTATTTTGAAAATTAAATAAGTTTTAACTATCTGTAATAGGTTAACCCTATCCATCACACTGTAATATTTTAGGTAATTGTAAATGTAAGGAATCATTACTTGGGCTAAAAATCGATGAAAATAAAGAGATACCCAAATATTTACACAACAATTGAATAATTTGATATATATCAGAATATTTGAAAAAATAATGGACTACAATATTAGTCAATTAGACAAATTTATATTTTACATAACCTCAATAAATATCCAAAATAAATTTTTAATTAATTCATTTGTATTTAGTTTCTACGTTACTCGCCTTGGGTTTCATTTAATAGAGACCTCTGTTAAACAAACTAATTAACTCAATTGGGGAAGATTATTAAGTTAAATGTAATTTTATACCCAATGCTGATGGTTAACGCAATATGTACCTCGAGCACAAATATTGAAGTTAATGCCAAAACAAAATGGTTTTAAAATTATGAGAGCCGTGAAAGGTTATGCATTCTTATACCTCTTCAGATGTTTTAACTGTTAAACCAATTATAATTTACTATATAACGCCATAACTTCTATTTCTATTAATTTTACCTTTCTTTAATCGAAAAAAAAGATTTTTTGAAGCTTCTTTACAGATTATTAAAATTTTTTTTTTTAAATGGTGTTTTTTTCTGATTTAAAAGTGGTAAATATCGATTAATCGAGTATAATTTTCAATATGATTACTTGATTTTTTTTCCCTATAGTAATTCTTCAATAAAAAATTAGTAACGTACTACAAACTAATAAGTAATAAGCAATAAGAGAAAAAAAATTAATGATTAGTTATTTCTCAGTTTTTTTTTTTGATATTAAATTTATGTGTTTTACTAAATATCAGGTAATTTTCTTCTATATTTATTTCTAAAGTATTTAATTATTTTCAAATTAATCATTTTTCTATGGTCAAGTCAAGAGAAAAAAAAATCATAAAAATACAAAATAAATTTAAACAGAGGTAGACTTAAATATTATTATAATAGCAGAAACTTGGTAAGTACTCGTATATAAAATACTAAAAGAATTTATAGTAGCCAATTTTAAGTATGTATTATAAATACTCATTATAACGAATGACTTTTATACTCGGAAGTAATTCTTTTGTTGTTGGTTTCAAAATTTTTGGATATCGGTTTGTAACTAATGAGTTTTTTTTTTTTTTTGAGTGATCAGTAAATCAATGACCTTGAATGGAAATGTCCAAAATATATATATATATATATACCAAATTTTAAAAATATTAATAAAATAGTTAAGCTGGGTAATTGTAGAAAAGGTAGTGTTGGAACTTTTATTATGATTACATATAATTTTATATCTGAATATTTTTTATTGCCATTGAAATGTAATCGTTTTTTTTTTAGTTATTTTCGATTTTTTTTTTTTTAATAACTAAATTCTTCAAATTTTGTATATTAATTTGGATTTGCTAATTTTATTTCCGAATTTGAAAGATTGAAAGGTGAAGAAAATATATTATTTTAAATTTTTTAAAGTTCATTTAAGCAAATATTTTTTTTAATAAAATTTTTTTTTTTTTTGCATTTTTGTTATTCATATTGGATTATGAATGGATTTGTGGCAATTATGTGATTATTGATTTATTTTTGTTTAAATGAATTCAATAAAATCTATTTTAAGTGGAAAGTCAGTCTTTCACAAAAGTGTTAAACTAAAATAGAATCAAAATGCCAAATTATTAATACTCGTGTGTCGCTTTACCTTATTTAGAAATGTATGAAATTTTCATTAATCATTGGTTCCTATGGTCTTGTAGTTCAAAATGTAATCATTGCATCTGTTATATTTTTAAAATTGTGTACTTCATGTGTTCATTACACTAAATCTACATAGTACTGTTTTTCCTATCGATAAGAAATATTAATTTTAAATGAAACTGAATGATTACTTTCAACCATCTGTACTTCCAAGATTTGCATCTGACTCCTGAGTTATATATTGTTCAGATTAATATTCATAAAAGTTCAGATTACATATACCAAATTTTCGAGTTTTCATTTGTTTTGGTTAGTTGTCTGTAATCTGTACTCATATTTCGTTTCTCGTGTTAATTTGTAAGTAATTGTTAAAGTAATTGCCTGGAAAATTAAAAACTTTTGGGTTAACATAATTCCTAAAACTTATATTCCGGCAATTTATCTCAGCTTTTATATTTTTAACTTCAAATACCTATTTATTTTTCTTCATTACTTTTTTGATCTCTTAAAAAAAACAACAGATTTTTTTTAATGTTTACCGCTATTTCTTTAGTACTTATATGGTACTTAAAAAAAAATGTGATCAAAATTGATTAAAGTAAATTGAAAATTAAAAAAAAATTTAAAAATAATAAATATCAAATTATTTATTTAGTTTTTTTTTTAAAATGTACAAAAATACAACTGACCTTCGATAAATAGGCACTTGACCGAATATTGTTTAGTTTTGTTTTTCTTAAATACATTGTATAACAATATTGTATTTATGCTATGTAATCATATTTCATAAAATGATTACTTATTTGTCCTATTTAGTTTATTGGTTATTTTTTCTGCTAAAAAATTGATTGCAGCAAAAAAAAAAGGTGCATACCATATTTTGATTTAAAATTATTAAAAATATTATATAAATTAGACTTTAATTTTAGATTAATTTCATAAATAGAGTAATTAGTTTCAATTCCATAAGAAGCATTTTAACATTGAGTTTTTTTTTTCTGGTTTTACATTTCAATTTCAATTACTTTTTTTTTAATTTCAATGGTTTTGTTGAAGTTTTTTCTTGAATTGATTTGTTTTTTTTTTTTTTTTTATAAATTATTGATTGAAATATTTATAATTAATTTTGATTAGTTTGTGTTTTTAATTTTAATAAGGTTTTTTGGAGTATTTATTATCACTAATTGCATTGTTTACTTTCGGGGAAATAATTATTAGTACTCGTGGTTTGGAAATTATATTATGTCAAAATTATGTAATCATCTGTAATTATTATAAGAGTATTTTGTATTCAAGGTGCTGATTTGATAAATTATTGTAAATATATATTTGTAGAAGAAGTGTATATATAGTGTTGAACATTCCCTTGAACAAGAAGAAGTTGTCGTTTTATTTCAAGAAATCTCTCACAGATTCTTTAAGATTTGAACTTTCCCTTGAAGAAGAAGTCGTCGTTTTAGTTCAAGAATTCTTTCACAGATTCTTCAAGATTTGAACTTTCCCTTGAACAAGAAGGAGTTGTCATTTTATTTTTATCCTGGACTATTCGCATTATTCATTCCATATCGATCTGATCTTGTACAATTATTCGAAGCATAATAACGGTACTTCCTGGCTTTACAATACTAAAAAGTTTTCAATCAGTTTCTAATCTCCGGAGATAATTTTCGTTTACTGAATCTGTTAAGGTCGATATTTAAAACTAATATTTTTTGGGGAAAATTATACAATTAAATTTAATATTAACATTAAAGCACATTTGTATCTTTTCAAATTGATTTTCTATGATAATCATCTAATAATAATCGATTTTTAAAGATATTTTTCCTGGAAATTCTTAAAACAATCTGTAACATAAATGAAATATAAAATGTAAAATTGTTTTTAAATTTTCATAAAACCCCATTTAAAAAAAAACAACAAAAACATTATTAAAATCAATTTTAAAAGCTTAAAGATTTCCTTCCCATTAAAGTAATAAAAAAAAAAAAAAAAAAATCTGAAAACAAAGTAGATGAAACCAAGAGGAAAACAAATTTTCCAAAATAGAACTTTAAAAAATTCAATTTTTTGTTTTGCTTTGCTAATTTTTTCTTAATTCTTGTATATATAATATATATATATATATATATATATACATAATTTGTTTTATTTTTAAATTTCCCCGGAAAATCAAATTTTACATTCAAATTTAAGTATTTAGTCTATACTCCCTCTCCATCCTGTAAACATATAAATATGTAAATTATTTAAGGATAATTATTTTTTACAGCGTCCCGATGTCATTTTCAAATTTGTTTTTTATTCTATTTTTCCTTGTTATTTTTTTTACAATTCAATTTTGATCAAACATAATTTGCAATCTGTCTTGTTTTTCAAAAAAAAATTTTTATTACATCGGGAAGAATAAAGGCATTGGGAAGTTGGGTTGAGGAAGCTTCTCAAAATTATAAAGGAAATGGTTCTATAAACTTACAAAAATTGATTCTATATTAATATAAAAAAAATCAACATCCTTCCTCTTTTAAAATATTCTAAACTTTTCTTTCTTTCTTCTATATTTTTTGTCTCCTTCCTATTCAAAAATTTTAAAAATTGATTTAACAAAAAAGTTGAACGAGGAGACAAAATAAATGAAAGAGACAGAGATATATAAGAGGGAAAAATAACGAGATGTAGAAAAACATAAAACGGAAACAAAAATGTAAAATCAAATTTGTTTTTAAGTTGAAAATAAAAATAAAAAAAAAAATAAAAAAAAAAAATTAAAAAACTGAATTGTCATACTGATACACATTCCATATTTTGATGGAAAATGAAAGGAAAACAAAAAAAAAAATTTTCCTTTTGATTTTTCTTTCAAATTTGTTCCTGCCATTATTTTTATTTTTTCTTTTTCTTTTTTTTTTCATATTGAATTGATTTTGATTCTATTTTATTTTTCTACCATATTCATTTTATTAAATTTTCAAGTTTTTCAAATTTTCTTGTGGATATTTTTGTTTTTTGCAAGTTTTGTTGTTGTTGTTGTTGTATTAAACTTTTAAATTTTTTAGATTCTCTATAATTAAAGTAAAATAGCTAGTACGTATATTTGCCAAGTGGAATACTAAAGCTAAGGTTTAATTTAATAAAAGCGTTGCACAAACTAGATTAAAAAGTAGGTCTTTAGATTGAAAAAAAAGTTAGGAGTTGCATAGTTTATACTAATCACACAGAACAGCTGTAGAAAACTTTTTGATAACGGAATGATAAACGTAGCATAGTTTTCTCCCCTATCTTGTTCTTAAATTGCTTCTTTCATTGAAGTTCAGTTGCATACAAGATTTTTAAGTGTTTGATGAATGATTCTGCCCTCAAGTTGAATTTGAATGATACAACTAACCACTACAATTTCATAAGACATGATTCAGAGGATCTTATTTTCAAACTTATATATAAGACTAACCTATTTGATCTTCAAACGAAGGTTAAATATATTCCTCCGAATAGACTTTTTTTTGTATTCCTTTTCCACTCCTTTCTTTCAACAAGTTTATTTAGACTAGGTTTCGTTTTATTTAAACGTAATATTAACTAAGCCGTTATAGGATTATGAATACACAAATGTTCCTTTTGTGCGCCTTGTATTATTCTATACAAGAGTTTTTTATATATTTAATTAAATCTTATCTTATATATAAACTATTCCGATATAATTATAAAATTTTACGATATTGTTTTATAAGATATGCTCACACAGGTGGTTGAACCCAAGACTTTCCACATGAAAAATAGCACCGTTACCACTACGCCATTGGTCAAATCCCAACGAATGGATAATGCAGATTAATTAATGGCTTCAAAATATTTCGAATGCTTAAAAGCATATTTAATTTAAGAATGAAAACTCATTAGTCAAGGGAGTTGGATTTTGACATTTTTCATTAAATAAACTACAGATTTCCGGAATATAGATACCATGATATTAATTTCTTAATCTACAATATTCTCTAACAACTCCAATACGCTTCAATACGTTCATTATACTCTTACTTTGTAGTTTCATTTTTAAAAACTGGCCTTTAGATACATTTCCAAACTTAATGTTATTTTGTAATTTTTTAAAAATATCCTTTGATTTCCAATAATAACAATAATATGATAACACACAGGTATAGGTAAAATAAAAAAAGAACCGAGAAATCAAAATATTAAATCTCCATCTTAAAAATTGTACTCCATTAAACAACAAAAAAACATACAGAACAATAAAAATGATAACAAAATAATATAATTTTTTCAACAAAATATTCCGCTTGATCCTAAGGAACAATACGAAACGATGGAGAAAAACAGGGAGTTAAAAAAATAAAAAGTATTTTTAGTGAACAAATTTGTAAATATTTAAGGAAGTACAAAATAAGACAACAAAACTCTTACAACATCAAAATAAACAAATAATAACAACTTCAAGGGCACCGACTTTACTCTACCTATATACCTCTACCTAGATTCCATATCAATATTTAGGTAAGTACATATTATAAAAAAAAAAAAAATTTCTAACATCTTTTCCATTAAAATAAAATGGCCCTTTTACTTTACCTTAGAAATGTTGAGGATTCTGAGAATCCTGAGGACTGGTAAAGAGGCTATCACATTATTGGTACATTAAACATAAAAAACAAACAAACAAACATTGGAAAAAAAAACCATCAAGAACCATATTATATTAATTTTTCGATTTGTTTTTATTTTTTTTTTTTTTTTCCTAAATAGGTTCTAACAAAAATCAAAAAAGAAAGAGAAAGAATAAATAAAAAGAAAGAGAATAAAATAATAATATAAAAGATAGGGAACATGATATTTTTTAAAGATATTTTGTATATGGTTATGCTTCAATTCTTTATTCGTTCCTTCAACACACACCGTTTTGAATTTTTCAATTTTTTTTTTTTTCTTTTACGTTCTAAGCTTTTCATTTATTTTTTCTTTCTTTCTTCTTCTTTATATCTTTCTCTTTCCTGTTTATTATTGCTGGGTGCTTTTTTGATAAAAACGGAATTCCTTATGAGATGTGAAATGATGTGAGTCGATGAACTTTGATTGAAATATTTATTTTTAATGAGGACATTTTCTTTTATTGAGACGAATAAAAAAAAAAAAAAAAAAAAAAAAATTTCAAGAAAATGAAACAAAAATAAAAAATAGAAAATGCAAAATAATAGCAAGAATAAAATATAATATAGAACAAAATTCAAAGCAGAAAAATAATTGAAACGCAAAAATATAATAAAAATAAATTTTCTTTAGCTACAAAAAAAAAAAAAGCAAAAAAAACTAGATGGAAAAAAAGATGATATGATACGATACAACGCGACACAAGATACAAGTACATATATTAAAGATATGAAATGAAGGTTAGTTTATATCAGCTCTTCGAATCTATCATTCCATTTAATCTATATTTCTCAGAGCCTGCTAAAATAGGGAGCATATAAAAGGGGTTTTGAATATGACTTATACTTTCTTGATAAGTTTATTAGAAAGTTTATATATTTAAATATATTTTCAATTAATCAATTAGTAACAAATATTTGTGCTTTCTATTGTCCGGATTGTATAGCAGAAACAAACTCTAGTCGAAAATGGGGTTTAAGAGTCGGTTCCCTAATTGCAATTACTTCTATAGTTCAGACAATATCATGACTCCTGCCTATTTACAGGACGTTCGGCAAATTGTAAACGGAAATGGGATTAAGTCAACGTCATATTTCCTGTTTATTTACAGGATTCTCAGGTTCACACATTTTGTCTTCTATGCATGCACTTTGTAAACTACTATTCATACTTTGTTGCCTGCTAATAATCATCATACAGCTTCTATTAGCGACTTCTTTAGTCATCAAGAGTTGCTGCTCGAGTGATTCACCTTAGCCATGTTGAACTTTTCTTATCATAAGCTTTTTTTTCCAGCCAACCTTTTCATTTTGAAGATACGCATCAAAGGAAGCTTGGAAATGAAGATTGGAATAAAATTTTAAAATATTCTATAGATAATATTTTATCGTTCGAACATGTTCCATCTTCAACAATTTATCCCCTATCCTCGGTAATAAAGATTAAGCTATTATTACTCAATAATTATGTTGTAACTTCCAAAAAGTCCTCAAGTTGCCCTCCAGTGATTCGGTGCTTAAGTTAAATTTTTCTAAGAAGAAAAATTGTATATATAAATTCTATTGTTCGATTATTATTATTTATTTAAAATTTAAGAAATTGAATTCAGGTCAAGCTTAAGTATGTTAAATAAGATCTACCACTTAATGAAACCAACACACACTTCAAAACATTCTATAGGAAAATAAGATCTATTTTTATTTCCACAAAAATCAACAGTAATTTATTTTAACTGAGAAAAAATTTTCAATTTTAAGACCATTACAAATATTATTAAAATCACTTCAAAAACCAGTGACCAAACTCTTCAATGTGTATACAAACTGGGTAACAGAAGTGCACACATACATGCGAAGCAAATGATAGAGTGGAGTGTATTGTATGAGAAATAAAAATAAAAAACAGGTGATGGGAGAGTATACATTTTTTTTTGCAATATGACACCCATAGGAGAAAATTCAAGTATTCTTGAATACATAATAATGAAGTATAGTATTAAGTTTTCTTATTACATTTTATATAATATTTTCTTTAATTTTCCTCGGAAGGAAAACTAGGACATTATTAATATATTTATAAATAAAAAATCTGAGAACTGAAATGCAGCATACAAATATTCGGAATCTGTTATTATATCAGCATTTTATCTTTTATTTTGTTCTTTAAATAAATGAAAAAATTCTAAATAAAAATTCAAGAAAATAATTGAATGATTTTTGAATTTTTAAGAAAATTCTTTTTCAATAATTTATAAAATTTTTCTTATTTAAGAAATTAATAAAAATAAATAATGTAAGCCATACCTCTTTAATATATAAAACATTTTATTTTGATTCTTTTAATGTGAGGGATATGGGAAAGCTTCAAAAGCCAACTATTGGAACTGCAGCTCAGTTCGCATAGGTAGTGTGCAATTTTAATACACTAAAACCAACACCCTATTTGAACCAAACTTGAGGGTGAGATCTGTGATGCAAGTTTACAGTTATGCTTCGAGGATAGGGATGTGAAAGGATTTGTGGAAATTTATGATTATAAATATTGGATTTGGGATATTTGGTATGGGATGGGATATCTAGAAGAAAGATGTTAATATTCTTCTTATATTTATTTAAATCGTACACATCTTCATTACCAAACTGAGGGAGTGCATGACAAACGAATTTGCAAAAGCTGTGCTACGCTACTTTCGGCTTGGTAGGGATGAGCATCCATTGTCCTTCTTGTTCCCCTTCATAAGACCCTTCGTAAGTAGAGGCATTAATTATTTATTTTTTTTGGAACTGGTGTAAGGACATGCAAGATATATATAAAACAGAGTCAGCAACCCAATTGTACATCGATGGCTAAGAGAAGTGAGCGAGGACTTTAAATTTGTCAATTCTGAAGTTATACATAAATAATCGTCAATTCTGAAGTTATAAATTGATATATTGCAAAAACTTTACTGGACCTTTACAATTGCTACAGAAATATTATCTTGAGGCGTGATGATTAAGACTATTACCACAAAATATTAAAAGAAGGTTTTATAAAAACTTTGTCCTAATGAATGCAATGACTCTAAAGCTTTAGTGAATCACTAAAGGCGGTCTTCGAAATTTCTTTGCTAATTGATCAGAGTTTAAGCGCCCATTGTCAAGCTAAAATTATGAAATTTTCCATTAGGAAAGAACACTCTACTTCAACTGAGAAGATATGTTATTTTAAATGTTTATTTTATCCATAAATTGAACGCATTAGTGAAAAACAGGGTCTTCTAATCTAATAGAATTTTACATTCAGAAAAATAAATATTTAAAAGATTTATAAATTGGAATTATGAATATTCTTCAAAAGCGAGGGAATGCTATAAAAAATATTTCTTTCTATTTCATTGAGAAAATCATCGAATGAATGCTTTTTCTTTTTTCATCTTCTAAATTATTCTTTTTGAGTTGTTGTTATATAAAATTACAGTTAAGAAAATTTCCTTTAATTTTACTTTCATTTTGTACATTTTTCTTATTTATAAAATCATTTAATAACTTCACAAAGTATTTGAGTTAACAGATTCCTTGAAATAAATCCATATTATTCGGGGGCAGTTCTAGTAAACAACCTAAAACACTAGAGGGCAGGTTTGCAATTTTTGTTTTTAAAAAAAATGTTAGTATAAAAATTCTTAAAATTATTTTAGTTAAATCATTACAATAACAGATGCTAGAATATTGGCATTTGTTTCCAGTAAGTGCTCCAGAAAAATTTCGATGAATTGTTCAATATTGGTAAAATTGCTAGTAAATGACTGCACCAAAAACTTACAGGACTTGATGCGGAGATTGATCAAAAAACTCCATAATACAATGAAATGTTTTCAAAATTACTAAGCCTCGAATTCAAATTCACTACACAAGTACCTATCAAGTAGAGGAGTCTAAAAAACCAATATAGAAGATTGAAACGCCTACTTCACAGATATGAAAGAATTTACTAGCGCAACAAAAAGAGAAGACAATCTGATACTATATGAATAAAAGATACACCTAGAAATTGTATCTGCATTAAGGACAGTAATCTATTCTAAAAATAATTGTAGGGAAAACTTTTCCACCACTTTAACTTAGATACATACTTATGGAATATTATGACGTGGATTAAAAAAAAACATAACTAACATATAATCATATTTTTCTTTTCAATTCTTTTTGAAGTGTTGTCGTCGTGTTTTTTTTTTTTTTTTTTTTTTTATTTTGAATCATAGAACGCGTACTTCTTAATGTTCTAGAGAGAATAAAATTGAGAAAAAAACAAAACAAGAGAAATACTTCAAGGGAAATTCATTTTTCTACATATTTATTATAAAAAAATAAAAATATTTTCTTTAAAGGAATTTTGCTTCAATAAATTTGAAGTAAGAATTTGAAGACAAAGTATATTATAAGTATAAGACTTTACTTCAATTATTATTTTTATTTAAACAAAATACAAAATATAATATTGATCTGTAAACGCATATACTAAAATATAATTTATTTTGTACTTGTTGTTTACATTCGTTTTACGTTTCTGGATTATAGTGTTGTTGTTGTGCTGTTAATGTTAGTGAAGCTGTTATATTATGCTAGATGTCACAGAATATTAACTATGACATACTTTACTGTGCTTGAATAACGAAAATGAATGAAAGGAATGAAAAAAATTTATAAAAAATATATAATATATAAAATACTTGAGATATTTATTTATTTATTTATTTATTTATTTCTTATACTTATATAATTTTTTTTTTTTTTTTTTTAAGATTTTTTAAACGCATTTTTTTCTATGTATACAAACACACACACCTTCAATATATACTTATACTGTAGTAGTATAAAATTATTGAGAAGTTATATACATATATATGTGGATGGATGAATGAATTGATGTCCTTGATGAAAATATAATGATGATTTATTTGGATAAAAAAAAAAAAAAATCTTTTAAAATGTTTTAAAGATTTTTATATTTAAATTTAAATTTATATAAAATAGAAATTTTGTTTAGATTTTTTTTTTTTGTATTTTTTTTTTAAATTAATAACAAAAATAATTTAATAGCAATTCCTAGCTACCTTCCCATATATACACTTCAAAAATGATGAAGATATTCAAAATGTAGTTCAAGGTTTTCATAGATTATTAGATATTTATATTGTATAGGATATTATGAAGGATATCTAAAAGAAAAAGATAAACAAAAAAAAAACAAATAAATAAATTTTTAAATTAAACAGAAAATTTAATATTATATTTTATTTCAAATAAAATGAAATTGAACAAAAAAAACACACAAAATCCAATTAAGAAATGAAAAATTTCAAAAGGAAATACAATTTTTCCAAGAAAATTAATTAAAGATATTATACGTCATCAGAGGAGATAGACTCTTTTGTATCAATACTATTTAAATGATTCTTAAATTTAATGCTCTAATTATATACATATATTATATACATATATAATATAGGGTGTTCAAAATTGAGGTATAATTTTAATTTTAATAAAAAACGAGGAAGATTATAGTTGCCCTTGTCAACTTTTAGATACCCGTGCATACCCACTAACCGTTATTTATTTCCTCTATGCTATTATAAATATTACAAAAAAAATATAAGAAAGTAAAATAGTTAAAAAAAAATTTACCTTTTTATCCCATAATTTTAGCTTAAAAAAAAAATTAAATTTTTAATTCCATTATACTACCATAATTTTTGCTTAAAAACAAAAAAAAAAAAAAACCAAAAAAAGAAAAAATAGCCCGCCCTAAAAGTTGGTCCGAGTGATGTCCAACTTTGCCAACTAACTTGCCCTATTACTTTATCTGCCCAGTTTTGATTTTAACCTCGTAGCTTCATTAGATTCACAGTTATCGAATTGATTACTTTGTATGGCAGTTGCCCGAAAACGGGGCCGTAACATTTTGAAACTTCATATAAGTGCTCGATTCATTATATAACTAACAGTGTGTAATTTTCATCCTCGTAGTATAATCAGTTTTCAAGAAATTCATATTGGTGCAAAAAAGTTGTATGGCAGCCCCCCGAAAATGAAGTCGTAACATTTTGAAACTTCATATAAGTTCTTGATTCATTATAAAACTAACCGTGTGTAATTTTCATCTTCCTGGTATAATTACTTTTGAAGAAATTCATATTGATTTAAATAAGTTGTGTGGCAGCTCCCCGAAACCTTGATCTGGTCTTAACCAAAAAGAATAGGGAACCTCAAAAATGTCCCAAAAATGTTTTGTGTGAATTTCAAAACTCTTGCTCTAATTTTTCAATTCCATCTCTTATAATTAATTTTTAATTCACGAATATATTAAACTTAAGCCAAATCAACTTCATATGATCATTATTCATATAATAATCATCAGATGATTCATCATATATATTCATAATTATCTATCAATATCAATAAGCCATTTACTTAAAAAAATCTTTGTCTTCTTTTTTTTTGCTTATCTTAAATAAACTACGCATCATTTAAATCATATGAAATTCTAACTCGAAATCTTTATCTACTTTTTGTAACAAAAACAAAAAACAAAAAAAAAACAAAAACAAACAAAATTCATATAATTTCATGTTAAATACTTCATGTTAAAATTTTTGTATGAAAATATTGGAGTTAAAAAAGTTAGCTGTTCGAGAGCTACCCGAAGTTTTGGTCCGATCTTAACCAAAAAAAATAGGGAACCTAGAAATTGATTGAAAAATATTTTGTGAAAATTTCAAAACTGTAGCTCTTTTAGTTTTTGAGTTATCGTGCTGACACACAGACGGACGGACGGACGGACGGACAGACACACATAGCTAGATCGACTAATTTTTCGATTCTGAGCCGATACGTACCCTTGACACTATATCTAGCTCGTCTAGATCGATGCGTTACAAACGGAGGAGCAAATAGGTTCCGGTTAATAATGAAAAATTATGTCAACCATGTGGCCCCCCCTACTACTTCGGCAGGCTTCCAATCTTTTACCAAAATTCTGAATCACGATGTTCAATAAACTGTTCTCAATGGTTAAAATCTGCTCGATAATATTGTTTTTAAGCTCTTGAATTGTTGTGGGATTATTGCTGTACACTTTCGATTTCACAAAACCCCACAAAAAAAATCTAATTTAAGAAAAATTTATCAACCATCAGCTTGATGGCACAATTTGTTGGAGCATTTTCTCTACCAAATTTTGTTCGAAATTTCCTAATTACATCTTGAAAACTTTTGCCATTTTCAAAAAATGTTGTAATAACAAAAACACATTAATCCTTCGTGTAACGGTCCATATTAACTAACCGGAACGTATTTAGAATATACCTAAAGAAACCTCGTATTCAAATTTCTGGTAGAAAAAAATGGCGGCAAAATCAAAATGATACCTCAATTTTGAACACCCCTTATTAAAAATGCGTGTATCTCAAGGCTTCCTTTCAGTAGATTCATATTCAACCAAATATTCAAAGGTAACTTATTTAAGTTTTTAAAAATTAATTAATCAATGTGTGTCTCTGCAGTATTTGACATTTTAAACAAAATTAAATTAAAAATATATTCAAGTTTCTATCAAACACTAGGTATAAATGAAAATTCTTAATATCTATCCGTTTGTTTGAAAAAAAAACCTAAAGTACGTTTATATTGAAAAACTTTTAAAATTAAAATATTAAGATATTTCAATTGAAGGAAATAAAATTTAAATTAAAATATTAATTGTGAATTCAGGAAAAATTGAAGAGATTTTCTGAAGACATCGGTAGATAGAACACAGTTTCTTCATATTCAATGAAGAATTAATAATATATGAATTTTATGCTCTAATACTTTTGTAAATAAAAAATTAAAGAACAAAAACTTAAGATTTGATAAAAATTTAAAAAATTTTCCTTGAAGCAATATGATATATAATTAAAATATTGAAGGTTTTCTATATAAATTGCATTGAAGATGATCAAATCAATGGAATCAAAAGTAAATTTTTAAATTAATTTTATAATAAATTTATAATTATGTGCATTAATTGTAGATCTTTGTATTGGTATATTTTATTTAAAACTGTTGGTATGTATTTAGTTTGGTATTAAAACAATACTATGTTGAATTTTTAATGAGGTTATAATTTTGTTGAATACAGTTATAATTGAAACACCACGTCAAGGTGTTTGAGGGATGTTTGAAGAGTATCGAAGGTTTTGTCTGGCATTTTTTTTTTTGTTCTCGATAAATTAAATTTTTGTCCCAGATAATTTAATTCAATGTAACATAATTTTATAAATTAATAAAATTTGCCAATATTCTATTATTCTGGTTTGTGACCTATATAAAAAATGTCCTTAAATTCTAATGATACTAGAAAACTTTATGAGGTAATTATAGGCTTGCAGTATTTCCTACGAACAATGATTTAATATCGATCATTAACGACTTCAGATTTAAATTTGCGATATTTAAGATATCTTCGTTGTCCTATAAAGAAGTTTTTCTTATAAATCTTTTGTAAGAATAATTTTTTGATTTAGAACCAATTAAAATAGAGGAACAAAGCGGCCAAGAAAGACACCACTGTGACAGCAGTAATGGAACTGCAACGGGAGGAGTTCACAGACTCAGACTGTAAGCCTAAAACAAACATATTTGAATGTACATAAATCCAGAGCAATCTTAAACTGTTGAAAGGCACTGTATAAACTGGGAGAAATCAATGCAATAAAAGTGCACTGAATCCCTGCGCATTTTGGTTTCACTGGCAAAGAAAGACCGGACAAAATGACAAAGGGAGCCAATAGGACACTCACAAAGCTTGGGTCAAAACCCATAGGAAAGATACCCTGCTCAATTTATCGGTTCAATAAGATGCAGTAGAACTACAAGCGACACCAAGAGCAGTGTGCATAACTGATATTAGAACTATACAATAATTGCATAAAAAATTAAAGTTAGATTACACTATTAAGGTATATAATATTCAGGTATATAATAATATTCTATATTACTATAATGATTAACAATAAAATCACACCACTACTTTACTCAATTTAATTTTAAATGTTTTACATCAATTTTTTAATTGTTAACATCCATTCTTTAATCATTGAAATCCTGAACAATAGCTTTCGAAAAATTTCTCAATTGATTATTATTGGATACATAAATTTGATTGCGAGCACACCTACTTTTAATTACAAAACAATTTGGCAAAAACAAAAAAGTTATTGAATCATTCACTTGAATGTAATTGGTATTCTTAGTTCATATTATTCTTATGTATATATATCTGAAACAATTACATTAGAAATAGATTGCATCAGCATTATTCAACAATATTGATTCATTATATTTTGTACAAAGCAACAGCAGCAGCAGCAGTAGTAGCAGAAGCACAAAAAAAACATTACTATGTAGTACCAAAAGTTAATTCACAATATTGTAAATTTCTAAAAAGACTCGGCTTTTGTTTCCTTCCTTCATTTTGATCTTTTCTTTAGTTTTTATTTTCCTTTATCACTTAATTATCAATTTTTTCGTCCGTCCCTTCAGCCTAAACAAAAAACCCACAATTTCTTCTTTTAAAATAGCCTACAATTGAGTCAATTACCGCAATTAATACAATTGAAAATTGAACCAAAAACCAAAAAAATAAAATTAAAGGGATAAGAAAAATTAAAAGTGAAATCAATGTAATGAATAAACGATAAATCAATGAATGAGGAAGATGACAAAGAATACAAAAGGAAAAATGACTACAACATCAACAACAGCGTTGACGACAATTTAACTAACATTGCCATTACAATTTTAAGAGTTAAAGAAAACAAAAAGGGTATGGATAATCGATGATACTGCTATTTCATAGCAAATTGTTGTTTAAGAACATCTAGAAGAGTAAAGTTTTAAATTTAGTGCATATGATCATTGCCAATTGGTAAAATCAAAGTGATAGTTTTTGTTCGAATCCGGATCAAAAAAGGGAGATAAAACTGGATAGGATAGGAACTGTATGAGGAAGGACGAGGATGAAGATGACGATTTTTGGAAAATAGAAAGTGGTATCGAGACGGCTATGTACATGCTTTATAGCAGATAGTGAATATCTTTAATTTAGGTGGCTATGTATAGACTGTCATTGTCATTTGAAGACTTTGAATTGGATTTGCACCAGACAGGATTGTTCAAATAAAGGTCTTTGCGTAACAAATTTTATAGATGGAAATCATTCAAAATTTTATCCTTTATATCAACTCTCATGTTCCCGAAACTTTTTTCTGTCATTGTCTTCAGTTATAAAGCTGTTAATTCAATATTATGAACCATTTAACAAAAATTTTTTCGTCATTTTCGTTGTTTAATTGACGATTCCTCGTTTTTTTTTTCCTATTTTATTATCAAAGTAATTTATGTTGTTTCCTGTAAATGCCACATTTGATAATGGTCAGTTATAGTCGATATATTTAACACACCAACATGTTAAATGTATAGGGGGAAATGACGCATTATGTAAGGATGTGTTAATAACATTCTTCTTTTTTATATGGGAAATGAAAAATAAAGAAAAGAGACGTGTGACTAGAGACATTATAATTTAGAGATAAAATATTTTGTTTTATGTTTATTTTTATTTTCAAACGTCCCTCAATTAAATTGATTTCAATCATCACAAAGAAGAAGAAATCATTCAGTTTTAATGTTGTAATTTTATATTATGCAGTCAGGTTCAAATTGATAATAGAGGCAATTAAAAATAAAAAAAAGGAAAAAGAAATGAAATTAAAAGTATTCACAACTTTATGATTAGTGTCTTTATATGAATGTGTTACCTAAAGTCTGTGAAGTGACGAATTCGGCATTGTCTAAATTTCATTGTTAATTTGTTTTTTTTTTGTTTTAATTTTTAATTTAGTGTTAATGAAAGTTGAATAAAAGATTTTACATTGTCTTACCTAACAGTTTTTTTTGATTTTTTGATTCAAGTTCAATTTTGTTATTTACCTTATAGATACGATACTAAAATAGATTGGGGTACAGCTATAAGAAAAGGATTCATCTAAAAAACCAACAGGAAATGAAAATAATAATTTAAAAATTTAATTGTTTTCTATTTCCTTATTTTTATTTTATCAAACCAGATGCTTTAGTTATACTCTCTACGGTTCATTGAATATTGCGCCAGTAATTTTAAGCATTAGACTCTTTTAGCTTTTTTCTGTTTTAGGAAGGTCACAAGCATTTCCAATAGTTGGAATTGCACTTGAAGTACCACAACATTATTTGTGAAACTCAATTTTATATTAAGAATTTACTTTCAGTTCCATGATTTGATTGAGTAATGTTTAAAATGCTTTAATTCATATTTTGATTTTTTTCAGACCATGCTCTGTAATAAAGTCCCCAGAAGATTTTGGCAGAAACCGATAAAACGATGAAAAAATTAAAAATATAAAATTATATTAATTTAAAAAAAAAGACACTGAAAAAAATTCAGATTTTTTTTTATATAATAGTTTCCAAAATTTTTTTATTATATTATTCTATAAATAATTAAAAAATTTGTTTAAAAACTTTTATAGTATTTATTAGTAATCCTCTTAACGTTGCCTCAATTTCGAAATCCAATTGTCTTTTTGCAAAAAAAAATGAGCAGCTTATTTAACATATTTTAATACTTTATGTTTTTACAAATAATGCAATTAATATGTGAATTACATCATAATTTCATTAGAAATGAGTTTTTGTTTCTTTGGCAACATAAAAAAACCCTTATGAATCGTGTAATTTGTAATCCAAAACCATATTACATCAAATCTGTCGCTATGCATATAACTAAAGTTTTTCGGACAAAAAACAATTGGTTAATTAATATTTTTTTCAAACTGAATTTGTTGGTATTAGATTACATTTTAAAACCATATGCTTTTCAAAAATTTGATAAAACAAAATTATTTCTGTGACGGGAGTTTTTATTTAGAAAACTGTAAATTTGAAATATCTGTTTTGATTTAACGAATTTAATCATGGTAGGCGGGAGAAAATGGAGAGAGGAACATCCGTTATATTCTACTATTCCTAAAATTTTCTATCTCTATGCAATTTGTCTTATTATCGTCGTCAACTCTTTCTTCTTTAAGTAGCAGAGAGTGCCCACCAAAGTCATTATCAGATTGAAATATAGTTTCCTGGATTATTACTTGCACTAAATTCAATTTAAAGGAAGCCAACTAAGGACCAGCGCTGCTTACACCATACTTCAATTGTAAATCTTTCAATCATTCAATCATACTTTTTTTTTTCAAATCGGATACATTATGAATTTAATGCAAATTCATGTTTTACATTTTTTATCAGAAAACAAAATCAAAAAAATTCATTTTAATTAAGTTATCATTTCGATGAAAAGATTTCCCATTAACTAAAATCATTCGTCCAAAAAGAGATTAGTTTCTTATAATACACCCAAATAGCTTCTTTCCCTCGTCCGTTTTTTTCCATTATAATTCCTACTTTTTTCGCCACTGTCTTTTCACAAATCGGTACTGTATTAAAGACTAAAAAAAAAGAGCACCAGTATTATGAATGCGTTTAAAAAAGGGAAAGAATACCAAGAGTGCATAAAATATGAATTTAAAAGGATTAAAAATAAATTCACAGAAATAGCTTTAAAAAAAAATGTTCGAAAAATTGAAAAATTAAAATAAAAATATTTAGGCTTGTATTTGAGATTTTCAAAATGTTACAAAGTATTCTAAGACAACTGATACTGAGGACACATTTCTGGAAAAACTTTAAGGCAATAGACACAAAGGACAAAAAGAGACTAGGTACACTTTACTACTAACGCAAAAATTAAAAAAGTTTCCAATTCACTCAGTTCTTTATTCTTGGAAGACAACAACATATTACTTCAACAATTTAACTTCAACCATAATAGTAGTGGTTCCATGTATTTTTCCTCAAGTTTAATTTAATACCAATTCAAAAAGTTAAATATTAATTTGCATATATTTCTAGCTAGCTTTAATTTAAATATATGACTACCAGTAGAAAACCTACCAAAAAAGACTTAAAAAAACTAACACAAACATATAATTATTTTCCATGTTATGAAAATCTTTAAATCCTTTTTAACAAAAATATTAATTTCATAAAAAAAAAATTTTTTAATACTATTAAAAATGGTATATTTATATTTTGAGTATGAAAAATATTTACAAGGTGTCTTACCGGAAAGGTAGTTTGATTCAAATGTAAAAAACAATCTCAAATGGGGGCAGTGGACAGGGTAAAATAAAAACTTTAATTATCAGAGCGGATGATTAAAGCAAGTTTTAAAGAAAATTATTACTTCAGAAAAAAATCTTACATTAGCTTCTTCTTAGATTTATTCCAAAACTTCATTGGCTTTTTTTTGGCCGCCTTCACGAAGTCAAAAAGGGGAAATCACGAAATCAAAAAGGATACACCTTCAAAAGGTACCAGGAAATAAAAACCTTGTTACTTGGAAAATCGTGGTACTAGGAAACCGTTGTACTTGGAAAGGTACAGGAAGGAAAAGTATCTGTACTTTGTACTCGATTGGCTTAACTTGTATTATAAGGTTTCCACGAAATCAAAGATGCAAAAACCTTCGAAAGGTACCAAAAAGAAACGAAACCCTTAGCACTTGGAAAAAATTTGATAATGGAAAAACCTTGCATTAGAAAATGGTACGAGAAGAAAAAGATCCTTGTACTTAGTTCCAAAGGTACTAGAATATACTGGATGTACAAAGGATATTCTGTGGACTAAACATACTAACTGGATTCGAAATGCATCTGCTGAGGAGTAAGAATGGAAAAGGAAGAGAAAGAGAAAAAGAAGATATTTTATTTATTAATAATGAATTAGGAAATTTTAAACGAAAAAGTTGACTATATAGAAGAAATATATTCGAAGCAAAAATTAGTTCTTGTGGATAGCAACTAAAAAAAGTGCAAAAATAATAATAGTTTCTTAAATAAATGCATCAATAATGGGACATCCTATATTTTCATTTATTTATATCCTTCAATATTAATTACATGAAATTTGTAATACCATTTGAGTACTATTTGAAGTTTAAATCTTTTTAGCAATAGAATAAAATATATACATACATATATATATATGTACATACAATCATATTAGTGTATATTTAATATTTGAACATATTATATTTTTTATTATTATATATATATTGTATACTAACAAAAATTCCAATTATTCTCATATTAATCCGATTTAAAGGTTTTACCTTCCCCCTTTTTATGATTAAATACTATTTTATTTGTATTTTAATTTTATCTAATTCTAGATACGTTTCTATACAAAATTCAAAACTTAACAACCAGTTTTCTATATTTTATTCATATATATATATTATAAATATATAGGATTCACAGGACTATTCTAGGACGTTTATATTTTATCCCTATCATTTTCTCTTATATCATATTAGAATTATTAAAATAATTCTGATATTTTTCCTCTTTTTTTATAATTCCAGGATTTTAACAAATGAACAATAAATACATAATCAAAAATTTAACAAAAAAAAATTCGAAAAATAAATCAAAATAATAATTTTTAATAATTCGATTAATTGATTCTATGAATTTTCCATTAAAATTAATTCAAAACTATTGTTAGATAATCGAATGATTTTTTTGTTATATTTTTCAAAAGGTTATAAGTTAGAATTGGTTTTCGAACCGTAGAGTAAAAATAGGAATCCTTCCACAGCTGATGTTATGGAGTTAGCATTCGTCAAGGCTATACTCAACGGCTTGTGTCGTGAAATCGTTCTAATCTCGAGGAACAACTTAAAGAATACACTACAAGCAGTTTTTTTAAAACTTTACCAAATATTTCCCTATAAAACTAACTTTAATACCGTCACCTTTTAATTTTGATTCCCCGGTGGAAATTCTACCTTCAGATGTCATACTCTGTTAACTCAAAAAAATTTCCATTAATTTTTTATGTAAAATGTCTCGTAAATTTTCTCAAAAATTCTATATTTAGCAAAGGTTATTGACCTTAATTATTATAGCTTGAAAATTTTTAATTATATAAATTGAAGTGCCCCCTCAAAATTTACTCAAATACACTTTTACATAGTAACACATCTATACACCTAGGTAAGAGCAATAAAATTAAAAAAAAAAAGAAAAATTCCCCTAGACAATTCGATTGTATTTTATTATTTTTTACTTTCTTTCCAGATATAAAATTAGAAAGGCAGTCAGTAAAAAGAAAGAGACCACCCCAACAAAGTTTATTTAATTAGAATTCTTCATAGTACAAGCTAAATGAATTAAATTTTTAACGTAACATTTTTAAAGTAATGAAATAACGGTAAGTCGATGCAACTGACTTAGTAATACCTTACACCTGACAAATTAAATTGACAATTACACGAACCCCCACTTCAGCTTACCTCATGAACATTAAACAAACAGAATAGAGCTATCTTGTACCAAATTTTATTTTCAAGCTTTATTAATTTGAAGCTTTTTTAAGAAGATATGCTGTTTCGTTCGTAGACGTGTGGCAGCAACTCGAACTACTACTTTCATTCCTTTCGAATTTCAGACGCTTAGAGAAACCAGGACAGAATTCTCTTACATTTGAAGTTTCTATTTTTATCAACTTTAGATTTGCTTGTTACGTCTTGGGAGGTTATTGAATAGGTATCCAAGTCATCACTTTAATTTATTTAAAAATATAGAACCTTAGTGAAAACAGGACATAACAACCTTGTATTAAATTGCAAACTTCTGGGAACCGAACCCATGATCCGATTTCGCCCACTTTCAACAATCCGAACTACTCTTTTCTTACGGCTTCGCCCCTTCTCAGCATTAGTAACCTAGAGTATAAATTTCATCAAGATGGCATCATTAGTTTTTGAGTTATCTTGTTTACGGATGGACGTCCGCACATCTCTAAATCAACTCAGAAGATGAAGCTGAGCATAAATATATACTTTTCTATATTAACCTTCCTATTCTTTTGGTGGTTACAAACACCGGCAATATAATCTATCTACCTTTTTATATGTACAATCGAATTGTGCTTCTGGAGTAAAGAAGAGTTCAGGATTTTATCATTTAAATTAGTTTTTTTTCTATAACATTTTTTTTTTGCAATTCACTCTAAAGTCTGCCCTAATGTATTTTTAATTTTTACAAATCTAAAACCAAAAAACGGCCATTAAAAAAATTATAAAAGATGAATCATTGGCCACAAAATCAATTCTAATCACAATTGAATAGTTCAAGTGTAATTGAAAAAATTTTTGCAAGTAAACTTCTGCTATTGATTTTATATCATTTTAAGCAAATTCAAACTCAATTCAATTTCACTCAAGACTCAAGTTCAGTATAAGATTGGATATTTTTGTTATCGTCTTCATTTTTATTTTTATTTTATTGTGACTGAATCTTAAATTCTATAAAATTTAAAAATATCTGTATATATACTTCCAATCCATCCATTACTTGTATTTACTATATTTTTGTTTGATTTTTTTTTTGTTTAAATCCTTGAGGAATACATAACAAAAATAATTTTCTAATAATATAATATTTTACATTATGTATTATGTATATACAACTTAAATCCCATATTGTCTGGACAACAAACCCAAAAAATATATTTTTGATTCTTACAATATTTAGAAAAAGAAAAATTAAATTATTAAAATTTCAAAATAAAAATTACAAAAAAAAGAAAAAAAAAAAAGAGAAAGAGACGAAAAAAATATACAAACATGGTACAATAAAATATTATTAAAGTTAAATTTAAAGATAAATTCCCCTGAATTCGATAAAATATTTTTATAAAAATGTTGTCCTTAAAATCCATACGGACTAAAATCAATCATAAAAATATCAAAAAATAAAGAAATTGTAATATAATTTCACATCTGCTTCGTCATCATCAAATCCAAGTTATTTTAAACATCTTTTTTTTTATGTTTTGTTGTCTCTTTCTTATTTTGTTTTTTAATTTTTATAATTTGATTTTGTGTTGTTACATCCCTGTTTTTTTTTTTTTGTGCAATTAGGATTATGTGCTAACTGTAAATAATTGACCGCATATAGAAAAAATGTTTGTGGAAGGAACATTTGTCGATTGCCGGGATCTGCATTTTGATTCTCGATTGTCGGGATGTCGGGATCCGGAACTAATGTCAATTTTCAAAGTATCGACTACCTAAATGTTGACTCCCGTACTGTCGAGTCCAAATATGTCGAAAAATCTCAATTTTTCAATTTTATGAAGAAGGATTTTACAGTTTGTTTCAAAATCAGAGAATTCACTTTTTCCAGAGTATAAGTTTGGTCCAACCCGACATTTTTTCAATTGACATATTATCGAAATCCACATTTTGGGAATTGATATTTTAGGAGTCGATATTTTGAAAATTGACAAAAACTCGCGGACCCGTGTAACATTGATCAACACCATATATTTTATTTATCTTTACTAAATTATCTAAGCACTTAGTTTAAAGAAAACCTAATATTATTACTGAAATCGATTCCGAAAAATGTTTCTAAGTGCATTTTTCAGACTCAAATTTTATTCGCAGATGAAGAATATGTTAATTGAAAATCAATAATGGATAAAAAGGTATTATAAAACTATGGTACAGCCAACTTTTCTTCAATTTTGTATGCCTCGTAGTAGAGTTCTAGAGTTTTTAAAATAACTTTTCAATGTCTAACTCTAAATTCAATCAGTTCTTCGGGTAAAAAACCAAATGATTTTATTATTCTTAGTTTCAGCTCCAGTCCTTCAGTTACATTTCTCCCACACATCTACCATCCAGCTAAGCGTTGTTTTGCTCTCCATAGTTGTAATTACTTATTATAACGGTAAAGCCAAATAAAATTTTGAAAAAATTTTCTGAGTTATTATATTCTACTTTTTCACTCCCACACGTCACACGTCTTTAAAATGTTTGTGTTTTATTGAAAATCTAAGACATTTCTACATGTTATAAGGCCTAGGACTATCTCATGTTTAAATTGTATGTGGAATTCAATAAGACCAATTCTAATAACACGAATATAATACGACCCCCTGTTCCAACATGTACCTATGGTATAGACAGGCTTTTTAGCCTAACAGTTGAACAGTTAGCGCTTAAAAAAAAAAAAAAAAAAAAACTTAATAAAGCTGTATGTTTGAAAATTTTGTCAAAAGTAATTAACCGGATGATATAATGTATATGTTACGGTCATACGGGTATCCCAGAGTTGACACAGTCTACTCTACTACACTCTTCCTCGTTGTTATCTGCGAGTTATATTACTCAATTAAATTATTTGTTTATATTTTGCATTTGTTTATATTTTTATATTATTGAATTTTTTATTAAAGATATATAATTATTAATTATTGATTGTGCCATTAATTTAAACCTAATGGCGAATGGTAGCTAAGTCGAGTCGAAAACCAGAAAAGTTTTTTCACTTTCACTAAAAATAGAACCCGGGCTTTTTCGCAATTAAAGGTCGGCACTCAATATGTGCCACCCAGCCGTATCTTGGGAACTCAGAAGGTCAAAAAACGCAATAGATTTTATACCTTTTGGAACTTGGAGAAGTAAGATTTTTAACTGTATAAAAAGGTGCTTTAACCATCCTGTACATCTATAAGTTCAAAATTTTTTATTAAAAACCAATATCAAACAATAAAACGATTTTTTAAAAACCCTTCATTCTACCCACCATTCTTAACCCAGTCGCACAAGTAATGAAAAGGGGTCATTTTAAAAATAAGAAAAAAATCTATTAAATTGTTTTTAATTTCAATTAATAATTAATTAAGGTCATTGTTGAAACTAAGCAACAATCTAAAAGCACATAACAATTAAAAATTATACAAAAAATCAAACACAACAAAATAATCGAAAAAAAAAACATGTGTAAATATAAATTTTTATAAAATCGTATTAAAAATTCTTTTGATGACTTTGTTACGAAATCAATAAATACATAAAAATGATGTAATATTTAAAAAAAAAAGAAATAATCGATTTTAATTGCACGCTTTAAAAATGTATTTATATTTATTTTCTATATTTAACTTAATCAATCTCAATAATGACCCTATTGATGGAGCGCATCAAATCTTTTTACACTATCACTGTATACTGTTTCATCATCAATGTTGTGTACTTGAGTTTTTGCTTCTTCTATTTCTTATGTTGCTGTTTTTCTAACAACAATAAAAAGTGCACATCTTGGACATCGTCATACAGTAATTTCAATTTTAATTCCACACTATTTTCAATGTCTGTTTTTTGTTTTTTTCATCAATAGATGTCTCTACACTTTAATTACTATCCAAAATGATGTCTTATTGAAACATAAAAAAATGTTTAAAGTAATTACATCGAGAAAAATGTTTAAATGTGGGTTGCTTTACACTTTCAACATTAACAGAAGTAAGTATGTTGCTAACAATAACATGAAAAACTTGATTTTGATGTTATATTAAAATAAATCATTTAACCCATTAAGGAATAAATATTTATTAAGCAACCAATTCCATTGCCTAATGAAAAGATTAACCTACACTACTGCGTATTAACTAATGTGGTCTGAACGTCGATATAGCTTTGACGATGACAGCACTCTTGATTAATACTATCTTTTTGAGAGATGAAAATAATAAACGAATCACAAGTTCATTTTCAAGTTCTTTAAACAGTGGTCTTTCAATAATTTTAGTTGTTGAAAGCGAGAACAGCGTAAGGGCTAATGCTTTAAAAGTTCAAAGTTGTCTGATACCAACGATATACGCCTGTTGTTGAAGACTGCCATTAACCACGTCAGCACCTTGCATTTCTTTTAAGAATATAAGTATTTAAAATTCCAGCTCCGAGTACTTTTTGTTGTTATGGAAACACAAAAGTCATAATTTTTTGTGGAATTTTTAGAATATAAAATATTTCCTGGTCTTTCATAGGGTTAATAAGCAAACAAATTTTACATTGTTACAATGATAAGCAATACACCAGAAAATACACTGTACAGTACACTTTATAAATTGGAATTGTTTAAAAAATATTGTATTAACAACAATAACAACAAAATTAACGCAAAATGACTGCTCTACGTACATAAAAAATTTTTGTATTGCGACATTTAAAATAAAATAACAAAAAAAAATCATTTAATACCCAATGCACCAATCTGTAATATATCATATAATTAAAAACGATGTCCAATTCATTTTCATTAAACCAATTTCATCATAATTTTGTTGTGTTGATTATCATTTACAACAAAATTATTTACTATTAATTTTATTGCAATACATAAACTGTTAATAACAATAAAGTACACAATATTTGAAACATTTTGCGTTTTACTTTGTGTTAAGTTTTTCAACAAAGCGATTACATTCAATATAGCTTTCAATATTTTGTTACTATGGTAACTTGGAAAATTACAGTGGCGCCTCTAATATTTAATGACTGGAAGTGGACTTTGGTTAAAAATTCTATAGTTTCTTCATGATAATGCATAAAGATAAAACCGTTATTGGCATAGTGATACGATAATGACTTAAGGTATAGACGATCCTTTAGAAGCAGCAAATAGAGACAACAGGTTAAGGTTTTAGGTCATTATGGGACATTTTCTAGTGTTTTTGAGTAAGATTGCTTATATCTCATCAAAATCTCCTTAGATACTTTCTAGATTCACTTCATTGAAATATAACTTGTCTAAATACAACTGAAGCCTGTGTCCACAGCATTTGGAAATTTTGATAATAGAATTACAGTTTTACCAGGTATTACCAGTTATGCAAGATACTCCACAATTACTGCAATGAACCGATACACCTAGCGCCAGTTAAATAATTGATCGGCTGCATTGTTACATTTACATCATCAACTATATATGCTATACTTACCTTTTATTTATTTATTCATGTAAATTAAGCCGAATCGGAAATATTTTCTAGTGAGAACCGATTAATCCATTAATACTCGTATTAAAAGACTGAGTATTAAGTCGCAAAAAAACTTCCACATATTCACTCATTTTTTGAATTCCTCTGTACACGCACATAATAATTGCAACATACACCTAATTGCTTCTAAATGTTTGCACTAATATTTTACTAAATATTTCATTAGAGTATAGCAAAATTAATTGATGTATATGTTGTGATATGATGTGTTGAAATAAAATAAGCAAAATATAATAGAATTATCTTATATATCTTATATATATAAAAAAATTTTAATCATGACAATAATGTTGATGATGTTGATTATAATTTATTGACCAGTTGAATTCTTTTCATTTTTAACATTTTCACAATAAGAGAATCAAATATTAGATCATAGTATTGTTGCAATTCTTTGCATTTAAAATTATTATAGTATCATCCGACCCAGCTAAAAGACCAAAATAATTATATTGAATTATTTTTTATTTCTATTGATGCAAACTTAACATAATTAAAAAATCACTTTTAATTTTAAAACAAAATATTTTGCTTTGTTGTATATATGTACAAATGTTGAAAGTGTTGAAGATTTGTTTTTTTCCTTTGATGCGTTTAATTAGTTTTTTTATTTTATTTTACCGTTCAAAATGAATTGTTGTCGTGGTTTTGGCTTCTATAATAGCAAATATTTTTATAAATGTTAACATCAACAACATCAACAATAGCAGCAGCAGCGGTAGCACACTCGACAAATGAGTGATTATTACAACAAGATGATAATATTTTTTGTAATAAAAACGAGTATTTTGTAACTTGCTAAAGTATACGTGTATGATGTACATATTGTTTTATAAGATATTCTCCTAATAAAAAGTAATGATGGAGTGTTGAAGTTTGCAGCAAGTTGCACTGAAAAAAACAACCATTTAAATGAAGGAATTTTTTAAAAATATTTCTTAGTGCAGCAAAAAAAAAATTAAAATTCTTATAAAATTTTTATTATGATTTAAAAGTATGTGACAAATTGCTGCAAATTACATACCTCTATTACATCATAACCAACATTTTTTTCAATAGTTTTTTTAAAATAAATAAAAAAAATTTACAACAACAGCAACAACAGCCACGAAAGAAATAGTAACAAATATTATATTAAGTAATATACATATTGAAAAATTAAGTGCAACACAGCCCCGAAGAGAAAATAATTAGTCTTAACCATATTACATACTTATTATTATTTTCATGTTTTTATTAATATTGTTGTTGTTGTTAAATTGTTGCCAAGGTTGAATTAAATCAAAATAACAAAAAAAAAATGATTGGAGAAAATCTACAACATTTAGTCACTTCATAATTAAAAAAGTTTAAAGAAAATAAGTATACAGTGCAGAAATACAGAGGTGTATTTTAAAATTTATTTAGTTTTTTAATATAGAATTTATTAGAGCTTCAGAATCGCTGTTTGTAAAAGCCCGCCGGGCAATAATAATGAAATGTATGGATTAATATGTGATTTGAGTGTTGTAATAAATTGCCTCTCAATTCAGAGATCTAAAGGTTACATTTCCATTGAGCTCTTGGTTTAAAAGATTTCACTACAGAGATCTAAACATAAAAGCTTTGCTTTATTGGCGCTAGTAATATTTGGCGAGGAGAGGCATTTATTTAAATATTTTGTTAGTACATATCAAGGGTATTTTGGCTCTCTTCAAATGCCCCTCCATCAAAATCTTTAAATTGCATGTTGCAATCCTTCTTTGCACCTATCGTTTTTACACCTATTGATATTGCATTTAACACATTAATCTTTTTAAATAAAATATTAATTTGTTTCTTTATATTCACCTGATTTTGATAAATTTGAATTATTAAAGTTAAAGAATTTTTCAAATACAGGTAACACAAAAAAAACAAACCAAAACCAAAAAAAAAGTAATAACAAATTTTTTAATAGCATTTCATGTTCTAGTACACCCTATGTGAGGTAACTACAAGTTAAGTAACAAGCTCTAACTTTCTGTTCATTCAAGTATGAATTACACTTTTCTTTTTTTTTGATTATTTGTCGTGTAAATCTCACATAAAAATGTGGTGTTGTTTAATTTTTCATTTTTACCAATTTTTTTATATATATATTTTTTTTATGTACGATAGTTACATTACTTTCATCAATTGTTAAATCAGTGGAGCGAAAAGTCTTTAGCACAAAAGGTAAAAATTAAATTGTGATGATTCAAATTGAATTGAACAACGCACTCTACACTGTTGTTTCATGAAACAAACTATACATAATATATACTCACGTGAATATATATAAACTGCAAGTCTATTATTATCTGAGTGAAGACGAAGCAGTACCAGGACTGGCAGTACAAACTATAAAACAATATTAACTAGATAGGTGTATATAAATAATATACATATTAGGTGTTAAATACAAAAATTGATTATTACTTTTTCTTTCCCTTGTCATATTTTTTAACCCTTTAATTTTTTTTTTTTAATTTTTAATAATAAGAGAGTTAAATATTTATTTAATATTTCATCTTGTATAGATTGTATATCTTCAGATATCATAAAAGTGGTATAACCAGTTTTGGATTGATTTTTATTTTTATAATTTTAATTGAGTCAATTAAATATTTGAGTACTTAAGTGGTAGAGAGCTCGTAGAGTCTTAAAAACTATTTTCTATTTTATTTTTGGAACTAAAACCAGTTTCATTACTATCTGGAGTATCATGCACTGGAATAAAAATATTAAGGGGATCAGATATAATTGCTGTAAAATATTTTAACAAGGCAAAAAAAATTTTTTTTTTTTTCATATTAAAATTTTGCAAATTTATTTTGTTTATTTCGTTTATATTAAATTATTCTTCTTATGTTTCTTGCTTTCGCAGTTTCTATTCTTAAAGCAAATAACTTTATTGTATTTCTGGAATGAAATAAATGAAGGTCATTTTATATTGGGACTTTTGAATACCGGTAAATACAAATCAAAGTCAATTATTTTTTATATTATAATTAGGCTGGAAATAGTTTCTACTGAAGTTATATTTGGTATTACAAAGTAGGTATAAATGTAAAACTCCTGCCCATGAATATTTCTACCATTTCAAAGATATTAATTTAAAAATGTGATTTTATATTCTAGGACATTTCGCAAATAAAACGATGCATTTAATTTATTAGTTAATATACCTTTAATATACCTTTGTTATAGGCATCTTATAGGCAATGATACTGGTTCTATTAATTTGAAATCCATAATAATCCATACCATTAACCCTCTCCCTCTTTATAGGAATCAAACCTCGAAAATGTTGTTGCCATAGTACCCATATAAAATCTTGTACAATAAAGGTGGATTTGTATATAACTATTTTAACCAAAATAATAATACGATGGCCTATATTGTAAATTTAAATTTAAATTCTTTAAACTTAACTAAAAATTTTAAATTGAAAACATATATATATATACATATTTATAATTTTACACTTCAGTATGGGTGTTTAAGTACTCATGTGGAACTAGTTACCAGTAACTTTTTATGCTCAATAAGTTTTTAAAACTAAATTAAAAACTGTAATATTGCTTTCTTATTTTTTTTAATAATGAAATTCCCAGTAAAATAATTTGTTTTTATTACATTGAATTGCACTTAGACGATAAAAAAAAAATAACAGAAACACACATGAAGTTGTGGTAATAAAAATTAACCCTTTTTTTAACACTTATGCAGTATGTGTTTATCCATATATTTCTCACCATGCAATTCACAGTATAACTCTTTCTTACAAATGTTTAAGCTGCTTAGAATTTTATTGTTTAAAATTTATATAATATTATTATAATTCGTTTTTTTTTTTTATATAACTATAATTCTAATTATACCTTAAGTTAAGAAAAAAATATTTTATACATTTATACATAATTTCATTTTTACCATTTTAATGTTACCTTTTCGGATACCTATAGACATTGAGACTTAACTGAATATAAACTGAGAAAGAAATACAATAATGAATAAAACAATAAAAAAATGTAATTGGTGGTGATGATAATAAAGTGAAAAAGAAAATATTAAATTTTCAATTTCATTTTTATACTTGCACACTACAATTGCAAGCAATCTTTTAATATAATCCATAACAATATTATAATATATGAATAAGATAAACAAGGCAATCAAGCAAGTAAGCAAATAAATGGTCTAGAATATTATTACATTCTTGCAAATAAATATTTCCATTTGTAGCACATATCAATTATAATTGTTTTGTTATTCATTCAATCATAACTTGTGGAAATTCCTTTGTTTAACAAAGCAGTTGAAAACTTGAAGCAAATTAGTTCTATATAGAGCAATATTTAAATTAAGTGAGGGATTAACGTAACAAATTTAAGTTTAATTTTATGGGAATTGAGCTGGAAAAAAAACTTAAGAGATAAAGAATTTATAGAAAGCTGTTTTGAGCATTTTGTACTTTGGATTAACGGTTAGAGAGAACGAATATATGCGTTATGCAAAACTCTTTCATATTTTAGAGACATCACTGTATCTTTAAAATTCAGGCGGAAGATATTTTAGAGTTTCTTCCTACAAATCCATTTTTACCAAAACAATTCGCTAAGGATAATTTTTACTTGAAATATGATAAAGTTAATATTGGCTTCAAAATATGTCCAATGGTTATATTTTTTCTTAATCAAAGTTAGTTAGTTATATTCAACATTTTTGTTACCTATAACTTTCTAATGTACAAAATAAATTACAAAAACATTTGTTGTTTATACTGACATATATTTTTAATCAAAATATTTAGAAAAAATCATTTAAGAAATATTCAAATTCGAGTGATCTGAGAAAATTCTATTTACCTTATAGTTTATTAATTACTTTTGATATATTCACAAACCCATACATTTACAACAAAATCCAGCCACTTTTTAGATTATCAAAATATTACAGAACAGAAAAAAAAACCCTTAGTTTACATTTTATTGAATTCCATAACTAAGTAACTAAAAATAACATAGGAACACCGGCTATAAAACCGGCTAATGATAAGTATGTATTTTTTTTTTTGGTTTTTTTTTTTACCTCTGCATGGTGATGAAAATGATTACGATGATAATGATTATAAGTAAGCGCAATAATACAAAAAAATAAGTGTGAGCTTGTGGGTACTTTTTTATGAGTCCAATTATCCAAAGTTATTTTGGTTTTTTTTTTTTTTTGAATAAAACAAAATCAAAAAAATAAGAATAAAATAATAAAAACTAATTTTTTAACAAAAAGGTGACTGAATGATGATGGGTTTTGCACAATTTTTTATTTTATTTTTTTTCATGTTATAAGAAATGCCTGGTTATGCCTGATGTGGATGTTGTTTTTTTTTAACCATTTTTCTTGTAACTTGTTATAATATTCCTTAACCTTAACACCGAAAAGGGGATAAATAGGAATTAAACATACAAGCAACAACACCAAAAAGAAATTATATGAAAAAAAAACAAAAAAATAATAAAAATATAAATTTTAGGTAAGAAATAACAAAACTTAAAAAAAAAAAAAAAATTATTTATGAATTCATGATCAAAAGTAGATAAAAAGTTATAAGACGAGGCGTGATAACGACGATTGTATATTATATGGGCAGCTAAGTGCGATGCAAAACAAGATTCATTGCACTTTTTTTTTTTTTTTTTTTTAGATTTTTTTGATTGTTATTTTATAATTTCCAGAAAACTAAGTTAGTTTTGATCTAAAAGGCAGGCATTATTAGGAGATATTGTACAAAAGACACGAGGAAGGAAGAGGAAAAATGAAGTGATGGAATTTATGTTATTGTTTTCTTTTTTTTTCCATTTTTTCTTAAAAAAAAAAACACTTTATTATATTATTATGCCGTCCGACAGTAATGAATTTTTTAGTTTTCGTTAACAAGACGAATAAGCTCATCATCAATATCAATATATACCATTATCATTAACATCATCATCATCATCATCATCGTGATCATTTCAGTTAACAAAAATAAAAATTAAAAAAAATTAAAATTAAAATGAAAATGCCTCATGATATCTTTTTTCTTTCGGGTTTTTCTTTCCTTTTTTGTTTTCCATTTAAAAAAAAAAAAAAAAAAAAAAAAAAAAACATTTGAGAGAAAAGGAAAGAACAAGTCAAGTTTCGGTGGTAATAACTATTTAAAATGGCAGAAGCCAGAAATAATAGTTTATTCTTCTAGCTTTAAGTATGAAAATTTTCATTGTATATATAGAATAAAAGTTGGTGATGATGATGATCAACATCATTTAAAATGATTGTGATGATCTTTGATCGATCGTTTGTTGATGATAATATGTATAATCATTTTTGGTTTTTTTTTTGTTCAGTTTTGTATTCTAAACATGAATATTCATTGGATAGGATCAGTTTTAAAAGTGTTCTTTAATGGAAAATTGCTCAAAAAAAAAACTAAAATAAAATAATAACACAATATGAATATATTATTTTGTATGCCAGAGCGCAACAATGCGCAAATTTCTGCTAAAAAAAAATAAACCAAAAATAGCAAGACAACAGTATATATATGAAGTTTTTATTATTCAAAAGGATGAAGGATGACTTCAGGTGACGGGGTGGAGTAATATTTTTTGAGTAGTTTATACAAATCCCCCTAAAAATATAAAAGAAATACTAAAATGCAGATTATCATTAGAAAGAAACTAAAAAAAAAACAAAAAAAAAAAAAATAAAACCAAAGAATAACCAAAATAAGTCAAGAGATTATTTACGAGGTAAAGATTAGCGCACATTTAAATGAAAATCATGTCGGAAGTGTTGCAAAAAACTTTTTAAACTTGCTTTAACGATTTTTTGTTTTTTGTTTTTTGATCAGTTTCTCTTTACTAAATCTGCTTTTGTTGAAGAACAGTCATGAAGTTAAGTACTCGAATTTGTTTAAAATTTTTTTTTAATATTCATTTAAAAAATTTTTAAATTATTTTGAAATTAAATACAAAGTACATATTATTGTAGTTAAATAAAAAAAAACAAAGATTTAAAATAAAAAAAAAGGAATAGTAAGCAAAGAAAGTTGGCATGATGAATGACATTACGTGATTACATGTTTTATATAGCAAATAAAAGGGTTGACATTTCATTCAGGAGGTCTTTCTTTTTTTTATTAAGTTGCGACAAAAGAAAAAAACGTTACTTATTTTTTTGATAATTTAAATGAATTTTTTGAGAATAATAATTGATCTTGATTTTAATTGATGTAATGATAATGAAAGAAGTTTTTTTGAGAGTTTAAAAATATGAAATGTAAAATTAGGAAGAATTTTATTATTCTTTTTCTAAGCACTGATAAGCCTACCTCAATTTAAAAAAAAGAGCATTGGTTAAATTACAAGCTGACTTGCATCTGCTTGATTAGATTTTTCTTAAGAACTGAAAAGCTGTAGAAGATTCAGCCGCTACATCCTTTTAAGAGAGGGCATGTATGCCTCTTCAGTATTAAACTAAAACATTTGTTTGAAAAACTGATTGCAGCATTTGCTTCAAAATGGTTTTAAAACTCTAAGCTGGCTTATAGCAGTTCAGTTGGACACTGAATAAATTCACTTGGCGACGGAACAAACTCTAAGTAAAATGTGTATGAATTTAAGTTTTTATCAAGACTTAATTCTTAATCTGTACTTTTCCAGGTTTTCATACTGTTCAATTTTAATCTTATCAGAATATTCTTTTTCTTTAGTTCAAGACATATTTTATTTTGGCAAACCGCATCGGGAGAGCATATTTTGACAACAGAACATTGAGCATTTATTTTGAGAAAATGTATAAATACCTGGCAATTCTCAAGTCTTTATAATTGGCATCGACTACTTAATCAAAAACGAATTTGATTGAATACTCTTTTCAGATGTAAATCTGAAAAACACCTTCGCACCTAATACTAATTTAAAGTATTTGTGGTAGGCGATAAATATGGCATCCTAACACGTAGGTCTTGCATTCTGTTGTGCATCCCAACTTCTAATACTTTCTATAAATTTATAAGTAATACTATTTATTTTGTTTATGTAATATATTTGCATATAAGCCATTTTGCTAGCTTACTAACCAACCGCGGCCCCAGATTAAAGTATTTAGTTGAAGATATTTTCAAAAGAAATTGAATAATCCAATCAATCAAATAAAATCCATACATACAACAGAAATCTATAATCGAATACAGCAATTTGTCAATTAATCCATCTGGAAAAATTTTCTTAAAAATCTTTTCGAAAAACAATTAATTTAAAAAAATGTTTCTAAAATTCAAGTTCAAAATTTTAGCTTTTTTTCTAATACCTAAATATTAACAATTTTTCCATTATTCAAAAAATTTTTCTAAAACTTTTTCACAAATTAGTCCTACATTTCAAATTCTATTTTCTTTTATATTTTTCATATGTTCCTATTATTAGTCTAGATAATTAGAACTAATTTCCGGTTAATTAAAATTTAGACATGTTCTTTAAATATTTCAAATTTTTCTAAATTAAAAAAAAATTCTAAAATAAAAACATTTAAAAACATACAATGTACAATATAATATAAAAGAAGCTTTGGCAGAGGAAGAAGAAGAGTTGTTCTGTTGTCAAAATACATAAAAACTGTCCCCAAAAAATCATTTTGTTTGGCATTAATTCATATTTTGTCTTTGGTTTTTTTGTTTTTTTTTTTTTTTAAATTCATCGAAAGTATAAATATTTTTCTTTTAAAAGAATCTTAAGATTCTTTTAAATATAAAAAAGTCGTAAACACGAATATTAAAATACAAAAAAAAAAAAAAAAATGAAAAACTACAAAATTTTTAAAAAGAGAACAATAAAATTAAACAAAATTCCCATCAAAAAGATTTTTTTCAATTTTAATATTTTTTTTTGTATTTTGTAATATTTTTATTTTATGATTTTTCTATTTTTATTATAAACTCTAATATATCAAAATTAATTTTTCTCCTATATTTTCTTTTATTAATTTTCCATTTTTTTTTTTATTATTTAATATTTCTGTTTAGTAGTTTTTTTTTTTTTTGTTTTTTTAGTGTCATAAAAAATGTCAACATTTTTATTTTTTGGTTCTTAATACTATCAATAATAATAATAATTTGTTTAGTGGTTCCTTAATTTTAAACAATTTAGAAAATATGATAATTATTTTTTTTTTAATTATATTTAGTTTATTAGAGTTATATTAGTTTAATAGTTTCACTGTCTGTTTGTCATTTCATAAAGAAGTGATGGGTCAGGCATTCTGAATTCAAAGACTTTTATTCAAGTGGTGCTTGATGACATTTTATTGGTTTCGGACATGTAGTTCTAATTTTAGCTGCAGGGGTTCTAACCTTGTTTTAAAACTTTCAGAACGGTCAATTTATAAACAATTAAGTTCATTTATAAATCCCTCAACGTGTGACATTGCAAATTAAGTTTTAAATATTGTTATTTTTTTACAGGTGAAGCTTTTAGTTGAACTAGGTATCGTGATCCTCAAGATGAGGAAAATTAACGCAAAATTTCCTATATATATCCAACAACTTCAAAATCATAATTATAGGCCTACTGGCAGTTGTTAGTACAGGGGAGGATACTTGAGGTGCAAATTTTACCGGCCAGAAAGTTAATCCGTGCAATTTAAGGCTCTTGAAGACAAACGGTGAGAAGGCACTAATAAAAAAGGTTTTTATATGTCAAATACAATCAATCCCTAACTGATTCAGGTTGTTTAAATATAATTATTCTTTAATTAGTTTAAATTATCGAACTACAAAGCCATTTTGGGATTCCAAAATTGGCAACTGATGTCTAGATATACACGACACTTGAATTGCGCTTACTGCAACTACAATATTGTCTTCACTAAATTCCTCTTGACTTTCTGGCACTCTGTTTCCTAATGAAATTAAAATTGGAAAAAAAAATAATACGCACACACACACACAAATAATATTGAATGAATTATTAAAGTAAATTTAAGATGAATTCTCAAAAAAAAATAAAAAATAGAGGGTATAATTAAAAACCTCAAATCCCTCCTGAAGAATTGTTCTACAAAGAAAAGAACAACACAACAAAAGTGAGTACTAAAAAAACCCAATAGGCGTTCATCATATATACACACAAAAAAACATAAAAATAGAAAAGAAATGTGTTCTCAGTTGTGAAAACATTGATCTTGTGCTTAAGATAACGTCCATCTATCGCCATATATAAACAAAATGGTCCTAAACAAGTCATAATTAAAAAAAAAAAAAAAAAAAAAAACAGAAAAAAAATATATAAATTAATAAAACAGAATGTCTTCTATGGTTTATTTTATTACAAAGAATAAAAAACTATAAATTTTAACTCGATTTTTCAAAAAAAAAAAAAAATAAAACTAATTTTAAAAGAAAATTTTAATAATAATTTTCTTTAGATATATTATTTTGTTTTTTTTTTTGGTTTTTTTTTTTGTAATTTGAAAAGCGATGATATCTAAGTGTATATTTATATGAGCCACCAGAAATAAGTCATTAAAAAAAGGGATAACTAACCACACTGAAAATAACAAAAAGCAAATGTGTACGCTAATAAATTAAAGGAGGAGAAAAAACAAATAACGCATAAAATATGGAACGTGTTACAATAGGAGGGGAGATCATAATTCCAGCTAAGAATGAGAACATTTTACTAAAGGGGGATATTTGTGTACGGATGCGTTAGAGAAACAAATGAAAAATATTTTAGAAGAAGAACTTTACAGTTAACTTCTAGTGGAATTATATTAACTTTGAGTAACTAATTATCAGAGTCGAATGTTACTTATAATATGAAGACCTTCCTACATCTAAAGGAAAAAAAATAGATTAGATCTAGAAAATATTCCTATTTTTTTTACGATTGCGTACCTTCTATCCAATACTACACGTCTGTACCAAAGGCATCGGATCCTTCAATTCTCCTCACTTCTCTAACCACCACTTGTATTAAATTTATTAAAAGTTAAAAAAGCCCCTCATTACCTAATTATTCTCACATATCGCATTAGCAATATATTCGATAATTATCACAATTTATTTTAACTGCCATATGTGTATAATTGCAGCCCACAATATTTTCTTAAGTCTTCTCTTCTAATTTCAATTATTTTTATACTATCATGATACAAGGGCTAAAACTAGTTAAAGGAATAACTACGTTTTCTTAATTAATAAAATATATTTTAATAAAAATTCATAGCAGAAATAAGCGCCCCTGTAAAAAAAGGAACTGAAATACTGAATAAAAACTGAAAGCACCGGAACTTTTATTAATATAAATTTTTTTTCGCTCTGTCTCACTCACATAAAAAAAAAATATTTCCTCTTCTACGTTTTAAGTCTATTTCACTCTCATTTTCAAAAAAATTTTGTTAAACATCAACAAAATTGATCTGATGAACGACCCCATATTTCTTACATCCATTTTTTTTTTTCTTCATTTTTTTTGATGATTTTTCGTATTGTCTACGCGATATGGCATAGGTTTTTATTGCTTCCTTCACAGTTTGAATCCCGTTTTTTCTATTTTTTATTATTATTCCATTTTTCGATTCACATATTTATGATATTATGAAAGAAAAAAAAGCGCCCCAGAATTTTTGATATATTACAAAAAACAACATTTTTGTGAAAATCCCTAAAATGTGGAAACTTACAACAGTTTTTGTTTTTACTTTTTTTTTTTTTATTTCAGTCAGTCAAAAGAAAATAAATAATAAAATTGTTTTAAAATAAGTTAAATTTCATTTGTTGTTATTATTCTTTTTTTACAGCTTTTGTTAGTGACTTCTATTAAATGTCTTTGAAATCACTACTAAAAATCAAATAAAATTTAAATTTTTTGGAAAGAAATTCTAACGTAAATTTAATTGGCGCAGTGTTAAATAGGCTTTAATTATTTAAACTATATGTTAAAAGGTAACCTAATCTTCTTAAATTTGCTTAAATGACGACTTAAAAGTAAGCAATCCCAATTTTGGGGAAGGCTTTCTTGTAATATTATTTTACTCTTTTAACTTTTACAAAATTTTTCAGACAATCTTCTGTGAGTTATAAGAATCAATTAAAAATGTTCTTCCATTTGCTCCAACTGTTTTTCTTAGATCAAGAATTTAGAAAAGCTGACGGGGAAAAATACATAATTTAAAACTTAAATTAGAAGAACCGGAATTGAAACTCAGCTTCTTTTATTTCTGCAATGGACATTTTTCAAATTATATTACGCCAGAAGTCAAGGAGCAAGCTCCTGTTTAAATTCGAAATATTATATTATGTAATATAAAATGCATCATCAAGTGCCCTTCGAGTTAACGTTTTCAAAGAAGGAAAGGCTAACAATATAATTGAAGCAACAACCTATTGAAACTTTTAAGCAAACTCTTAACATTCTTCTGTAAGTGTTAGTTCATCTTTACTTTGAAGGCCAGAGAGTAAGGTTTCAAAAATTACATCAAAAAAATAGACAGACAGTCTTAAACATTATCTAACAATTTCGATTTTTAAATGGAATTTTAATATCGTTGTAAAATTGCGTACATATTTTAAAGACGCAACAAATTCAAAAACAAAAACAAATAAAACAAATTTTATACCATGAAATAAAATTTATATCATGAGACATTTTTGGACAGCTATAAGATGATATATTACAAATTTATTGCCATGTACATTTGTTTTATATTTTATTATAATATTTCGTTATTTTTTTATTTATTTCATTTTATTTTTTATTATTTTTTCTACTGTTGATTATTCATAATTTTTAATAAAGAAAAGTTTTTTATTATTATGTGGTGTTTTAATTTTAGTTTTATTTTATTAAAAAACATTAGTTGTTAAACAAAAATATTTACTAATAGGGAAAGATTAACACAGTCATAAGTCATAAAACATTAAAAGAACAAATGATGAAAAAAAAAAAGATTCGTTTTTATTTGGATGCAATGGAGAAGGCTATAAATTTTAAAGAAATCCTAAGAATTTAAGGAATATTAATATATGGTATCATAATATATGGGTTTTACAAGTTTTATTAGCGATTCTGTATTCCTTTGTTGATTTGGTTGAACCTTTATTTGTTAGATCGATTTTCTCATTGGGACATTATATTGTGACGGGCTGAAATAAGGGCCTTCTTCAATTTTTTTTTTAATTTCTATTTCATTTACAAAGTATTGGCTACACTAAGCTGTACGGCACGTTCGAGGTACTCTCGCGTATCTAGATAGTTTTTACAAAATGCCATCTAATCAGAAACAGTCCTGTAGGCAATCGCATTTCAATTGGAACTAGACTAAAAAACTCTTTTGAGGAGACTAGGTTATTTAATTTAAATCTGGAAATGAAATTTTGATTAGTTTCCATTGTGTACCTCTCAATCATATGAAGATTAGAAGACATAAAGCACTCATATATAGGACAAAAGACATTCAATATTAGAATCCAAGGTTTGTAGGTTCTAACATTCTATGGCTTAGTAATTAAGCATTTTCAAAATGCTTCTATCTTTGATAATTGGTAATTAAATCTTCTAGGATTGATAATTATTATGAATCTCAAACATTACAACTGAACTTATAAAATTGATCTTATGTATGACAATCCATTCAGACCAAAATTAGATTAAATTTCAATTTGTAAATTTTAATTATATTTTTGCCGCGTCGTTTAAATCTCCCGACTATGATTGAGGAAAGTTTCATCTTTTTTTTAAAGTAAATAAAAAACAAAAATATTAAATTTTTATTAGAAAAAATCAAAAAAAAAATTAAATCATAAAAATAGTAATGGTTGATGCTAATCAGTGATCAGTTATTATAGAAATAAAAATCAATGTTTTATGATTCTTCAATATCGTTGACTCAGATTCAGATTCAGGGTATTTGTTTTTTTTAAATATGAAAAAATAAGAGTTCATTGATTTATTATTTCAAATAATAAAAATTGGAATTTTATTTCTTGTAAACTAAAATTCGTTACGGTGATCTTGTGTATACCATTAGAAAAATTTTTTAAATGACCTTTATAACCGGTTCAATTTAAAAAATCATCCAGACAAAATGTTGGTATCAAATGTCAAAATCTATTCTATATATTCATCGAATAACATATGGTTCTAACACTGATGATAAGGAGTGCCACCACTATGATTTTTATATGTTTTGATTTTTATGTACTCCCATTATATTTGTTTCTATTAATAAGTTTCAATTTAAAAATGTCTTTGTAAGAGTTTTGTTAAGAATCTGGTAAAAATTTTTATTATTATGATTAACTTGGTCATAAAGTGATTAGAATTTGAGTAGATTTTTAAAGTCATTGTTGTATTATTTGATTATTTTTGAAAACAGAAATTTAAGGTTAATTGAAAGTTAAGGTTATTAAATAAGTATAAATTGGTATTGAAAATCTGTGGTACCTAGGGGGTACTATTCTAGAAATTTAGAAGGTAGCATTGGAAACAATAAATGTATGTACACAATCTAAAAAATAATAAAGGAGATAATTAGGTCGTTAAATTAAAAGTTAGCACATGACATTGGGATATATATGTTAGTTCATAAATGAAAGCTGTGGCTCCCAAAACGAGTTCTTCAAAATTGTTCCACTGACAAATGCCATATAGTAAATTGCTAGGCAACGACATTTTCCATTCTAACACCTTTGTTGTACTAATTATATATTTTATAATAGTCTAACTCTTATTCTCGGTTTTAATTCTTTAAAACTTTCTAATTTTATTTTAAGGTCTATGCAACGGACAATCAAATGTAGAGTGTTAATTTCAAGAACTTGCTTCAACTGAAGAAGAAAACACAGTTTGTTGCAGAAAACCTTCACAGACTCTCGAAATTTAAATACTTCTGAAAGAAATCTTATGGTAGATTCAAAATGTATTTAAAAATTTGCCCAGAATCTTTACATATATATAATAGAACATTTAGATATTCTATTAATTTAAACCTTTAGATTAGGAGAGAAAAATGCATTGGGTTTCCACTCTTAAAGAATAATACGATGGCGTATAAAATAATTTTAACAAATTACGCTTGTATCCATTAAATTTATCTTTTATTCACTTTAAAATTATTTTCTCAATTATTTATCTTTTAAAAAAAATAATAATTAATAGTATAGATAATATATTAAAATAAAAGATGATTTTAATATCTACTTTTACAAATTTTTGTATCATGTGTTCTTCCTTGGATCCTTTTCTTCATATGATTTATGTACCTACAAGTACATGCATCTTAAGATATTGTTTAAATTTTTCCTTCAATAAAATAAATAAAATATACAAGAATATCAATTCTGGAGGATTGAATACATGTATGTATCATGAAGATGATCAATATCATGATCAGTATAATAAAACAGCATAAATCGCCTGGCGCTCATTACTTATTTTATTTTTTTTTTTTTAAATAATACTTGAAATTATGACGTTGATCATAAAAGTACTTTGAAAGGTTCAAATTTAACTGTGATGGTAATCATCACTTTATTCTTTTATTTAAAAAAAACAACAGATTTTTAATTTATTACTTTAGGTTCAGAGATGCAATATGAATTTTTGAAAGTTTTGGAATGGAAATTGGCTATTATATTAAGCAGAGATATGTATATATACATATTCATCTAGGTTTATGATATACTTTTTTTTTTACTTACCCATTTAATAATTTAAATTATGACTCTGTCTTCGTTCGTAAAATTGCATCAATTGAAACAAGGACCAATTATAGGATTATACTAAAGATCTTACATAAGATAGTTATAACCTTTATAGATTAGATAGTTTTATTAAAGGGTAATTTCTTTCAAAAGTTTATGTTCATTCTGCCTTCCTCAAGAAGTGTAACGAAATTTTTTTTTACAGAATTTCTTAGGAATATATTGATTCTGGTACTGCTTTAAAATGACTGAAGTGAAATGTTGATATTTGGAAATAGGATCTGACTGAATTGGAACTAATATTTATTGAGTATTCCGCGGAAGGCCTACCAAATCCATAAACTCTGGGTACGAATTCCTCTATGCATAACTATGGAAATAGGTTTGTTTGAATCTCGGCTATGAGGCTAAGGAATCGCGAGGGAAATGATAAGGAACGAACTTGAAATTGGAGAGGGAAGGTAAGGTACGCACATAAATATGTTGTTTTCAAAACAAATTATAAAATGGTATTCTTCTATCAGAGGGTAACAAATTGGATATTAACATTGAAAACATGTTGCATGTTATAGCAGTTCCCACTATAAATGAGTTACTATAACCAGTTGCGAACCTCCTAAGAATCCACAATTTTTAGAATAGACCCTTGAGGCTTCCCTGGTGTTATGCTGGAATTAAAGCAGTGGAAGTTTTGATTTCAATTCAATAGAGCAAGTGTCAATACCTAAAAAGATATCTTTAAAAATCTAATTCTTATAGTTCAAATATCAAATGATTATCGACCAGTATAAACCTCTTCTGGTAACGACATTTTCTGCGATTAGCGGTGCCCCAAGAATTTTTAATTTTTAAGCTACTATTTATACTTTATATTTATAATTAGATATGAATTGTTTTAATAATTTAAAAATTTTTTTAACTAAACTCAATCATTCAAATTTTTTAAAATTTTATGTCATATTTTGGATATGAAAGTTTTAACTGACACAAATTCTTTAAATATTGTTGTCATACATGGGAACGCTCAGCATGGATATTTATTAACAATTAACTATTTAACATTATTTTAATTGAAAAATATCTGATTAGAAAGCGTTAAGATCAAAAAAAAAATTTAAATAGAATTTTGGTATTTTATGTGGGTGCTCAACTTATTAAAAACAAAAAAAAAAAAATACACTACTAACATTATATGACCAATCGGAACATACATCATTTTAATAATTTACATCTCATCAATCAAATTTTACTACAAAAATTTTACTTAAAAGAAAAGTTTTTCCTTCCGCTGAGTAATTTTGAAGAAATTTTTGATGCAAACAAATTTTTTTTTTAATTACAAGTATTTGATAATAATGGGTTTACTGTATTTTCTCAGACATGATATCTTGTATATTAGACTTTGTAATTTTTAGTTCAGTTGTCAAGAGAATACTTGAATTGATTCAAAGACAAAGATTACTGCATCCTGTATAAGGTCTTTTAAATCACTTTATTTTAAAAGAAAACAATTAAAAGACTAAATTAAATACAATGTACAAGAGTTTTTTGGAGACATTAAAATGATTTTAATAATTTTTTTTTTCATTTCGCATGTCTAGAAGAAAACGTGGAGGCTTTTAAGAAAATTGGTAAAAAAAAAATTTTTTTTTAAAAGTCAAACAAACCTAAAATTTAAGAAAAAACGTAATGAAACAACAACAAAGTCGAAAAAACTGACTTTGTAATACCCTACGCCTGACAAAATAAATTTACACGAACACTGTTGTACCAAATCAGAAAACTGTTTTACCAAATTTTAAATTTACATCTTAATTAATTAAAGAAAATATACTTGTTAGATCTTGGGAAATTTCAAGGTTAGATCTTGGGTGGTTTGTGAATGGTACCTAAACCACTTTTGTGATTAGTAAAATGCAGTATAAATTTCATGAAGATAGCATAATTATGTTTTTGATTTATAGTGTTTACGAATGACTGAATGGATGGACACCTATGGACAAGTTGTTGGACACGGCTAACTCGACTCAGAAGGTGACACTTAGCCAAAATATATCTACTCTTTCTATATCGCGAGCTTAAAATGTTCACCATAAAATTTACCATAAAATGTTCACTAATTTTAAATTATCACTGTAAAATAATCAAGTGTAGAATAATCAAAAAAATTCAAACAGATGAACCCGAAAAATTTGCTTAAAAAATACGACTGAACTTATAGAGATAAAATCCAGAAATTTAATTATTATATAGATCAGACCCTTTTCGTAAGAAGAGCAGGTCAAGTTTGAGATTGTTAATACGCTCCACGACTGAAGTTATAAAATAAGGCAAAATGTTTGAAACCCCTGACAAATTTGTTAATTTGATTATTGAAGCTTAGGAAGCTAATTAAAACTACCTCCGAAAAGTCCACAGCTCTCTTACTTAACATTGTAGCATCACTTAAAGACAAAAGAAGGATCAAATCTGTTTAGAATATACCAAAAAAAACATCGGAAATTGATCAGAGTGACAAGTTGTTCAAACAAACCATCTTACATTCATATTTTTACCTTCATTCCAGATCTTATATTTTGATCCTCAGATATTTTTAGAGAAGACATGTCTGCTTACTTCAAATCATATTTATTTATACCACAAATTTTTGGTCAAATATGTGAAATATTATTTCTTTTCAATTTGTTCACATGGAATTATACGTGTGTTCTTTACAAAACAACACAAGTTTTCCATTCCAAAAGCCAAAAAACTAAATAATATATCTTGTTCTATTTGTTTTATATAAAAGCTTTTAATTTATTTCATTCATTCTATACATAATAATAGTATACAATATGTCAGTAAATATTACATATATAACAAAATATAAAAAAAAAACTCATACGATAAAGTTTGTTCTTTAAATAAAGAAACAATAAAAAATACATTTTACTTAGACCAGAAGTTCTCACTAAAATTTATTGATATGAGTATATGCATGCTTGGTATGCATGACCTAGTTCCTAATATCTTCATAAAATTTACGGATATTTTTCATTAAAAACAATTATTGTGTACCTATATATAAATGTTAGAAAGTAATTTAAACATACGTATATTTGCTATCAGTTACAAATTATTTTAGTGTCTCAGTTATTCTAAAATGAAGAGACTTCCTCCATTGGAAATATTTATAAAGTTTAATAACCTATATCTCTTCGTTCCAAACTTACGATATTGAGAAATGCAACCTTAACTGCTTTAATGGTTAGCATAAGCAAATCTTATGTCAATGGTGTATATTAGGACCAGAGCTCATCGGCAGCAAAATTCTATTACTTAAAGTTTGATATTAGATTTTTCAATAAGAAAGTTTTTTAATAATAGTAATTAATAGCAGTACTGTTTTCAATGTTATTGATTTGGGTTCTCGATATAATGATGTAATCTACTCAAATGTCCATTGGTTTTTAATGTGATCTATTAAGAACTTCATAAAAATTATCGATTTAAGTTCGTTTCATCCACAAAAAGGTTGGAATATCTTCAATGCAAGCTATAACTATGGTGTCTTCAATGATATTGCTGTGGGTTGTCGATTTATTAAGAACCCGATTAAACTAATCAAGTTTAATGAGATGGTATACAAAACAAGCAGGACATAATATAAAAAAATATAAAAACAATGAGTGTGCTCGACTAATACTACAGAGTAGAGAGGAAAATAAGGGCTTTCTTGAAAGAAATCCACTAAGAGGAAATACCGTTATTTTTAGACTCCTATGTTTATAAAGACAATAATGATTATGAATGCACCTGTTAATTTCATTACAAATGCAACTGTAATAGGAAACAGTTTTTCACGTACGAAACGTGTGTATACATTCTTACATACTTGATAAAGGTGCCTTTTTAAGTTGATTTTATAAATACGAAGGATAATATTTTAAAAAACTTGTTAACCTAAAAGATTATAGTCTTAAGGTATAAAATTCACTTTTGTTTGGAAAAAAACAAAAAATTCATAAAAACAAAAAACACCAAAAGCTAAAAATATTAATTCAGGAAGGAAAAACATATAAAATAAGTAGGTATATGAATGTATACATAAGTATTTAGATCAATGCATACACAGAGTGAAAAATAAAAACAATTATTTTTAATTTTAAAAAAAGGTTTTTCCCTTTAATTGTTAGAATTAAAAATTTTTATATGTGGAAAATGGCAAAAGTTTTCATGCAAATAAAAATAAAAACAAAAAAAATAAATTGAAAATATTTTATAAAGAAATAAATTTAAAATAATCATGTTTTAAACAATGAAATATGTAATATTTTAACATAAATTTATTATTGAACCTCATGTACTTATACATTTTAAAAATTCAACTTTATAATTAATTATTACAACTTATGATGAATAAAATATTTAAATAGATGGGAAATATATTTAATAATATCTAGTAGTAAATTTAAAGATTATTATTAGAAATTTAATGGTTCTTACAGTCCTGCGTTTAATTCGACCGGTGGCGTAGTGGCTAGGACGACAGTCTTTCTATCGAAGCATCTTGTCTTCAAACCTTGTTCAGATCATATCTATTTTTAAAAAAATATAGTGTATATCATAATAGTTTAATGTTAGAATCCAAATGTCAAATAGGCAAAGAATTATTACAATTTTTTATAGAATTTTTTTTTTTAGAATTATTATAATTATCTTTCAATATTTACAACTAATAAATAAACAAATTAAAGTTCAGCGTTGCACTGACGTTTTACACTGTGGACACAGTGTCTGGTCATTAAACCTTTTGTGTCTGGTCATTAAATCAATTGGAGTTTTACATTTTAAAATAACTGAGGGACGTTTCGAAAGCCTAACATTTGTCATTCGCTGCAGAAATTTAAAAACAGCGACAGCAATTACAGCTTAAGGTAAATTCCAAAAAGTAACGGTAAATCCTTCCTCTTTATGTGGAGGATGAAATAGACAAATTCATGCGATATTAATTTAAATATTGAATCGAATACAATTTGTCAGTTTTCATTATGTAATAAAACAATTGGATTTTTAATGAAAATGTTAAAGTAATAATGATCTCCTAGAGTGTTCTTGGGAATTTGATACATGTTTTATTATTATTTGAATTGTATTTTTGACTTTTGTTTTTTGTATTTAGCCGGAGACGACACAATATAGATCAAAAAATATTAATTTTTTTTCTTATTTTGGTGAATACAATTTCTCATCTTATTCACCATTTGAATAAGATTATGAAATATTCTCGTATTTATGTAATTATTCATATCTCATTTTTTCTGATTTAAATAATTTTGTTCAAAAAAAGTCATCTATTTTTCCAATTTTACTTTTGTGTTTTACAATTCCCACAGTTTTCTTCAAGTCTTTTCAAAATAAGTTTTACAAATTATTTTCTCTTGTATTTTCAACATTGAAAGGAAATTGAAAATTAAAAATAAAACTGTAAATTGATCCAAACAAATTTTTTTTTTTTTTTTTTCTTATTCGTTTTAAGTTTTTCTTTAAAAATTCTATTGATGGTGCTCCATGTGATTTTGACACTTAAAAAAAAATAATTTGTCCAAAAGAAAAAAACTACAAAACAAAAGTACAAAATACAAAAAAAAATAAAATCACTTTCATTAATAACTTTGATCCCTTCATTATTTTTAACAAAATATAGAAAATATTGTAATGTAAAGGTAATCCCACAGAGATTTTATTTTGGTGTTGTGATCTTACAATTTTTGCTGGATATACAAAAGCCACAGGTTTTTTCAATTGTTTTTAAAATAACATTTTTGATTCTTGGTGGATTAAAATATAATATTGCGTCTTGCTATCTCTTTCTTTTTCTAATTCTAAGACCAAAATTTATTTTAAGGTTGGTACTATGTGTAAACACCACACCACGCATATTAATGCGTGTTCATGAACCTAGAATGTACAATACTCTCTGATACATATTCCAGGGTTTCATTAATGTAGGTCTTCTTAATTTCTTCATCTGTTTAACAACAAAAATTATAGAGAGGTTTTACAAATTTTCTTATTTTTTGCTTTTTTTGAAGGAGGGAGGGAAAGAGTAGAAGAAATTAAAAAAGCATTGATGCCACCTACGTTACAAAACAAATTTTATCGATTGATTTTTAAAGAAAAAATCGGTTTTTCTGTTTTTGTTTGTCATCAATTTCTTTGGTGTTTTAGTCGTTGACGACGCATCAATTTGTAATAAGGTTGATGAATTCACACTTCTTGTGGCATAACAATTCTTTTGTTTTTTTTTTCTGTTTCAGATTCACTGTTGGTTATAATTTTTCTAAATTAGTTTATGAAACAAAAGATTAAAATGTTAAAAAACAACTTTTCGATTATTCGATGTTTAAAATAATCGAAAATTTTTTTAAACAAAAGAATTATAAAAATCATTATACAAAAGAAAATATAAGTTTTCTTTTTTAATTTAAAAAAAATTAGAGATTAAAAGATATTGAGGGTATCTATAGTATATTGTATTACAAAGTTGATGTTAGTCTCAACATGACTAAGATTGTTACATTCACTGTAATGCTGCTGTAATTAATTTGATAAGGAAATTATTTCCTTTTTAATAAAAACTTAAAGTATCAAATTCGTTAGTAGGTTTAATTTACATATTTTTTATATTATAAAAATTTGTAAATTCAATAAATTGACGAATTCCTTGTAGCTAGGTGACTTGATTTTAAGTTTATATTCAGAAGAAAGGTGGGAATTTTTGCTGCGTCTACCATTAAGTTATCATTTTCAGTAATCCCCAGCATCCTTAGAACTTGATATATGAACTAAGTTTCGTTCACTTTTCTCGTCTTTCAGATAGTAAAGTGAAGGATAAACAGTTAGAAGGCACGGTGGCTAGAGTACCGACTGCTGATCCTTCATTCGATGCAAGTATAAACAAATAATTTAATTGAATACTACAACTCACAGATACAGAAATACATTATAATCTATTGAAAATTTAAGACTAGTTTATAAACATGTCATAAGGCCAAATATTGTCTTATGTTTAAATTGTGTTCGGAAATTATTAGGAACAATTCTAATAAAAAGAATATAATATGTACCACCTGCTCCAACACGTACGTATGGTTAAGACTGGCTTATTATTCTGATAGTTGAAACAATCCCCACTTAAAAAAAAGTCATATGTCTTCAACTACAAAAAAAATCAAAGAAAATTCTCAACACTCAAGGGACGACCCTGGATCGAGTAATGTCCATATCTTACTCTGCTGTAATTAACTCGAAACCCACGTTAAGTATGTAACTCCTTGTCAACTCTTTTATTTAATAAAAATTAAGACTTAAAGTGATCCATATTAAGCCAAACACTTTAAGATTATCCAATGTCCACCAAACATTTAAAAACGAAAAACTTATTACAGGTATCCACAACTTTATTTGTACGAATTCTATTATTTGACATATTTGGTGATTGCTTTTAAAAATTTTTTAAAAAACTCATATATCTTAGACATTTTAAATTAAAGTATGGATATCTATTCTCCTAAGTTTAAATTCTTCAAAAACAAAAGCCAAAAAAATAATGGTTTCTATTAGTTATAGTCGCCACTCATCCAAATCCAAGTATGCGTATGTTAAAAAAAAAAAAAAAAAAAATTAGTGGCACACACCATACTATCAATATTGATGACTCCATTCAAGAGGAATTGAAAAATAAAAACAAAAACAAAAAATTGATTGAATTGTATGTTATGATAATGAAGACTTCCCAATAGGAACTAAAAAGAAACAGAAAACAACAAACAAATTAGAAACAAAATTTGAATAAGAATAGAAGAGATTTTGTTTTTTTTTTTTTTTTTTTTAACACGGATGAAAGACAGCACGTATCGATCGATTCAATAAAATGTATACTATGAGTATGTTCTATGTTAGGCGCGTAGGTGAAAAAAGATTTATGATTGTTAAAATGGATGAAAATTTTATTTCTACTTTTGTTTTTAATTGTTACTAGCTATCTTAAATCTGTCATTTTTTCAAATTGGTCACCTTATTTTACGATTTTTGTATTGTTGTTGTTGTTATATTTTTTTAATACCTTTATTTGAATTCACTTGCCTTGGTTTATTCTGGGCTATCACATTTTAAAATTTTTTTTTTTTGGAATAACATAATCTATAGTGTGTATAAATATTATCACTTAAGGTGTTGCATTGCATTGTTTTCGTGTTAATATAATTCTGTCCTCTGTGATAATTTGTATAGGCGATAGATTCGTATTTTATAGCACTGTCAATTTTTCCTTTTTATTTTTTTTTTTATATAATGAAAATATTTATGAAAAGAATTGAACTCTATTTAGACATTGTGTTTAATTATTAATGATGTCACTGTTTCAATATTAACTACTATATAAAAATATTCACAAAAACTGTGAGTTAATATCTTTAAATTTATTTCTGTCTAAAATGGTCTGACGGCAGTTTTGTTAAAAAAAATTTCCTAAATTATGATAAGATACGTTTGGAAAATTTCTGAAAACAAATTAGAGAATTGAGTCAGCAGAGGTTTTTAGTTTAATCATGTCAAGTTCTTTGGCTTTTATGTGTTCAAAGAATTCAAAAGTAAAATATCCAGTTAATGTAATAAAATAAGTGGGTTCATAATATTTTTGTTCTTCTCTGATGTTGATAAAAAGAATGATAATAAGTGTTTTAAGGTTTTGTTGGAATTGTATATAAGAATTGTTTGAGGTTAACTGGTAGTAAACTGTTTAAATGATATGGTGTACTAAAAACTTTAAAATGTTAATTGATAATCGTTCGATTGATGATTGAATCCCAAAATTCTAGGGTTCTTGGCGGCATGTTCTTAAGATAACATTAACTAATTGAAAATTGAAGAAGAAGAAGTAATTATTGGTAACGCAAATTTTTTATTTAATAAGCTGTGGTAAAATAAACTTAATGAATTTATTGGTTTTAATTAAAAATTTAACATTCAAAGTAAAGCTAAAATTTTGTAAATTGTATAAAACAATAAATTAATTAGGTAAAGTATAAGCAGTTAGAACCCTATAATAAATAGTAGGGTTAAGTTTTTAGAACTTATTGAATTATGATAGAGTAAAATTTACTTAAGTTTAATAGTTCAAATTATTTTTTTTCTAATAATCAATGATGATTACAAGCTAACAAAAGATATTTACTTCTCTATATTACAATTCAATTCTGTTTTTACTCTGCTTGGGAGCATAAGACCTCCGCTAGACATTTCATCGAACTGTTGTTTTTGCAAACTCTCAGATTATACCTATATTGAGTTAAAGCACATTATTATTGTTCTGCAGCAGATTTTACTTTAGCGACCACATCTTCTGGAGTTTTGCAGATTCCATTTCAAGGGCCATTTTCGCTGTCATCCTTGGTATTTTCGAAGTGTGTACCCTATCTAGCTCCATTTCTTTTTTCTTATTCGATACGCTATTGGTTCCTCTCCTGCTAAGTTTCATAAGTCTCTATTCGTGATTGTTCAAGACCAGGATGTCCCACATAATATGATTCTAAGGCATTTATTTATGAATGCTTGTTGCCAACTGTTTTTAGTATTTGAAATTAGTAAGGTCTCACTACCATACATTAGGATGCTTTTACGCATGCCCGGAAAATCTGTAGCTTGGTATTTCTGGAGATTTGTGAGTTTCTTTACACAGGTTGCAATCTTCCAATCTTCCTAACTTTCCACTGCTTCATTATAATGATGCCAAGGTAGCAGAAGTTATTGACATACTCAATTGTTTCACGATTTATTTGTGGTGTTGAGTAGTCCAGAATTGTCTTGCAATATTTTGTAGATGCTCTAATTTAACCTAGAAAATAAAGAGTTTAAGAAATTTTTTCTTGTAATAAACTTTTTAAATTCATTTTATTTGTTATCAATGCTAAACAATCTTAAAAATTACAGGTTAAAGTTGACAAACTTTCGATTCTGTACTTTCTTTGCTTGCATAATGCCTTGAATTTCTCTGCTGCTTGCTAGGCTTATTGAAATTAACGTTTAGTTCAAAAAAACGTCCAACCCCTTTCTTATTAAAGAACTCCACACTTTCCTTTTGATTAAAAGAACTGAAACATATCAAAATTTCTATTTAATAATGCAGATATAAATCAAAAAAATTATTTACATTTGTAAAAATCTAAACTTATTTGTCAAATTCAAACACTTTAGATCCAATTTTTTATTACAACCACTTGAAAACTTCAAAATCACACTCGAAAATTCCCTAGTAAGATAAATAACATCACTAAACATAAAAAAACTTCATTGAACTGATGGAATCCTTTCACTGAACTTATACAAAAAAAAAATGTAATTCAATATGTAAAAAACAATATTTGACGCATTTTTCTTTAAACTAAACTAATAAAAAAAAAAAAATAAAATATAAAGTGTAACAAAATTTATTTCATATGTTATTTTTCTATCACATCACCTTTATTATTTCTATCTCTTTCCTTCCTGGTTATGTATTATCTCATTCTACAATTTTTTTTTTTTTCCAAATAAATTTAACCTTTCAAACCTTGCATTCTTTCGTTCTCATTCTCTTACACTTACACTTTTTTATTTCATTTTTATAAATCACATAGCACTTAACCTAATCGAGAGCGAGCGTTATAAAAGAGTGTTCATGTTTTTGTTTTTTGTATTTTTTTATGTCAAAAAATATGTCAAAATTATTGTTGTGAATTTGATTTTAAACAAAAACAAAAATGAGTGATAGAATGAAAAAAAATCACAGTGTTTCTGTTCATCTTTTGACAAATTTACTGCAATTTTCAATTATTTATTTCTTCACATTTTTTTTTTTTTTTGCCGTTCACTTTTTTATTCTCCCGTGTGAATTATTACACATTTTTGGTTGTTGTTTTTTTTTTCCTTATTTTTTTTTGGAAATCGCATCCTTTTGTTTCTCTATCCTACTTTAAAGCTTTTTTTTTTGTTTTTGTTTTTTTATCATAGAATTTCTCACTTAATGTATGCTTGTGTATAAATGTGTTAAGTGCTATAATATTTTTTGTTTAAGTTTTTTTTTTTTACTTTTTTTGTTTTTTAGTGTAAAAAATGTGCTGAATATTTTTTTTGTGTTTTTGTGTGTGTATGTGTTTTTTATACCCGTGCATACATATATGAACATCGGGTATATTAAAATTACTCCTCCGTTTGTAACGCATCGAAATATAAGAGCTAGATATAGTGTCAAGGGTACGTATCGAATCAGCATCGAAAAGTGAATCAATCTAGCTATGTGTGTCCGTCCGTCCGTCCGTCCGTCCGTCCGTCCGTCAGCACGATAACTCAAAAACTATAAAAGCTAGAGTTCTGAAGCTTTCACAAAGTCATTTTTAGACAATTTCTAGGTTCCCTATTGTTTTTGGTTAAAATCGGACCAAGGCTTCGGGGAGCTGCCATACAACTTTTTTGCACCAATATGAATTTCTTCAAAACTATTTATACTACGGGGATGAAAATTACACACGGTTAGTTTTATAATGACTCCGGCACTTATGTGAAGTTTCAAAATGTTAGGGCCCCATTTTCGGGGGGCTGCCATACAACTTCCTTGCACCAATATGAATTTCTTCAAAACTAATTATACTACGCGGATGAAAATTACACACGGTTAGTTATATAATGAATCGAGCACTTATATGAAGTTTCAAAATGTTAGGGCCCCATTTTCGGGGGGCTGCCATACAACTTCTTTGCACCAATATGAATTTCTTCAAAACTAATTATACTACGAGGCTGAAAATTACACACGGTTAGTTATATAATGAACCGAGCACTTATATGAAGTTTCAAAATGTTAGGGCCCCATTTTCGGGGGGCTGCCATACAAAGTTTTCGATTCAATAACTTTGAATCTAATGAAAGTACAAGGTTAAAATTAAAATTGGGCAGATAAATTAATAGGGCAAGTTACTTGGCAAAGTTGGACATCACTCGGACCTTCGGACTTTTAGGGTGGGCCAATTTTTTTTTTTTTGTTTTCTTTTTTTTTAATTTTTTTTTTTTTTTTAAGCTAAAGTTATGGGACAATGAATGAAAATTTTTTTTGTTTTGTGATTTTTTTTTTTTTTTGTTAATTTTTTTTTTTTTTTGTACGTCAAAATTATGGGGTAATGAGTTAAATGTATAAGGGAAGTAAATTACGGTTTATTTTATACACCATAGTGGGTATGCACGGGTATCTAAAAGTTGACAAGGGCAACTATAATCTTCCTCGTTTTATCCGGAATGTAACTCATAATATTATCGGATGTCTTTTTGCTTTTATAAAGTTTATAAAGTTGAAGTTTTCATTTGAAGCAGTTTAAGGAAATTGAAAATATGCCAAGTGGTTGTTTTTTAGAACTTTAAAATGAAAGTGTTAAATCAAAAGGAATATATAAAAAAAAAATTGTAATAATTTAATAGAGTAGAATAATATATTTCTTGTGTATGTGTGTATCTTAATATTTAATTGTTTTTAATTTCAGAGCATTTTTTTTATTTAAAGTTTTGATGCTCTATTTCTTTTGTATTGCATTTGGATCTACGCTTCTACGTGTATAATTATATTCGAGAAAAAATGGAATAAATCTTTAATTCGTCTGAATTTAGATGACTAGGCTTTTAAAGTTTCAACGAAGTTTTTGAAAAACTATCAAGAAATCCGCTAGGTTTTACATATAACAAATATAAATTATCTATTAACTAATATAACAAAAATTTGTTACTAGCTCAATTTGTCAGACTGGTTCGTTGCCATAGGACTTACCTCAATTTTCTTTTCCTTCTCCGCTGCCGAATTCCAAATCTTGAAATAAAAACTGTAATTCTGGTAGAAGTTCCTTTAGGAATTTCATACCTCAATTACATACGATATCCGTTGATTTTTCTCTAGGTCTAAAGTTCTTATTAAATCCATTTATTTATGGTTAATAATGAATGCATTATAGCTCTATGAAGAAAAGAAACAGATTGTGAGTCACTTAATTAATTGTTATGATAACCAAAAGCTACTAAAAAACACTCAAAAATTTTCAACCTTTTACAAAGAATTTCTAATTGCAAAAATTTTATAGTATTTATTACTGTAACTTTTAGCATGCTTTTTCCTCTTTAAAATAAAGACTTCCTTTTAACAAAAGGTTAATAAAGATGCTGGATTAAAGCTAAAAAAAAATTTTACAAATTAATTTTCAAAAATCTCAAAAAAATACACTACCTAATTTCACAAAAATTTATCTTTAATTCCAAATTTCAATTTACCTTAAATTTTTATTTGAGCAAAAGTTCATTGAACGAACTTGACACTTTCCCATGTATAATGCACCCTTAAAACACTCATTTTAAGTTTCACTCAAATTAAAACTTTTATATGTAGGTAAAAAAAATTTGTTTACTTAATTTTCCTTTGTTATCGTTTCTATTTACTTAACATTATAATTCACAAAGAAATACAGAATTGTTATAATTACAATAGAATCATTAGGTACATCCCTACTATACATGAATGCATCAAAAGTGTTCCAATTTTTCTGTTCCCCATGCATACCTAAACTTTTTGTTAAAGCTTCAGATATTGTAACCAAAAACGGTAAAATAAAACAAAAGCCATTACATGTTTAAGTGATAAAATCGCGATTTGTTATATTAATAATTTTTACAAAATAATACAGTACTGTGTACAGTAGGAAGCAAAAGTTGAAGACTGCCATAATTAAAGTAAAAAATGTATATGTTTCATTGAACTACAAGTTATCTCCTTGTTTTGATATAGAATCCGTTTCTATACTTTTCTTAGTCTTACTAGTCTTAGTTATTATGCAGCGTAAGCAGTTCGGATGGTAATCTTATTATTCGACGACAGGTGGCTACGAAATGGGTGAGTTTTTAAGAAAAAACTTTTTCTACCGTCCAGCTAAATTTTCCAGATGCATTTTGAAAATTTTCATCACCTTTAGGAAAACAAATAGAATTCTGTGAGATAACTGTACAGTAAGAAAGTGGCAGGCGCAACGGAGGATATTTCAAGTACTTGAGGTATTTTAAGAAATAGACTTAAAGTTTCCGAACGAAATCGAACTTCACAATATTAGTATAATATTTAAGGTACTAATACAGTAAAAGCAGCACTAGTGAATAAGGTGCTTGGCACGTGTTTTGTTAATACGAGGAGCACATTGATCCAACTTGATTGGAAGTCTAATATCTCGAATGTTAGAAGATACCCTATTTGCAAACACAGTTTAAAAATTAATGACACTATGATTTCCTTCGTTAAATATAAAATTACCTACTAAAAAAACTATTTGGGACTTCATAAAAATTTTTACATACTCTTTTAGTCAAATGTGTTTGGATTAAAAATAATTTACCTGTTTAAATTCATTTCATAAAATTTTTATAATTCAAAAAAATTAACTTTAAAAATGATGCTTCTACATAGAATAAATCTTTTTGAAGTATTACTCATTATATTGTTTAAAGCTATTTACGGTAAAAAAAATAACAGAAGCACTCATTTTTAATTGTGTTTATATTTCTTCTCCACATATCCTTCACCGTTATTTTACTTTTGCTCCAATTCAAGGTAACCATATATAAAAAACTTATATAATATCCTTCTTTTTAGTTTAGTTTTTATTACATATATTAGTGTCACACCTTTAAGCGTGTTGTTTCATTTTTGTTTTTGTTGTTGTCTTTTTCATAAAATTAACTGTTTTAGATAACGTTTGTTTACGTATTCCCTTTAAGGAATTAAAAATAGGCATGCAGTTTTTTTTTTTTTTTTGTTTTTTTTAGTTTCAATATAAAATATAAAGTATTCATACAACATTTCACAAAATATAATATGTTCCTTTTTGGACAGGTGGAGGGATGTTGAAGTTAAAAAAACAAAACAATGTGAAGTAGAACACGATAAAAGCCTCAACCCTTCCTGAATATACAAATTTTACCACCTGGGAAGTTAAAATAGGTAATTGGAAAAATATCCATATGATCTTATAACTGAATTTTAAATTTGATGCAATAAAGTGATATCCTTCTGGAAGAATTAGGTACGCAAGGATAGGTGTATATGATCCATTTTTCAGTTTTCAATGGATCACTTACATCTATCTTTTAAAAATCTGTAAATTTCTTTTAAAAATTATAATAGAATTTTTTACTTTTCAGACATAGCGCGGAAAAATGTTTCAGTTCCTGGTAGTGACACAGCGTAAGGCAACTCACAATTACTTTTTACAAAAAATAGTAGATATCGAGATGTTAGCATGAATTGGCTAGATCGTTCAGCTTTAAATCTCTTAGGGTGTTGCAGAGTCCAGTGTTTTCTACATGGGAAGAAAACACTTCTGCAAAAAAAAAGTGAAGCCGACATGTTATCATACCGAAATGCATACGAAAATTTAATAAATAAAAAAAGTAGCATTTAAACTCAGGGGCGTGCAGCTTTTACTAACTATTAACTTGGTTTACTGAAGAATTCCTTAACTAGAAGTCGTCGAAAATTGTGACTAATTTAACTGATTTCATCATAGAAATGACACAGTAGGAGGAAACGAAACATATGAATAAAACGTTTTAGGGCATTTGAAGCACTATAAGCTACATCTACCTATCATGACTTTTGGCAAATAACTTTTACATTAATTAATTCGAAATCTCTTTTCTAATAGTTAAAATGTTTTTAAAGAAAATAATAATTTCAGGTCAAAATATTTTTAATATGATGACATTATGAAATTTATTTTGAATGTTAGAATTGCCCACCCCTTAAATACAAATATACATATCTACAATCTAACATCTCATAGTTTTTAAAACAAGTGACATGTATAAATATTTTAAAAATAAACAAAAAAAATATAAACAGGCAGACTAGGACATTTTAGCCATTTGATTTCATGACGTTATTTTACATTTTAATATTTATATTATGCGTATATATGTTAACATATATCGTATTAATTCTTCGTTGATTTTCTATGTCTTTCTTTTTCACTTTTTTTTTTTCTCCTTTATAACTTTATTTTCATTTATAAAAAAATCAAGAATGAATGAATCAAGGTAAAAAACTGTAACAGCAGGTGAGTTTATAATCAGCAGGTGGTAAAGAATGCAAAATAATTACACATTTTTTTTTGTGGAATAAATGCGTGAAAATAAAGATGGGGTAGAATGAAAAGGAGAGAAGAAATGATGCATGAGTGAGAAGGATAAAGAAAATTTTATATAACGTGTACATAATATAAAGAATTTAAATTGTTTTTTTTTATTACTTTTTTTGTTACATATTATTTCGCAAATAAAGAAATGATTTTAAAGTGTGTGATTGCTAAAATTTTCTAAGCATTATGCAATTCAAAATAGGTTGGAGTGTAATAGAGAATTTAACAGGCAAATTTTGATTTTTTTGAAATTTTCGAATAACTAATGGTTCTTTTGTTAAAAGTCAATAATTTTAGGATCATCTGCAGATGCCTTTTGCATTTGATTAACAATACATCATTGTTGACGATTCTTACAGTAGAAATATAAAAATTGCGAACTTGGTTTAATTTTCTAAAATTTTGACAACCAAACAGTTTTCGAATTTCTGATTGACTAGTCAAAAATCTTCGTCGTGATTTTGACGTTTTAGAAACAAACCTCTAACAAAGTTTCAAACGATGGCAAAATTTTAATGTGAAATACATGGTTTATATTTTCGAATTTTATGCTAATCTTAGATCAGCATCATCTAAGGTTCTTTACTGATCCTACGAGATCCTTTGATTATTTTAACTATTTAATATTTTGAAGCATAATCCATATTTTAATTTTCAATAACAAAAAATGTTCTAAAATAGTTCTGGCGTTTTGAGAAATGCCTAAAGGAAATACCGTTATTTTTAATTTTTTTACATGAATTTTGAAGATATCTCAAAGTTGATGGGAATCAACAATTATGTAAGAAATATATTTCAATCAGGATAATGAAAATTTGCAAATTTATTTTTTCGTTGTTCTGTAATTCTTTTTAGTATCCGATTTTTATTTTTTCTCTTGTGTTATTTTTATTGAAACACAATTAACATATCTTAAGCGAGCTGATCACCCACTGCTAAATTATTTAATTTATCTTTGCAGAGAAAAAATGTTAACTGTTTTATTATTTTAATACATAATTTAAATCGAAACTTCATAAAAATTAACAAAATTAAAATTACTTAATTAAAAAATAACCTTAACTAATTTCATAATTTTTGAACTATACAAAGTTTTTATAGGCCATGAATTTGTATTGACTTTTTTTCACAATTATATAGTTGAAACTATGTTGCAATTTTTAATTAAAATTGAAAAAAACGGACAAAAAGAAAATATTAAGTACTTCTTTTTCATTTTACAGGTTATTAAGGTTTAAGGTTGTTTTTACGATCATTTTTATTTGAATGAAGATAATATAGGAGTGTTTTGAAGTGATTACATGTTATATAGGATTAAGAGCTATAAAAACTTATATTTAGATAATTTTAGGTGATTTTGAATTTTTAACTTAGCTGGTTTATAAAATTGAGCGAAGCTATTTTTTATAATTATGAGGTAATATTGTTTTCAATATCCTGCTTAAAAATCCATTTAAGAAGTTAGCACTAGAAATAAATTGAAAAGCTGAAGATATGTATACCAAAATAGACTCAAATTAATGAAAAATGTGAATCAATATTCAATTTAGCTAAATTTTTATACTGATCACTGATTCCATATTGGTTTAATAAAGAGCCGCTAAAATGTAGTTACTTATTTCGGTCCGCCCATAATATTGTTATGGTGTTACCAAATTTATTCGGAATTTCTAATTTACTATCAAATCCTCCAACATGACGCAATTTATATCAATTATATCCCATATCTTGAAAAATGTCACATAACTTAGTTTGGTAAATCTATGTCTTCAGTAAATCTCCCAGTTGTTCCCTTGGTCCAAATAATCTCCCAGTTAGAATGGCGCGATGGATTTTTAAAAATAGACCAAAATGTACAGCCTTATTTTTGCATCAATTAAAAATTGATTACTAATTTTAATTCTGTTATTTGTTACAAAGAATCTGATATATGAATCGTAAAATAACACTTTTAAAACATATTTAAGATCTGATATCATCATAACTTTTCAAACTTTGAACAACAAAATTAATTAATAATGCGGTTTTTTAAAATCGATAAAATTTTTTTATTCTGAATTTTTATTTGATATTTAATAATAATAGAATCTATACAATTCTTCTAGGCTTTTTGTATTTAAAAAAAAACTAAACAATACATTCTAAATTCTAATAAAGTTTTTTTAAGTCAAAATTTTAAAAACCTACTATAAAATATTTTTATTTTGTTTCAAATTCAAACCTGAAAAATAAAACCACTAACTTTAACCTTTTATTTAATTTTGTTTTTAATTTTAATTTCAAAAAAATTATTAGACATAACTATTAAAGAATCAAAAACTTTTTATAATAAGTTAAAGTTTTACCGTTAATAGAATAGGAGAGTATAGTTTTTACTAAGTTTCTTTGAAGAATGTTATATAAACTTTTATAATGTCATTTCACTAGTTAAATTATGTCTCATAAATTGATCAATAAAATGTACAATAAAATTTGTTAATGTGAAGCACGCCTTACTTTTAAAGTGTTTTTCATAGGATAAGATATAATTGATTATTTCAGATCTTATTTGCTTCAATTTTTTAACTTAAGTATTTAACTGCAGAATCTCGAGAAAATATTGGAAGAGTGTCCTCGGAATGATATCAATGAGAACGATGAATTAACCCGAATTAAACAGCGTTAAGATTTTAAAACATAGATCGCAGACACTGAATACAACTGCAGAAAGTCTTTGGAATGTCATATAGAGTGTAATGGAGAGATGTTTAATAACTTTTTAAATTTATTTATATTTTTTATTTTTATTTCAGAATTTTGTGAAAACAAATTGGGGAATTGGAAATGGAACAGTACACAACAGAACAGCGATAAAAAATTACGAAAAGTTATGGAAAATGAACTGGAAAGAACACGAATGTGCGAAGCTGAAAATGGTCACCACTTGCGGCATATAATTTTTCTTCTTAAGCTAAAAATATTCCCTGTTTCACAAAAAAATAATAATAATAATTAACCATTAAATAAAAAAGTTATTAAACATTCAAACCATATCGGTCGTTTTGCGCCAACTTGTATTGCAAGCGTAAAATTCTTCCAGACTAAAGTTTCTTCAAAAAGCACAATTGAATCGTTAGACGCTTCAAATAAATTCCAATATATTTTTCTAAAAAATAGTCATTTTTTATTTAGACAAACTTAAAAAAAAAAGAAATTGACTAAGAAGTATAAAAATTAAAACCACAAAATATCGGCTCATAAAACACATTTTTTTTACATAATTATGTAGATTTTATTTACTACTATAAAGTTTTCAACTAATAAACTGATCCGCAATCAATTATTTCCTATCCACACTATATTCACAATTTATTTTTATTTTGTTGTTGTTTTTTTTATTTAAAACATACATTTAATTTTAGTTACCTACTCGTATAGACCATATGTGCTTTGGTAATTTTATTACCTTAAAAAGTTTACTATTACGGTTCCGGTAATTAAAATGAACAAACATACAAACTAAAAAAAAGCCGAACAGTAAAACCTTTTATATACTTATTATTGTAAAATAGTCACTTGTATAGTAATACGTTTGTCAGAGTGTATACAAGAATAATTCGAATAATGTCTTTGGTAAAAAAAGAGCCATATCATCAAATTACCACCACAATAAAATTTTATAGAATATAATAATAAAAAAACTTTAGAATAGTAACAAAATAACGTAATAAATAGTATTAAAAAAGTTAGTTAAATAAATTTAATTTGAATTAAAATTTAATATGTCCCGCATATAATGTGAATAATCATTCTATCAATGAACTGTTAAATTTCAACACATTTTTTGGGTTCTGAATAGGTTTAAATTACAAAATGGTTAAATTTATGAATAGGAATTGGGGTCGATATTAATTGGAAAGGCGTAAGCTGCACAGATATTTCAAATCATCTTCAGAAATAATCTTTGCCAATTATCACCTACTCTTTTGATTTTTATCAATGATTTTATTTCTTCCATTCTGTATCTAGTCCACACTCTTCTCTTCTTTTGATTTTTATCAATGATTTTCTTTCTTCCATCCTGTGTCTAATCCACAGTTTCACTGACGAAAGTACTCTAGTGGCATCATACGCCTTCTTAAAGAACTCAAATGCCACTTCTTCAAATGCCACTTCAATCTAAAGAGAAATCTGATGGCTATCTCAGTCAACCAAGCAAAAAGAACTTAAAAAGAAAAAAACTGTCACATCTCTTGTAAAAGAGATCAAATCACCCCTATTCCGAGATTGACAAACGTCTTGCAGCGGTCGAAAGTCTAAATCTCTTAATCCAAAAATGTTATGGAATGAGCATATTTTTGATGTAACTATGAACGCTGCCAATATTTGGGTATTTCTCTCTCCGTTGTAAAGCATAATTGTCTTTATTGAAACTTTAACTATTTTTCATAGATTCTTGTAGGTATCGACATTTCTTCTGATGAACTAAAATCAAGAATGCCTCCTTATAAACAATTCCAGCGTAACTGTAGTAAGGCTTCAAGTGTTCTTTTCTGCACAGTGGGAATTCCTAGGTGGTTGAAAGCTGGTTATATGGAAAATCATTAATTGTGAGAATTGATAGAATATTGAACATGATTCCAACTAATGTGTTCCCCCCTGATGAAATATACGATTATACAATTTAAAATGTTTCAAAAAAACTAAGCCCGAGCCTGGAAGGAATTAGTTCCTAGAAAGAATTCTAAGAAAAACTAAAGGTTAAAACGTCTACAGATTAAAATACTTTTTCAAATTAAAAGAAAAGCGTATAGTGATATTTTAATTTATCGGAATTATACATACTCGTTGCTAGTAGAAGAAAAACATCACCGTTGCAGTTAATGTCTTTCACAAAATATAAGTAAATTTTTTACATTAACCGGTACCTATTCGAATGATATTAAAATCAATTTATTCTACGAGTACAAGAAGTTTAATGGATTTTTAAATAGTTCCTAATATTGATGTTATATGATTTCTATTCAATAATTCTTTACTAACACTATATAGAATTCCATAACACATGATAATAAGCAGAAAACATCGTTCCGGAGTACAAAATACAACACTTTTTTGCGTGGACTGGACTCTTAAAAAAAAAACATGACGAGTTATTGAAAAATATTTGAAAAATTTATGTAGGTATACGTCTGGTACATGGTATATGTATATATATTGTCGTCAGAATAGATGTTAGATTCCTTGTTTAATTTTTTTTTTCTATGCCTTATTAAAAACGTTTGTTCTGCGTTTTTCTTTATGTTGTTGAATTGTGAACATCATGTTTTAATATTAATATTATAATACGAATATTTATAACCATTAAAGAAATGTAAATATGTACTTGTACAAACATAATACCTTATATACAAACATTGAACATATAAAATTGAAAAGAGAAATAAACCGCGACGCATCATCAGATTTGCGGTTTTTAAACAAGCATGTTTATATTTTACATCAAGTTATTAGCATCGATGCATGATATATTATAGTTAATTTAAATATTGGCGGATGTTACATACAAAATGCATCCATTATTATTTATTTTATTTATTGGGTAGAGGTAGACTATAACAACAAACACAATTTAGAATAGAATTCATGATGAGAGGAAGGAATTTATAGGTGGGACGTAGTATGGCAAAGTAATAGTATAACAAAGAGCAACCTGTCGGGCTAATTTGAATATTTTTAATTTTGTTTTTTCTTTTTAGTTTTTTTTTTTTTTAAATGATTGTTTGTACCTATTATGGGCATAGGAAAAAAAACTAAAACAAGAGCAGATTATTGTCTTAAACATCGCACCTCAATACCACATATTATTATTATTTTATTGAATTTGGATTTTTTTTTTTGGATTTTGTTATGTATTTAATACATGAATTTCTACACATAATATTGTATGTAATATATTTAGTATTATTTAACATATAATTTATGATGTTGTTCAAGCTTTTAGAGGGCTAATAACAAGATTTTACGCATACGATATTATGTGTACCTTAGTACCTACTTAAATTTATGTAACAACGTTTTTCCAACAATTTTAATAAGCGCAGAAAAAAAAGTTTATTGGGCGAATCAAGATGCAATCAATGGTAGAAAAAAAAATACATAATTATTTTTTAAATATTATTGAATATTAAATAGAATTTTCTTACTTCTTTTCATGTTTTTTTCCTTTAAGTTATGATACTCGTATATGAACATATGTTCCAAGTGTGTACTAAATTTGCCATTTCGTTAGTGACGAAGTGAGGGATAGCGAGGCATGTGCGTGGTTTTGGGTTGGTAGATGCAGACACAAAGGTGTGAATCATAAATTCGTTTTTCTGTAGGAGTCGCAATCGCTGTTGAAAACCAGTTAGTTTGCTGAACGGCGTGGTTAGTCTAGTATAGCTGTTTCGAGTAGATGCTATACAACCTTTAAAAAATTAATATATTATAATTAATATATGAAATTTTGTCAAAAATTGTTATCATAAATGGCCAACACCTGAATATAATATTGTCGGTGTAGTGAAAGAGGTTCGAAGAGCTGCCTATTGTGTATAATTCAAATTATGCCAAAAATAAATAACGTTTGATATAATGTTTATATTACGTTCATTATACGAGTACCCTAGAATCAGTCTACTCTACTCTTTTTTTCAAAGATTATTAACATGATATTATAATTGGATTTGTTTTTTTCTTTTTTAAAGGTGTTAAATGCAATTTGTGGAGTGAACGCATGGGCAGAGTGATATTAAGTGCCAACTATAATAGTCTATATCCAATCTAGTCTCGGTTCAATCGAATTCGAACCTAAAAAAATTACGTTGGAAAGTGAATTAGATTGAAAGAATGAATAGCAAATCAGAGGCTACTGTTTTGACTCTTAAAACTCTACTCTGGGAATTTTTTTTCAGAATACTGCTAGGTTGATTCAATAAAGACTAGATGTTCATATTTTTTTTTTAAAATTACCATCATTCAGTCAACTATTCTTAAAACTATACTTGATTAACGAAATTATGCTAACCTAAGTTCAGTAGATGAGAATTAATGAAATAATTGCATCGTTAATTGACTCATAATTCTAATGAAATATTTCTGTATTCCTTTATTGGCGCAAGTCTTTATTTGTTAATTTCGATTAAGTTAATCACGATTAACGAAAAAAAAAATTTAAATTGTTTATAATATCAGTTAACTTATTAACTGGATTTCCCAACAAAGTAATTAAAACATAAACTTGTTTCTTATTCAGAACAACTACCTAATAACATAAGGCGTAAAATTGTAAATTAGAGAATTAGAGAGATACAAAGATTAGAAAATTGGTATAATTAATAAAAGAAATGCCCATATTTAAGTAAACATATTATGGTAATGATTTAATGTATTTAATTGCATTTTGCAAATTACTTTTAGCACTTAGTTATAATTATGCATTCACTTTATGCAACATAAACTGAATTCCTTAGAAAACAACAACATTTTTAAAAGTATTTTCTCATTTAGTTTTAAATTTAACGATGCGTTCCCATTTAAAAACAAAACAATTCCAATTTGCTTTTTTGTTTTTACCTGTTCTTTAGCTTAAGATATTTAATCGATTTAATTTTTACTATTATGTGCACGTGTAATAATTTAAAATTCAATTTGAAAAGGTAAAAAACTTATTTTCTAATTTCGTCCTTTTTTTCTTTTGTGTCCCACAGTAAGTGTCTAACGATAAAAATTGAAATTCTCTGAAAAATTATTAAGAAATAAACACTTCTGTCCGGGAATAAATATACTAGGAGATTTTTTCAATACCTTAGACTATATTTTTATATCTTTTAATCAATTTAGGTAGTCCTAGTCAGGCTTAGTATTGATTGAAGAAAATGGAAAAATGATTTCAATTTTTTTTTTGTATTTTTAGTTACGGTTCATTAAATTTTTTACGTTTGCGTATATTTTATGGAGGGATTCGCGTGGGTTTTTTCTCTACTCTGTTCTTTTGTTTTAAGTTTGTAATAAAATTTTTTTTTTAATATTAATAAATATTTTAAAGTTCAATAAGAAAAAAGGTACTTTGAAGAAAAGATGAGAAAAATAAAATCATTTGAGAAAATTTGTACCACAAAAAAAATAAAATCATAAATTTTCCTTCAGTTTTGTTATTTCTTATCAACAGAAACCACAGGGTTCCCTTGTATTATTTCTATATTAAATTCAACATAAGTATATTGATTAATATTTTATTTTGGAAAAAAAACTAAGGGAAAACAGTAAATTTATACAAGTTTAGGTTCTACTAAAAGTGCAAAAATGAAAGTTTTAGAAATTATAAAAAACTACAGGAGTTTGCGAACGAGGAAGTATTGACAGGGATTATATAAGTGTTACAGCATAAAAATTATAAATAAACTGAAGAAATCGTTGCGTAGATTTATTTATTTAATATTTATTGCAATTATCTTCTATCAGCCATTTCCTCAAAACTCTTTAAGTTCCGGTGAATTTCTAAGTGTGGCAGCTTTGTACCTGATTATATGGAAATGACAACTTACTTAATCATAGATAGAGTTATGTTATTAATATTCCAATGAATTACCCAAAATATTTAGTTAAGAATATCTTACAAATAATGTAAAGACTTTTAGAAATCACTGCTGGAAGTTTATTTTGGAGCTGCGATAAGTGGTAAGAGCGTCGATACGAGCACAGCGTAGAAAATTTATATTGTTTATCGATGATCAAAGCGATGCTTCAATATAAACATCTCAATTTAAATCTTGTAAATGGTTTTCTTTGCAATACTCTTTTCGACGCTCTTATCATTTATGACAGCTCCAACATAAATGCACCTTTATTCCAAAGACCAAGGAGTTTTAAATTTAGTGACGCGAAGACAAATTCATAAATAACATTAAGAATAATTCATTAAATATCTAAAGATTTTTTTGGAAAACGAGTATTTATTTCTAGAATCCACTACTGTCAGCAAATTATTATGCCATAGTTTTAAAAGAAACTATTCTTCAGACTTTTAAATTCCCACATTATTTCATAGTTCAACATTTAAGGATTACTTTCTATTTATATGTAGTTTTTTTATAGTTTATATTTTATTTTACTGACAATTTTATGACTTTTCTGTTAAATTTTTGTATTAATCTTATACATTTTTAGGGAAACTGTCCATTTTTTTTTATATATTTGTCTCTTTTTCTCATTCATTATACAACATATTATATTTTATACTCATCAATTTCATTGAAATGTCAAAAACATAGAAATGACATAAATTTATTTTATTTTATTTATATTTATATTTGTAAATCATTGCATGCCTCCTACATTTCAAAAAACAAAAAAAAAAATTTTTATTACCATTTTTAAAACAGAAGAGATCAGATTAACAAATTTTTTAAAACAAAAACTCTTTAGGAATCCTTAAAAAAAAAATTTGTTCGTTAATTTTTATCAGTATTTGACATTTTTAAGATTGCCATTTAAAATAATTTTGACTTCAAAAATTTCAAGTTCAAGTTAAATACAGTTTAAGGGTCATAAAAACGGCTAGGAAGCAAATCATTCATTTTTGCAGGTAACAATATAATTACAAAAACAAAATTTAAAAACAATTTGACTTAAAACAAATAACAAATTTTATGATATACAATGGGATGGTTTTTGTTATTGTTTATATATAATAGAAGGATACATCCTACGTGTCCTTTTTAAAGGTCTTTAAAAAAAAACGATAAGAATAAAAAAAGGAAGATTTCAAAATGTCTAAATAGTAACTAATTGAGTTATTTGAAAATTCTTAGGCGTACGCAATTCACATATTGCGTTTGTTTCATTAATAGCAAAATGAAAAATAATGAACTAGAGACAGAAGTCAAAATTAATACCGTTATGGGAACTGTGGTTATTTGACTACAGATACGCGATGTTTTGTTAGAAGCCTTATTGCGATGCCCCAATACAATATTTTCCGCGAAACCAATACTTTGTATTACCAATAATTAGGTAAATAGTGGGGTATCGTCAATAGTAAGGCTAGGTTCATAGATGGAACAAATTGGACTACATGTTTCTGGAGGCTTCGATTCAAAAAGCCCAAACATTTCGATATATTTGCAGTTCTAATCGTCGGAATGAGCTGAAATTTACTGCATAGGCTATTGGTGGGTATACATGAAGAGTAGTCCTCATCAATTGATTCTAGTATCATGGGGTCTAGAAATTCTAGGAATTTCGGATATGTCAAACTTTAATAATTCATTAAAATCTCAACCGATCTTAAAGAAACTTGGTATAAATGCTTGTTTTGCCAAAATAAAAAATGACTTCCAAAAATGGGCCTAATTGGACCACGCTTATACCATCCATCTTCGGATTTTTTTCTACGATAGCCAGATAGACAAACGTTATTTCAAAATGCATCATTTATTAAATTACAAAATTTAAATAAAAATATCGTACATGTGTATTGGCGCCTAAAAAGAGCAATTTATCGAATAAAATAATTTCTTTTTTTTTTAAAGAAACAAGACTTTATCTGAAAATCAGCAGGCGATTTACTCTTGAAATTTAATTCCTCTTGATAGGTTCAATTTTAGCCCTAAATATATGGAAAAAAAAAATTCACGTTGCTAAACATTTTCACATTTTGTACAAAAATACAAAATAATAAAAATAAAAATTAAAAACGTGCGTCTTTAGAACAAAAAAAGTAATAAAAATAAACAAAAAACGTTTTTCTTCGAAATTTAATTTTAAATTCAAAAACTTTTGAAAAACAAAAAAAAACAAAAAACGTGCATATGTGGTAACATTAGAAGGAAATAAGTGGCAATCTAAAATAAGAAAATCTTAAAATATGAAAAAAATTATTAAAAGATACAAATATAAAAAAAGATATAAGTATTAGCTATTTTTATTTCAAAGTAAATATTTTTATAATTTGTCTTCAGTTTTTTTTTATTATTATTATTATTATTTTAATAATCCTTAGAGTCCTTGAAGTTACTTAAGAAGCAATTATGTCACTTCTTAAGAATTTTTTTTATTGAACAGAAGTCATTTTTATTTTATGGCTTGCGACACAGGATTTTAAAATCAAAAATACAAATCGATTTTTTATGATACAGTTTTTTTTTTTAAATACATTCAATTTAAGATACCGAAGATCTAATACTCAATGACTTTGTTAATTTATTATCCTTTTATATGAAATACTTAACAAATTATCTTATCCTGTTTTTTTATTTCCCGCAGGGTGATTGTCTAAGGTATTTTAAGTAAGACAACATTTTAGATTTTGTTGCTGAAACAAAAAGCATTTATCTACAATTGATTCAACAATTTCATTTCGTTCAGATTACAGCATCCTGTGCTCCATGAAGCATTCTCAGTTTAGTACTATCTAAATCAACAATTTCATTTCATTCAGATTACAGCATCCTGTGCCCCATGCAGCTTCGTCAGTTTAGTACTACCTAAATCAACAATTTCATTAAGTTCAGACTCCAATACCCTGTGCTTCATCTAGCATGCTGTGTTTAGTACTATAAAATCTAAATCAACAAATTCAGTTACATCAGATTCCAGCATCTTGTGTTTAGTAGTATCTAGAATAATAGCTCATATAGTTCAAAATACAGTGTCCTGCACACCATCTGAATCAAAAGCATTAAAAAAACCCAGAGACAAGTGCCCTTAAGTAAACTGCAGCAAGAACCAGCCTTAAAGCTCTACAAAGCACTGTAGTTTTCGAAATAAATCTAAAACGAATTCTGAAAAGAAATATGGTTCTGAAAATCCAAAAGTTGGAAATAATAAATTTGATTAATTATTTTAATCAAACAAAATAATTAAACAAAAGCTTATTATTAAAAGATGACACTGTTTTTCAATTCCAATCAGTTACCCTATGAATACCTATAAGTAAAAGAATACTCCGTTATTTTATCAATATTAAAATTCAAACACGTTTCATTTACTTTATATCAATTTTTCATACATTAACCTCAGTTCTCAAAATGAATATACCTACAGAACTCACAATACTATCTATAATAACAATTATTGGAGGAACTTATTACAAAATGAATACAAAATAGACTTTCAAATTTTACCAGGAAAATAAAAAAAATGTAGAACAAGGAAAAGCCTTTATTGGAAAAGGATTAATTAAAAAATTCAAAGAAAAAATTATTCCTTATTTTACATTTAGCTTATTTCCTGTTTTGTATTTGTTAACTTTTTATTCTATTAACTACAAGCATGATTTTGGAATGATAGAACTTTTAAAATGTTTGATCTATATGAGTCTATTGAAAAAAGAAGACGATGAAAACAATTTTGGTAAAGCACAGTATTCATTATATGACCAAAAATCATTATAATCGATTTTTAGTCTACGGGCGCCTAACTTGAAAGGGCGATGCCAAATATTAAAACTTAATTTTTGCATCATGCTAAGAATACTCACAACTTTCAAATTTGTTAAGCTCCTTAAAATTGTTTTCTTTTTAATGAAATTAAGTATAAGCATTCTCATGATATCTTTTGTTTTATAAAATTTTATTAGGCCTCGAATACGCAAAAAGACAGCAACCGATTTTTTTTTTGTCATTTAATTTTGTGCACACTTGTCCCTCTTCTCTATAGCCAATATTGCGCATAAAAATCCATATGTTTGCAAGTTTTTTTCTGAAAGAGCGCTCCTTGTTTACCTGTTCGAGGCCTTAAATATTTCAATATCATTGCCAAGTTACTTTGTCTAGCCATATTCAATTTTTGCAAGTTTCTATATTAATCGAGAATTTTAAGAAGCATTACCTATTTTTCAATATTATAACAGGCCTCCCAATTAATGTTTAATAAATAATCTGTTTAATAATAAATAAATATTAAATAATTGATTGAGTTTTTCATTATTGTTAATTTTCCCTTGTTTTTTTTTTCCATAATAATTTAAGAACAGGATAGGAATATGTTCCTTTCTCTTTTTTCTTTTTTAAAAATATCATCAAAATTAATTGAACCCTTTTTTTGTTTATTTAATTTGTATAGTTTAACAGTTTGTATCAGGTATTTTAAGGTATTTATTTGAAAAATAAAATATTGATATATATTAAGTAAAATTTGTAATAAATTATGTCCCCTTATGAAATATAATTATTGTTATAATTTTTCATTTAATAAATTACATAATCAATATGAATAAAATGGAAAACAAGTTTCTGGAAAGGTGGAAGTTGAGTCTATATAGGGGGTCAAAAAACAATAATATCTATTTATTGGTTTATTACATTACTTCGATTACTCGTATGACATCAAATTGGTTTTAAAAGTAATATGTGTTAGAATTACTAAGCGGAAAATGTAGACCATTACTTTAAGGTTAACGCCGTTTAGACTCATTAGGCAGAGATAATGCAAAGAATATTCACGAGTTTTTTAAAAGATCGAATGGACTTTATTATTATCTAAAATCACCAATCGACCAATCATTAGGTCTTGGAAGTCCGGAAAAAGCTTTTCTAAAAATGCTGGTGATTTTTGAAAAATAATTCAGCAAGGCGATAGGCCTACGAACTAGAGGGTCTTTTTCCGACTAAATCTTCTAAAACTAATTCATAGTCTCTAACAAACCAAATTATTTAAACCTTAAAACCTAATTTTAATGTAAACAAATTTTAATTCCTCAAATTGATTACAGTAAACTCCTTTAATATATACTGTTATAATTGAAAAATTGGTTATGTACAGTTATAATATACAATTTAAAGAAAAGTACAATACTGTAAAAAATAAAAATTATTTTTTAACTGGAAAATTAAAATTTAAAAAAAAAAAAAAAAAAAGTAAATTAAAACAAAAAAAACTACTTGTTATAAGTAATAATACGGTAAATATACATAACAAATAAACCGTTACCGTTATAATATTCTTTTAATTTTTACATACATATATATATATATACATCTACATTATAATATTTTTGTTTAACTGTAATTTTGTTTTTCTTATGTTGTTGTTGTTGTTGTTTTTATTTTTAATATATACAATAATATTATAAAGCTTGAAATAACGGGATCCGCCTATTCAACTTGCATGTAAAAGTGTGTACATTTAATACCTTGTTCTTGTTAATAATAATGAATTCGTTCGTTTTTCATTTAAATATTTACCTAAATAATTGTTATATAATAATAATAACGGTAATTATTAATAATTTTTTTTCTTTTGTTTTTGTTTTTTTTTTTTGAATTTTATTTTTCCATTTAACTTTTATGATTATCGTGAAAATTATAAGCGAATCATGACTATAAAATTAATCGAAAATTTTACTCTTATATATTTTTTTTAATATGATGTTTTCTTTATTTTTGAGAAAAGAAAATCATAAAACCGTTATGAAAGTAAAAGCTTTTAATATTAACTGTAAAATAAGGAAAGAAAATAAGGACTTGTAAAATATTTGAAGAAAATGAAATAAATGAATGTCAAAGAATGACTATTAAAAAAAATACTAAATTGGGTTTAATATTGACTATTATAGGCACTCTGGATATACAGATTGGAATAGAAGAGTTCTTGGGACTTGGATTCAATGTTTCATTTTTATTTTAGTCAATTTTTTTTAATTTAGGAGACTGACGTCTCATACTGAAAGGGTGACAATACTCAGCACTAAACAGTGTTTTAGAATCTATTCCTGACGACCCGAAAAGTTCTTAGAGAGGAGAAAATAGCCCTGACAGGAACTCAGTTAAATACTTTATTGAAACCCAAGTCCCAAAATCCAATGTAAATGATTACACAAGAATATTTTAGCAATAAAAAGCTCATTAAAAACACTATCAAATTCACGTAACAGAAAACTATCCAGTGGAATATGTTCCTTTTTGAGTTAAATTTTCTTTAGTCAAATTTTGGTTTCCGGGTCTTAGGCTTAACTACTGTCGAATAATTATATACTTTTTATATTTTTTTTTTGGCGTTTCAAATTTGATATGCTTGCCTCGTCCGACCTTAGCAGACCAAAACCACAACATTTTTTGAAACTCAAAATTTAAGATGGAATCTGTGATACAAATGTACGATTTGCTTTCGAGAATAGGGAGCTGAAAGGAGTTTTATGAATCTAGTTTTAAAAATATAGGATCCTGGAATTATGGGGTTCTACTAATTAAATGCAAGATTTGCTATATATTACCTCTCTTTTTCTCTCTCTTAATAAATTTAGCTAGTGATTTAATTAAATGTCTCTTAAACTTAACACTGACTAACTAACTGTTTATTAACTCTGTAAATTAACATTAACTCTAAAATCGTTATTTTTTAAGGACGAAATAATACTGAATACAGTTTATACTATTGTTAGACAAGAGTTGTTAGGCTTAATTTAATCTTTTTTCATTATAAATCCTAGACATTACCGTACAATCTTTATTCAAAAATTTAAAATTTTTTTTTGATAAGATTAAAAATACAAAGATAGAGTTCATGGAATCATACAATAAAACACTCCAACGATAGCTTCTACCTACTATACTTACAAACTTTAGTACAAAGTACTTTCAATTCAATACAAAAAATGTTGAAGGATAAAAAAGTACAATAATTTTTTTTATATTTAAAAACTCTCACGAAATAAAGGATATTCTGGATATTCACTCGAATTCTGAAAATAAAACAGTGAATACTGAAAATAAAAAATATAGGTCATATTTTGTTTATTTTGTTGTAACATAAATATTTAAGAGTACTATTTATGCAAAATAAAGTAACTTGGTTTCGGAATTCTATTTTATATTTTCCAAACAATAAAATAATTGGAGTTCAACATTCACGAAGTCTATAAAATTTACAAAATATATAGAAAAAAAAAGCAATGTTTCTATAACAAAAAAAAATAAAACAAGTTCTTTAGATTAACTTATGTATATATTTAGCTTATATATTATATAATAGCATAGGTACTTATTTTTATTATTTTTTTTTTATATAAACGTTAATCCTTATATTCCAGTGTGTCAGATTTATGTCATGCACACCTACAGGCAATATAATCCTAAAACTTTGGAGAAAGGCTCTTCTTTTGTATTGTCTTCAGTATTTTAAAGTATGGATCCAGAAGAGTTACAATGAATCTTGTGCCTAAAGTGTGTAGTTGTACATTAACGGGGTGACTAAAATATATTAAAAATGGTCAACAACGTTCGCCTCGGTCTTGGAAATGCAAGCAGAGAGCGAACAATTTTTCTACCCGGGGTTTTTTAAAAAAAAATTCCAAGCAAATTGATTTTACCTCAGTGGCCCAAAAAAACACTGCATGTATATTTATGGCCTATCCTAAAGTTGACGACAGTGATGCCCTTCTAGTTCTGATAACGAAATGAGTATCCAACATTCGGTTGAACACTAGGAAGAGCTTTACTGAAGAGAAACTAACTTATAATACAATGAACCAGCTCGCATTACACTCAAAATTTAAATTGCAAGTGTCTTCAAAAGGCCAACGCCAGCAAGAGCAATAACGCACAACTATTTAGCTTAATTTTAGCGTAGCTTGTGCTTTTTGACCATTTGTGAAGAAGATTTTCCGCGGGTGTTTTTGATATTATACCCAAGCCACCAAATATATATAGAATGAAGCAATGTATTTTCATTCGCTTCTGGTTGAAATTGGTTAATAATGTAAAAAACAATATTAACGTTTAAAGGATTTTTGATAAGGAAAGGGTGAAATGAAATAAGGAAAAGTTTCTGTTTTCAGTTAGGTTTTGTAATGTTATTATTTTCTGAACACGCAACAGAATACCACTACATCCAGTTGGTATATAGTAGTTCAGTTCAGTTCAATGTACTATATGTATTTCTGTGTTTTTTTTTTATTTTAGTTTTTCCTCTTGACTTTTTGCCTGGTTCTATAAATCGCATCTAAACTACATTTACAGTCTGATGATTATGATAAAAAAAAAAAAACAAATATAAGTTAAAAATAAGAGTTAAACATTTAAAAAAAAACAAAAAAAAACATTACGGTAAAATAGTTGTAGTAGTAGTTGAAAAAAAAATAAAAAAACAGAAATAAAAACAAAACAAAAAAAAAGAACAGTTATAATATTATGCAAAATAAGTAGGTATACCTATATAATAGTAAATCCAACAACAATAAAACAAATTTAAAAATTATGCATCAGATCATAAAGAATTCCGTATATTAAGTCGGTGACTGACAAGTTTGTTAAAAGCATTTATAAATCGTGTTTATTATTATTTATTTTTTTTTTTTTTTTGTTATTATAATTTTTTTCTTGAGTCAAAGACACGAACCACCTTATGTAAAAAAAGGACACAAATGAAATAATTCCAGACGTTAAGAATGAAAGAAATAATACATACTTGTTTTTTGCGTCAATTATATTAAATTTTAAATGAAAATTTAAAAAGAAATTTTTAAAATAACTGTAAATTTATAATGAAAATTCGTTTGAGTTTTTTAGTCAAGGATGCGTGTAGACATCGTTTAATCAAATATGCATTGCGTATATTTTTCTAATGCTTTAAGTCTTTTCTGCACTTAAGTTTGTTGTACATAGATGATTCTCCTTCAATTCAGTTAACAATCTTTTAAGAACGAAGGCGTTACTTCAGCAACCTCTGGGAAGTCTTTGATTCTAATCAACAAAACCTCTTTGATTCTACGCCAAAGATTAAGAAAAGACCTATAATGAATTAGATATATTAATCGCTTATTCGGTCACAAAATTCGGATCGCGGCTCAATCATTTGCGAAAATCGCTCGAGTTTTAAGCGCTTCGCCGCACTAGTATGCTCTTCGAATAGGGACTAGGGATTAATAAGCTTTGGCTTTGCAGGATAATGTAGAAAGTTTGAGATAATATTAAAAATATATAATGTCCAAATCTTTCATAATCCTTAGTACTTGCATTTATTATAGAATCATATTTTACTTTTAGCCGTCACTTTAGCCGCCTAATATTAAAATTTAATTTGCCTCGATTATATTTTCAGCATATTTAAAGATTATTTAAGTATAGGTAACCTCTTAGTCGTCAATTGATTAAATTTTTTAAAAAATTTTTAGAAATTTTTTTAATAGAATATAAAATTTGTTAAAATATAAACTATATACATTTAATTTACAAAGTAATAATAAGAGGATCTAGTTAAACACCTACTTTGAATTTTTTTTTGTAAATATAAAAGCTATTATTAATTTTTATTTTGTGGCTAAAGTTTAATGAAGATTAATAACACCCATTTTGTAACTTTTTGTTGTGGTTGTTTTTATTTTATATATGAACAAAAGTAAAATAAGAATTTTGTAAGGATATAATAGTGCTATTATAAGCTACCTACCCACATTTTAAACTAAATATTAATATAATAGCATAAAAATATAATCACAATATTAACTGTCATAACTTTGTACAGAACGTGAGCAGCAAAAAGAATACAATTCATAAACCATTAATGTCCTCATTGTTATCGAATTCACTATACAATAATTGCAATTGCCACGCGAGGATGAATATATATATTTTTTTTTCTATTATATGTAAACGTACACATACAATATATTATATATATATATATATATATATATATATATATATATATATATATATATATATCTATAGGAAGTTCCTTTCTTTCTCTTCCTGTATCTCAGACGTTCCTATATAATATTTACAAAGAGTCAAATGTATGTGTTCCATTTTGTAAATATAATATAAAGAATACATACTAAATCTGTGAATTGTCATAAAGGCGTGACAAATTCCCTTTTTATTTTTCTGTGCTGAAACAGTTTATGGTGATGGACAAAAAAATTGTTCATTTAATTGTCTACCAAAGAAAAAAAAAAACTATTTTCTGTTTTATTCTCATATACACATTCGTACATATCCGGTTTTATTGTGCTTTATTTAAAAATATTAAAAGGAAAAATAAAAAGAAATTTTGTATAATACCCCCAAATACCACAAATTTAGCAAAATTTATTTTATTAAATGTGTTAAAAAATTTGTAGGGTCTTCAACACATTAAAAATGAAAAAAAAAAATAAAAAAAAACATTTGAAAAAGATTTATATGAAGTGAATGTTTAAATAAAAAATACAGTGAAAGCAAAAATGATGGTGCATGATTTATACTCGAAAAGAACTTTGGCCAATAATGCATTTTGTAGAAATTGGACTTAGATAATACTTTATAAAAATATATTGAGCAATATAAAATCAGGGTTCATTTAGAAGTGTTTTTTTTTATAAAATAATAGTGGACAAATTCTTCAGTAGAATTTAGTTACAGTGTAGGGGTAAAGACAATCGGGTTCAAACCCCAGTCAGATCATATCTAATAAAAAAAAATTTATGTAAACAGGAAAATTGTATAATTATATCGTAATATAAAATAAGATTTAATAAATTAATCTTGTGTAAGATAATGGATGGGGCACAAAATTAAGTTTCAGGATTCATATAATTTTTTACAATAACGCTACATCAGAATAATCAACGGCTTAGAAAATATAACGATTAACAAGATGAAGTCTAGTCTAAATAGACTTGGTGAATGCCCTATACTCCTTCAAGGAGTGGAAAAAACATACATCGCTTTGACAAGTCTTGATTTAAACATCGATCAATTATTATTTATTAGGTAAAATAAAATGTATGGATCGGATCAGAATCAACAAGTAAATAGGCCAACGTCTGTACAAATTACAGCTAATGTAGTGCAAGAGATTCAAATAGTTTCATATTAACTAATATTTTCTTTTATTCATAATTGAGTTTTCCAATTGTGCATTGGAAATTTTGCCAAAAGTAGTTAACCGTTTATGTTATGTTCATACAGCTATTCCACAGTTGACATAGTCTAATATACACCTATCTTAGTTTTCCTTTAATTTTGAAAAAATCACCAATAAGTATCTGAAAAAATCAATTTTTTTTAATTAGAAAAAAAAAATTAAATTTTAAATGATCACAAAATTAATTGGACAGAGAAATTATATTAAAGATTGTAATCAGTCACTTATCTTACTCTATTTATGACAATTCCCCACCACAAATTGATTAGGGTGACAATCAAATATTGTAAATATTGCAAACAATTTTTGCCCAACATTGTACGTACCTTTTTAATCAACCTTGAATTGACAATGTATACCTTTCTCTTAATATGGGAGGATAGAAATATAGTTTTTATGATGTATGTGGAACAAATTGAAACGCCTTGTTGCAATATTTTAGGATAATGGTTATAAATGGAAAATTATTAACGCGTCCCTGATTTTTTTTTTCGAAATTCAAATAGATAACAAAAGTACAATTTTACAACAATTGAGATTTTTATTGTATTGTGTTGCAAAATGTGACAAAAATTCTTTTAATATATATTACTTGTATATTAAATGTACGCGAATTAGTTACACTTTGTTTAGAATTTAATTTAGAACCAATATATAAAAAATCACATAAAGTTCCCATAAAAAAAAGAATTAAATTTTAAGATACATTAAATTTATGGAAATTGTTTTTTTTTTTTTAAGGGTGATTTTAGAAAAAATTGTTATTTTTTTAACATGGAACAACACTAGTCTGACTAGTTAAATTGAACCTAAATAAAGAAAAAGAAAGGACTCGTTTGTTTTTTTTTTGGACTAGGGTTAATTAATTACAAGAATATACAATACCCATGTACTGTATATAAAAAAAAAAAGATTTTTTGGGAAGTAAAAAATATAAAAAAGCAAAAATTATGCAAAAATAAATTTTTGACTTTTTTATATTTTATTTTTTTGTTACTCAAAATTTATGCAAAGTCATTGTTGAACAAAAAAGAACGAAATCACTATATGATCCTTTGTTTCTGCGTTTATTTAAAGTAGAAAAGAGTGGAAACTATTCCAGGAAAATTAACAAATTTGGGCAAATAGCATTACTGTTAATACTCTAGCTTTCCCCGTTATTTTTGTCTTTATTAGGAGTCGGGTGGTAGGTCAAAAAAATCACAACTTGTATCAGAATTTTATATTTTTTTGCTCTCCTTGAAAAGTTCATCCAAATTGCTGCAGATGTAGTCTATCTAACCTATATTCTTAGACATCTACAACTGAAGTCATACGCTGAAGGATAAAGCTAGGAAAATTTCAACCAAACTAACCATGCAACTAAAAATAATTTCTAGACAATTAATACAAACTCTAAAATATGACATCAAGTACTTATCTATTTATATTGAAATAACGGTATTTCCTTTGGAAGAATTTCAGAAGATGGTTTTGGATTAAATAGTAAAAGGCAACGCAGAACTTCGAATGCTCTCTTTAACTATTGAATTTTCTCAACAACGTTAGCCAAAAAAGAATAACATTAAATTGTATAGCGTTAAATGTGATCATAGTATTCTAGTGTGTTCATGTGTTCATAGTTCAATTAACTGTAAATAAAACTTTTGAAATTTAACTATTTTCCCAAAAACTAACCACTTTTTTATTCTCAAAAAAAAAAATCATTATTTTATATTTACTATCATTTTGCTATTGTACTTTGATGATTAAAAGTTGAGGTTATTATGAGCCCAGAGAGGATGACATTTAAAAAAGTCACAAAAAATGAAAGAAAACAACAAAATAAAAAAGGACTTTTTTAATTTCAATTTAACTTTTACGATATTATACAATACTTTATCTGAATTGGTTCAGGGTTTTTTTTATTTTTTTTTTTTTTTTTTGTATAATTTTAACTTTCTTGATAAGAAAACAAGAAATAAAAATTAAAAAAAAAAAAAAAATGGTTAAAAAATGGTAATTTGACGGTATTTTTATACGATTTTCTATGCATTTTACATGACGAATAACCAAAAAAAAACTGTTCAATTCAACCTTTTCGTTTTTATTTTTTTGTTATTTATGTATATTAAATGTCAGCCTATCGTGTCATAAAGAACTGTCAAAAATCATGACTCATGTGTTTTTCAATTAAAAATACAAGGATTTTTCTTTAATTTAATATGTTTATACATTATTCTGAATGCTCCAAAAAATACCCTTGTGGAGTATTATTTAATTTTTATTATTTTTTTATTTTACAATTCATTCATTACTTTAATACGAAATTTAATTACGTAAAATATTAAATCTTTGATTATTGAGGATTCAAAGAACAAAAAAATAGCCACATTATACGTGAGGTTTACCATTAGAAGAATCAGAATTAAGGTATTCTTTTGTGAATTATAAAATTTGAAAATAAAAATAACGGTAGTTCCTTAACTAAGATTGCACTCTCTATTGGACTGATATTGGAAAAAGACAAACGAAGACTTATCATAATTTTAATTTATTAGATATTATCATCATATCCTAACACTTCCTCAAGAAAATAAAGCTTCAATAAAGATTTTTCGAGTAGTGGTATACTTAACCGTTGGATTTCGTTAAACAAATGTTTTTATTCTGCTGTTGTTTTTTCTATTTTACTTTTCTAAATTAAAATTATATTAGTATTTCAGATTCAATTAAAATAGATAAGGAGTTCTTTTTTATAAATATTTAATATGTCCAGTTTTTACCGTTATAAAAAAAGGCAAACATGATAAAAATTAATAAATAAATAAATAACAATATAATAATATAATAACGGTAATTACAAGACACAAAAAAAAACTTTTTTAACGAAATAATAACAACATATAAATTATCATTATTAAAATTGTTATTAGAAGTAGCATGTAAACTATAATTATTGCAATTATCTAAAAGAATATGTTTTCCCTTGCAATTATCAAAAGTTGACATGCACCTAATGTTGTTTTTTTTTCAGGCATTACATTTCTAATAGTTTTTCTTTTTTTTTAATTTAATTTAATTTTATCATGGTCATAAACATCTCTATTTATAATTTAATATTTTAATTGTACAAAAGCGGCTCAACTTGCTAAGAGATAAATTCTTGGAAACTTGATTAAATTGGAAAGCGTAAATTTTAATTGACAATGATTGTCGTTTCCCTACATCGTTCCCGTACATGCTCATAATTCATAACCAACTTGAAGCTATCTGTTTCAACTGTAGTTAACTATTTCCATTCTAGGTTTTAAAACATTATGGCATTGAGTCAAAACGGCGTAGTGGTTAAAACGTCGATCTTTCATGTAGAAGGTTTCGGATTTCAACCCCGGCCAGATCGTATCTAACAAAAAACTATCGTATAATTGCATAATTATATCGTAATAGTTTATAACCCTAGTTTATAACCCAACTTGAAGCTATCTGTTTCAACTGTAGTTAACTATTTCCATTCTAGGTTTTAAAACATTATGGCATTGAGTCAAAACGGCGTAGTGGTTAAAACGTCGATCTTTCATGTAGAAGGTTTCGGATTTCAACCCCGGCCAGATCGTATCTAACAAAAAACTATCGTATAATTGCATAATTATATCGTAATAGTTTATAACCCTTGTATAGGATAATAGATGTCGAAAAAAAATCACATTTGTGTATTAATAATCTTATACAATAGCTGCAGTCGAGAAATCAATGACTTAGTGAATATAACGATAAAACAAACTGAGTCCTAGTCTTAACAGACTTGATCAAGGCCATTAACTCTTTAAAGGAGTAGGAAAGAAAAAAAAGTATATTGACGACATTATTATCTCGGTGTACTATAGGTATTGTTTATAAAATACTTATTTTATTAAAATAGAGCCACAACTTATTAACTTTTATAATAATATAAGAAATAAGCTGAAGCTTTATGAAACTTAATTATCCACGAAAGGGTTGAGCAATTCCTACTTTCATCAATAAGGTTCTAATTAACTTACGTTGAGAGTCCGGATTTCTATAGTTCGAATTTGCTATCTTAGTTTTACAAATTAAAGCATTTGTGGACAAAGGCAATAATAAAAATAATTAAAATGTTTAAATTCGATTAAGAATCCATTCGAAAACGTTGTAGCATCGTAGGAAAAAAAAATGAACTGTAGCAAATATAAATTAAATTTACGTTCAGTAAACAATAATTTAAGAAAAATGTTCCCCTAAGTTATAGTTCCAAGATTTTCAATTTTTTTTTCTGTAAGGCAGTAGGCACCAAAAAGACTATCACTGACAACATATACAAAATAGTTTCTTCCATTCAATTGAAAGGAAATTAAATTGGTAAATATGCAAAAATATATAAATTTTAATCAATTTGTAAAATTTATCATTGACTAAAATTAATGTTCATTCTGTCTGAAGATGGTTTGTCATGATGAGAAACTATATTTTATATTATATATAGAATTAGTTCTATTAACATATATTTATTTCAAAGTGCTTAATTTTTTTTTGTTATATATAAAATTGTCCCTAATAATTTTTTTTTTTTTACTTAGAAATTAGAATGTAATAAAAATTATATAGTTAAACTAACAAATCCATCAGATCAAAAATATTTTAAGATAGAAAAGCGTTTAGAAAAAATAAAAAATTAAGATAGAAAATTGTTGTTTCTTTTATTTTTTTTTCATTTGAAAGCTGCTACTGATGGAAAAATAGCATCGGAACAAGAAATAATGGTAATAAAAAGAAATAAATAAGTATTGCAAAATAAAAAACAATTTCACAAAATAGTTTATTTTTTTTATTTTGTTAAATTGTTTCGATTTCAAGTGAATTCTAAACTTCCTAAAATGAATAAATAAAACATTTGAAGTAACTAATGTATGAAGCTCTAAAAATTTCGCAGTGGGAAATAATTCCGAATTATATTAGGAACTTAAAGTCTTTGAAATTTTGGCAAAGCTCTTTAGATGATTGTCTTTTAAGTCAAAAACTACCTTAAAGTACAATGTGGCAAGCGAATAGATGAGCAAGATTCAAATTTTCATGTAGGTTGCATTCAAAATAAAAAAACTTATACCGTATACAACGAAATCAACTTCAATGTTATGAAGATGACTAGGATTTTATTGCCTTTCAAGCGACACAAAATCATCATTGGATAAGATTAACTACGTGACCTATAGTACAGAAATTCCTTAGCAACATATTTTACACATACTAACATTATAGCTTTAGAAATAAAAAACGTTGCAGTCTTGCCAAATAGTTGCTGCAGTTTGAAAAAATATACTGAATAATCATGTCTGTAGGTTTTTATTCTCCCCACTACTCTTCAGAGTATTTTGATCTATCGATCCATATCGTTTTATTTTACCATGAGGATTCCACTCTCACGCCATTCGTGTTATGTTTGTGTTTGGTTTTATAAGTGTTTATTATTTGGTTTTATTATTGTGATTTGTTTTATTTGAAATCTTGTTTGGCAAAAATACTTGGCATATAGTTTTGGGACAATTATGGACGAAAACTTGTAACCTATGGTTTAGTCTATTAGTTGTGAATCATGTTTCGGTGTCATATGTTAGAACAGTTTTACAGTAGATTTACAAGCGCCTTTAAACGAGAAATCGATTTAAGATATACAACTAATAATAATGGTGAACCAAAAGTTTGAGAAATTTTCTTTGCAGCTTTTATTTAACGTTGGCTTTATTTCATTAAACACTTTTGAAAAACATTCCTAGGTTTTTGCTTCAACGAAAGATATGTTTTGTAAGAAGACATCACGAAATGTCTACAAAAAAAACATTTTTTCTTTTTTCTTTCTTCTTTAGATATTTTTTTACTTCTTATTTTCTTCGTTCAGAACATATTCTTTTAGTTTTTTATTTCTTTTGTATTTTATGTTGATTTGTTTACTTCCTTGACATTGATACATTACATTTAGAAATCCACGTCCGAGGCATTCATACTCCACTTTTTTTTTTTAAAAGAAAAATATTAAGTATCCGAAATGGAAAATTTGTACAGTAAAAAATTTTTATGCCTTGTTTTTTTTTTTTGTAATAGAAAAGAGGAAAAGCACTTGAATAAAAAAAACATTAGTTGCAGTGGTCTTTTTCTTTATTTTTATTTAATTTTTGCTCAAGTTATCTATTAAGTATAACATAATATTTTAGTCCTTAGATATTTTTCTATATTTCTAGTGTGATCTATTTCCTCGAAAAGAAAAAAAGTTCTATCATTCCTCCAAGAAAATCGCGAATTATTTCCTACATTCTCTTAGTTTTCGTATTAGAAAAGGATGGAAATAAGTTTTTCTTATTCATATTCTCCTGCTGCCGCTGCTTTTTAAGGAAGGAAATGAATATGTACAATATGAAGAAGAAATCATGAGGGAAAGTAATTTTCCAAATCATTTAGAAAATAAAATGTGGCAAAATGGCATTGGAAAACAATTTTAAAAAAGAAAACTATAATAAATTCAGAAAAAATAGAAAAACCAAAAATAATAAAAATAATTGATAATACATGAATACTTGAAGCAAAAAATAAAAATTAAATAAATGGTTAATATTATGTTCTAAAGAACTATCAAAATAGAAAATATATAATACAATGTATTCAATAAATGTTTTCAATTTATTGCAAACTTATGTCTATATATTGCTTAGTAAATATATATACTTGTATCAGCGCTAATAAATTCTTGAATTAGTTACGACTTTCTTCTTGAACATAAAATTTCTTTTAACTTTTAAATCTAGGTCAGTTGAAAGTTTATTTATATTGGCACAGGAGAAACTGTGGAATAATTTTTTTTTTTGAACCAATGAAATATCTATGAGTTCCAAGTAGAAATTCATCAAATTGATTCATTGAAAAAAGACCGTTTTTTATTATCAAAGAATAAAATTTTGAACGGAACTTAAACATTGATAAAATATTATTAAAAAAAATTTAAATTTAGAACTATAAGTATAAATTAAGTCTTAAAAAAGTATTTAACGTAGAGAGGAATAAGTTTTTAAAGTTCAATTTAATTAAAATAACAATTTGATTAAAAATAAAAGGAAATTGAATTTTAATTGTATTGAATATAATCTTTTTTTTCTTTTATTACTTCTCTTGAGATCATAGAATATCTATTACACATCTCCACCTGACTCTATTCAAAGCAGTTAAATTGTTTCCTCCAAAATTTTTCCAGTTGAGGCCAGTCCAGTTGTTAGTTAGAGGACCTCGTCTTCGGGTTCCTCGGGATTCCATTCTTAGAATCGAAATTAAAATTATTTCTAATATTATTACTACAATTAAAATGTAAATGTTTCACAAGGAATTTAAACTAATGAATAAAATGCAATTTAAATTTAAATTTTTCCTTTCAAAATTTAATCAATGTACGAAAAACACATAATTTTATATACAATAAAAACATTTTAAATTCGTGATTTGAAATTAATACAAAACATTACATTAAATATTTAAAAATATATATATATATATATATATATATATTTAATATATTATGTATTAGGCATTAAAAAGGATTACACATGTCCTGGAATAAAAAAATTATATTGTAAATAAATTTTTTTTTTTTATATGAAAATAAATTAAATAATTTTATTTTATTATACAGAAATACGTTTTTTTTTTATTATTATTAATTTTCTTCTCCATCAAAAAGAATTTTTATTATTTTATCATTAATATTATCTAGGTACATAATAATCATTATCAATCAATAATAACATCATTATTATTTAAGGATTTCTTAATGGAATCCTTAATTTTTGTTTTGTCTATTGTTTTTACTTTTATGATAAAAAAAATTCTAAGAAAACCTAATATTGGAAAACAATGTTTACCGTATTGGAAATAACAGTTAACGCTAAATTAATAAATTTATTTTTATTTCTAATTTTTTGAATTTTAAAACCCTGCAAAATGACTTAAAAACTTCATAGAAAACAATTTAATCTTATATATGATTCCAGATATCGAGAGTCGACTGTATACAATTCTTATTTTCTTATACGTTACTAAACTTAATGCAGGAATGTTCTAAGTTTTAGGCATTTAATGCGCTTGAGCGGCGACAAATATAAAACAGAACAAGTAAATATTTTCATTTGCAGTAGTGAACTGAAAAAATTTGACTTAGCTTATCCGGCAGCACCAAAACTAAAATGTGCGGCTAGAAGTTATTATACATTTTTACAAATAATCGCTTGGCACAAAATATAGTTTGTAAAAATGCTATCAAATATGCCAACTAGAATTTCGATAGGGCACTTCATTTCCATTAGGCAGACCAAAAAATGAAAAGACAAATAGCTGAATAGTCAAAGAGTGCTTATATTTTTTCAAAAATAAAAATTCAGTTAATTTTTTTATTTTAACTTTATCAAAAATGCTTAAAGGAGAAAAAAACAACGAATAAAAAGGATAAGTAAAACAATTTGCTTCAAGGCAAAAAAAAACATAAGGATAATAGAAAAAAATGTCCTTTAAAAAAACATAATCATCTATAAAACATATGTGCTGCCGTCACTAGTTTTTGTAAATGAATTCTAAGTAATTGAATACCAATATATACCACTTCAATGTCTTAAAATAAAAAAAAAATTTTATATCTATTAGAATGTAAGGATTCACAAATTCAAGGATAATAGAAAATAAAAAAAAAAAAAACGAATTTATCTAAGAAATTATCTTATTGTTTTGATGTCCTTTCTACTTTTCAAAATGAAAAAATAAAAAAAAACTTGATCGTAAAACGTGAGATAACAATATTTGTTTTGATTAGAAATTAACGAAAATATCTTCATTGTGTTAGAATTATTTTTTTTTTTTCACTGTTATTTTTTTATATTAGTTTGAAATTCTTCTTTTGATCCTTGATATTCATTTCAGCATTTTTTTATTTTCAATTTTTTTTTTTGTCTTTGGATATTTATTTTTAATTTTATTTTTATATTTTGATTGAAATGGTGATGATAATAGTAATGGTTATAAGCTGAATAAATAAATCGAAACAAATTTCTGCTTAACAATTCCTTATTATCCTTTGTTAGGTTTTGTTTTTATATTCGTTTATTTTTTAATGTTTAAATTAAAGATTTATATTGGAATGACATAATAGAAGGATTTGTACAAAAGATATTCATACATTCAGGATATGATCAAAGCTGTAAAAATATTGTATAAATTTATGGTCAAATTTTATATTCAAAGCTTATTCGCAAATTTATTTAGGATTTATTTACCCTTTATTAAAATTTAAAGAAAGGATTAAAATATTTAGTAAAATGTACTTATACATAAGAGGTAAGTTTTTTTTAAAATTTAGGAAAGTAACATATTGTTTACAGGAATATAAAACAAGGGGATGTATTTTATAGATTGCAATATTAGAAAATCTTCAAAGGAATGCTTGTGGAGCTTTGGAGGAACATGTAAAATGTAATAAAAATACTTGATTACATTTTGGAATAGCCACAATTTAAAAATTTAGAGTTAAAGAACTGTATTAACGAGTAACTTAGACTGCAATAGTTACATCATTAAACTGAATCAAATCGTACTTTTAGAAAAAATATTCTTAAGGAATTTATTTTTAAAAACTCTTCTTTAATCCGATCTGTGGCGTAGTAGTTAGTGCATCGACCTTTCATTTCAAGGGTCTCGACTGTAAACTTAGGTCGGATGATATCTAATAAATAATAGTATAATTTATTATTTATATTATAATTGTTTATACCTCAATAATAAATATGTACCGGTCACACCTCAAAAGGAAAAGCTGAATTATTCGCTGCTTATAAATAACTATAGAAACTATTTTTCAATAATTTTCATAATTTCATATGAATCAAAAAATCAAATGCTCTATGATTTTAAAAAACTGTTACCTATACAGGATTATATAACACTTTATATTATGTAACCTATATATTTCTCTAAATCAATTGATTTTTTCAGTTTTAACCTATTTTTTATTGTAATATATAATATACCTTTGAAAATACTCAAGAAATTATTTACTTGATTTCTGTTCCAGTATTTTTTTTTTAAATTTTGTTGCTTTTTACATTATATGAAACAAACAATTCAACCCTATCAAACTATTTTCAATAAAATACCTTTAAAGTTTCTTAACTCTTATGTTGTAAACAACAATTTTGTTGAAAGAAAAACTTAAATCTATTGTTTATGTTATTATGTACGTTAAATATCCTGCAACATTTCAAATTTAAGTGGATTTTATTTTTCTTTTCATTTCCGGTTTTTGTTTTTTTATTTTTCCAACTTTTTGTAACATGCTTTACAATATTGCCAACATAAGCAACTTTTAATACAACAGTATTTTACAAAAATCAAAAATTATTAGAAATTTTTAAATGTTAAAATTGAAAGTATTTAGTGCCTTCCTAGATGAAACAACGGAAAAACTACTTTAACCTAAGTGTTAAATGTATATCTAGTCTCTTAAAAAACCTCATATTTCCCAAAACAAAATACATGTCCCAGGAAATGATATTGCAATTAAGTTATGGCTCTATATAGAGCATATATCTATATACTTGGGATAATTATACTATAAAATAATTTCCCCAAAATACAAATGACTACCCCAGGACATTATCAAAATAAATGTGATGTCATAGTGATTAATACAAAAAGAGTCAGACTTTAAAAATAAATCTTTTGCTTCAATTATTTTAGACTTCACTGTAGTTCTTCTTTTGTTTCAAAAAATTATTACAGGAAAAACAAAATACAAAAAGAAAAACAATCAAAAAAACTCTGTAACATAATATAACTTAAGTGTCCTGCAAGCTATAAAATGTCCTTTTATCTAAAAACACATATACACTCACACATGCATAAAAAACTAAAAGATAACAAAATTTAAAATTTTTAGGAATTAGAAAAAAAAAAAAATTGGAAAAAACTTTGTTTTTTCCTATATTAGGGTAACAAACTTGTATACAATTTAAGTTGATAGGTAAGCTAGGTCATATATTTTAGTAAAAAAAAAATTTAACTTTTTTTCTATTTATTTTGTTTTTTTTTTTTTTTGGTTTATTCTTAATTTCCCTTTTTTTTTTGTAAAGGTCCTTAAATTCCAACAAAATCTGTCCATTATGGTTTAAGAAAATATAACCAAAGGTATCGTTTTAATTGCTGTGGGAAATCCTACCTGTCAAGTTTAGTATTATAGAAGGAAAAAAAAAAATTTAATTTTTTTTTTTTTTTGTTTTCTGTTTTACAGAAAAAGAAATTGGAGAGATTTAGAAAATTTTCAAGGAGAAAAACAAAAAGGAAAATTAGAAAAAATCAGAGAAATTTATTATTAAAAAGAAAGGAAAATCATCTATTAGTTAGAAAAATCTATTGCCAGAAGATTTTTATTTAGACTGATTAAAAAAATAGGTATGCTACAACCACAAAATTTTTTAGAATTTAAATTTTTAAAACTTGACCTAGAACTTTTACTTTCTTCGATAATTAAATATTTGGAAGATCCTGGATCTTAGATCCAATAAGATCTGAACCTTCGATGAGATGCTAAGCAATTTTAATTTTATAATTTGCAATCAAGCACAAATGAGCTACTTTCTGACTTCATTGTAGTCATCCTTCCTCTGCTATATCCTTGAGTAATTCAAGAAAGTGAGCTTCGAAAGCTAGAAGATTTATATGTTATATGCTTATGATATCAAATGATACCAATATTCTATATGTTGATTCCATAGATGAATTTTCTACCTAATGTTATACCTGATCCCAACTTAGGCTTAAGCTGAAGCACAATGCACAATGGATTTTGCAAATTCAACGTTAATTATCTCCCTTTTACTCTCAATATTAAAACACATGCTCTTTCTTTCTATCCCAACATTATAAAAACATTTTGTTTTTTAATACTTTGTTGTAGGTATTTATTTCTCTTAATTCTTTTTTTTCTTTTGGGTAAAAAAAAATTAAAAAAAAAATCAAAAACCAAAATAATCCCCTAAAGGAAATAAATTGCATAAACTTGTCCATTTTTCAGTCAAAATATTTTGAAACTTAAGATTTTTATAGAATAAAAAAAAAACACACATTAAAATTCTAATAAAAGTGTTGTTCGTTCTTAAAAGTCATACATATGATACACTCATACTTCAGTCACTAAATTCTGATACACCTGCATCTTCTTTTTTTTCCGTTTTTTTTTTTTTGGTTTCTGTTTCCTGTTGTTGCCCTTTACTTTGGCTTTTCCCAATTCTGTACACATACACATAAGTATGATGAAGTATAAATACTTTTATTAAAATAAATAGGTAGTCACAATTTTGTTCAGTCCTAGCCTGCATTTTCTTATCCTATCTTATATTATGATTACTTACTGGAAAAAAAACTACTTTTTATTTAAGGATTAAATTTCATCAGTTGGTCATTTTTTTTTTCATTTCAAAGGGTAGTTTTAAAATGGCAGGGGAATGAGAGTAATATTAGGATTATAAATTTTGTTGCAACTGTGTTTTTATCATAGAAAATAAAAAAAATATTTTAATACTATTTAGAACTTTACATAATAAAGATATTTTAGAATTGTTATAAGTCTGAAGTCGACATCCAATTCAAGGGGAAAAACGGATAAGTTGTAGAACTTACAGTAGAACATAATTAAATAATAGAAAAATTAAAATATTTTATTAAGTACCCTTAGCTTGATCTGTTAGAAGTCATGCTTACAGAATTAGATGCTAAACATATGAATACAGTTTAAGCAAAGATTCAAACCAGCTAGTCGTCGCCCTTCAGAAGTCAAATTAAGAAATAGTTTAGGTACTCCATTTTTATTACGGTTAATCATTTCTAGAATACCGATTGAATAGCCAGTTAAAATTCAAACTACATATTGCTAAATCAAAGATATATCCATTTTCTTTTTTCAAATAAAAAATGCAATATAAGCTTTACTCATACACAGGGTGGGTATATTAACTTGGACTTACTGAATTTAAATGGTTATAGTTTTTTAATTTTTAAAATCTCCCTGTGCTTAAAATTTCAAAAATCCCTAAGGTTTTTCGGACCATTTTGGAAAATTTTTTTTACTTTCGGTGGCTCTCAATACTCGTGACATATTGTTCCAGCTCAAACTGCAAGAAAGACAATGACGACTCTCTGCGAGAACTCTTCAATGATCGAGTAATTTTAGCAAATGTGGATTTGACGGCTCCTGATTTTTTTTGGGGTTTTTTGAAGGAATGGATTAATGCAGCAAAATACAAAAGATTAGGTAGTTAACAGGTTATTAGTACCGAAATTCTTTAATATAATGGAACATGTCTTAAAAGGAGCCTATTGTCTTAACTGCCAAAAGGAAAATTGAAGCCATTTAAACGATGTTATTTTTCACATTAAGCTTGAAAAAATTTTTTAAATTTGTACATTCATTTAAAAAAACACCCTGTGTAAGTTTGTACATATAACATTGTGTATGAAAAGATAATGATTCTCTATATTACGATGATAACCAATGAGCTATGACAATATTTCATTTGTTACTTGTAGATATCGGTCCATCTCTTTTTATTCCTTTCTATTTTTCATTTTATCAAGTCTCTTCTTTGCGAATAGCAGAGACAAATGAAAAGTAAACATGGTTGGATTTTAAAATTGGATTTGGGCTTTTGTCTTATTTCTTAACTTTTTTTATTTTTGAGAGTGTTTTTTTTTTGGAGACTCTTTTTGTCTTTTTTGTAGTTCCTGTTGTCCTTGGAAGCAGTACAATAAAAAAAAATTGGGATTTGCTTTGTTGCTTGTTGTGTTTTTTTTTTTTGTATTGTGTTGGTACTATTTTGATGTGATTATGTATTGTTATGTGATTTGATGCTTTTTTTTGTAGTTTTTGATCCTTTGAGATCGTAATAAAAATATAATATGTAAGGATTGAATTTGTGAATGTTATTTAAACTAATAACAAAAAAAAATAACGGAATAGATTTTTAAAAATAGCATAACAGTATTAAAAATATATACGTATATAGATAGATATATGTTATAGTCCAAATCGGGATTTTGCATGTAGGAAAAAAAAGGATTAAAAAACAATGACGTTTTATTGTGCATGATGTATATGTATAATAATAGTAAAATTGCTATACAACCCTTAAAACCTAAATTTAGTTCAGATGTACTGAATCGAAGTACTTCTTTTCTACTGAATCTGATATGAAAGGTGGTAAAATTGAGCAGCTTTGCACAAATACATTGAAAGTTTTTCTACTTCCTTTCAGCTCTTTTTCAGTGGTGTTTCGGAGAGTAGTTTTTCAGCACTTTTTCAATAGTGAATATAAGTAGTTTTCTCAGTTCTGTTTCAGTAATAAACTAATATTAATTATACTAGAGAAATTTTCGGTTTTTTAACAAATATTTTGTGAACCAAAAATATTACAACTTATTACATAAAAGTTGTTACACAAATAAAGAGCTACCACTTTGCCATAGAAAGTTTTTTGATCCGATGAACCTTAGTGTCCTCTAATTAAATTTAAGAAAATCTTGCATAAATAAGAATTTTTAAATTTGCTCCGATGATAACGCATTACAAAATTGAAACTGGAAAAAAATTAACCTTTGATAGATAAAAAATTTTCTGTGTGTATGGACTTGAACCTTCCAAAAATACCGTTATGATAACAAATATTTATAATAATTAAACGTTAATTGCTTTGAGAAAAATTATTATTTATATGCAATCATATTGCAATCAAATATGTTCTACATTATGATTTTCCTGTAAGAGCGGTTGGTTCTGTGGTGGACATAGCATATTTTTTTTTTTTAAATTCTTTCACACTGCTTTAAGGGTTGTGCTTTTGCTGTAAGAGCGGTTGGTTCTGTAGTGGACACTGCATATTTTTTTTTTTTTAAATTCTTTTACACTCCTTTAAGTAGAATAGAGCATTCACCAAGTCATTTAGACTAGGCTTCAGTTTCGTTAATCGTTATGTTAACTACTCACCTGTATTTATTGTATAAACAAATACTAAATTTTGTGCGTCATCTATTGTCTTACACAAGAGTTAAATATATTTTTATTATTATCTAATTTTATATTACGATATAAACTTTTACGATTTAATTATGCAATTTTATGAGTTTTTTTATTATTAAACATGATCTGCTGTTGGTTTGAAGCCAAGGGTTTCCTTTTCAAATGTTGGCATCTGTACGACTACGCCGCATCAGTCAGATGTCAGTAAATTTACTTGATTAAATTTAAAATCTGAAAAATTTAAAAATTTAGCGTAGGATAAAAGAACCAGAGGTCATGGTAGAACAAATATTTTTTACTTTGAATCTCATCTTCAATTTAAAATTGCTTAATGTGACTTCCGTAACTCAATGAGTTTGTTCACGTTAAAATTAGTAATACCAAAATATCTATAATGATGTAATGAACTTAATGATAAACTTTTATTACGTAATTTACAATTTTTCCATCATTATTCATTTCTAGTCTATAATTAATTTTACTGAAGAAATTCATTGTAATCATTTTGATTAACAACGCACGTTGTAAATAAAATCATAATCAAGGTCATCATAATCGTATGAACAACAAAGTAAGTACAATCAATTTTTAAAAATTAATTCTTCTGTTTATTCTTAAAAAAAAACAAAAAAAAAAAAAAAACACAAAACCTTAACAAAAACTAGTACGTTTGCATAAGCCTGTGCTGTGAGTGGCTGGTTATATTAAATTTTTCTATGTAAGGTTTGACATAAGGCTGACATAACAAAGTATTATTTCATTTTTATTATTATTGTCATTTTTTTTTTTTTTTTGGTTATGTTTTATTTCCAGATTATACAGGTATCCTTGAAAATGATGATGAACAAACATAATAATAATAAAAAAATTGGAACTTAAAAAAAAATATTCTAAAATGAATGACAACAAAAAATAATAAAATACCGCATGATCTGGAGGCGTTGTGGTTCTGTCCTTTTGTCAACCGTTTTCTGCGTTATATTTTTGTATTATTTGGCTATACTTTAATTTTTTTGTTTTTTATTATTATTATTATTATTATTCTATACATAACTATTGTATTGTATAATAATGCATTAAAATTTTTGTCACAGTATTTGTAGTTATATGTAGAATATATGTATGTATATACTTTGTACACAAAATAAGAATAAAGGTATGCTTAGAAATCCTATAATTTTTTTTTCTTTTATAGAAAATAATGCATGAATATAATTTAAATCAGGAAAAAATTAGAGAAGGATAGCATTATTAGAAAAAGAAATGAAAACAACAGAATTTTTTAATATTAATAATAAAAAAAAATAGTTGAGTGAATCTTTTGTTAAAAAATAATCCTTCTAAAGAAAACGAAATATATATTATTTTTAGATGTCCTTTCGTAACATTTTATCGTTCTTAAGGATTATTTCAGTTTTTTTTTTTTTTGCCATCTTTATTATTATCACAGTCATAAAGGTATACGTAATTTGAAATATTATTTAGAAGACTGATAGAGTATAGTATTGTAACAAGATTAACATAAAGTATAATACAGACGAGTTTCTATATTTTGGTACCAAACCAATAGATAGATTACAAACTGGTTGAGATTTAATATACCTTGAGTTTAATAACTTAAAAAATTCAATTAGATTGTAGTGCACACATCACATATGTAAATTTTTTTTACTAAATACTCACTTCTGTACATATAATGTAAATACTAACAATTCTTTTAAACCTACCTAAACCTAAATTCTTTCAAACCTCCAAATTTTTCAATAAAGTAATTTATTTAGTCTAGAAGAACTAGAAAGACTACAAAGACTAAAAAACAGAAGTAAAATTGTTTTATTTAAAACTAAATAGATATTATAGAGCAGAGCTTCAATATTGAGCGTATGCCCGGAAGGGATTTAACGACAATATAATATTATCGTATGCTTAATTGCCCTTCAGGTGGCAGCACTTTAATTTAGTTTAGTGGAGGACGACATCATTATTCAAAGTCATCAAAGTCTACCACAACAGTTATTACAAGGTGTCTTTTTGGTTTTCTCGTATTAACTAAATATTATTCTTAATAAATTATTACTAAATATTAAATTCACTCAACATTTTATAATTGCTATATACCTAAAAGTACTTACCTATATTAAAAGATAGTACAGTTATAATCTTTACAATAAATTATGAAAATTTCACTGTCATTCAATTTAATTTCCAATTAAAACAGATAATTTAATATTTTGTAAATTTATATATAAGTTGTATTATTGTATTAACATTTAACTCGTCTGTGGTATACTTAAGGGCATCCATATTATTGTCAAATTACTGTATTATTTTTTCTTTGTAAATGGGTAGATATGTAATGCTTGGTTTGGCATGGTTTATAAAAAATTACGGTAGGTGTTTTCCTTTTTCCAAGGACACTAGCACATAGAAACATAATTAATTTGTATTATAGTCATAATTAAAGTATAAGTTGAAAGACAGCTCATCGTATCTCTTCCTCTACACCGACTTTATTTTATTCAGACGTTGGCCATTAAAGTTAACCACTATAAAATTTCAAACATCCAGCTTTATTAGATATAGAGTATTGGTGAAATTTAGTATGCCCTTTTAACTTATAGTCATGAGGGTATAATAACAGTTAGGTACAGAAATCATCTATTAGGTGTTCAAAACAAAATGATTCTTAATTATGTAATGCAGTAGAATCTTCAGTGTATTTAAAATTTTTTAAGATATTTTGGGGATTCTAAGGTTTAACTAGTATCCGCGTAGGACCAAATGACTATATATAAAAAATAGCTGGTGTTGCCATTCCAAAGAAAAACATGCATATTTCAACAAATAAAAATTTAAAAATAGTGGCGGCTGCCGCCCCGAAACCCCCGCTAAACAAATTATTGAAACCCTGATTTTGAATCCAACTCTAAAATCCCTCCTAATTCAGAATCTCACGTATACAAATATATGAATATTCTGGAAAAAGCGTATAATCCTGTAATTGTAGCCAACTATAAAATCTCTGCTAATTATTTTTTACATGCATATTTCAACAAATAAAAATTTAAAAAAAGAAGGGGCTGCCGCCCCCAAACCCCCGCTAAACAAATTATTGAAACCCTGATATTTAATCCAACTCTAAAATCACTCCTAATTCAGAATCTCACGTATACAAATATATAAATATTCTGGAAAAAGCGTATAATCCTGATTTTGTAACAAACTCTAAAATTCTTGCTCGCTAAAGCTATGGAAATATTTTTTGGATTTTTTTTTGGAATTTTTTTTTTTTTGGAATTTTTTTTTTTGGAATAATTTATTTTCTTTCTTTGGAATTTTGTAAATTTGGAATTTTTTTTTTTTGGAAATATGACACCATCCCAACAAAAAGGCAAAATAAATTTATGAGAAATAAAGTATGAAAATGTAGTTTTTAATAAAATTGTTGTGTCAGTTTTTCATTCATGTTCTCTGGTGGGGCTATTTATCAACATATACCACACTTATTATATACCGTTGGAAAGAGTGTCAAAAAACCTTTCTAACAGTATAATAAAAAATACAGGGTGCAGCACCCATTAATTAATAGCTTTGATTGTATATATATATATTGAACAGATTGCTAGTTATAACGGTTTTTGTAAAATAGACTAAAATAACAAGGATACTTTTAAATGTCCTTTCCGTCCTTAAAGGATAATATGCGCCGTTAAAGCTATATATTTTTTGAAAGCTGGCAACACCAGCTATTTTTTATATATAGTCATTTGGTCCTACGCGGATACTAGTTAAACCGTAGAATAGCCGATATTTTAACTTGTAATAAAACAAAGGTATGAAGAAATTGTTTTCTGAAATAGTATGCGTTAGTGAAAATTCAAGCAAGATAAATGAAAGGTTAATTATAAAATCAAGCATTTAAGTTAGCTGACTGTTTCGTATAATTGATAAATGTATTGGAAAACAATTATAATTAAATTTTACTTATAAATAAAATAAAATTTAACTCTAATCAGTCTGCCAACTATCTTTTTAAAAATATTTGAAAGGGTAATTAAAATTAGACTACTGTATTATGCCAATACTCACAATATTCTGTCTCATGTTCAGTTTGGTTTCAGACTTAAACACAACACTATTCAACCACTACTCAGAATTAAAAACTATATCAAAAATTAACTTAAGTACTAGTAAAAGTGTTGGATTGGTTGCACTTGATGTAAATTCTGCCTTCGACAGAGTCTGACATGAAGATTTAATCTTTAAACTAAAAACGCTTGTTTTTCCATTGTATCTGATAAAAAAAAAGTAAAAAGCTTTTTAGCAAATAGAAGATTTCGGGTTCACATCGGCAACATAAAACCAGAGGCATTCAATTTGTGGGCAGGTATTCCACAGGGATCAGTGTTAGGCCCGATTCTGTACAACATTTATACCAGTGATCTCCCTAATCTAACCACAAGTCTTCTGTCAGCATTTGCAGACGATATTGCAATAATTACTACATGCGAATATGGTAATGTATAGTAGAATAATTTAATAAGTCGAAAATTGAAGTTAATACATCAAAATGCAATGCTATATATTTTACTAAAAAACATAAAAACTGTTACTTACCACAAAATTGCTTACGAATTGACGTTAGGGAAATTGACTGCTCTAATACTGTTAAATATCGGTATAATCCTTGATAGCCTAATCTAGTTTTAAGTAGTTTTAAGTGTTATCTTCAGAAGTCAAATAAGGGTTTTTGCCATTTTCCTTAATAAATACAAAGAAAAAATTTTCTTTGCTGTAAAAATTGTAAATAATTTGAACTCAGTATAACAATTAGATTAAGAAATGTATATACGATAATATTTTTGGCAATAAATTAAATTAAATTAACTCTAAAAAATTTTAAAAACAATTTTTTTCTAAAAAAAATTTAAATCAACTATTCTCCTAAATTTTATAATATAACCCTAAATTATTTTATAAATCAGTCAATAAAAAGTTCTCACAAAAAAATTACTATAAAAATTTAATTTAAAATTCTTAGCGAATCCCTAATTTCAAATTTCTTGTATTCAAATTTTAGAAAAATTTTGTGTAGTATCAAAATTTCCATTGGAAAAAAATTCTAAGTCTTAAGCCAAAAGATAAAGAAGGAGAATTAATAAAGGGATTTTTTCAGAAGAATTTTTCTGAGATTTACAAATTAAAAAAAAAAAAAAAAATTTAATTTAAGAGAGATGTAAATATTAAAAAACAAAATGAGACACCATTCTTAATTAATAACCTAAATTTTTTTATTTTTTTAATAAAGATGTGTGATCCATGTGGAGTACCATGCTGTGATCCTTGTGACCCATGCTGTGCAGGACCATATAACGAGGTATTTTTTTATAATAAAATAAATAGAATATTGATAAAAATCCTGGCCATTGAAATTTTGTAATATTCCATTACAGCGTTCGCCTCAATGCTATTCGGGTGCTGAATTAGAAGCTATACCACAATGTGCACCGAGATGTCCTCCTCCAAGGCCCAAATGTATAACAATCCAACAACCTCCACGATTAGTATGTAAGAAAAGGGTTGTTTTTATTAGCAAAGTCATACCAGAACCTATGGTTGTAAATCGTTGTAAACAAATAACAATACCAAAAGTAGTAGAAACAACCAAGGTTATTAAGGTACCAAAACTAAGTTGGGTCTCCCAATTAATTAAGGAGCCAAGAATTGTTTATTATCCTTCAATGATACCAGATCCATATGTTGTATGCTGTCCAAGAAAAATATGCGAACCGAGAGAAGTCTGTCAAATGATATTGTGCCAACCTAAACCACAAGTAATTGATATTCCTCCACCAAGTGAATATTGTTGTTATCCAACAGGACCAACAAAATATAAGCCAAGTGTTCCATGTCCACCATGTCCAATAAGTCGATGCGATCCATGTGGGCCGATGCAATGTTACCCATCTGGTCCCTTTGGCCCATATCCACCGTGTGGACCATGTGGCCCGGTACCTTGCGGAGCAAGTGGATCATGTGGACCCTGTGGACCCTGCGGACCATGTGGACCATGCGGACCCTGCGGACCATGTGGACCAATGAAAGGATGTGGTCCATGCGGACCTTGTTCACCAGGTAAAGGACCATTATATCCTGGCTGTGGACCATGCGGTGCCACACCATGTGGTCCTCTTACTGATTTACCATGCGGTCCCTATATCCCATGTGGTCCATTCAGCCCAAATCGTATGTGTGGACCTTGTGGATTAGGTGGTCCATGTGGACCATGTGGCCCAGGTGCATGTGGACCAACATTAGGCGGACCATGTGGCCCATATCCAACACCTTGTGGTCCATTTCCAGCATGTTTGTCAAGTTGTAACCCATTGCCACCATTTATATCTTGTCCTCCTTTATCAGGTTGTCCCCCATGTTGCTAGCACTATTATTATCGTGGAATCAAAATTTTGTCCTTTCGTCATTGTGTCAAATTTTTTTTGTAGATTTTGTGAATTTAAGTTTAATAACTTTTATTTTAAACTGTAAATTTATAAATTTTATTTGTTTTAAATTTTGTGTTATATCAATTTTGTGGAAATATATGGATTTGATTAAAAAAAAAAAAAAAAAAAAAAAAAAAAAACTTAATTTTTATTACCAAAACAATAACTCCTAGATAAACCCAGGAGGAAAAAAATCTTAAGAATTTTTCCTATATTTGCGAAAATATTGTAATGGATCTTAAGAAGATTAAAAACTGTATCTTATAATTTGAAATCTTAATTAAAAAAAATTTGGAATAGTTCATAAATTCGCAGATAAGTGCAATAAGAAGTTGCATCAAAAATACTAAAGCTATCGTCAGAAAATTGAAAGGAAATTAAAGAATTAAAAGCAAAAACTATAATCATTTTATCTACAAATGTAGTGCAGTGCGATTCAGATTTATTTCTGTATTTGAAGTTAGAAATTTTTTGTTCTATGAACACCCCGTTTTATAAAAATTATTTTATTTTATTTAACTGGCTGCAAAGAAAAAACTTCTAACTTAAGTTACCGTCAGCACTTACTTTTCAAAAATACTGGGAACTCACCATTTTTGAAAAGTAAGTACTTACTTCACAGTACTTAATAAAAAAAAAAAATACTGGGTTTAAGTATTTTCTGTTAGAAAAGTCAGTACTGAATTTACGAACTTATTCTGATAAATGTTTTAAAAATTTGCTTGTGAATGTGATTAATTGACATTTAATTTGTTTTTGAATTTTTTAAAAACAAAATACTAATTCAACTTCATATTAAAAATTAAATTCAAATAAATAAAAACAAAACTTCAACTTCATGTAAAAAAGAAAAAAAAACCTAAGATTTGATTTGGTGCATGATTAGTTGATTTTGCCGTTCTAAATTTAAGTATTTGCTCTTTTAATCCGAATTGTATCTTTCTATGAGTTACTTTCTTCTTTCTATTGATTTCTTTATTAAGTTTTGCTCTAATAGCCTTATTCTTTTTCTTTTAACATTCGCTTTTTATGTTTTCTATCATTGTAATTTGTTCTTCTATGTATTTATAAATTATTTACTGAATAAATAAACTGATAAATTTCTCACATATTTCAATATTCGCGATACCAAAATATCAGTTGAAATTTGATTAAAATCACATTAGATATGACATTTTTCATGTATTTGATACTCACGATAAGGTTAAAAACAAATTTTTGAAAGCTATCACAAATTGTGATAAATGCCTACTGATAATTGAGACTCGCGATAAGGCCCATTATATTTATTCATCAATGAATCCAAAGTAAAAAATTGTTTTGAAAAATTATTTTTTTATTTATTTAATACAAAAAAGAAACAATAATTTACGCTAAAAAAATTTCTTCAATGTCGTCGTCCATCTTTACTCGTTAATCGTTTTGTTTAAAAATAAGTTCTTACACTGGCAGCAAAGAAAATACAACTTTAATCTTTAAGAAATGCAATGCGTACCCGTAGTACTTTGCACTACCTTTCTGGTCTGTAGCTCAGCCGCCTAGTGCTACTTTCGTAAGTTTAAACTTGCATAAAAGTCGAAAATAGCATGCAAAAATCAAATGTTGCAAGTTTTGTTTATGCTTCCTATCGCGTAAAACTTCTTTCGCATATTTTTTGCATTTTTCATTCGATTGGTCTTTTGCTTTCGAATATGGTGTAATTCTACCCGTTTTTATTAATATTCGAAATTTTTTAAAATACACATATAATATACCAGATTTTGTATGTAAATAAGAGATAAAAACTATCATACATTTTTTAATTTTAATCTTTATATTCAATAAACAAATAAAACTCAAGGATCCAACAAGTTACTCAACAATCACAGTTTCAAATTATGATAGATTTAACTAATAAATTATATTTTTGCATTCCCCGCTTTGGTTTTGCTTGTCAATTTTTTAGAAATTATAATTATTATAAATAGCTGTCAAATATATGAAATAACTTTTTAAAAATAAACTTTCGTTAGCAACTAAAATGAAATTCGTTAAATGAACTTACGATAGCAAGCCGGTACAGATACATTTAATTTTTGCATACGACGAAGCAATGCGTTAATTAAACTATTAGGCACCTGGCCTCTTGATGTCATTGTTGTTTTGAATTGAACTTATAATTGAAGTTTTAAGATTTTTAATGTGATTTATTTTTAAGTAGTTTAACATTTATTTTCATTTATTTCTCTGAAGATTTAAATACACCCTTTTATTTTAAACAATGAAAAGCATCAATGCAATCCAAATTTTTTTTAAATATTTTCCAATCTATTAAAAAACAATATAAAACTTCTTTTTTACATATTAAGTGGGGCTCCGAAAACTTTATATAATATATGTTACAAAAACCTAAGTTTCTATTTTTGAAGTTAATAATAAGAAGTTTGTTAATTTTAAAAATGATTAACTGCTGCGTGTCACAGTTGTTATCAAGTTCCAATCTTTCATTTGATTGGCCAAGGTCGAATCCCTTTACCGGTCTGAAGAATTTATTGAAAGTTATGAAGTACAATCTAACTCTTCCATGTTAAAACTTTTAGTGTAGTTTGAAAACATAAATTGTTTTTTAATTAAAACTCCCCGCTTTAGTTTAACGTGTTGAAACATTATAATGACTACAAAAATTAACAAAACGAGCTCAGTACTCGTTATAGCGTTTTTCATTTTCTATAAACCTAAAAATAAACTATAGATTTATTTTCAAAAATAATTTAATATTAAACTTTATGAAAGCTTATGACCATAAACCCTACGACTAGCCATTTAAAAAAAATAGTTTTTATACTCGCATGACTATTTGCCATTACGTTACGGAGCTAGCATTTTGAAATTTTGACAAATTCGTTTTTATGCAATAGCCATAATCACAATTTAAATCCATCCTATTCGGTCCACGGGTTCGAGTAGCTGCCATACAACTCTTTCTTTTATATGAGCATTACTCTACACCCAATAAAGCTGCGTGTCTAAAATTTTGCCAAAAATAGTTTAGTGTAATGGCCAAAGTTACTGCAAAATTTGGTTCGTCGACGGTTGTATTGCCGACGGTTCGTGTAGTTCTGACATTTTTCAAAAATAGTTTAGTGAAATGGACAAAATTATTGCAAAATTTGGTTTGTCTACTGCAGAGAGTTCGAGCAGTTGCCATACAATTCTTTTATATGAGAATTAGACTACACATAATAAAGCTGTATGTTTGAAATTTTTCCAAAAGTACCGGATGATATAATGTTTATATTACGGGCATACGGGTATCCCAGAGTTAACAGAGTCTACTCTACTACACTCACGTTTTTTTCAAAATTCTGTTTGAATTAAATTTTAAAGCTTTTTTTAAAATTTAAGAGCGTGCTTGTAGGTTTTGCGTTGTAAATTAAAAAAAAAATAATTCATGAGTTCCTTTTTTTATCTGCCAAAATATAAAAGTAAAAATTGAAATTTTAAAATAGATTTCAAAAATATTAATCAAAATTATATTAATGTTTTATAATCCTTTTGAAATTGCAAGGATTAATATATTTAATGTCCTGCTTTAAGTTAAAATCTTTGTGTTATCGAAATTTTTTTCGTGACTTTTACTGTTTTGCTTTACCTTGCCAAAAACAGCTGTTTTAATTATTTTTTAAAAGAGCTATGAGCTATAATTTTCACATTCCATGCTGTGAACCTGTTGACAATTTAGACTGCTGTCTTGGAAAATTCAACGAGGTAATTTAAATAAGATTTTACTTTTATTTACTTGAAGTTATGAAATTTTTTTTTTTCTAGAAATCTCCACAAAAATATTCTTACTGGGATTTAGAAAATTTACCACAATGTGCTCCAAGATGCCCTCCGCCACGTCCAAAATGTGTAACAATTCAACAACCACCAAAATTAATATGTCGAAAACGTGTTGTCTTTGTTCCAAAAATAATACCAGAACCATTAGTTGTTAATCGATGTAAAATGGTAGCTCTACCTAAAGTTATTGAAATTACAAAAGTAATCAAATCGCCTAAAGTCCATTGGGTGCCACAGTTAGTTAAAGAATCAAAAGTAATTTATTACAAGGCTACGGTACCAGATCCTTATGTAGTTTGCATACCAAGGAGAATTTTAGAACCGCGAACTTTATGTCAAATATTAATTTGTAAACCGCAACCACAGGTGATTCCAATACCAACACCACCAGAGTATTGTTGTTATCCAATTGGTCCCACAAGATATAAACCAAGTGTTTCATGTTCGTTAAGCTGCAATCAGCTTTCAAAATCCAATTATAATTGCTATCCATGTGGGTCATTACAATGTTTTCATGGTGTGCCCATGGATAAATGTGTTTCATGTAGAAAATTACCTGTTTCTTGTAATTCTGTTGTATCACGTAATGGGTCATCATTGTGTAATAGTCAACCATTTTCTTATAATACACCACGTAGTTTTGCTCGATCCGCATGTTGTCTGTATAGAAATGGATTAAGCCCACAAACCACTTGACATTTAAATAAATTATTTGTTTTTTTGTTTTTGTGTGTTTAATATTATATTAAGTCAATATTTGATTATGTTTGTTCTTGTCCGTATTTATTTAAAGTTTTAAAAAACAAAAAAAAAAACACTTTTATGACCCTATTACGTAAATGTAACCCTATGGTTTCGACCCTATTTCGGAATGGAATAAACATATTATTTAAAAAATAATTCTTTTTTTTTTGAATATTTAATGTTATAAAAAAACAAATGAACATCCACCTATAGATAGTATCCTTCTTGCAAGTCCTTATGTAACAATCGAAAGCTGGAAATCTAATATCGATATCTTAAATAGAAAATGCTTAAAAAGAATTTCAAATGAAGATTAATAATTTATAATATCATAGCTTTGAGTATGAAATTTATTCATTTTCGCTGATTTTGACAAATAATGAATTAAAATAAAAAATACGATGATCTGTTACAGCTTTCTGACATACAAAAGGAACTAAATACACATTAAAGGCGGACCTGTCTATTGGCGACGCCAATTTAATTATTGACTTTGCTGTTGAACATTTGACTGTTGACGAAGCGCTTTTAAATAAATATAAATTATTGTATTTTTCAAAATTAACCTCCTTTGACCTGTCTATCCATCAACCCTACTGTTTCAAAATGTTAGCAAAGTCTATTCTAATACAGATGCTAAAATGTGAACATAATAATTCTCGTGATGACATATACTACAAAATACTAATTAAAAAATTCAAAATCCGATAATTAATAATCGTATAGACAGAGAACCACTATGAACTTTACATCTTCACTCTGGGGTTAAAACAGTACTTTAATACTAACAGTGTTTTAAATTTCGTATTTGGAAGGAGAGGGAGTCTAGTTTATAACATAATGTAAAACAAAATTTAAAAAAAAAACAAAAATTTTTCATCGATTGTTACAATTCGCAGATGATATTAGTAATTTTTTATATAAAGGAATAAGTTAGAACAAAAGTTGTTTGGAGTTATCTGTGGTGTTCAACACTAGTATAACCTACTGAGGAATCCAATAACGTTGGATAGACGAAACACTCCAGGTTAACTTTCTTTTTTTGATCAAAAAATAAAATGCTAGTGTTGGCATACAATTATGTCTAAATGAATTCGCTAATTTATTTATATTTTAATTTGTGTAAAACTTTAAGAGTGGCAATTTTTTGAATATTTAATATATTCCATAATACAACGGAGTTTTAGAGCAAACGAAAAAAATTTAAAATAAAAACAAATAATTGCAAATAAATGATATCTAAATGTATCATTAGAGGTTCAATGGCATGGTTGTAATAATTTATGGTCATTGAAAACTCATTTTTAAACGATAAAAAATTTTTTTTTTGATATTTTTTCACTATTTTCTTACAAAATTCAATGTAATTTTTTTATTTGTCGATTTATAATAAATTTTTCTACCTTGTAAAGAGGAACTGGAGAAAAAAAAACAAGATGATATTGGTAAATTATTATGATTGTTGAAAATTATTAAAATTTGATAAAAATTAAATATTTAATATAAACTAAAGAAACTGACGCTATTGTTAATTCTCCTGATGGAGCTCCTTTACTTGATTGTAATTTTTCAGAAAATTCGAAATGAGGAAAATTTAAAGTGACCTAAAGTACGCAAAAAGAGGGACTTTAAGAATCATAAGGTTTTACCATTCAGTATATTGTAATGAAAGTAGAAGCTCTTAGAAAAAAAAAACAAATAATCAAAAACACGAAATGTTTTAAAAAAGCACATTTCCAAAATTAAACAATGTTTCATAATAAATTTTTGGGATGATGAGTTTATTGAAAAATAAATTTATTATAATTTCTTATGAACATATTTTGGCATTTTATTTTATAATTCAATTTTAAGAAAACCTTTCATAATTAAGAAAAACTGTTCACACACAGAAAACCAACCTCAATCATGTAGGTACAATTATTAGTCTTTTGTAATATACAAATATTTGTCGAATATTCCGTAGCTTCCAATTTAGTCTAGAAATTTCTAACAAATTTAATCTTTCATTGATAAATATTACCCCATCCCTTTAAAATTCTTAAATTTTAAATCTTAAATTACAACAAAATCAAAAAAACCACAACATGAACTTGATTAGTCAAAAAAACCAAAATAATTATAAAGTAACCACACAAATCACAATTCACAAAATGTCAAATTTTCTCTTGAATTTTTTTTAATTTGTCAAAATCAATTTTCAATTATATTAAAATTGTTTTTGATTTTTCACTTCATTACTTGTATAGATTTTGACAGTGTTAAAAATATAAACTGCTGCTAAATTGAAACCTAAAATAATCTACATTGATCTTCTATGTAAAAAATATATAGAACAAAAGTTGTTGTACTTTAAATAATTAATTTTTTTTTTTGAGAATAGCCCACCCACTGATTTCAGAATTAAACAACTAATTTGCAAAAATCACGACCATTAACAACAATAATTACAACAACAAAATAGAATCATTAACTAAGCGTATCGTTTCTGAATATAATATTAAGTACTATTTTTACCTCCCTACGCAATCAATTCTAATACATCTAATTTTTAAAATATATAATATTGTAATAATACAATGTGCAAGTTCTTCCATTAGAATGGCACTGTGCCATATTGTAAAATACATAATACAAAAGAAATACAAGTATAACGGTAAAAAAAAATAAAAATATAAAAAAATGACAAAATTTAAATAAAAAAGTCATTTAGAAAAGTCAATTGATTTTATTTAAAACTATAATGAACATTAAATTCAATTGGTCACTTTAGGTTTATAATGTTTTAATTGAATTAATCATTTTGAATTTAAAATCGATTTTAATATAGATTTATTATATGAAATAGTTAAGATCTGGCCTCGAACACAATAATTGAGCGTGTGACAGTTGAAAAATTTTAGGAAAAAGTATAATTATAAAATAAGTATAATCCCTATACCTATAGGATTCTATCGTTAGAAAATGTTCTAAATCGAAAACAAACGTGAATGAAACTCCAAGGAAAGCTCTTCTTTTTTTTTTTTTAAGCACTTACTGTTCAACTGTTAGGCTCATAAGCCTGTCTATACTATAGGTACATATTACAACCAGGAGGTCATGTTATATTCGTGTTATTAGAATTGATCTTAATGAATTCCACATACAATTTAAACATGAAAAAATGTCTTAGATTTACAATTCTATTTTTGTTTATATTGTAATATTTTGTGTATGAGTTATATAACATTCTATATCTGTGAGTTATATTATTCAATTAAATTATTTGTTTATATTTTGCATTTGTTTTTATTGTCATATTAATGTATTTTTTATTAAAAATATATAATTATTAATTATTGATTAAGCCACTTATTTGAATCCAATGGCGAAGGAGTCGAAAACTAGAAAAGATTGTTTCACTTTCACTGGGATTAGAACTGGGGTCTTTCGCATGAAAAGTTGATACTGTAACCACTGTGCCACCCATCTGATTCAGCACTGCCTAGGAAGGCTCTAGAAAAACACACCTTGCGAGAAAATCAATATATTATCTAACACGAAGAATCTAAAATTTGAAAAGTCTTAGATACTAACAGTTGCTCAAAGAATATTATACGAGATACGCTGGAAAGCATCTAAATTAAAAATTTTATAAAAGCTTATTAAAAACATTTTGAAGGCTTATTTAAAAACACTTCAAGTAACAATTTTGCTTCTCTTAATATAAGTAGAGGACGAAACCATGGTACAAATTCATTACCCCTATAAGTGCAGGACATAACATTTTTCTTGTAAAATAATCAGTAAAAACTTATAAACAGCACTCACACTAATGAATTTGTTTGTTAAAGATCGACCAATTGACCAAAAGATTTTTTTGAATTTATGATTTATGGAACCGACATATTAACCAACAACAAAATTAAAAAAAAAAAAATAAAATAAAAATCAATCTATAGATAGTATTAAGATACTACATTATACAAAAAAAAGCAAATGTTACTAATAATTAAGACATTTGAATAAATTTAAAAGTATCCTATCAATATGATCTGGGTATCCGACAACCATTAAAAGATGATGCCAATTAATTCACCAATATTTTTTTTAAGATAATTGTATTTTTCTTTTTTATTATGTCCACATTTTTGATTTTTCACATTATTTTTAATGGCTTTTTAAAGAATTTTCACATTATTTTTATGGAATTGTAAATAACCAATTTAGAATGAAGTGTTACTGATTGGGGAGCCAAGGTGATGCTGATAATAACAATATCCTACAAAATAATTATATTTTGATTTTTCAATGAGGTGAGAAATAATTAGAGAATAAAATAAGATGATATTATTTGATAGCAAATAAATTGAACACTTACTCGGAGCAAAGGCGGGAAAATTTATATTTTCTAATAATATCAATAATTTTTAATTGAGGAAAACCAAAATATTGATTTGTGTCTGGAAAAATTATGGTTTCAATTAATATTACTAAATGTTTTTAACACCTTAAGTAATGTATTTTTAGAAGTATTTTCTTTAATTTAGAATTTGTGAAAGGTTAAGGGATGGAAAAAAGCTAATGTATAAAGCTCTGTTCCAAGAGCATTTTTTTTATGCTTCTCAGTGGGAGCAAAGGGTTTCAACCTGTAGTCTTCATTCATTTCTATTCATATCTTTTTCAACTATTTGGTTCCAGGCAGGATATTTAATATCAGCACCGTTCTTCTTCACGTTATTCATGGTCTACCTCTTGACCTGAATTCTCCAAGTTAGGAGTATTCCAAGTTAGAACCACTTTTGTTATGCATTCTTCCTTTTTTTTAGTGTAATCCACCTCCATACTTCCTTCTAATTTGCTCCACTATTGGTTCTTCGCGTATTAGTGTCCACGAGTATGCATTTCTTATTCTGTCCAGCCGGAATACTCGGCATATTATTCCGAGATGTTTATTTATGAAGACTTGTAATTTATTCTTAATGGAATTAGTAAGCAGCCATAATTCGTTGCCATGTGTTTCACGCACGAATTGAATATTGTTAGTTTGGCTCATCTTGATCTTTGGAAACTGTTCCATAATAATCCAGATAATGGCTGAATAAATATTTTTTAACTTTTCATACTCTAACTTTTTCACTCAGAAATCTAATACACAAAAATTTTAAAGTGTCATCAAAAAATTCAGAAAACAAAATTTAATATTTTAAAGGCAATGCAGACAATTTTTTCAAACGGGTTTTTCTTTTGAATTTCTTAATTAATGAACCATTTTATCTCTGTTTAATTCTTTTAAGTCTGGAGACCCTATTAAATATTTAAATCACATGTTTTTTTTTCCTTATTTAATTTTCATCTCAAGATCCTTTAGTCTAACATTTTTAACAGGAAAGTGTGTCTTTTAATCATCATCATTTAAAATTACCACCAAAGTACTTTAAAAAAAGAAAAACGCCTAATTTCATACAAATTACATACTCAAACGAATCTTGAATTTATCAAAATATTAAAAAAAAACCCCCATTTTTTATAGAAAATTTCTAAATGTGTTTTTTATATAAAAATCGATTCTAATTAGTTGAAATTTGATGTTTTACAAGATATGTTGTTGTTATTGTTGTTTTTGTTACAAAATATTCTGACAAGTCTAAGTCTGAATACTTAAAATTGCATAAGATGACTGAAAAACTGAAGAAAAATGATTGATGATAGCATATTCTAAAAATATCTTAATAAATTTGATACCAAAATTGTTTTTATTACTTATTTTTCGGAAAATTTGTGTGTTTATAAAATTAAAACACAAAAGTGAATTTTTGAAAATGATGTTCTGTAGAAAGCAGAGGAACACGAAGAACCCACATTAAAAAGCAGCACTTATGCTTGTAAAAACATTAACCGCACAAGAATCAAATTTTATAATAAATATGTATATACTCGTATAAAGTTTGGAGGAGTTTTTAAGGATGAAAATTTATATCCTTAGGACATACATTACTTTATATTATATAATATTACATTAAAAACTTGTACAATTTGTACAGAAATACCATCTGCTCGCTTTCAACTTTTTTTTGGATTTTTTTTTCTTAAAAATCACTTCATATTAGATATTATTTTTATTATTATTGAGTTTATTAAAAAATGTACCCATGAGGCTTAGTTTATCATATACGTAATACTTGGAAATTTTTTTTTGGATAAATGGGACCAAAGTGACAAATTAAAAAAAAAAAAATTTAACTTTCCCGGGGAAAATTTTCCAACTTTTTCATTACTTTATGAAGAATATATAAGAAAAACGAGGAAGAAAGTAGAATAGACTGTGTAGAATAAACTCTAGGATATCCGCATTAATTAATAATATACACATTATATAATCCGGGTAACTTATTAAACTTTGTGTTCTGTTTAAATGAAAATATAAGTTCTGTGACGGATCTTCGAACTTCTTGCACTAGACCAGCTATATTTTATGGGGACATTAACCAGTAGACTTAGCTACTTTTGGTAAAACTTAAGATATTCAGCTTTATTAAATATACAATCACTTTTATATAATACTTATATAAGAAAAGGAGTTGTACTTGAACGCGTCGATCAAACAAGCTGAATTTCAACAGCAAAGCCGGCTCTTTTAAAAAAATGAGACCGTGAAAAATTCTTTTCGATACTGATCCAACCCATACACTTGAATTTATATCTTCCCGGCCTCCTTTACAGCATCACAAACGTAATGGCAAATTTAGTATACCCTTACAGCTATATTCGTTCGAGCATAAAAGTTGTAGGAGAGAAATATTATTTTTATTTTTACTTGTGTAACTGGCAAGGAAAAAGTTTTTTCCTTAGAAAAATCTTTGAAGAAGGGACCCTACAGTCTGATAGCTGTCATCGTTATAAAAACAAGAATTAAAAACTATGAGTTTGGTTTAGAAAAATTTATTTTAAAAATACATATAATGTAAAAAATCCAGCTAGATAACAGTATAATAATATTTTATTGTCCCTCGGGACATGGTTCTCTATTAAAAGTGTTTTGTATTTTAGAATTTCAAAATATGCATATTTATTTTAAATATCTGGATCAAACTTAGAAAAGTATTTAATTTTAAATTTATTTGTCAAAAGAAATTAAAAAAACAAAATAAAAATATTTCATCCAAATTGTCTATTTCAATAATATTAATACAATATACAGAACCCATTCTTCCTACAAACACATACGTCCGCGTTTATTACTTTTAAATGAAAATGCTTTAATATAAATTTTATCCCATGCTTAGTTTATAATAATTAACAAACCAACAATAAGAACCATTGAATTTAAATGACAAAGATCTGATTCTTGCAATAAAATATATATATATATGTATCTACGAATAAATCCCAGACATCTGTCATCACTGTCTGCACTCCAATAAAACTAGAAAATTTTTTTGACGTTTCTTATAGCTATATTTAAAATAATATAAGAAAAATTTAATTTTTTTTAAGACATTCAACAAAATATTAACATGATGTAGAATCACTCATGAAACAAATTTGACAAATAATAGAAGAAAAATGACAAGAGAAGAAGAAAGAAAAAAAAAAAAAATTAGTTTTTTTTGCATTTTACTGCAATTGCATCAAAATATTGCTACCAATTATAATTGTGCGTTTTTCTTTTATTTTCTTTCACATTGTCTTGGAAATCTTTTTATTAAATATTAACATAAATATATTCCCCGTATGAATTAGGCAATGTTATTGTTAAATCTTTTGAAACATTATAATATTAAATTGTAAGGCAAGAAAAAAACTATATAGATGGCGCTTCTACAATACACTTATAGGATAATATCAGTAATAATGATAGACTTTAATGTATTCCAGTTAATTTATTTTATATACAAGTATCAAATAGATGCTACTCCAATAAATTTCTTTGGGAATTTCTTCTATTACAATTATTGTTTTGTTTTTGGAATTAAGTTATTTTGTTTGCAATTTTATATAAAAATATGGTTCTGAAGAATATCTCTGCAAACTATAGGCAGTGACTGAAGTTCAATATGTTTAAGACGATAACAAAAATAGTGTAAGGAAATATAGGAAATACCGTTATACATTTTCTTTGCAAACCAACGATAGTTTAATTATATATTATGTCATCACTTATATCACTTATTCGATGACGAATAGAAATGTTTAAAGGACAGGTTTTCAATTTCTTCTGGATCTAAAGAGAATCAATTGTAATATGATTTTAAAGAATATTTCTGCAGACTAAAGGCAGTGATTAAAGTTGATGATGTTGAAGACGATACTAAGTAAGATCTAAGGCTAAAATCCAAGGCTAATATCATTATAGCTTGCATTGTCAGTCAATGCATTTGTTTATTTCTTTTGAAACTTGAGATTGTTTAATTATATCTTATTTCATTGCTTATGTTTGATGATGAACAGCAATAACTTCGGAACTGATTTTTAATTGCAAAGGTATACGAACAAAATCATTCCTGAGCATTAAATCCCCACTAAAACTAAATCCCCAAAAGACAGAAAGCTCAAAAACAACATCACCAAGACAAACTCTCAAAAAACGGAACTGTTTTGTATAACGCGATATTTGCCTTTTTCAGAATATTTATATTATATGCGGTACACTTTATTGGGGAGCTCCTACTAGTTAAATTCCTTTCTTGTTGTAATGGGTTTGTAAAAAAAATTATTGTGTTTTTAATTTAAGATTACTTCCTTTTTTTAGAATTTTATTTTGGGGACTTAGGCCTGAGCACTTAATTTTTGGAGATTTTGTGGTGGGTGATTTGGGCCTGGGTCTAGGAATCTTATTTTTCGAAATTTCACCGTTATAATTAAGATTTTAAATAAGAACATAATAACACGAAAATTGTAAGTACTTTTGAGAAATCAATCATAAAAATGTAGGTTCCTAAGCCGTATGGGTACCAAAACATTTTGAAACCTAAGAATGCTGAATATAGAAATTAGACAGTATTCAAATTAGAAAAGAACCCTAAGTTCTCGATGAATTATGTAATACATGTTATTATTAGAAATGCGAAATTAGAATTCACTTCAATTTATTAAAATATTCTTACTTTTTAATATATTTAACTTTAAATTAAAATTTAAATATTCTAATAAATTGTTTTTATTATTGTTTTTCTTTTGTTATACATAATTTACATAACAAAATAATAAAAAAAAAAAAAATTAAATTTACTGATTAATATATGTACAAAATAACAAATATAAACAATAATGCCAGACAATAAATGTTGAAGCATATGTTTCTTTCAACATCATGTCTACTCTTTATTTTAAAAAAAAGAAAATGTCTCACAGGTACCTCTTCATCTAGCTCTTACATACAAATTTGTAAAGAAAAGCCAAAAAAAAAAGCAAAGAAAACGCATCTAAAAACATTTATCAAGACGTGTGTATTATTTAGAGGTGCATTATATAAAACGACGACATTATTTGAAAGGCAGGCAAAATATAGAATCAAAGTTGAAGAAAAACTATCGTACATACCTATGTAGTATTTTATATTCAAATTTTTATTTATTTTGCTTTTTAAATAATTCTTGCTAGTTTTATATGTCTGATATATACAATAAAAATAAAATCCATCTTTGAATTTATAATGTAGTAAAAAAGCCAAAGCTATGCCAAAGAAATAATTTTCACACACAGACAATTTGTGATATACAAAATCAGCCATCCAGTCAGCCAGCCCATGTCTAATATTTAAATATGAACATTTATGTGGGTATATATCTATACATACTTCTATTTATAAAAACATTTTGCGTATAATTGGCAAAATAATAAATTTACTTTAATGTCAATTTGTCAAGTAATTGCCAAGAACTACTCATATAATATCAGAAATGGGAACATATTATTAGCAATGTATATATGAATAATAGATGCAAAATGCGTTAATACTTCAATAGATTGGAAAAACAAAAAACTACAATTTATTTTGTAAAGAATATACAAAGAATAGTATTAATACAATTTATTGCATTTGTACAAGGTGTTTTGTAAATTTAACCTTGAACGTTGGTTCCGCTGTTTTTTTTTTGTGAATAGTTATCGAACTACAATTTTTACATGCCTTAATTCCTAATCTTCCTATGCTAAGTTTAGTATAACTGAAGTGAGGGATAAGGAATTAAAAAATTGTCAACCTCGGCAGAAGATATCAATCCGATTATGTTTAAAAATGAATGGCAGATTTTGTTTAACAAACGTAATTGACCCAGTTTTATGTCATCAATTAATTGTTTTTTATGAGGGAAGTGGAAAGCTTCAAAAGCCATCTATTGGAACTGTGCGTAGTTCCTACAAGAAGTGTGCTACTTTAATACACCAAAACAAAGACCCTTTTTGAACCAAAGTTTAGGGCAATTCATAATGTAATAATGGTGAATAAAGTAAATTTTAACATCATATTTTCCTCGATTCATTTCAGACTAGTACAGTGATTGCAAATAAAATATATTTTTATTTTTGAAATACTTTTCCTCTAATTAATCCAAAATTCGCTTCTGATTTTTACAACACACTGTCAACACATACCTTTAAATTATATTTAAAATTTTAAAATTTATTTCAAATATGTTCTATTATTTACGTTTTTTATTTGTTTGACATTATTAAGATTTATTGCATTTGAAATGATAATGATTGACTGAGAACAATAATTTTACAAGAACAAAGCAGTAATGTTTAAAATGTAAAAATGATTTTTAAATGTTTTTCATTGTAACGTTTGTTAGCTTTAATTTAATTGAAATTCTTTTGAATAAAACCAGATTTAACTTGCCATTTTTTATTGTTAACTATTAATAAAATATTATTTAGAACATGCTTTTATTAATAAATGGAAAATCTGCTGTAATGTAAAATATTATCAAAGCAATGCTAGAAAAAAATCACTACCATAATCATTATTTGGTTGTAAATATTGTAAATCCTCTATTAAAATTCGAGGGTAAGGAATCTTTTATTAGTTAGTAGGCCATATTCCATGTACTTGACTCCAATCATATAAAAGCTAACAAGGGTTTATTAACTATACCACTTTTGGAAATTCTTTTAATTGGAACTGCCATAAAATATAGAAGAAAAGACAACCTTTTGAAGCTAGAAAATGTATGCCCTATGTAGTTGTAAATCTTATTTAAATTTTAATAATTGCTACAACTTTGTTAATATTTAATAAACGATTCTAAATCAAACTACCATAATACGTTAAAGTAACGCCACATAAATATTATATAACTAATAATTTGTGATTAAGATATTTACAATATTATAATCAAAAGCAGTTACATAACATATCACTGTGTAAAAAATCAATACTCCATTAATTCATTATCTTTAAAACGTTAATCTATTAGAAATTTTTCTTTTATTTTCAATCCCATCATTTTTGCAAAGTTAATTTCATTTAACATTGAATTCTTTAAAATTCAAAATTAGTCCCACTCTTCTATTACCTTCTTTCTATCAATTACTACTTTTGCAATATCTTTTGTTATGTTTCTATCTATACCTATTTTATGTTAAACATTATATTCACTATTATTATTTTTGATTGTTTTTTATCTAAATCTGTAAAATCACTTCTTTCAAATAAACTCTTAAAAAACTTTTTAAATTCAATAATCACCAATTTATTCAATTCTTGCCTTTTATATCATTTTTCTCCTTCTCACTATATAAAAAAATTTTATCTTTTCTCTCCTTCATCCTATGTTTATTGTCTACCAATTTAGCATAAAACATGATAAAATATGCGACTGAAATTTTAACCACATTTTGGAATTTTATTCTTATTTTTCTTATTTCATATGAAACAAAAAAAACGAATCGTTTTACGAATACAATACGAATTTTACAAAAAACAAAAACAAATAACAAAAATTAAATTAAATAAAACAAAGCAAAATTGGAGAATTTTATTTGGCAAAATTCCACAAATGCATTAAATTCATCGACTAATGGGAATATTTGCAAAACACGACAACATAAATAAAAACATACGTACTGTGTAGATACATGAAACCAAAATGGTACAAGTGGATACAACTCAAAAGTAAAAGTAGAGTGATTTTTAAAGGAAAAAAACGTTTGTTAACAGAAACTCCTTAGATAATGATGGAAAACTTGAATGAAGCAAGAAACATAAAAACAAGACAACACACAATAAATACCATTAAATCGTCAACGCATGTTAGCTTATTTTAAGTGAATCTTTTGCTGAAAACTTGGAATAATGTCATTTTGGAATGGTGAACACCATTCGTTATTTTTTTATAGTATTTCATTCTGCTACAATCAACCTCGTCAACAAATCTAAGAACATAAGTTAAAAAGATAAAAATTTTACCGTTATGGCACTAGCCGTAAAAAAAGTTTTTTCCTGAAACTAACTAAGAGAAACATAGTATGAATTTTCCCAATTCAAAAATTAAATAATTATTCGGGTATGTTTTTTACAGGCCGAGGGGTAATGCCGTTATTTTTTCTTCAAATCTGCATTTTGCATGTTTTTTGATAGACAAACTGAGAAATGGCTAGCTTTAACAATTAATATTGAGACTTTTGATTAAAATTTCAACAAAGTTAAATGTAAATTATTGAAACAGACTTTTACAGGGTCACCATTTTTGGAAAAATCCAAATTTGAACAATAAAGAATAAAAGAAATTTATCCTTGCCATATCAGTCACTATTTCGCATACTTTTATCACATTATTGAAAACAATTTTAATTTTCAGCCTTTTTCTTTACTTGATTTTTTTTTCATCTTGAATTCAAAAATAATTTGAATGGATTACTAAAAAGAGGGAAAGAGAAAGAAAGAATTCGGCAGGAGAATAGTACAAAAATATTTTTCCTTTTTTTTTCTCCAATTTTTTATTGTTTTATTTTTTTCTGATGGAATTTTGCTCATTGGCACTTAAGAATTTCCTTTGATGTTGGCAATTGATTTGTAGTTTTTGAATGTGAAAGGAAAAAATAAAACAACTAAAAAAATATTTTTTTTTCTGTATATTTTTATTTAACTTTTGTTTTATAGAATTTTACAGCATAATATGTTAACACTTTAAAAAGGGATGTGCAAAATAAATAATTGAATAATTAATTGAAAGTGAAAAAAAAATTTTTATTATTGTTTGAAGTTTTTTATTTTTGCTTTGGTTTTTTTGTTCTTGTTTTGTACTTATGTGGAATCACAAGAGACTAGGGATTAAAAGAATTCCATTCGGAAAGTTTTTATTTTTTCGTTTTCTAACTTTTGTTTTATTGTTTAATAGATTTGAAAAATTAAAAGGTATTGAATATGCGAATAACGAATAAATTTTAATTCTAGGAATTTTCATTCATGAATGAAATTGAGAAATTTTTCCTTCTATTGTAAAACAAAAAAAAAAAAAAACAAAATGCTTTTCAAGTTCAAAATGAAATCGAAAATTGATATAAAAAATCAATGAATATTTTAAAAAAATTTTTAATGTGCAGAACCAAAGAAAATGGTGTTGGAAAATAAATTGCCGCTTAGATGTATTTTGAAAATTTAAAATGGAAATAGTTTGATACGTGCTAAAATTACTTAGTCTTACACATTTCAAAGATTTTAATAAAATTTATCAAGAGTTTTTAAATATAAACTTGTGACATGTGACAATATAAATTGACAGGTCTTTGTCCCTATCAAATATTGAATTCGTATCATTTGATGTCACAATCGGAACAAAAGGTAAAACCTATTTTTACTATTATATTCGTAGAAGAAAACTTTGGATTTAAAATAATAATTATTTAAAAGTTTTTTGAACTTTTCCAAATTGAAATTTAAAGTCATATTTTGGGTAAAATTGATACAGGGATTCAGACGCGGAAAAATGAATCACATGGATTGTTAATCGGGAAATAGCGGAGTCAAATATAATTCCGGTTAATATCGTAAAACATTTTTTAAGAGGCGGAGCTCTAACTCTTCAATTGTTGCAAAAGAATTTTGTGAACTTCACCCACGTTTGAAACTACAATTCCGGGACAGAGGCTGCAGATACTTGTTTCATTAAATACCATCCAAAAAAAATCCTACTATATAATTTCACACTGAGATTCTCATAAATTAAAAATTATATTGATGTATTTGGAAAATATTTTGTAATTTGGATTATGAAACATTGCAAATTGCAAATGCAAAAAAATATTTTACAATAAATTTGGATTTTGTATTAGGTTTACTTAAAGATTTTTTTTTGGAAACTTTAAGTCTTATTATAATAAATAAGGGCTTACATATTTCAATAACAATCATGCTTGTTTTTAACATTCATATTAAAATTAAAAACATTTTATTTTTTTTATTTTGAAATATAATCTTTAATTTATTTCCTAAATATTACTTTTTCCCATAATATTTCTGTTAAGTTTCTATGGCATTTAAATTTAATTTAAAAACTGCATTATTTTTAATCCAAAATTACTACAAATTACAATATTTATAAAATTAAATAACTATATTTTAAAACAGCTTTCTTTTTTTTAATGTGTTAATGTAATGAAAATATAATTAGTTTCAATCTAAAACTTATAATATTTATTTATTAGTTTTTATATTTAAAATTAAATATTATTTATTTACCCTCAAAAATCATTTATTTTTCATTATATAATAAATTAAATTTATTTTATATATATTGTAATGCAGGCCTCTAAAACAATTTATGTCAAAATTGATTTTTCAAAATAAATTTATATAAACTATATGAGTGGTTGGACATTGCAAAAGAAGTTTCACAAATCATTATATATATTATATTAATAGGCCAACATCCTTCTCCAAGTCCCGTTTCTGAGAAGCTACAGGATCGATTTTAATAATTTTTGGAGTATAGAAAGTTATAATCAAAGAAAGTAAAACGGATTTTTCAAGTTTTTAATCAGGAAGCGCTATCTTAGGAAATACAGTTATATGTTATAAAAAACCGCCTGTAGACTGTATTATTGAAAATGTATGCATCGCTTATAACAGATTTTCTTGTTTCCATAATAATGAAAAATTTAGTAAAGTAATTTTGTTTTGACTCTTCATATGCCATATATGCTGGTTCGTTGAGAAGATTAAAATATCATTAAAGATTTATGTAACCGAACCTAATTATAAATTTACTTAAACTTCGAGCACGGACAACAACTAGTTGATAATTATTAATCATATTGCAAACTGAGACTTAAATCTTATCGAATGTAAGGATGTTCTCCAGATTCAAAGAATATTCTTTAAGATTCGAAATATGTTCTTCAAGATCTGAAGGATACTCTCTAAAATCCGTAGTGTACTATATTCAAACTTCGCAAGTGGGCACAGCGGACTTCCCATGGCCTAAATCAAACGTATAGCCCGATCTTTTGGACTACTACCTACCTAATAGAATATACCCGGTATAAAAATGTAGTTTCATATTTAATACTGAGGGTTCTCCAATTTTTTTACATTGCAAAACCCAAAGTTTATTTCATTTCATCACTTTAAACAACTATATATAATACATATATATACATATAGTATTTATTTTCAACTCTAACCTATCCGTTTTACAAAATTATTTTTATAAACAAAAATTTTGATGGTAAATATCCGTTTTTCCCATTAAAATTATTAAAATTTGTACACTTTGTACTCATCAAAATTTTTTGCAGTACTGAAAAAACACACTCCAATACAAATATATTTTCAAAAATATATAATATATATATAAAAACTAAATTATTGTAATTAATTGATTGATTATTTACAAAAATAATAATATAATAATTATAAAAATTGAAAAACAAGGACAAAAAATCGAAAATATATGAAAAATAAACAAATCAAATAACGGAACCATAAAATCAAAATCATATCACTTATTTTTTAATTAATAAAAAAAAATCTTGTATGTGTGTGTTTTTTGTATATTTTCAAGAACACCACTTCATAATTTAATTATTTTAATAATTTTATAAGTATTTTACACTTAAAATGAATTAAAATGAAAAAGAAATATACATAAATACTCGTACATGTGAAATGTATATTTTATAAGTTGGCGTAGTAAGTGATTGATAGAGAGAGACGGATAGTTGAAATTATTGGAATGAAATTTAATGCAATATTCGTATATCTATCATAAATATGTAATTTAACATGAAAATTTAATATTCGATATAGGTACAGGATGATTTTTTTAGTGTTTAGGGAAATTAATAGGGTGTTTATGTGTGGTTAAAACCATAGGTAGAATAAAAAATTCTTCCGCAGGGGGGATTAATTTTCCTCAGATCTCAAAGTCTGTAAAATGTTTTTTAAATACCCGAAGAACGCTCTGTAAATATTTAATATGTTAATTAACGAAATAAGTTGTTAATTTATATGTTTATCCCCTAGATCTCCTGAATTTCCACATCCCAAGGATCGATAAATTAATAACGACTAAGAAAATTTTGATTGTAAAAGATCGCTGGAGAAAATTTAGATTGAAGAGGTGCTAGCCGGCAAGAGATTAATAAACACCTTCAACTTGTTCCTTCATTAAAAATTCTTTTGTTGAAGATCGTTATATTAAAGTTGAAGTCTTTCGTGAAGTTAAAATAGTTTCAGTCGAAAGTTTCTCTATGGGTGGTCGAAAAATTCTACCATTTTACATATTTACATCTTGCAGTTTATTTTCATATTAAATAGTATACATCCATTGTTATTTAAACAGATTTATAATTAATATAATATTTGCATTTGTTATTTAATCATAAAAATTTGATGGTTCAAATATTCAACATCTGGAAACCTACAGTGATGGCAGTTTGAAAACTCCATTTTCGAATTTAATAAAATTCAAATGCAGTTAAAGAGAATTTAAATAGGAATTAACTGTTAATTGATAGGTTTATTGATATGTATATCTTTAACTGGATGGCACTTTATTGAAAATTATTTTAGGCACGCAATATTATATTTGAGTAAAAAAATCATTGTTCAGTAAGTTAATAATCCGTGAAGTTATAAGTCCGTGAGCGATCGTCAGAGTTCCATTTATATCTATTAGTTCGTCTTTAATGATTTGTACCTATACTCTTTACTATATTTTATTCGGAATCAGTTACATGTATATAAATTTACACTATTATCCAGCCATCAGCCATTATGTATATAATATATTTAAAATTAAGAATATATTATCTTCTGTCCCAAAAAAAACTTCTAATGCAGTTCAGTGACAAAAGGCTTATCAAAACATAGAAACTTTCTTTGATTTCTAGTCCGATTTCTAGTTGATTTCTAGTACATGTTACAGACAGGTATAATCAACCGATAGGAGAATATTGTAAACTTTAAGCAAACTACAAAGAGAAGCTGAGTAGTTTTTAAAAACTTTAAGTACACAACCTCGAATATTTTCTCAAACTTTTATCCTACATATTTTTGACACCCACTCTATGCTTTTTATAGTTTATCCAAAATTAAGTAGTACATAGTAATTATTTACATATGTAACGTACATATATCAAAATTAATTATTTACAATGATTATGCATATGTAATTAGATGTCTATAAATAAAACTACATATATATACATATACATATATCATATATACATAAAAACAATATATTATATATTAATAATAGTATGTAAAAACGAACACTTTAAATGTTTAGTGAGTGGAAATGGACATTATTTAATATTTCATAATTTTAAAACACAAAGTGGATATTTCAAAGTTCAATTTTACCATAATAATACAAACTAATAATAATAATAAATAAAATTAAATATTTTGTAATATATAATTAATTATATATTAAATTTAATTAGAAATTATTTCATTTTTAATTAAAAAATTAATATTAAAAATTAACTTTGTATCAATCTTTGTATAATAATTTAAATTAAAATGTCTATACTAGTTTTAAATTTATATTTGATATTTCGTTATTAGTTTTTAATAAACCTTAAAATCGTGGTTAAGTCTCAATAGTCAATATCAACCGAATTTTGAAGAACTTTTGAAGCATGTACCTTTAATAAAACCTACATGAAATATATTTCAGAAATGTATATATTCAATAATTTAATTTAATTTATATTTAACTAAAATATTACAGGAAATTATGATATTAATTGTTAGAAGTAGTAATATATCTATAATTTAACCTAGAATACTTTAACCTTAAATAACCCTCTAAATGTATATTTCGGCAAATTTCTCAAGAATTGTTATTTAGTAAACAGTTCTTGGGAAGAATAACATTTTTATTCATGTCTAAATGATTTCCACTATATTTAATAATTTCATTAACAAAATGTACTAGAAATCAACTAGAAATCGGCCTAGAAATCAACCCAGGTAAAACAAAAGCCATGAGAATAAACAGTGTCACTACAGAAACTATTACAAAAGAAGAACAATCGGTCGAATACGTTGAAAGCTTCTCCTACCTAGGTAGCACATTAACAACAAATGAAGGTACAGAAGAAGATGTCAACAACAGACTTCCCAGAGTCAGAGCCGCCTTTGCTGAATAAAGCCCAATATGGAAAGCGGCTAAATAACAAGGAATATTAAGCTTAGAATATTCAACGCATGTGTAATGTCATTTCTCCTATATGGTCGTAAAACTTGGCTGACTACAAACAACTTCAGACAAAAGCTCCAGGTATTCGCGAATAAGTTTCAAAGAATCATATGTAGAATATTCTGGCCCACTACTATCAGTAATAGGAACTTATGGCAGCTAACAACCGAAGTACCGGTAATGAGTCAAATCAAGCACAGAAAATGGCGCTGGATGGACCACACTCTTAGAAAACCACCAACCTGCTTAACAATAATGGCCCTTGAATGGAACCCCCAAGGTAGTAGAAGGCGCGACCGACCCAACAACACCTGGCGTCGAACAGCTGCCGCTGAACTAGCTAGAAACGGCCAAACGTGGGAGAAGATCAAGTTGTTGGCGAACCATCGAGATAAATGGTAGGGACAACTGGATGCCCTATGCTTATAATAAGCTTATTAGGGGAGTTTAAGTAAATAGTGCCTTAATAAAATCATTTCTGAGGCAAAACTTTTAATTCACATTCCACTTTATTAGCATTTAACATATGTTTTTTTAACATGGAAGGGCCCCAGCAAACTTAAACTCAATGCTTACTATAATTTTTTATTATATTTTATAACTACACCAATTAAATTTTATAAGTTCAATTCAACCACCCAAGGCCAATATCACAATATTCTTCCAATCATTTACTTTAAATTAATAAGTAATTCAAACGATTTGTAGATACAAAACTTTTACATAAATATCAAAGATTGTATATTAAGTATTCAAAAAAAAAATATATAAAATTTTATTTGAAAATTAAAAAAAAAAAAAAAAATAATGTAATTGGTATTATCTTATCGATATTCATGGTAATTTTTAAAAATTTTGGTTTTGGTATTTAAAAGAAATTATAGAGAGCATGACTTTAAGTAAGTGCACGTGCCATTGACAAATAAATTGGTATTAACCATAACATCTTCAATTTCTTTCGATTGTAAAAGATCAAAAAATAGAAAAAAATTAAAAACAGAAAAATCTTTTAAGTCGAAACCAATTACAAGGACACGTTTATGTTAAAACAAAATTTGTCTATTTAAATCCAATAAAAATCTTTTACACATTTTTCTCCCCCAAAAAACAAAATAAGACAATGTTAATAAAAGTATTGAAATTTTTAAATGTAATTTTCTATGGGACACTAATACGAAGTATCCCAATTGTACACTATCTTATATTTTAAGATAAAATCGAAACCGTGAAGTAATTAATTTCTTCTTTTGGAAAAATATCAAACTTATTCACGGCCTTCATGGTTAAATTAAAAAAAAATTTATTCAATAAATTGGATTTTAAATACTAATTGGATATAAAAATTTTAATTTTTATAGAATTTTTACATTGTAATACTCTAATTAGTTAAGGTGTAATTATTCATCCTGTCCTCATTAACTGAAAGTCATTTCAAAATAAAATTTTGGATCAAATTAAAAATTCCAGACACTTTACTAAAAAGTCTGGACGATGCAATTACTTTTCATGAAATTCATGATTTTTTTTAGGAATCACTTTTAAATAGTCAGACTTTAATTATTTTTAAATATAATTATTATAATGTTGGTAATTAAAAGTTTTTTTTTATGATTATTTTATTCAAGTTTTGGAACAATTAAGTACAAATTACACATAAATTGTAATAGTTTATTTGCAATTACTATGTAATTAAATATTCTAACATCAACAAATTTTCTAACTTGAACAGCTAAAAGAGAGAAGTTGTTTGATTACAATCATAAAAGGCAAATTTCCTTAGCAAAAGTGGGTGGATATTAGATGAAAGTACTTAATCGCATTTGTTTGAATATTTATAGTATAATCTCAGATCTGGATAATACTGAGTAAAATGATACTTAAGTACAGTTGTAATTACCATTACTTGATACTCATTCCTTTATCAAGTACTAGTATAAATGAAAAAATTATGCAAAATACTCTAATTCTTCGAAAACTATTGAATTTTTGAGACTTACTTGATACTTAGTACTTTATTATTCGAAAAAAATTAAGTACCAAAAGTTGATTACAAAAGTAATTAAATGAAATTTAATAATTACTTTCTCGGAATTATAGATAGTTTTTCTTATACTTTAATTTGCTAAGTAATGCAATCTACAAGTAATACTTGGTGGTACTTGATAGTAATTGGTACTAGGTAACGGTACTGGTAATTGTGCTGGTGTAGCTGCTAAAGAAAGTTCAAGACAGCGTCCAAAAGCTTTAAACTTAATTTAATTGCTATAGAATTCGTTATTCATATTCCAAATAAATTCAAATAATCATCAAAATAATTATTAAAGCAAAAGTATTCTTTAACTTGGTAAAGCACTATCATCTGAAAATAAATTTAAATATGATACAAGGCAAAAAGTTTTTAAATCTTAAAACAAAAATAATAGTTCTCATATAATATTCATATTAAAAATAATTAAATAAAAAATAAAAAAAATAAAATTTTTAAGTTGTGTCATGTAATGAGACCCGAATTTCATTAAGGAAAAAAAACTACTATTACACGATGCAGTATATTCCAATATGTGCCCTATTAACGTTCAAAAATATTAGCTTTGATTTTTAACATTTTGTGTAAAATAATATGACCTCAGTTACTAATCCACGTATTTAAAAAAACAAAAAAAAAACCAAAATCACAGTAAAATAAAGACGGTATAATACCGTTTTTAAAGTTTGCAGTTTTTTTTTTTTTTTTTTCTTTTTAGTCCTATTATAGACACGAGCATATGTCATTCACATTGTTGAACGTCCTTATTCGTTTACTGTTTTTTTGTTTTTGTATTTTTTGGCTTCAATTGGTTTTGGCACTCGTATATTTAAAATTAAATAAAAATCATGGCTAATAACATGCCAAAAAAGGGACAAAGAAATAAAAAAAAAAAAAAAAGCAAAAAACAACTCTCTCCATTTCTTTTCTCAGTTAAATTTGTTTTTTTTCTTTTTTTAACAAGTTTAGTTGCCTTAAAAATAATTCGCTTCACGTTTTTTCATTTAGTTTTCCATTTTCATTTGATTTTTTTTTTTCTTTTTTATTGTATGAATTTCAAACAGCGGCTCCGCTATTCATTTACAAACATTTGAACATGAATTTTTACATGATATTTGGTTGCTAGAATGCACATACGTATAGAAATATAAAAAAAAAACAAATTAAAAAAAAAAATATTTAAGCACATTTTACACTTTTGTTTACTTTTATGCAATGCAGTATAAACGAATAATAAGAAAAAAAAAAAAAAAAAAAAAACTCAGTTTTACAGAAAATCTGAAATTAAATATAAAAATGTATTTACAATACAAACAACATAATACAACACAACCTAAATTCAACAATTCTTTTTTTTTTTTATTTTTTTAATAGCATGTGTTAAATTAAAAAAGTGTTGGGGCTATCTTGGTAAGATTGGATTATATGACCATTTTTATGTTAAACTTCCACTGGACTTTAATGGATTTTAGAAGTTATTTCATGGCATTCCCACTGACACTTAAGGACACCATTTGAATGATTCCTTAAGACAGTCAATCCAAAGAACATAATTTTAATCTGTCGTTCTCCCTATAGGCTTCATATTTCTAAATGCAGAAACATTATTTTGTTTTCAATTATCTGAGTTTTCCTTAAGTTTCCTGACTTATAACTTCTACATATTGTCTCGTTGCTGCCTTGGTTCTAGGCATTTAATTTTTATTTTTTGTAAGCTTCCTCATAGTCAAGCAGTCAACCATTTCTAGTTATCAATCATATTTTTATTAATTTTCAGGAAAAACACAATTGAAAACTCGATTTGATGAAAAAACGCTCTCTAAAATATAACTGTTTCTCCAACTACAATTAAACAGTGATTTTATTTATATTTACTATAGTTATAAAATTCACGTTCCGTGTTAGTACAACTTCTTTTACTATACTAGATCTATAGTTGTGTATTCTTTTTATTTGCCATTAAAACAAATCATAATTTCCCTTGTGTTGTAAAAGTCCAAAAATAGCAGCATAACAGTTGTTTATATACGTTAATTTTTTTTTTTTTTTTTTTTTACAAAAACACTTTGATACACTACACTACTACTATAGATATCTGCTGGTTAAAGCTCTCACAACATAACCATCAATTTTTATACAATTTTATATCATATAGAATATAATATATAGAGTTGAATGTAGTGTTGCATTGCAACAACATAATATTCAACATATGTGAAAAAATTGAAAAAGAAAATGAATAGAAAATAATGGCTGAAAATTGTAAGAAGAAAAATTAATAAAAACAAATAAATAAACTCATAGCGTAGTTGACACTAGATTTAATAAGCTGGTGAGTCGTAAGCATTCAGAATTGTTATTCGATTTCTCAATAGAATTTAGTGACTTGAATTGCGCTCAGCCTTATTTAACATTCTCTAATAGAAAGTTGTGTTCTGGTGCAGTCTAGGTAGAGGTGACTTGCAATTTGTTCTTTTTTTCTCCACTTAGCAGCATAGGATGAGAAGCATAGATGTCTACTAGGCGTCTCCATTTCATTCTACTCGGAGCGTTATTTTTGCTTCCTTTCATGTTTTTCCAGACGAGATCAATTCTTCTGTTGTTCGGATTCCTTGTTAGTTCTATTCTAGTGCTTCCCTTGAAATGGTATGGCTCTTCTGTTGAATTAAAAAGCGTTAAATCAAGGGGGCTGTTAAAAAACAATCTAATACATTAGGGCATTGAATAGGCAATAGGTCAACATTACTTACAAGCAACATATATGAAAGAAAAAAAAGCTAAACCATAAAAGTAATAATATATCGTCGAAAAAGCTTATTGTAATTCTTTTTTTTTATTATTGTTGCAGTTGCAGTGTTTATAACAAACAATAAAACAATATTTTCAACAATAATAACAACAGCAAAAGTAAAAAAAACAATTAACAAATACAATGAATATAAAATAAAAATCAAAGTATACATTGCACTTCACGTGAATTTGAAAATTGAGTTATACATGCAAAGCAGGTGCCAAATCATTCTTTTTCTTCCTAAGGTATTGTTTGGTTTTTTTTTTATTTGAAAAAATAAAGCATAAATTTGTTTGCAACTCTTTTTTCAGTGCCATTTTTGATGGTAAGTAGTAACACAATATCAATGCCTTAAGTCCATTTCAGGTACATAACAAAAACTTCTTTTGCATAAATAATTTAGAGAAAAAATATAAAAAATGATTTGGAACCTACCGGTAGATGAATTTTACAAAACAAAAGGAAGGTTGTTTAAATATTTGATTTAAATTTTATATTTGTATTTCTAATCATATCACGTTGCATTGTCAATTTGTTGTTTCACAACCATCTATAACGATTCGCAATAAATGTTGTTTAACGTTTATTAAGTTCTAATGTTATTTTTTTTAATTAATAACTTTTTATTTAATTTTAAAATTTTTTGAGTATATTAGTAGTAATAATAAATGTATAAATTATGCTGGAGTATCAGGAGCATTAATATATAAGGTTTTCTAAGCTACGTGATAGTGTAATAACCCAAGATTTTTATAGTTTCAAATTTCCTAACACTCAATAAACCCGGGCCCTCTTGCACCAATAATCATACTTTTATAAGTGATTTTTTTTTAATAATTAAACTTCATTATTTTGTTGTCAAATAGCTTTTTGTTGAAATAAAAATTATTCAATAAATGATTATTGGATAAGTGATAAGTTCGGTAAGTCGGTACAAAGGGCCCTGGTAGAACCAATATATCAATACATCATGGAAATTTTATTTCTAATGAAAATATTTTAAAATTTCCAAGGACTCAGTTAATTGATTCACCTAACAAAAGTATTATATATGTTATTTTTAATACAAAATAAAACAATATTTCAACTGATATGATAATCTAAAAAACTTATTAAGAAACCAAAAATTCGAAAATTTTTTCATATTTACATAAAAACTTTACCATTACAGTATTTATTATACGACAGGGAAAATCCAAACTTTATACATTCTTATATTGTTAAGCCCACTATGCACATTGTATCTACACAAATAAGTCGGCAGTATTTCGATATGTAAAAAAAATTAAAAAGGTACAAGTAAAACCCACAGCAATAGAAAAAAAGAAAAACAAAACCATATATAAACAATATAATAATGGAAAAAAATGTCAAGTAGGTATTTTCTATTGCTCTGAATGACTACTGACTTGACTGCAACTTGACTTGATTTAACTTGACTGATATTTGTTAGATTGATGATGACTGGTGATACAAAAATGTTGAAAGTGATCCATACATTTTAAATGGCAACTAGGTATATATGGGAACCAAACTTATATATTATAAGGTACATTTATAGATAATGTTATATTTTATCAAGGGAGTGAAAGTATATACTTAAAGTAGAATTAAAAATATAAATACAACCTGATCTACAATATACTACTAAGTTTGATATTAGGAAATATTTTTTTTTTAATCTTTGTTTATTCTCATCAACTTCATAGAATGAAAAAGAAGAAATGAAAAAAATTATGAATTATAAAAACATTGCTGATGGGAAGAAAAGAAAATGCATTGAATACAATGCAACATCAATAAAATAAATAAATATGAAGAAATAAAATGAAAATAAATGCATATTCAAGTACATAGATAAATATTTAATATTTGCTAAAACAAAACGACTTGAAAATTGCTTTTTAAGAGTAAATATTTATTGGGTATATATTTAATTGTTGATGTTACCGTTTCCCTCAATTTTTAATTTATATTTTTAATACCATCTATTATTTCATACCGCATATTTTGTAAAACAATAAGGTGCATAAAATATTTAGCCGATTTTGTAATACGAAATTATGAAAAATGCATTTTATACAATCCAAGCAAATTAGAGGGAGTTTATTTTTTCTAATTTTTAAGATTTATTTGTTATCCAAATCATTATAAATTAAAAATTTCAAACTACAATTTTGCTGATATATTGACAATTTAATTGCAATTTAGTTTTACTTTATTCATAACTATAATTTTAAAATCATTTTAAATATTTTTCATATGAATTTTTGAAGTAACAAAATTTCATCAAAAATAACGGCATTTCCTGCCGTTTTATAACAAAGAAACTAAAGCTCGGGCATTCCAAAAATTTTCATCAATTAATGGTCTCACCTTAAACCAACCATTAATAAATAATTTGGTTCAATAAAAGCTAGCATAGTTAATAAAAAGAAATATTTTTTGAATTACCCTTTTAATTTCTTTTTTTATTTTACTTTCTTCATTTATTCTATTTGTTTTTGTTTTTAAATACCTACGGAAAAAATTGTTTATTTAGCTTTTTTCTAAACAAATTCAAAGTAATTGAGAAAAATCAGAAGCCTATTGAGAGTGTTTGTTTTTCAGTGGAATTCCAGTAAAATGCGTAACAAAGGGATGTTTTAAATAATTATATGCTTTGGAGCAATTTATAATAAAAGATTCTGGTTCCTATTTGTCGTGATGAGAAAATGTAATCAGGCTAGAAACAATTTATTTGAAATAATCTAGAATTAGGCGAGAGAAAATAAAGAATATTTTAATAAGGAAAATTTCCACTCGATATACGTAAAAGTAGGATTAAAATTCTAAATCACTTCTCGATTAAGAATTGCCTACCTATTTTTTTTTTAAATCCACATACTTAAATATTATTATATATAATATATTATACTTCAAACCAACAAGCATTGAATGTTTTAAAGAATGACAACATTTTATTTGCTATGATTTAAACATTTTATCTTCTGTTGACTCTTGAGTTATTCTAAGTCATCAATTCCAATGTATTTATTGTTTAGCAAGGAAAATAATGAGAATATTTTATAAAAAAATATTGCAAATATCTAAAAAAATTGAAAAGAAACTAGAGTACCTATTTATATAATTTCAAAGAAATAAACATAATGGTAGAAGCAAAAATACTTTGCAATGACCTGGAGAAAAGATGAAATGTAAAGTTTGTTTAAAGAAAAAATAACTGAAAAACCAGGGAATAAGAACAATATTAAAAAGGATTATTAAGGATTTTTTCTTGTATTCTTATTATTATCATATTGATTTTGTTTACTTTTATTTTTTTCTTGTTTCAAGTAGACTTAAGTTATCAATACTTTATTCTTCTGTTTATTTAAATTTTTAGTCCTCCATCCTCTCTGTCTTTTGTTTTCAATTTTATAGGAAAGAAAAGTTAATTTTTTATTATTATTACTTAATTTCATTTTTGTTGCTGCTGTTTCTGGAAAATTTAACTTTATGGAGCAAAGCAGTTGCAAATCAACAATAAATGAAAGGAACATAACAATAAAAGAAAAAAACAATATTTTTAAGCTGTGATTTTTATTTACCATTGATGGATAATTTAGTCATTATATTTTATTTATAAGTTATTATTTACAATTCTCATAAATTTAATACTTAAGTAACGAATGATTTTTGAATTTAAGAAAAGCTATTATAGTAGGTACTTCAGTTTTAAGAGTAAGTTTAATATTATTCTAATAAGAGGTATTTGTGTCTTGTTTTTTTAAATATTAATTTTTCTTTTTTAAATAAATCTTTATTTATAATTCGGCTCAGTTTTTGAAGAGATTTATCTTAAGATGTTTCTTAATATCTTAACTCTTGAATTCATATTGGAAAAATAAAAATGAAAAGTTTAAAAGTGGATAAAATTCTTATATGTAATCGTTTATTTTTTTAGCAATTTATTTAATTTTTATTACTTTATATTAAATGCCATTACAAAAAAAAAAATTTATAAATAAATAATGAAATTTTAATTTGTAAAAATAATCCCATACGTAAAAATTTTCATTCAACTAGTAAAAACTAAGTGAATCATTTCATTACCTATTTAAACTAACCAATTAAGAATCCCTTATAGGTGGGTGGTCATGGATTTCTGAAATAAATAATGAGACAATTTTTACTAGCCCTTTTGTAGATTTAATTAAAATCTTTCCACAATAAGTGCTGAAATATTTTCTTACATGACTATTCTATTTATTTGAAATCAGTACCAGTTCATATTAATCCAAATTCTTTATTAAAAGAAAAGTTGCTCTAAGGTTATACTATTATGCGGTGAAAAATTTTGAAATGCCCGAAATGTAGATTCCTTGTTATAAAAAGAGAGGAAATGCCGTTATTTTCGATGAAATTTTATTACTTCAAAATTTTTATGAATAATATTTGAAATGATTTTTAAATTTTAAATGTGAATTAAGTAAAAACAAAGCACAATGAAATTGTCAATATTTTTGTAAAACTATAGTTTGAAATTCCATAATTATACTGATTCCAATAATAAATAAATCCAAAGAGTTAACAAACCAACAAAATAAAATGGAATCATTTTTGTATTCTAAATTTCAATAAAACATCTAATATCTTCCAAACATTCTCTTCAAATATTTGGCTATACAAGGAATATCACTTTCTTATGTTTTAATCTTTCCGCACACTTAATGAATGCAAATAAAAATTCTTAATCTTTTAAATTAAGAAAATGATGATCATAAAAAAAAGTTGCAATTCAAATGATGCTATTAGTATCATTTTGTGTTCTATTTAAAATAAAAAACTAAAATAAAGTTGTCTTGTTAAGTGCTATGCACTTAAAATTGAATCATAAAAAGCAAAAAAAAAGGAAAAACGAAAAGTAAGAAAACTTAATTTTGTCGAAAATATCTTTTTTTATCTTTAACGCGATAAATGTAATTTTATTGCCTTTTGCTTTCTGCTTTTTTTTTGTAGTAACACAAAATAATTTAGAAAAGGGGTATACGAAAAACGGAATTATCAAACAAACCTAGTATAAAGAAAATTGCATTTTTGCAACCAAAATTTGAGAATATATTTCAGAAATTCAAATATACCATACCATAGTACCACACATTCAAGTGGATAAAATCCCAACTTACAACAAACTTCACAAAATTAATGTGTGAAAACGGATATTTGAGATTTTCTAAAATTTTAATGCGGAAAGATAAAAAAAATACCAATTGCACAACATTTGCACTTGTACAAAAATAAAAAAAAAATTTACAGAAGAGGAAATAGTTAGATTTTATATCATAATAATAGATAGTTTATGATTTTTTTTTAAAAATATATTTTTCCCAGAAAAATGAAAATTGACAAGAACAGCCGTATACAATTAATTGAGGAATTTTTATTGTTATTTGCCAAATTAAATTTCAATTTAAAAAATGGTTGTTAGCGCAAAAAAAAATTATATATTAATTGAAGTGTAAAGATTTTATTTGGCAGTTTTATCTTGATTTAAATTTTGACAGCTGCTGGTATTTCAATTAGAGTGCTTCATTAAATTATGTTGCTAATATAGGGGGACATTCCTTTTTTCCTAACTTATAAAATCATTTTCCATAATAATATAGACAGGCAAATTTACGAAGTAAAAATCCTTAGCGGTTCCGGACTCTAAAGAAATTACGAAGAACATAGGAGTAGGATTCTTTCACTTGTATACAGGGGAAGGATTATTTATTCTATTTTTTTTTTCTGTTTCACTAACGTACTCTGTTTTTAGCAAGTTGCATGATTTCTACATATGTTTAACCACAGCTTTCAATATCTTTTTCAACTGATCTTCTCCAAGTATTTTTTGGTCTACCTGGAACTGTTTTTTGATGGGTTCCAATCAAATCTTGAGATGATTAAAAGTTTTCCATTCGTTATTCTTCTAGGCCATCGTTTGATGTTGAGTGTTTGCGTAGCCATGTTTTACTGCCGTAGAGAAGGTTTAATATTATGCAAGCTTTATGTATTATTGTTTAGGTGCTCTGATTGATTGCGGTTATCTCTTGATTGCCCGAAGTCTCCCAAATATAATTTTTTCAAATACTTATTTCGTTACCACTTGATTAAAAGTGCCGATTAAGGTTGTAAATTTTCCTCCATTAAAGCATGCATTCCATTCATGGGATTGCGGAACTACAATCACTAAATGGGATTACCTACTTTTAAACTTCTTTATTAAAAGAAAACAAATCGCAACTGTAAAAGGTATGTATGCACTTTTTTAAGCTAAGTCCTAAATGTTTTTTCCAATTTTCAAGCGCTAATTACAATGTGAACTTTATAATAAAATCAATATAAGAGACACAAGATGGAATAAATTGAAACATTCATTCAATCACCAAATTTCCCTAAAAAGATTTTCCTAGAAAATAAAAAATAAAAGTGATAAGAAAAATAAAAGGAAAAAAATCTTCCATCAGATAAATTGGAAAAAAACTTAAACATGACAGATACAAACGTTCAATTTTATAAATTCAATAAATTTTCTACAGAATTATTTTTTTTTTACTTTAAAATTGTTTAAAATTAAAGAAGCTTTAAATTTAAATAACTATAATATTTTCTCACTTAATCTTAATCACTCACGAAGAACATCCACTACACTAAAAGAAGTGGAAAAGAAAATTATTTCACAAAAAAAAAAGTCATCGGGTCAACAAAAATAAATTTATACAAAGCATACTGGCAAAGTTTTTAGTTTGCTGTTTTTAGGGTGAAAATGAAATAAAATTATAAAAACTTAAAAAACAAAATTAAAATATTTAAAATAATTTACTTTCATCTTTCACAAAAAAAAATAATAAACACTTAGAAATATTTGTTTACTGCAGCGAAAAATTGTTTTTATTTTATTTTTTGCTTTTCTAGCCGTCATCATTGTAAACAAATTAGCCAAATGTAAATGTATGACACTTTCCAATTCTTTAGAGTTACAAAAAAAAAAAAAATAAATAAAATTGTTCGCAACACCACCCACGTACTCTAAATTACTTCTCTTAATATATGTTCCTCGTAAAAAAAAATATATTGTATATCTTATATGCTGCTGTACATCGTTTATAATGCCCGGGTTTTTATTATAATGAACTGATTTACATAATTTTTGATGTCCGAAATTGTTCAAACAATTGTTCCAATTTCAGTTAAATTAAACGCAGCCATAAAAGCAGGCCTTTGTTAAATAGATTGCTGAGGTTCATGTGAAATGAAACCACCAGAAATGAGGTATAACTTTAACTTTTTAAGTTTAACCTTCGACTCTTTGAGAAATAAAGGCTTCGGTGTTATTTTTCTTTTAATCTAAATTTCAACCTCAAGTGAAATAAAGTGCCGTGTGTTAATTCTCGTATAAAGGTGATATTCTGGAAGAATCATGGATCTTATAGCTTGATTCAAAAAAATTGTAGATACTTCCCATTTCCAGAATTTGAATCCAACATTGAAATCGCTCTAGTAAATATAAATATTCTAGTAAAGCGAAATACCCTGATTTTGAATACAATTCTAAAACTCTTCATAATTTAAAACCTTTAGTGTAGGAAACAAGCCAATTATAACAAAGGTATTGGAAATAACACTCGTATATTTTTTCTCGTGAAATGTGAAATTTTTAAGAATTTTTCAATTAAATCTTCGACTTCTTGAGAAGGAACACCCCTTTATTCTCAAACTTTTTTTAAAGGTGTGAAAAGTTAAACTTAAAGAGAAAGAATAAGTAAAAACCTGAGACCATATTTATTGTTTACCAATTACAAATTAGAACCGGTTTTTCTTTCCCAGGGTCTTATGATTTTTCGTCAGTTTTCCATTGGGAAAAATCCTTAGAATTAGATCTTTAATTTGGTTCTTTTCCACTATATATATAAAATCTTCTACATTAAAACACAGTTGATGTTTGAAGCACAACACAACTACGCATTTGTTAGAATCGTTTTTTGAAGACTCTTGAAAGCAAATGCACATAATGATCAAGATGCAATAATCAATTTGTCACAGTTTTCCCATGCACTTTAATGCAATGTAGTGTATCTTATAGTGTAGCACCATTTTTAATTTTTTTTTTTAAATTAAAAAAAAACTATTTAAGAATTCACGATTTCATTGTACCACCATATTATTGAATTCCCCCTTTCTTCATCCTCGTATCCTTTTAAATCTGATACTTGTTAAGCAAAAATACAACAATCTTATTTTTAAATTCAAAACAAAAATTCAATTATTCACATTTTGTTGTGCTTGAAAAAAAAACAAAGCGATGGTGGCGGCGGTGGCGTTAGAATATACCACTAACATATCATTTAGACATGTTTAAGTGGTTTTATATTAGATATCCCATCTATCTTAAATAAAAATGAATAGAAAAGACAAAAACAAGATAGAGATGAGAAAAACAAAACAAAATGTGACAACAAAAATGAAAAATTGAAAATTTTCTACTAAATACCTATCATCTGAGAACAAGATGGGTAATTTATTTTTAGAGGGAAATTAAATGTAAAAATATATCTGCGGATGAGGAAAAACTTTATGAAAATAATATAAAATCAAATTGCCAAGAGAAATAAAATCAAATGATAATAATTTAAACTAAAAACTATCAAATTTTAATTTAATTTGATTATTTTTAAATGTTGATTTCTGAACGGTTTTTAGTATTTGAAATGATTCACTTGATTTTTTAAAATACATTTACCAATTTAATGTAATCAAATTAAGATTTTGTTAATAGGTTTCATGGAATTTAACTGTTTTAATATCGAGGGAGAGAGTATACAAATATCAACAAGATTCAACCATTAACCCTGTCTTTATCCTTAGTACATGTTAGAACAGGGGGTCATATTACATTCGTGTTATTAGAATTGATTACAATTTAAACATGAGATAGTACTAGGCCTTATAACATGTAGAAACTTCTTAGATTTTCAATAAATGCAATTCTATTCGAAAACCAAATAACAGCTTTTCCACTAGGATTCCAAATCAGAACTTTTGCCTGACAAGTTGGCACTCTAACTACTGTGCCACCAAGCCTTTTATTTAGATATCAAATCATTTTTTCTTATTACTAGAAAAAATTAAAAGTTTTTGAATTTATGCTTTATTATGACAAGTCTACTTACAAGCTATTAGTCTAAATCACCAGAAGATCATCAAACTAAGTGATCCTCGTTGGAGTACAGTAAATCTAAATGAAGGTTATTATGAAAAGCACATCCATGAACTACGTTCAATTCTTCATATAAAACTGCATTAGATGCTAATTTTATGTCTACTAATATAATATCAGAGTCAAAGCTCTTTTTAATTGTCTTTCTTAAATGCCCTTGCATAAATTATTGTAACATTTTTACCTTAAGGCTTAATTTTTTAAACATTACCTTGGTTACAATTAATTCATACCTTAAATATTGTGATAGATTCATGAAAACAAATTATTTAAGACAATTAAAACCCACCTAACATTATAAAACCTTAATATGTCCCTCGTGAAAATTAAATCAAAAATCATAAACAATATAGTAATAAATTATTAGGACAATACCCTATTATATTGTCATCATTTTACAAAATAAATTTTTTCTTTTATTATTATTTTAGAAAATTTTATAAATCAGAACATATTCAGTACGTTTTATTTGACATCAAAAATTTTGATATCATATTTTACATTCATACAAATACTATATACAACAATATGTACCTGTCGTCTCGTACTGCACTTCAAAGTTAAAAATCATTTGATTTTTCTCTTGCTAATGAAATTTTATTTTTATTATCTTAACGAAAACGCTTGGCATAAATAATATTTTCGCCCACAATATTTTTTTTTCTCCATCTTTTCTCCCTTCACAAACCAAAAACGTAAAATTCTTTAAAAAAAAAATTGTTCTTTTAATGTTGGCCCACACAACACATTCAAAAAACTTTTTATGAATTCGGGAACAATATAATGGGACAACATTACAATGCAATTTAAAAAAAAAACTGTATTGGAACAGAGAAGCGGAACTAATAAAACAGAATAATCGTAATATAACTGAAATGACATTTATTAACTGTTATATTAATAACATATAAATATTCATTATTACAGTTATTTTTATAACATTGTATGGTTCTTTAGAATAACATCAACAATGCTCGAATGAGAAGCAAGATGAAAGAATTACAATTAAAGAATATTATTATATTTTTAGATTTAAATTTGGAGAAGGGATGGAAAACCTTAAGTCGACGCAACCAACTTGTAAATACAAAACACCTGGAAAATTCAATTTAAATTTAAATCGGTAAGTTCTTTTACTTAGAAATTTTATCTTAAATGAAAAATAAAACTTTTTAACATATTGTATAATTTAAGGCACATCTATGTTTATATTTTTCTGAGAGGCGTGATATACGCAGCCGAAGCATCATTCCAATCGATTACAAAAATCAGCGACACAAAAGGAAATAAGAAGGAACATCCTATTATAAACTTTTTTTCTTTAGTTCAAGTTACTGTATTTATTAATTTCTAATATATACTTTTTAATCTACCCGAACCACCACTTCAAATGGTCAGCTACACCAATTATTCTAAATTTGAAAACTCTATCATTATTTGTTTTGGAGATATGTTTATTTGACCTTTCGTAGATCGAAAAATTTTAGAATATGAACCCATGGTCCAATTTCCTTTATTTGCAAACCTCGCCTTTTTTCGCCATTGGAACCTGCATTAAAAATCTCTTCAACAAAGTATCATTATTTTTTCAGCTATCCAGCTCACTTAAGGCGACGCTGAATAATACTTTTTCATAAATGGTTTGCCTTCTTTCGGTGGTTACAAACACCTTGCCAATACTATACCCTAAACATATTTTAGGTGTAGTGTATAAGATCTCCAAACAAAATTTACTTAAGTTATGAGTTATAACAAATTTTGTTTTTTTTGTTTTTCTTTATTTGAAATTTATGGAAAAAATGTGCACTAATAAATTAAAAGTCGCGTTAAAAAAAATTATATTTAACATTCATCTATCTTCCCCTCTTATGCCATCTAAAGTTCTTCTTTTATCTTTCAATTCCAAAGTAACATATGAGTGTATAGTGGATTTATTTTTATCCATTTTAAATGAATGAAACTTAAAAATAAAAATTTATTTTGAAGGTAATTTTATAGTCCTCAGCGGTACATTTCTAGTGACCATTAAAATAAATCCAGTGCTCATTTTTTAAGAATTTAAGATGAATATTGTATATAGTGTGGTCATAAAATTTATGGAGGCTCTGTAAAAATTTTTGTTTTATTAATTTTATTTTTTTATCAGTCAGAAAGCAATTTGGTGATGGAAGATTTAAATTGAAGATATTTTTATAAAGTTTTACAAAGATATTATAAAATTATTTAATAGTGGTGGAGTCAAATAAGTTTAGTTTGTAAGTTCATAAACTGCAGTCTGCAATATCTGATAAAGGAGAGTTAACGAAAATGAAGACAGCCAGTTTGAAAGCATCGTTTTGGATCTTTAAAGTCCTAATAATTGCTATTCTTTGACTTCAACTATGTCCCAATCGTGTTCTTTTCACTTATCTTCCCTGTAAGACTGCCCTACCTATTTTCACTTTAAATAAAAAGCTCTTTACTCTCCCAAAAATATCAAGTAGCTTTAGGTAATGGTTTAAATCAAGATATTATACACAATTTGATAATCCCTTTAGTTAGTTCCCTGGTTTAGTGAAATTAAAAGCTTCATCAAAGTCAGATCCCATGAGAAAAGCAATACCGATGATGATTTAATTATTTTGACTAAGAAAATCAATTTCACTTACAATAGAGGCATTCCTTAAATTATTCAAAATATTATTCAGAATTGATATATTATAATACCACGTAGTATTAAAGCAGCCCAAGAAATAAAAATATTTTTTTAAAGTGGCAACAGCTTAAAATATTTTTTTATGACTTTTTTAAAACAAATTAAAATTCATAAGACAAAAACTTGTCAAAATCTTTTAAAAAATGAAAAAAAAACCAAACAAATAAAAAAAAAAACAACAACAAAACATATCTAAACAAAAAATAAAACATATAACAAAGGACCGGAACTTCTCTTAATGGCATTTACAAAACGGAGCAGTATCATCTTCTATGAGATGAGGTAAAGTTTAGAAGAAAAATAATAACAATAAAAAGAAAAATTATGGTAGGAAAATTAAAATTTATGGAATTTTAGAAGGTCATAAAAAATAAAAACAAATAGCACACAAAAACAAACAAGAACTACAAAACAATAATGGAGACTGGAGCGTCATTTATAAATATGTTTTGGGTCTCTGCATATAAAAAAGCACATAATGGAATCGTTATTAAAATTGACCAGAAATATGATTCTGTAAACGTTGCTCTGAAAGGTGCCAGAAAGATGATTCTGCAAAACATTGGTAAATCCTAAAATACTTTCCCTAATTTCCCAATCCTAAAGACCAAGCAATAAATAAATTATATTTCCAAGTTCATTCAAAGTTGGCTTTTAAAACGCAGTCTGTGTCTGCTGGCAATATCTGTTGACTTGTTTGCCGAAGATAGCTGCTTTGTTCATCGAATCTTTTCTAGTAAAGATTTGAATATAGCTGGAACTTCATAAAAGGTCACTTAACTCTCTGCCTAGCCTCGCGGCATTTGATCAACATTTTTATTACAAAACAAACTGTTGGTGAAAAATTATTAATTTTCATTGAACCTCGCAACAGTCAACCAAACCATTTTTCTTTAAACAAAAGGAAAATTTTAATGAAAAAACTAGGAACAAAAAACAAAACTTAAAAGCTTTTAAAGAAACTTGTATCCCATCATTTAAAAATCTGTCGTATGAATATGAGTTTTCTAAAGAATGGTGCAGTACAAAAGGTTTTTGTTTTATGACGAAAAAAGAAATTTCCAAACGTCCGTTGGGAGTTCTTTTCATTTTTAAATTTTATTACGGTAAAATGGATAGGTGGAAATGTTTATTTATCACGAATTATTGAAAAGTAAAAAATTATAAAGAAAAATTTCCTTAAAAAAGGAAATAGTGAGTGGAAGAAAAATTCAATGGAGCTGAAAGAACCATTTTTGAAATTTTTTCGTTTAGATTAGTTTCTATATTTTACTTTCAGAACAAGTCAAATTTTATTTTAAAAAGAATAATGGAATTATTAGTATATTAGTTTGGTAAAACTATAATTTTCAAGTTGAATGCGAGATTTACTGCAGAACAAATCAATTAAACATTATTATGATTGTCTTACCTAAAACAACTGAGTGGAATGGGATAACGAAGAATATGTAGTATTAAGTAACCAATTTCTATGTTAATTTCTTTTTGATTACTTCTTAGCCCATAGTCTATTAATTCACTTACATGCTGATATAATGAATTTTTTAAACGCAGAGTAACATGAGTAAACTGGCAGAAAAGCTGAGAGAATAGGTCTTCGAATAAATATGAATTACACCAATTGCTTGAGAATCAGCCCAAACCAATCACTAGTGTTCATGCACATATCCTAATCGAAGAGGTTTCAGAATTTCAATACACGGAACGCATATGGTGTCATAAATTGAGATTTAGAATTCAGAATAGAAATTAGAAGTGTTTGCAAATAAATGCCTGAGAATAATATGTAGCATATTTTGGCCAAGGCGAAGAAATGGAAATGGAAATAGATTGATCACATACTAAGGTTCACAATAACATCCGTGACATGCCAAGTGTTAGAATGAAAAACCCAGGACAGAAGAAATGTGAAGATCAGTCTTATCATCAGAAATTACGGTTTTCCGTTTTTTTCTTGCTTTTACGGGCATAGGTGGAAAGCGTTGAATGCCACCTAAACTAATTGTTGGAAGCTACTCGGAGCAGATTTTACCTCCAATCAGCTTAAGAGAATAGAAACGACCTGAGATGCTATTGTAAATAAAAATTTAACAACTCTCTCTAACTCTAAACAAAATTTGTCTTGCAGTAAATGAAGTTTTACAGATATCAATTGATTCTGCCCTTTCAAGTTATATTAATATACATGTTTTAATTGGCGCACTCATTTAAATCTGCATATATTTATTTATTAACTTAAAAATCCTATTTATGCTAATTAAACAAAACTATCTTATAAAAAAAACTGATTTTAAATCAAAAGACGAAGACAAAAAACACAATTATACACCTTCTTTGTCTCATCTGTTTGCAATTTTATTCAATTGAATGCATTTTATGTTTTCATTCCTTTTTTATATTAATTTTTTTTTTTTTTTGGTTTTTTTAATTAAAACAAAATTTAACCTCTAAAAATTATTTCTGTTTTTATAATCTCTTTGACTTTCCAGATAATAAATTTTAACTTAAAAACTTGTCAAATTAAATTTTCTTAAACCAGAACTCAAATAAAACAGAACAGAACAGAACAGAAAAGAATCAAAAAGAAATTCTCAACACCCTTTTGTCACAGAAAGACAAATGAGTTCAAAAGTGAAAAAATTTGTTTAACATAAGAGCCAATTATTTTTTTTTTTTTTTAATATCATTTTGTATTTCTGTTCTGTTTAAAATTTAAAGAACAAGCACAGGCACCTCCAACAACTCAATACTAATTTTTCATCCAAAACTTGTAGAAAAAAAAAGAATCATGACTTTTGGTTTGTCTCATTTTTTTTTTTCCAAAATGATTTCATTTTCATTTATTTTTAATCCAATTCATTTTTATTTAAAAAAAAAAAAAAAAAAGTTAAATTAAATTAAAAATTTTATGAAGAAACGGATACAAGCCATGGAACACATAAAAAAAAATAAAGTTTTCAATGCACACAAAAAACGAAAAAAATAACATATAAAATTTTAAAAACTTGCAAGTTTTGTATAAAAACGATTAATTTACTATGCAGATAGTATAGTACTTTGCATTTTTTAACATTTTTTCTTTTTTTTTTTTTTGCGAAACCATCGAATTTCAAGTTCATAAATAATGACCAACCAGGAAAAAGACCAGAGTCTAAAATAAGCAATTCAAAAGCAAGACTACCATCAAGTTTAAAATGTAAAGTAAAACCTCAGAAGAAATTTAGGGGGAAACGAGGAAAAGTGTAGTAGAGTAGACTATGCCAACTCTAGGATACGAGAATGAACGTAATATAGACACTATGTCATCCGATTAATTACTTTTGGTATATAAATTGTATGACAGCTCTTCGAACTTCGTCCACAACACTGACCACACTTTTCTTAAACGATGGCCATTACAGTTAATTACTTATAACATAATTTCAGAAACTCAGCTTCATTACATTAAAAAAGGCAGTTGTATGACAGCCAACCGAACCAGCTACACCAGATGAACTCCTTGCTCCAGTAGTTTTTGAGTTATTGTGCGGACAGACGTACAGACACACATAGCTAGATCGATTCCCTTTTTGATTATGATCCCACCCATACCTTTGATTCTATATCTTTCCCCCCTCCTTCTCTGTGTCGCAAATGTAATAGCAAATTTAGAATACCTTTTGAACATGCATTTATACGGATATAAAAAGGGGGTAAATTATTCAAAAAAAAAAAAAAAATACTGGGCATATAATTGGTATATTCTGAAGTGGAACCAATTGATTTTTCTCAACTACCACCAATGGATACCTTAATACAAAGTAAACCAAAACCTATATATATACCAAAATACCTCTTGGAGCACATATAGCTTCACTTTAAAAAAACCAAAATGAAAATGAATAATAAAATAAAAATTTATGCAGATTAACTGTATGCGAGGATTTTGTAAAAGGCCAAAAGAACTCTCTGCAACCATCAAGTTCTATATATACGTAAATGCATATTTAAATCATCAACATTTTTTAAAACATTGCAAGTAGAATCATTGAGTTATTTTTTATATATATGTATGTATAAATGATTTGAATTCTATGCCAAAGAATAATTTATTTCATCTCTTTATTAGTAGTTGGTTTTTTTTGCTGTTCTGTCCAGCAGAGAGCATTTAAATAATACAGAAAGTAAACGACCACTGAATCGAGGAATAGGAAAAGTAATACTTGATTTTTTTTAACTCTTTCTATAAGTGTATTAGTAGTAGGAGTATAAAGATAGGAATAGTTTAGGTATTTTCATTAGAGTAAATGAAATAACCAATATTATACCAACGGTATCATTGTTATTCCTTATTTAAGCACCTTTTAAATTGATCATATGTTGTCTTTTGTTTGAATTTCTTTTGCTTTGGGTACAGGAAAGTAAACAACTCTCAGGAAATTAAAAAGAGTTTTAATTTAAATTACCACAGCAATGGTCATTTAATAGTTTTGTAGTTATAGTGAAGACTTAAAGAATTTAAGAAATAGAAGGAACTTTTTAATCAATTTATACATACGATGTTCAATCACATTAGACCTACAAATAATTGGGAAGATTATATCTCATGCCCTTCAAATCTTGTAATCACGAATCTTAGTACAAGATTTGAAGATTTCTTAAGGTATTCTACCAAACTTTTCAAACATAATTGTCATTAAGCATCTTTCCCCATGCATCTTTACATGCAATAGTTGTAGAGTCGCCTCGCATTAGAAATAATGCAGGAATTTAAGTTTAAAATAAAATCTATATATTTTCATTCCATCTCCTGTGGCTAAATATTCCTAGCAGGAAGGGTTTATTGGGGAAAATTTTCAATCAGCAGCGGCATAAGATTTCTTTACAATTTTTTTTTTTAAAAATACCATTTCTAGGAAAACAAAATTGAAATTCCATAGAAGTTTTAAGAAATTTTTTCATTAAGTTAATTACAACCACAATTATCCAAGAAACTTTCAACTGTGAATGACAGTTTTTATTATTTAAATAATTTATTTAATAAGTGCATTTTGCAATTAATACTTTTTAATTATTTAAATTAATAAAAATCTATTTTTAATTTTTTAAATATTGTTTTTGTAAATAGGAAATGGGAAAATTTTTCATTCATAAATTAATTAAATAAAAAATATAATTATATTAGAATTTTCCGTAATGTTGCAGTAACGTTAAATAATATTTCATTTTTCTACTAATGATTTTATTTAGTTCATCATCTGAGATATGGGAAGTGATTTGTGCCTGTAATGGGAAGTGATCAATAACTAAATTCTTTGCCAAGCATTTTGGTATCTGTCTACTCTTTTTCTTCCTTAGAATTTGTAATGTAATGTGTATTTGACAAAAGGTCTATCCTTAGTATGTATCCTGCAATCCTGTAATTCTTTTTTATCTGTAATCGGGTAGGTTCCAGTTGTATTATTAGCCACAGTTTTTCATTAGTTATTTTCCGTGGTAGAAGATTTTCCATATAATACGAAGACACATGTTGATGAAAACCTGCAACTTTTTTTTATGGCGCTCGTTCACCAGCCAGGTTTCACCCCCATATAGAAGAACTGACTTCACGCAGAAGTTGAATATTTTGTATTGGTTGGTTATTATCCAAATGTCTACCGAAAGATGTTGTTGCCAGGCTTAACTCGCTCTCGTGGTAATTGAAGCTTTCCACATCTTCTGTTGGTGAATCTACTCTTGTGATGTTATTTGTGTTATTGTATACTCATATTTATTTTTTATATTTTTATATCCTATAATACTTGCAGTATTTTTTCATGCTGGATGGTTTTAATTTAAATATGGCACTAAAAAGAACCTCTAGTAACTCTCACAGAGTTTAACAAAATTAAAATAAAAATTTGCAAAGTATTCGTGAATCAAATATATATATTTAAAATAAAAATTATAGTAGTCTTTTTAAAATAACAAAGAAATAAATAAATTTTTTTTAAATATTTGCATAAATCATTAATTTATAAAATTATTAAATAAAGCTGGAGTGAATATCATTCATTCTGTAGGATCATCTATAGTCTTTTCATGCCAGATTATCTAAACCGGTGACATGCCTAGTGACTTGGAAGAATCTCTTGTACTATTGCCTCAGAGACAAACATTTGGAAACTATTCAATTTCGAAGATTACATTCTGATTTCTCTTCTTTCAGAGCATTACTAGATATACCCCATCTGTTGATGAGGACTTTAAATATTGAATTACTGAATATTGAATTACTAAGAAAAACAGCTGATTACCATATCCAATCTATGGCAAAGTAACTTTTTTCTTCATATCAGATTGAAATAACATTTATAAAATGGCTTATTCGGTCGCAAAATTGCAGTTTCCGCCTCCATATATTAATCGGCTTATTCGATCGCAAATTTTCCGTTTGTGGCTCTATATATTAATCAGCTTATTCAGTTACAAAATTGCCAGCCACGACTCAATTATTTGTTAATTAATATTAATAACTAATAATTTGATTGCGATAATCGCTCAAATTTTGATCGCTTTGTGTTACTAGTCTAACTTAACTATATCCGATCACGATCACCGATCCAACACCTGAATGAAAAAGTTCAAAAAACATTCAGTGACCGCATTAGAAACACAATCAGATTTTTTACTCCATTTCTTTTATTTAATATATTTAAAAGATTTTTTTTGCAGTTCTTCAATTTTATATATTCATCAAAAAATTAAAAGATTAACTACTTGCATTTTATTTATTTTTTTTATTTCAAATGCATTTTCATTGTTAACTCATTGTTTTTTTCTCCTACAATTTTTGTTTTGTCTTCTTTAAATTATTTGACTTTTGTGATTTTAAACTTTTGTTTCTTCAGTTTGTTTTATTGTTCTATTACTGCGTTTTTTAGGTACTGAAATGATTGTGTTTTACTTTTATTGTTTTCTTATGCAAATTTGTATGACCTTTTTTTATATGGGAGAGAGAGAGACAATTCAGTCAGTAGTCACTAGTCAACAGATACAAACACAGAAACCAAAGCAAAAAAAAAAAAAATGAGTTAAAAATAAAAATGCCCAAAGTCATTTTGAAAACTTAACTTAAAAGTCTGATGCACTTAAGATGTACGTCAAACAAAAGGTAACCCAGACTTTGAGAACTTTTAATTTTTTTTTATTGTTTTTTTTTTTTTTTTTTGCTTTGTTATTCTGGAAAAAAAATGTTTAGCTTTTTTTGCATTATGTAGTAATGTTGTACTTGAAAGGAGTACTACTAAACCAGAGCCTTAGGCTCTGAGCAGAGAAAAAAAATTATGTAAATAGGGGAATTCAATTTATAGAAATTCTAGTTTTTTTTTTTTTTTGTGTTTGTGTGACAAAATATGATGCAATACAAATTTCCAACTAATGATTTTCTATTTAAATTGCATTTTTTTATTGCCATTGTTATATAGAAATTCTTGCAGATAGAAAGTAATTGAAGAAATCCTAGAACTATTTTAAAGTATCTTGCGGATAGAAAATAATTGAAAAAATCTAATAGTATTTTAAAGTTTTTTAAGGGATTGCAATTTAAAACAAATGGAGTTTTTTAGATTGAAAAGAAAAAATTTTGGAATGGAAAAAGGATGTGGAAATATCTAACCGATAGATTATTGGTTGGGGCATTGGTCTTTCAATCGAAGAGTGAAATTCAAGCCATAACACCGGAAATTTTACGAAAACTTATGGAAAATGTACTGGAAAGAGCACGAATGTGCGAAGCCGAAAATGCTCACCACTTGCGGCATATAATTTTTCTACTTAAGCTAAAAATATTCCCCATTAACAAAAAAATAATAATAATAATTAACCATTAAATAAAAAAGTTATTAAACATTCAAACCATATCGGTCGTTTTGCGCCCCCCTTTATTATATAAAATAATACACCTGCAATACTTTAAAAGGAAGGGCTGAACTCCTTGCTTATTACATTGTATGTGGGAAGTGATACTATAGAAATAAATAAATAAAATAAATATGTTGAGAACATAATAATTTTATTACAATACATTAAAATTCGCTTTAAATAGTAAGTGTGACAGCGCTGACTTTTTTTTTAAATTAGCTTACATTGCAATGTATGACAAGTGAAATCGATTGAGTTTTCTGTAAACGCTTTTTACACAACCTTTTCTTCCAATTATTTTTTTAATGTCAAAGATGGTTTTATTTATTCTATTGGTATTTTAAATGCAACTTCTTTCTACTTAAAATTATTCCTTAAGTAACAATTAAGTCAACATAACTAACAGAGATAAGAAACTTTGTACTCGATACATAAGTTTACGAAATCGAATACATATCAGCAAAAATAAAAAACTTTTCAGTGAAATTAACATAAAACTATTAGCTACTTTATTTACTTCATATACATTTCACTCAAAAGCCCAAAAATATATTAAATATTCAAGAGATATTAATTGAATCCCGTGACATTTCCAAATTAATAGTCATTTCATTATCATAAGTTAGTTTTAAATAAACCAATTTTGCAAATCTAATTCTCATTGACATAATTTTTAATATCATTTGATATATTTTTTTTTTTTGAGTCCATATATCTTTTTTAGGAATTCCAATAAAAATTTCACCCAGTTCTACGAAAATCATTTCAATATTGTTTTTTAATCGATAAAGAGAAATTGTATCGATTTCTAGAAAAACTGAAAAGATTAAAATGCCATTTTAAATTTTATAAATCGATTTTTCATTCTATCATTAGATCATAACAGTTTTAAAACAGTTTATTAGATGAAGATACAATAATTTAATAGAAACCCGTATATAAAATAAATAAAGTTTATTTTAAAATAATAGTTATAATATTTTGACCAATATTCATAAATGTTAATAATCATAAAATATATTTTTATTCATTTTTAAAAAATTAATAATTTTTTATTTAGAAAATATTTTAACACTCCACCTAAACACAAAATTTTCAAATATTTTAATTCGGTTATCTTTCTTCTTTCTCTTTCCTTTGACTTTTTTTTGTAATTTTTTTTTTTTTTTTTTTGATTTATTTTATTGAATTTTTATTTTATTTTTTTTATTTTATTTTATAATTCCAAAAAAAGACAAAATTTGAAATTGAACATCATTGTTCCAATAAAGTCGAATTAAATGAGTTTTCAATCGACCATAAATATTGCTATTAAAAGAAATCGAAAAAAAAAACAAATGAAAACAATAGAAGAAAAGAATCGAATCGGAATAAAAAAATAAAATAAAAATTAACAAACATAAAACACGTGACAATAAGATGGTGCTAGTAATCTTTCTTTAGTTAAGTGGTATCCCCATAAAAGTGTGTGAAAAATGTCACAATATACATAATTTAATATAAAAAGAATAAATAATGGTTATAGAATGGAGGTGTCAATACTATTATAATTGTCATACTTTCGATTCGTTTCGATTCGATTCGATTTTTTATTTTTTGCGGTTCTTGGATTTTGTTTTGTGTCTTTCTTTGTACCTATATTTTATTTCCATAAATTGGAATCTGAAAGTGACACCTATTTTTTATTATTAAGCTAATTTTATTAATATTGTTGATATAAGTTGTATTCATATGCTGTTAGAATTAGCTTAATGGTAGGTGCTAAATATCGATATGTGAAGTAAATAGTGGAGAAAATCATTGGATTGAAAAACTGAAATATTTAATTAAAATTATTATAAATCTAAGGCATTATAAACTCAATGACACTGCATTCACAGCTTTAACACCTAAAATTTTAAACTTTATTTTGAAAAGAACCGATTCATTGCTTCAAACCGCTGAGTTCTGAACTAAAAAAAATTTTGACAGTTGGAACTGACATTTGAATCATTTTCAAATTTATTAATTTTAGAAGGGAATAACAAATTTTTTAAATCACCAAATTGTTAGTTCTGAACGTTTTGAAGCATTGAATCGGATATGTTGTGCCAAACTCTTCCATAATCCAAATTGTTACCTTTCTTTATTGAAACATCTTAAGTTGGAAGTTATGCTTACACTTACATTTTCCTACAAAATAAAATATTGTGTATGATTTTTCCATTCACTTTCTTCTAATTTTTCTGAGATATAAAAATTTACCCTAAAAAAACTTCATTCCATTAGAACTATGAACTAGACTTAAATAAAAATGTTGTTGCGATTTTTCATCATTGTTAAAAGGTATTGAAAATTATGCGCTACATAATTTGGTATATGTATATATATTATATGCATATATATATATATACATAACATATATATAAATTATGATAATCGATAGAAAATTAATAGAAATCGAAAATAACACAAAATAACTGTATTTTTTTTTAATTTAAACTTTGACATATTTATTGGAAAATAGCCTTTAAATTACCCATACCATTATCCATTATAGGTATACAATTTTTCAAAAATAATCTTCACATTCTTTTTAAGATGCGGAAATTTTTTTAAAAATTGTTTTGGTTGTTTATCTTATAAGAAATTGGGTACTCTGTGGTATGTAGGTGGAAACTGCATATTAAGATGCACTTAAAAAAAAGTGATAAAATATGTTAGAAAACCAATTTTAAAGTAACATATACTTAGGCTTTTTTTTATGTATGAAATGTTAATCATATTGATTATATTGGAACTTTTTGAAAGGGAATCATAACAGTGGGGAGATGTTAACTTTGACCGAATTAATTTTATTTTTATGTGATTATTTTGAATTAGTTTGACTAGTGATTAAATAAATTCCATACTTCCTACGATTATTATTAAAGAAAAAGGTTTATTGGTAGAAATTTTTAATATTTCTTTACGACTTAATAATTTTTTTTTAATATTTTGTTGTTTTTTCTAAAATAAAAAGTATTGTAATCGTAATAATTGTTAAAATTTCAGTAAATCTTAAACCGTTATAAAAATGATCGTTATGTGAGTAATACATTTTGTTCATTCAAGATGATTGAACCTTCGCATTCACAGGTGTATACAGGTGTGTTCAATTTCGCGAATTAAGTCTTATGTCTGAACTACATTGTAATTATTTAGACCATATTTCTTTAGGGTTTATTTCTTCCTGCCAACAATAAATTTTCGTTTTATATTTCAAAATGTTCTACTTCGTTGCATGCTTAGAATTATTAGGAAACTAATGATTACTCCATTCACACGTAAACTGAATAACTTTTTCCAGGATTCACAGGTGTCATTATGCCTTATGTCATTAGGACTATTATGGCCTTAATTTAGTTTTCGTATTAATCGGGTGTTAATGCGATTTTTTAACTTAAAATTAAGGAAAGTCAATGGGAGAACTATTCTTATGTACAATTAACTGCATTGTTGGCTAATTTGTTGAAAACTGATGAATTTTTAAATTAAAGCTATAATTTGTTGCCCTCAATCTGAATTAGTGTCATGGGTTTTTAGAAGAGGGCTATAATTTTTTGCCTTAAATCAAATCAAATGGATTTAATTTTTAATAGAACGTTTGGAAATAAATTAAGTCATAAAAAGTTCAGCTGTCTATTAAAATAATTGCGGTTGATGCAAGTAGAATGTATGAAATTATATTTTCTACTAAATTTTAATCCAATATTTAAGTAGATTAAAGTTTTTAAATTATAAATATACAAAAAGTACCTTTTTATTGATATGCAGTCGCATAATTTTAAAAATTGCATTTTTATTTAAAAGGGCTTAAAGGCCTTTCATCCTCCTCCCAATAGTTTAAAGCATATCTTCGAAATTAATAAAGATAAAAACATCAAATTTGATAAAACAATATTCTGTGCTATTTCCCTTAAATTGGTAATAAATCTTAGTGACTATCCTGGTACCACTGAGATACCAGACAAAACCAAAGAAGCATATTTTTGTATATCATGATTGAAATATCAAATTTGGTACAAGAGTATTCCATCCTGTTTCCGCTGTGTACTTTAAATTAGGAAATAGTTGAAGTGGTTGTTCGTGTACCTACCAGACAATTTCCAATCTAACAAGCACATCTCCGAAATAAGGAAACAAAAATCTAAAATTTGATTTAAGGATGTTCCTGTTTATATTATAATCCTGAATTTGAGATTTGGTCGTAGTGTATAATGTACAGATACCTCCCACAGACCTGCCAAAACTTAAGAAGCACATCTTTTAATATAAAGATAGAAACTTCATATTTAGTAAAAGAGTATTATTTCCTGTTTCCATTATGTACTTTATATTGAGAAATATTGGAGTAGTTGTTCGTGTACCTGCCAGACCTCTCTAGATCTAATAAGCAGATTCCCGAAATATATAAAGAAAACCCTAAATTTGGTTTGAATGTCTCTGTTTCCAATATGTTCCTGAATTTTTAAATGAACGTTTGGGATTTTTCTAATTCGATTGCATCGACTTACTGTTTCTTCATTCCTTGTATTTTTTCCCTAAATTTTACCCCTAAATTCTTAATGGGAGGTTAAAATATTACCACACAAAAATATTCAATTAAAATTAAATTAAAAATTTTAAGGAAATTATATAAAAATAATTGCAATTTAATTTATTTAGGCGTATACAACTATTCGTTTATTTAAATTTTTAATTTGATTATTTATATAATTTTTAATTTATTTTAATTTAAAATTTATTTTTAAAATATAAAATAAAAAACAAACAACTAAAATTTATGATAATTATAATTAATTAAAGGTATACACATTTAAACAAAAAACCATTTTTTTAATTATAACCAAATGTTGCATATTTTATTATTAATGTTTATATGCTATCTCAGTTTTTGTTTCATTTTTAAGTGCGTTTTTTGAATTTTTATTTGGTGGGGCTATACAAGACTTCCCATTTATACAATACTGTCTGCTGAAAATTTATTAAAAAAAAACCCAAACAAAATACAAATAATAATAATTCATAAATTTATTCATAATTTCTTGTCATAATTCTTTTCTGCTACTGTGTGTTTTTGGTTTTTCTTTTGCTGCAATCTATTGCTGTGCATTTTTATTCTGGCAACATTTCAATCCATTTAAGAAACAAAGCAAATATCAAATTATAAAACATTCCTTTTCATGCATCAACAAATAAAATCTCATTAATTTTGCATTATAATTTTTTTTCATATTTTATGTATAAATGTGCAACTAAAAATCGTCCTAAAGAAATTCCATCTTCAATACCATAGCTACCAAATTTTTATTAGTTTTTCTTAATTTTCCACACTGTTTATTATTTTTTTTTTTTTTTTTTTTTTTTTATTGAAAAAAATTTTTATGAATTGAAATTTTGTGAAAATATTTTTCAACCAATCTGAAAGATTTTTATAAATTTGTAATACAATATTAATACAATTTTTTTGAAGAACTTGTATAATATTATAAAAGCATTCTTTATTGCATATTTTTTGACATAAAATCCATTTTAGTTGCATTGCATTGCAATCATCCCAACACCCAAATTATTCCAATCCCTAAATAAAATATTATATACATCCATACCAAAAAGAAAAAGAAAGATGAATTCCTCGCTGTTTTTAACCCATGGAAGATGAAAATTTTATTTCTTTGTTTCCATGTTTTGTTTAAAAATTTTGTTTGTGTTTTTGTCTTTTGTTTTTTTGCATTCAGCAAGAGATTCAATAGTGATGAACTCAAGATAAATTTAATATTAAAAAAAAAAAAGAATAAAAAAAAAAATGGAATATTGCACAGCTCATATCACCAAATAGTCATTTAAATAATTATTTTTTATTGTTTTAACTTAAAAAATCTGATGCAACAGTAATAATATTATAAATGTACTTAGCATCGTAAAGCTTCATATATTTTGTATATAAGTGTACAGTGCTTATCATAAAAGTTGATTGGGCTGGTTTTGAGCTGAAAAAAAAATGTTCCTTCCTTAGCGTAAAAGAAGTGGTGTGCAATGTATCTTCTACGAGTATATACTCCTTCGCAATTTTTTTATCCAGTACTCTGAAATCGGCTCAGTAGAATAAGTATTGGGATCTACACAAAATATAATTGAAATTGGCAATTCACAAAACTTAAAGGGATTTGGGTATAAAAATAAAAAAAAAACAGAACTTTAAAAATGCTGTTTAGGCAAAATTGGAATTTGTAGGAAGTAGTAGGAATTATTAGGAAGTGGTAGGAATATGTAGGAATAAGTAGGAATTTTAAGGAAAGTTGGTAGAAACAATAATATCAAAGTCCTATTTCATTTTGGTTCCCAAAACTTAAGTATTTCTTAGAAAAAAATAATAAAAAAGCCCGATTCCAGTTAGTTTTGGTTTTTAAAAATGTGTCTGTGATTCGACAGATTAAAAGAAATAATCTGTGGTTTAAAATTAGATACCGTTTTCAAAATTTTAATGCAGGAGGACAAATCAACCTCATTTATACTAGGAGCTCTTACCATCTTCCTCAAGTTATTATGGTTGGGAAATTATTTTTCAGTATCTGAATCAACTGGGAAATAACTGTATTTTCATTTATATTGTTATATTCATTATAATATCGCTTATGAATTTGCTACACTTTCATATTTATAACTTATAAGTAAAATTAAATTATGCTTAACATAATCTGTTAATATAATAATATGTTATACAGTACTCATATACAATATTTATTATTTAAATTTTAAAATTATTTTTGAAATATATTTAAATCCATAGCGGATACGCATTATAGTCGCCAAGCGTCACTAAATTATATTTCAACACTTAACAAACAAAATGATAAAATTTCAGCAAAAATAATCAACAGAATCTACCAAAAATTATATTAATAACTAAAAGATGTCAACTATATTACCATTATTGCTTTAGCTGTTGTTAAATGCTACTGTATATAATAATTGTTGTTTTGTGCAATTTTTTTATATACTGTTATGCTATTTGCCGCCATCATTGGCAACAGTATACATATAGCATAATTTTTATTTAAATTTTTTGTTTTATCTTATATTGGTTTGATAGGGATTGACAAATTATAAGTCGGTCTGTTTCAAATATAATTTTGTTTTTTTTTTTTTTTCGCCACCGAGTGCATCCATAGTGAAATTAATTTTATATTCCTTGCTTCAAAGTTATACTAAAGCTAACAACCAAATAAACAGAAGCGTATGGATATTTGTAACGGCATCTATATATGAACGTACAGTAGTAGGTATATGAAAATTATTTCTAAATATTTGATTAAAAAACAGCAGAGTGAAGCAAACACTATGGTAATATATTATTGATTCGGTTAATGCACAACTGAAAATCATAATGTCTACATCATGAACGAAATTAAAAAAAATTGATGATTTTTAAAAGACCATAAGATATGAAGTTTTTTCACTGTACCTACCCACAAAATGATGATGTGTGCATGCACTAGCTAATTTGCTATATTTATATATAGTGGATTGTGATTTCCTTAACTTGGGAATCATTAAAAACAAAACGGGTGTTTCTAACTGATTCAGATGAACTAAAAGTTGACACTGAAATTGCATTTATTATTAGGTTCAATTTTTGGATTTTTTTTACTTTTGTGTTTTAATAAATTTGAATTTAATGATTGTTCTAGTATATGTGTTAAAATCATTTTTACAATTCTCATCATTCAATAATCAGAACTTATTGGATAATGAATTTTAATTCGTTTATGTCGTCAATGTGGTTCCAGTAAAATTTCATACCTTTTCATTTATTAAATTTCCAAATGCAAAATTTGAATTTATCCTATAAACCTTAAAGTCTCGTATTCTGATAACTTCTAGAAATCCTTTGTTTATAATTTTTCCTTAGCTTTAATTCCTACGCCTTAAAATGATGACCCAATAGTCAACGAAAATAGTATTGGGTAATCGTCTTAGTTTCAGTTTCAAATTTATAAATTAAGATTCAAAGTTAATAATCAAACTGTATCTGCTTTCAACTTAAATTTGCATTATCATAAAAAAGGGTTATTTCCGACACTTATAAAATACTGAAAACTACGGATAAATAATTTAACTGGTAAAAAATTTTTTAATTCATTTTCTGAAACTTATTTTAATACTCGGATTAAGAAACTTTAAATTTACCTAATTTATATGGGAAAATAGTACTTAGAAGAAGGGGGAATGTTTTAATATACAAAATGATTTAACAATTCATTTTATATGTCCCCTATTTCCTAATAGGAAATGTACCATGCACATGCTTTGAAAATAATATGGTACCATCTAAGGGTAATAAATATCTAAAATTAAAAAGGGGTTAACTTGTCAAATTATTTTAATGAAAATTAAACTAAAAATAATTGAAGTAATAGTACTATTATTAAAACAAAAAACCTTCCACGCCTTTTCTACTAAAAATTAATTTGGTGTGGAAACAAGTATTAAATTCAGATGGAACCCAAAAAAAAACTGTACAAGCTTCTTATCACATTGTTTATGAACGCACAATTAAACTTAACTCAAAAACTTCCAAAATCCATTTTCCTAAGCATGTAAGCACAGCGTCTATGAGATTTTTTTTTTTACATTCTATATTGAATGGAAAGTAATTTTTATATGAACAACTCGAACCACATTCCCAAAACATCATTAAATAAGTACCTTCAATTGACAATGTACATTTTTTTCTATAATTTAATTTTGCTCCCACATTGAACCCAGACACAATTCATAAAGTTTAGACTTATAAAAAATAGGAATCTGAATTCATTGAATAATTTTTCAAAAAAAATTATACAAAATTATTCGAATATTTTTTGAATGACAGTTGAGGAATGTAAATGGTTTCATCACTATCACTATCACATCCCCATCTCAATCTTCTTTCTATATATCAACATCTGTATCGCGATCGAGAATCATCAAAACTAAAAAAGAACTTGGATATATTTTAAACTTAAAGTATTGAAACGTTAAAGTTTTTAAATTAAATCTTCTGATTAATAGTGGAGACATCTTTTTTTTTGTTGTCTTCTGTCTCTGTCGTACGCATCAAATGGAGAAAATTTTTGGTTTTTATTTTGTAAAAACTTCATTGAATTCCAATAAATTGAACATTAACAAAAAAAACAGAGTAAAAATAAAGAGCACGACATTAAAAAAAATGACGTTTCTGCTGCTGCCTTTACTGCTCAATAATAACTACAGAGAAGCTGGAGTTTAGGACGGGAATAATTACTGTAATGAATGCGATGAAATAACAAAAGAATGAATTTGAAAAAAAAAAAAAATTCACTCATATATTACAAAAAAACAGTGATTCAGATTTGTTTTTTTATATTCTTTTATTTCTGGTTAGTAATAGATGAAGAATGAATGATAGCATATCAATGGTGTATCAAGCACACAATCACAATACACACTATACAGATATAATGAATGGGAAACAAATCAGTCGATTGGAACTGTTCAATGGGCATAAAAATATCATCCATCAAAATGAAAAATAAAAATAATAACAGAAATTTAAATGACAAAAAACAGAAAAACTGAGGAGCACTAAATATACATTAAACAGAGGCCAGAGCACACATCAAACAAATGAAGAAAAAACAAAATTTTGGATGAAGAAACTATTGATGACAAAAATAATGATGACGACAGAAGCTAATACGTAGACTGTTGATGTTTTGAAAAGTAAAACTGCATAATCTCATACCTATAGAACAAAATAATAAGCAATTTTAAGTAACATACAAGTCGTATAATTATAAAGCTTAAGCTTTAAGTGCATGATTTAATTTGAAACATTTTCTAGAATGGATTATACACAGTTGAAGAATTTTTTTTAAATATTCCACGCTAAATGTGCCAAAAGAAGACAAATTCAGAGAATACAAATATTTCAAAGCAAAAAGCTACGTAACATGGTTTGTGCTTCCTGGTACGTTTAAAATTCCGACAAACATAAGAATCTATTGACTAGTAATGTTAGCAAGGAATTAAAATAATATGCAATAAAACATAAAACGCGCCTAGAAGATCACAGAAACTTAGAAGCATCGAAACTTCTACTATGTTCAAATGTCAAAAGAAGGCATAAAAAAACAAGTCCTCGAATTAGCAATAAATAATTAATTTTTTTTAAAACAGAGCAATGTTTCCAATGTATTAAAGCCACACGTAACTTTGGTGCTTGCAGAATCTTTCGATGATTTCCACAAATCAAATTGATTATTAAAATTGTTTAACTAGTTCACTGTCTGATTTTAAGACCTGATTAGACGTACTTTAAATCATTTCGGCAATGGTTATCTTAGTGATGATTTCAAGCCTCAAATTGTTCAACTTTCTTTTCCCCAGCACAAAATCAGTACGAATCTAATTGCTTACTAAATTTAATCAATGCCTTTTACAATCTAAATAATAAATAATACTAAAAAATATTTTCTATTTGTAATTACAGATCACTTTCAATCTAATGAAACATTTTGTTCATAATAACACTTTACTCTTATAAAATCTAAACAAAATTAAAAATTTCAAAAAAATTGCATCTGATAGGAAATGTTACAATAAATTTTACTTGATGTCTAATCAAAATCAAATTAATTTTAATTTATATGATTATGAAATATTAAGTAACAAAACAACAGTGGAAAAAAAATAAATAAATAAATAGAAATGGCAGCAGACAGAGTAAAAGGCATCTATAACAAGACATAAAAACGAAATATTAACAACCAACAGTGGAAAAAGCAATAAGGCCAAAAATGAAATAATAAAGTAAAACAAAAAAAATAAAAAGATGCTGATAAATTTAGTATTAATAAAGTTTTATAAATTTAACTAAATAATATAAAATCATTTTATATACTATATATCGCAGTCACCCGAAATTAAAAAAAATTAGTCACCAACTGTGCAATCAATTGAATTATAAATAATATTAAAGCCAGTAATCAATTGAATTGTTGTGGCTTTATTTGTTGAATACTTGAAATTCTTATTGCATATATGATTAAACCTGATTAAAATTTAAACAAGTTTAATTTATTTTTTAATAAAATAATAAAACCCTTCTGTTGAATTGATTAAATATATGGATATACTTCGTATTAATAATTCAGCATGATACTACGTTTTGGCGAATGTTAGGAAAGTAAGAGCAGTGGATCTCCAAAAAGCCACATTGAAATCATTTGTGGAATCGAAAAAGGTTATGTGCTATAATTATTTCTTAAGCTTATTTTGATTCTTAGGATTTCAATCTTTAAAACTAGTATCATAATTTTAAGTTTTTTTTATTTTTAAGAGCCATTAATCTGTTTATATAAATGTTTGTGGTATTCTTTCCCTACTGTCTTATGAGTTATAAGTTTCTTCGAATCTTCTGCTAAGTTATTTGAATCTTTTCTGCAGCAAACTTGTTTTCTGACTTTTATTAATGTTAAATTCTTAACTTTTCCCTAACTTTAACAATGATTTTTAATACCTGCGTATTTTTAAAATACATTGTAGCTCAAAATCAATGACTCCTAAGCTTTCTATCCACAGCTGATACTAAGTTAAAATTCAATTCCTATTGATTTCGTTTATGATCTGGAGCATATTACATTCCACTTACTAAAAGTTTGGTGTGAAAGAACTCAGATTGTATTGGGGAACTTATTATAATTTTAAAAATATATTTAACTAGTTTAAATTTGAATCAAAACATACTTTTTTAATCCGCAAAAAAACTTATCTAATAGTTTGAAGAAAAAAAATTAGTTTCAATACCAGTATTTGATACTATCAAATACTTTTCTTTGAGATTTTAATTCAAATTAATCATACCCAATTTTTTTTTTTTTTTCTTTTTAATAAATTAAATCGAAATTTATTCGATTCGATGAGTATTGGAGAGTCGTTTGTGTTTAATAATTAGAAAAACTTCCAAATTTAGTTTTGGAGATTTATTAACGTAAAGAAGATTACAAGCTGTGAAGCTGTGTTACATTATAAATATATAGGTATGCATATTGGGCATACAAATGATGGATCAAAGAAACACACAAAATTTTTTTTATTTCTTTTTCTTTTTTTTTTTTTTGTTGTTAAAAAAAATTAAGAAATTTATTGACTGTCCAATTTATGTTATTAATTTTGAAAAATAGTTTTATTTCATCTTTTTTTTTTGTTTTTGATTTTTATTTTTTTTGATTTCGAAATTCCAAAGTTTAGTATAATTTTTAAAGTTTACCAAATTAAAAAAAAAAAAATAATAAATATATAAGTTGGAAATTTCTTATTTTTGATCAAAAGTTAATAAAAAAAAATAAATAAAAAATAATAAGAAGAAACTAATTTTTAGGTAATCATGCGCGAAAAAATGGTGCCATTGAACAACGTGAAATAAAATATGAGATTAAAAAATTTGTTTCTTGCAATACTGAAATCTTGAATTCTTATATGTTGTCTCCACTTATTTTTTCTCAAAATTTATTTTCATAATTAAATTACTTGGGCAGTTTTTCATATTGTATACAAATATTTTGAAACACGAAAAAGGAAAGAAAGAACGTCCCCCCATCAAGTTATTATATATAAAAATAATTCCCGGCTGATTATGTCATCAGACCGCTTCAGACTATTCTGCAGGGGCGTCAAAGTGAGGTAACACTGCCTAATGATGTATTAAAACTTTCCACATAATTAAAGATCAATTTTAAAAATTTCTACTCTTATCATCTCAACTTGGTGTAGGATAAATCAGTATATTAAAGCCAAACAGGATTTACAGTTATATTTCAAGAATAATATTTTTGACTTTTATTTGAGGTTACTCAATAGTCAAAATCGTATATTCCAACATATTTAAGAAATTGAGATAGAAAGTAAAATATGAAGATCGAAGCTTTGATATAAAGTTTAAAAGATAGATAGTGTTACCATAAATAAAGATTCAATATTATAAGATAACTTCAACTCTTACAAAGTTCAAACACTCAACTTACTTCAAATTTTTGATCAATTTAATTCAATATTAGTTCAAAACTTTTTCTTTTTCTGTCTCTTTCTAATTTCGAATGATTATCTCCAATATTATTTCGATAATTTTTTTTTTTAAATACATTATAGATTTATTGGTACAAATATTTTACTAATAATCAATATATCTTTAGGTTGGGCTGAAGATATGATGAAGAAAGAAAGAAACTAAATCGAGCTAAAATATATTAGATTGATAGTTTTTTAGTCCGGTGTAATTTTTAAAAAATTTTAAATGAAAGAAAAAAAAATAAAAAGACGACAACTGTGTTAATATTGATTTGTTTCGGTGGGTGGTTGGTTCTATTGTATACTCATTTATTAATGATGAAAGTCACCAATATGTAGTAAATGAAATTGGGGATTATTATTTAAGCTTTAAATAGAAAAATTTAATACATTGAAAGTATGCTCTAAATTGATATTAAATTAAAAAAAAATTATAACACAAAAAATTGTATTCTATAGACTGTTCTTTATATGGGGTAATGTTGTTTTTACTATAATGTTGCAGTATCTCTAATTTTTGAACATTTAATTATTTATTATTAGAGCATCCACTGCTGTGAATTACAATATTTATGGTATATAATTTAATTAAAAGTTTTTTTATTTGTTCAGAAATGTATGAATGAAATAAAAAAAAATCCAACAGAGTAAATAAGTAATAAAAATTTTCATGGGTAAGTTATTAAATTTTTACGAGTTTGAGAAATATTTAATGAAATTATTATTTAATTAGAATATAATTTTTGTATTAGCTTTAAATTGTATTGTTTCTTTTTTGCTTAACTTCACTAGTCTTTTTTTTTAGGCTCACAAAAACCATTTTCTGCTTTTATTCTATAAAATATATGGAAAATAAGTAGAGCAGGTTCTATCAGCATACAATAAGTTCAATTATGACTGGAAATTCTTCAGTTCCTAAAGTACACAAAAATATTAGAGGATTGGAGTAAGAATGTTATTACCCTACACACTAGTGTTCTTTCAATTTCAAGTTTATATCTTTTTTAATTTGGAAAAAATACTTGATAGGTTTTAGGAGGTATGTGGGAGTTACCTGAACCGCAACCCCGATTCAACCGAAATCTTAAGGAAATGATATATGAAAGGACATAAAGAGGAGACACGTACAAAATATTGTGTACGTCTGTATACTATCTTTATAAATTTCGAAGATATGGTTTTAAGTTTTGAGAGATGCGTGCTAGGTACCCGAACCATCACTGCAATTCATTCCAAATTTTAGGGACATAAGGAAAACAAAAAGTAACACTCTTGTATAAAATTTTATGATTCTACATTGGTCTCGAAGATATGCTCGTTTTCCCTTGTTTCTATAGAAAAATTTTAAAATCCGAAATCATGGTCCGATCTGTCGGAGTATATTAACTTTAGTATGCCTATTTTAGATGTAGGTTACGAAAAGGTTCAAGGAACAAACTAATAAAATTGGGGTTTTAATTCTTTCAAAATATATAGAACCACTTCAAAAGATGCTTTCCTAGAATTCATCAAGAAAATGTACAACTTTTGTAAAAATATGTAAGTAAATAAAATTTTAGGTGTACATTTTCAAGAGCACAATGCACTTTTGCTTTTTTTGAATATTTATTATTAATACGTCTTGTACCCCTAAAAGAAAAACCATTTTATCCCATTTTTCTATTAATTTCAAATCAAATTCTCAATTATAATTCTTTAGATCTTTATAACATCAAAATTTAAAAATCCCATTTTCCTGCAACAATTTTTTAATCCTAAGACAACACAAAACTGTTAAGATATAGTACATGTTATTCACCCTTATAATAAGTCATTTACAATTTTTGCAAATAACTTCAAAGTCAAGAAAAGGTGAACTTCAAAAAGTATCTGGAAGGTACATTAAAATTTACAAGAAAACTTATTTTTTCGCGTATTATGACTTTTGTTTTTTTCTTCACAGTCTAATAAAATTACATCACACCAAAAAAAAAAAAAAAACAAAAAATAATTTAATGACACTAAAGACAAAATAGAAATAAGACAGAGACAAAAAATAATAAACAAAATAAAATACAATTTAATTTTTATTCGTTTGATATTTTTAATCTTTCATTATTTTTCAAAAGATACCGAAAATAAAAACAAAAAATATTGTCTCGAAGTCAAATATCGAATTTTAACTCTTCATTTATTTTCCTTTCTCTCCTGAAAGTTTCCCGTAATTTCTTCTTATAATACTTCTAGGTGTTTTTCTAGTGTTTGTTGACATTTTCAGATACAAGTGTATTTTTAATACAGTAGTGTCTGTAATTTGACAAGAGAAATTTTTTAACCGTTATTATAATAAAAGTAGCAGTTTATTTGAATTCAAAATTTTAGATTCGTGACGGGTTTCTTCGGGTTCTTACAAAACCACGTTCTTCAAATAATACTATTTAGTTCTTTAATAGGTTTGTCTTAGTTGTTGACCTAGACATTCAAACAGTTTGTTTTCAAAATGGTTTCTCACATCGAAGGCATTAAAACTTCTTCCATATATCATCAATTACTAGATTTCTTACCTTGTGGCAGCATATTATTAAAGGTGACATCACCGACCACGAAGTCGTCAATTCTTAGATTGGGATTCCTTACATTCGTCCTTTAACTGCAGAAGACACTAGAAATAACAGGTACCATCATTTTTTACCTAACAAATAACTTTTCACTTGCAGATCATCCTGCTCTTACACTCTTACAGCCACTGAAGAATTGTATCAATTGTATCATGTGTCGGACAAACCCCTTGGTTTTGAGAAAGCTATCCAATGCCGAAATAATTAAATGGGCAAACTATGTTAAAACATTTTCACTAATACACTCTTACATCCACTGAAGAATTATATGGTTTTGACAATGTGTCGGACAAACCCCGTGGCTTTGGAAAATCTATGCGATACCCAAAGAACTAAACGGGCAAACTATGGTAATACTTTTTTACTAATTCAACAAAAAACACTAAATTAAATTAGAAAATAAAAAGATCAAAGACGACGACATTCCAGTTTTTGTTTTCAAAAGAGATCATCGTAAAAAGAAAATAAATTTTTGTATTTTGTACAGAAAAAATCTAAAATCTTATTTAATCTCTAAAAAAAAACTCAAAGAGCTGCCATTTTGCGGGGAAAGTTTAATGTTTGAAAAGAAACACAAAATAAAATATGAAATAGATTTTATGTCCTTTTAAGTCAACATAATAATTATTACTCTTAAAAAAAAAAATTCTAAAAATTGCAATTTTAAATAAATTTAAAAACAAAAAAAAAAAAAAAAAATACAAAATGTCATAATCTACTTCATTTTCTTGTTCTTCTTCTTCTTTAAATTACTTCTAATATTTCGCGGGATATTTCATCTTATAATAACATCAAATAAAGTAATGCGACAACATTCTGAACCATCTGTGCGGGATCATAAGTATTAAAACAAATCTTCCAATTTGTATATGATAATTATTTCTCATTTTACTTTTATTTTAGTGTTTTATTTTTTTTTTTTTTTTATTATTTTTAATTTCACTATTATGTCGTCTATAATGAGATGTTTTAAATCATTTAAGAAAATGCCAATTTTAAGAAAAACAACAAAAGAAAAAAAACTGCTTTAAAAGATTAAAAATAAATAAAGATTTTCTTGAAAGTGAATTTTTCACGAAATTTTTCCTTGAGTTTTTTTTTTTTTTTTTGCATTCCTGAAAGTGTTTTGTTCTTTTGAGTAAATATATGGAGTTTGAATATTTAATAAAGACCTCCTGGTATTCTTAGAAAGGAAAGAACTTTAAAAAGCGTTCTTGATATATATCTGCACAATATTTAAAAATTGATCTGATTGTAGAATACACGCTTGGATAATATTCCTTTCACTTTCTGAGTTCACAATCTCCATGCTTCCAGAATCAGTGATGATTCTCGACGACAGAGTAGCTATCCCTTTCAAAATTTTTTAGAGGAAGAAGAAACACATCTCTCATTTCTCTAAAACCTAATAGTAATCTGAAAAAACATCCTATTCAAATTTGATGCAATAAATACCCCTTTTAAAATCCATTTTCAGGGAGATATGGTATATTATCCTCCACTACATATCTTAAACGTTATGAAAATTCCATTAAACTATTTCTAAATTTAAAAAAATTGAAGAAACCCTTAATAAAATAAAGATAACGGCATATCCCCATAATGTCTTAATAAAACTTTTACTATTGAAAAGCCAAAAAATTGAGGTCTATACAAAATTTTAAAAAGTTCTTTTAAGTCACCATTAGTTTAAAATATAAAAAAAAACAAATTTTGGAATGTCGGTTCCTTGTTGTTTGATGACAAATAGTTTTAAATTAAATTATAAATTAAGTTAATGATTTGTGGAAAGTGAAATTATGTTTTTACTAAATCTGCCAAAAAATATTTTTTTGAAGAACTAAATTAAAAACAATATTATATAGAAAGATAAAAGGAATCTTTTGTTTTCCTTTCATTCATTATTATTTTATGCAATTTTCTTTTCAAGTCTAAGCAATCTTTGTATTTAATATTAAAAAATGTCAAACAAAATATTTTTACCTTTGGACAGGATGGTTAAAAATTTTTTAAGGCAAAATCTTACAGCATATTTACTTGAAAATCGGCACCGATTATCGAATTAATTGTATCTTCATATATTAGTTTTGTATGTATAATTGGTTGTGGTTGTTATTGAAGATTATTGAGAAGATTTGGAGATTTTTCCTAAGTTAAAGACTATTATCGAACTCAATTAGTGATTTAATTACATATATTAAAATTAGAAATAAATTGATTTCTAATAAAATTTGTTTGATAACATTCAAGTATTCTTGTCATAACCTTTTAATCAAAAATAAAAAGAAAACGGCATATCCCCACAATATTACAATAAGCAAGGAAAATGCCAGTTAATGAGAAAAAGGTTCCGAAGTTTCTGGAGATCTTGACAGATTTAGTTTCTCTAATAATCTTAACATTCAAGTGTTCTAGTTATTGCATATTCGTAAAAATCAAAATATAACGGCATATCCTCACAATATTACAATAGGCAAGCAAAACTCCAATTAACGCGAATAAGCATCACAAATATCTTGATGATCTCTAAATATTAACTACACCCGTTTAGGTAAACTTAAAATAATTTCTTCAACTGTCATATTGCGGACCCACTATTCTTCAACAACCATTGAATGGACCCACTAATATTCATCAACTCAAAAGAAATGTGACTGGAAAAATAAATAAAAGAAAAAATATGAAAATATTTTAATAAATTTTCATCTATTTATGAAAAAATAATTTTCATTGAAATGAAATAAAAACATTTTTATATATTATAATATATAATGTAGTATATATATATATAAGAATAATACATACATACACACATAAAAGAAAAAATAATATTTCATTAAATAGGAAAAAAAATAAATATATTAATTTTTAACATTCTTATGAATATGATGACAGTTTGAGAATTTTTCTTTGAAATTTTTTTTTGGTTGTTTTTATTTTTTATTTATTTTTTTAATAAAAAAAAAAAATTTTATTTCTTAATATGTTTTAATTTTTTTTTCAATTATTTTCTTCTTTTATTTTCATTTTTCAAAGCTAATTAACTCGTTTTGTAATAATTTTGTTTTTCCTTTGAAAAAAAAAATATAATCAAAGAAATATTAAATTATATGCTAACATTAAAATATAGATGTCGTTAACTATGAAGAATTTTTCTTTTGACATTTGATTTTTTTTTTTTTTGACATTAATAAATTTTTATTATGTGAAAATTTGTAAAATTTTGAATGTTATTGCATTTTTATTTTAATTTAATGTGTAGAAATGTACAAAAATAATTTGAAAAATTTTGAAAATATCTCGGAGGATAAGTTGTTGAAATATGAATTGAATGTATTTGCTTTTATTTTCTTCGAGATGGAACACTTTTCATTTCTCATAACTTCCACAGGCGAATATAAAATTTCTTACTATCACAAACCTGTATTTTATTTGCCTGTAATACGATTTGCATGCATTTTCATTTGCCTGTATTGCCAGTCTAGTTTTGCCTGCATCTGTATTAATTATTGAAACCCTGATTTTCTAACCAACTGTAAAATCCTTCCTAAGTTAGAACCCCATATAGAAATATGTATAATTATTTTGTAAAAAGCGTATAGCCCTCTATTTTGAAATACTCGCCAAAATCCCGCTCAGTAAAATACAGGCAAATGAAAGTACAGGGAAGTGAAATATAGTGAAATGGTCAAGGAATGCCATGCTCCCACATAAAAGTTGTGAAATGCAAGAACCCATTTAAATTATTTTCTGGTCTTGGCTGCAAATAACTAGGATTCATTTAAAAATTCTATTTGTTTTGAATGTCCGGACTTCTTTCCATATCAGATCTTTATTGATACTTTTCATCAATATTTTCATTTAATGGCATTTTGACAGCTAACTTTTTAGCTCCAAATGGCTTTTCCTAGAAATCTTCAATTTATATTGTTTTGCCTCCTTAAAAATCTTGATCACCAGACGACATTCCATTATTTGTAAAGAAAGCTCTATCCATTAACGGTCTATCTGGGGATTAAGCATCTAGGGAGATTGTATTTGTGGAACCTGTCTCTGGTAAGCCCCCTTTTTTTATATCTTAATCCTTAAATTTCTTGTTCCTTACGAAATTCAAAAAATTGAAACGATATTTTCCCCTGTTACAATTTTAGGTTAAAGTAATTATTAAAACTTTAAATTGTTTATCGATTTTGGACGGCAAGTCTTAACTAATTACTTTTCAAAAACATGTGCTACGTATATGAAACAAATATGTAAATTAAAATATCCCCCTGATAAATAAAGTGCCCTTATAAATGTTTATCTTCTACCCTTCTGCTATTTTAATATGCGAAATTTTTTTTTAATTTATTCGTTTTAGAATACATTAATTTAATAGTCTAATATCTTATACTAAAAATTTACATATTTTTAAATATATGCGATGTATGTTCTGCAAAAAAATCATCATAGAAGAAAAACGAGACAATATAAAAGCTTTCATAAACTTATTTACATCCCATTCAATTATCTTTAATACTATTTTTTTTTTGTAGTTTTTTGCCTCTCTACTCCAATTTATAAATTTTCGTGTCTCTAGAGTGTCTCTTCTTCATCCTTAATGGCATTTAAACTACAGTATGATAGTGGGTTAGCTTTGAAACTATAAAGTACCTTCCTTAACTGTTTTTTGTGTGTTTTTTACAATGAATTTTTTTCACTGCTTAGTAAATTTTTTTTTAAATATTCAACGATAGTCATAAAATATGCGACAACATTGATGTATACAAGAGATAATTAAATAAGAATGCACATACTTAGTTTCAAAATTTTATCTTCCAGTACAGTAGAATAATATACAGTTATCCTTCAAGGATTTAAATAAGATTGTTTTTATTGTATTTTAATTTCAAGGTAATATTAAATAATATAAAAAAAAAAGTTTTAAGATACATTTTTTCTTTAATACTACTTTAGTCATACATTATCATTTAATTATCATAAAATTACGATAAAAGTAGTAGAGAATTAAATAGTTGCTTTTTAATGCAACAAGCTGCACAAAAAATATATTTTTAAAGCTAAAATTTAATAAGAAAATTAATGAAATTTATTGTAACAAAATATGTAAATTCAAAATTTAATAAAATGTGCAACATTAGGTATTGGAAACTTAGTTTTAGACTCCTTTCCTTCTTCGCTTACTTTCTCGCATAATTGCAACTTATTCATAATACTCCCACTCAATACAAAATCCCAATTGAAGCCATCTAATAAAATAATTTTATGGAAAGCTCACAGCTTAAAAGCGGTGGCTTATGACAGACACTTCAACTTAGATTTAAGAAGTTGTATGTCCAAAAGCAGTAATAATGAGATGTCATTAAGTATTCGGTCATAGATCCAAATTATGTGATATGGCTCTACAAAATTCCCAAATGAGTTCCAAAAGGAATATTGAAATTATTGCTTTAAGGCTTAATCGAATGGTTAATTAAGCCGTATAAAATATAAGCCGTTGAATATATATCTATTCTCAATTATTTCCCCATCTATTCGACGATACATCGAAAATATTCTCTCCTCTGTCGTACAATTTTTAGAAAAATACTTCCAATTGCTTTTCTACTGTTTGTTTTATTTTTAATTAAAATATTTTAATTATTTTTAAGCTTATTTTAAGAATTTTAATTTAAAACTTAAAATTAAAAAAAATTTTTTTTTTATTACCTTCAACTAAAAAATTCATCCCCTTAACAATAATCCAATATTGTATAAAAACTTCAAGATTTTGTTTTTATTCTTCAGAACCTTGCCAAAATAAAGAAGCTTTGAAAAAATAAAATTCCATTTACTCTTCTACAATTCCAAGAATGAAAAATGGAATCAACACACAAAAAAAAAAACGCGCGTCTTCAAACGTGCTCTCACTTATTGTCTTTTCTTTAAATGGTAAGAAGATGATGATGAAAAAAAAAAATTTGGTATTTTTGCATTTAAATGGTTCAAATGGGAGAAATTTAGTTTCTTTTAAATTGGATATATGGGACCAGTTATAAAATAAATAGATTTCAAGGCTAACGTTAATATTGTCATAACAAAGTTTACATAAAATAAAAAGGGGAGCAAAATAATATAGAATTTTAGATAATATTTTTTATAATAAAGTATTCTCTGTGTTTGCATATATTATCACGTATACTTTAAGAAGTATGCGATGCTTATTAAAAAATAAGACATTTTAATATAAAAAATATAACAAATATATTATTATTTTAAAATTTTTTAAAACAGACCTTGGTTACAAAATTGATGGAAGATTTAAAAGTTAAATTTTCAAGACATTGAAAATAGTATTTGAAATAAATATGATTATACCGGAACTTAAGTTTTAAATTGTTCAAAAGCACGTTGAAGAACTTAACGGTATTAGCTTCAAATTTTTATTTCGAGAGAAATTGATCAAATTTTAATTACAACTAAAATATATTAACTAAGTCATTTAAAATGTCGTAAAATTTAATGAAGACAATGATCTAACGGTAAATCCTGTGTTAACATAAATAAGAAAAATATAATACAATTACCGGATACGAAATTGGGAAATTGGATTAAATTAACATTTTTATTAGAAAATACAACTGCAGCAATAGAAATATTTAAATCAAATATAATCAAAACCCCCTCAAAAGAGTAGAAGGAAAGAAATCCTAAATTTCGATTGCTTCTTCTTAATTATGATTTCAATAAAAACTGAACTTTTAGTGCTTCTAATATAACTCAAATCAGCATGGTAGAACCGAATTCAAATTCTCAAATTCTACTGTTCGCGAATAATATATTAAAGACTTAATTTTTTTATATAGATTCTATTTTTGCTATGGATGAAAAACAAAATCCTAAAATACATTTAAAAAAATTTAAGGAAATATAGGAAGCAAAAATTTATTTATAATTTAATAAAGTTCAAAAAAAAAAAACGTAAAATTTTTTTTAAAAATCAATTTTGATGAACGAATAATAACAACGTCTTCCTTTAATAATGCTGGAAAAATAAAATTAAAAACGACTGAAAACAATATATTTAGATTCAAAAAACAAACTTTTATAAGTTTACTCTAAAAATTCCTTATTATTATTATATTAAACTCAACTTGCTTCATTCAAACAAAAATTATCAATACATTAATTCTGTCCGTCAATACTCTATTGACGGACGTCAATTCTTTATTGATTTATTTTAAGTTCATTAGTTTTTGTAGGCTTTCTTAAAACATTAAATCACATACACCTTAACGAAACAAAATATTAAAAGCTGGTACAGCACCTACTAATAATATATTAAATAATTCAAAATTACTTAAAGATTCCCCTAAAGTGATTAAAAGACGTTAGTTGTACATGTACCCTTAAGTGCTCAACAATTCCCAATTAACTTTAACAAGTACTTGATAAAAAAAAACTTTCTATTAATATTACTGATATTATATATATTGCATATTTTTAGGGAAACTTCAAGTTCTACCTTCTAAAAACTAGTAGGACTTATCTTAATCATTTATACCATTTCAATAACACAACTTCATTCAGATTGGGGATTTACCGTTATCATAAAGACGTAAGTTCATTCTTCCAAATATTTTATCAAAAATTTTAAAAAAATTTTCCAAACAGAATAAAAAAACAAAAAGATAAAAGAAAATGAAAAAAAAATAATAAATATAATAAAAATATTTAATTTTTAATAATATATTTTTTTATTTATTTATTTATTATTATTATGATTTTATTTTTTAATTTTGTATTACAAACACAGGAAGTTGACTGCACATCCTGTTTTATTGTTATTCAAAAAAATAAAATAAAAGAAAAGGAAAACAGAGATAAAAATATAAAATTAAAGAAAGAGAGGAAAAACAGATTTGCTTTTTCGCAAAAAAAAAAAAAATAAATTTATTAAAGCTTCCGATTTGCCTTGAAGCTTCTAATAAACCCTTACCAGCCGTGTATCTATATTTCATATTTTTCTTTTTGAATTTTTTGATTTTCTGCTTTGTTTGGGTTCATTCCTCTTTTCAATTTCTGGATTTTTATTACCAAAACACATGTACACACATAATATATATAATATATACATATATACATTAATCTAAAGCTTTAAAATATTTCAGCCTATGTGTATTTATGCCTGTGTAAGTGTCTTAACAAATGAATGAACCAAAAATTAAATGAATTAAATTGATTAATTGATGAAATGATTGAGTGCATGAATGAATGTATTTACATTGTTACTTATGTCAGCTTTAAATCAAAAGTAATTTCTTTATTTTGACATAAAAAAAAAAGAAAAACAAAAAAAAAAAATTTGTAAATAAAAATATTTCCTTCACAAAATTTCCCTTTTCTTTAAATATATTTTCATTATCCGTTATTATAACGGCTTATCCTGTGGAGGAGATTTATACAAAAATAAACTTTATTTTGGAGTCCTTTGTTATAATATGCCTTCAATATTTCATTACAAATCAAAATGTGTGTAAGGATTTGCTTTCTCTTATTATATTTCTTTAGACGAAATTAAAAAAAAAAAGAAATTTATTTCCTGGTGGAGTTTGGAAATGACAGTGAAAATTTTCACGATCTTCCGAAGGATGCATTCTATTCATACAGGGCAGTTTAAAAAGCTAATGTAGAATTTCGACTATGAAACATCTTCAACTCTTAACGATAAAGAAGGGAAGATAAAAAAAAAATAAAATTGTCAAATAAGTATCTATTGCAGTTTCATCTGTTACCGCCTAATCTGTTTATTTCACTTATTTTCTTCAATATCATAATTTTCCAGCCTTTTCTGGGCATACATATATTTTTATTTTATTTAAGCCTTTCAATCTAAGGGTATTCAAGTATTCATAATTATTTTAGTCTTCTCCCTTTCTATACTTCAAAAGAATCTTAACATACACCAGGAATAACCGTTAGTAGATAATTCAAAGGCTTATTCTGATAAGATTTTCAGATACTTTTGAATTGCCTCAATACCATATGAGGTTTATTTACCATTAATTAAATTATGAAAATTATTTGAGTGTGATACTAACGACAGCAGAAAAATTGCATCATACCAACCTAAATTTCTCAACGGCACGACAGGCAGCACGATATTAATTTATCTCAAACGACACAGAATTTTCTTCCAGAAATAATTTGAAAAAGTGAATGGAATAGAAGGTCATCAAGGTGAGTGTATAACTAGAAAAATTTTTGATTCTTCAACCTTGTTATTGCATAATATTTTATATTTCTAAAGAAATCCTTTGAACTCTTCCCGAATCCAATTTTTATTTTCCAATTGACAAAGTTCCTGCGACTGAGGGGAAGTAGTAAAACAAGTTTTTCCTGCTCCACATTTAATAATATTTTTTTATCTTCCAAGACAAGTTTAGAAATACTTTTATTTTCATACTTCATCCCAAATCTTAACATCAAAATATCTGAAAAATAAAAATAACAATTGTTCATTGAAAATTGAAAATTTTTGTTTTATTTTAATCTTTGTAAGGAGCTCATAAAGGAGTTTTCATTTTTACGGATGTTTCATCACATCATCATCATCATTTTTACCATCCTTATCATCGTTATCAGTCATTATTCATAGAATATAGGCGGTGATGTAAAATGACTAGATTTGGTTCAACAATAAGTGAGTTTGCATCAAATCTTTATTTAACTTTCCTGTATTACTTTAAAGTTTGCATGTGAATTTCTACAGATTTCTTCGAAAATTTATCAAATTACGATTAAACCAATATTACAAAAGAATCCTTGTTCTAAAATCAATTTGTCTGTCTGAATGTTGTGTCCTTCCGAGGCAAAATAATGTTTGTATTTAAATTGTATCATAAGATTTTAAGTAGACGTAACAACGTAAGAATATTTTGATTATCTCTTAAATAATTTATGACAGACTTTTGAATAGGCGCTTAATTTTAGATTCGGTTAGATTGATGAATTAATCCAAAAAATTAATGAGTATTGAAGATTGCAGTAGATGCAACTCCTTACATACAATTTGGAAGATTTCTTTTAGAAGATTTAACGTTCAGAAGATTCGTTAAAAGCTTCAAGTGCTACTACAATTTAAGAAGTAAATTTTCCAAAATAATCTGTTTTCAGGACTTAAAAATCTGAAAAATATGAGACTTAAGATGTTTTGAATTTCTTTTGTATTTACATTTTGTCTTCCTTTAATGGGTCTGAAGAGGATCATTGTGCTTTTTTTCTTTTTTTGTCTTTTTTTTTTTGGTAAATAAATATAAAAAGAAACCCTCCCCTAAATTCCCATTTTTACATGATTATTTGGTTTTTTGTTATTATGTTGCCATTAAATTTAAAATTTTATTTGTTAAAAAAAAAGAGTATCTTTAGATTTTTTTAGCTCTTTTATTTTTAAGTTTATTGTTTGCTTCTTTGTTTATTTGATTTTTCGTCTCTTTCTATTTAATAAAAATGATAATGTTGCCTAAGATATTTCTTCAAAATATTTCAGCTTTTATTATATTGTGGTTGCCTTTAATATATTCTAAGTAGACATTGTTACCTAATATGCCGACCCTTCTTTAAGCATTCTTCCTTGCTTATTTCGTATCAATAAAAAATTTTCGAAGAACAAAAAGGATTAGAAGAAGAGGCAAAAATTAATAACTTAGAATGCAACAAATATAATGTTTTTAGATAAGCTTTTCTGACATATATTTAGTTGCAGGAACGGGTTATGGGTTCTTATGAATAACGCGTCCAATTTTATAAATTTATAGTTCAATTTGACTTAAAAAGACAGTCACAAATTGCAAAATTAAAGACACAATAATAGTTTTAAAGTTTTATAAAGCCTACCCTACAGAAATACTTTCTCACTATCCTTCTAGAAAATAATTGGCGCACAGATCCTGCACGCTTATTTGCCACAACTGTGATTGCTTTAAGTATTATGCTCTGCTGCATAATTTATTCGTCAGATCTGCTGCAACACTGTATAAAAAAATATCATATTTTGAAAAAATTTTTCCGAAAAACATTTGGCAACACTGAAAAGAATTTATAACTTAAAGATATTATCCTGTAGTTTTCAAAAAAAAATAATAATAATGAAAGAGTGAAAGAGAAAACATTACAATATAACGGATTGAAGAAAAAAAAACGTTTTTTTAAAATTTTGGTAATCTGTTTGTTCAGCCGCGAAACTCCATAACAGATTTGAGTTAAATTTTTTTTTAATTTTTGAGTTTTATTTTTTAAATAACACAAGCATAAAAAGTATATTCGGGAAAGTGTTTGTTATAAGCGTGTGAAAAATAATGTTTTTTGTCTCGTTCTATTTTTTCCTCATATTTCCCCATTTCAATTTTATCCTGATTTTTTTTTTACAAACTATATTACATTTGATATGATTTGGCAAGGCCAAGCGATGCATGCTACATGAGAGTATTATTGAGTTAAAATAATAAAAAAAATTCGAAGATAAAGTTTTGGTTTGTTTTCCAATTTTGTTTTGGTGTTTGTTAAAGGGGTGTTGTAAGATACTTTTTATGCTTTAAGATAATAAAAGGATGAGATTTTTTTTTTATTAAGATTCGATTTAGTTTAAAATTCATATGTGAGCTATATATCAAATTTTTTTTTGGTTTTCACTTCAAATGCAAATTTAAAGGTTTATTATTATTTTATATTTTGTATTTTTACTACTTTAAAGAATTAAATTGATTGCGGATTATTTTGAATTTAAAATTAAATTTTGTTTGGAAATGCTTTGATTCTTATTGATGGTTGCACATAGTAAAATAATTTTGAAGAACAGGATTATCTGATATCCCGTATGTTTTTCTAGTCAGTAGAACTAGTATTGCACTTTAATATTCAGTTTAAATTTAATTTGTTTTTCATAGTGGTAAAATATGTAGCCAAGTTCACTTCCTGGCACTGGGTAATTCTTGTTATACGTTAGCACCAATGTCATCAATATTCATTATATGAACCATCTAAAGGATTATTGGGAATTTCATCCTAAAGATAAATGGATTTTTAAAATTTTTGCTTCGAAGAATGTAAGATACTAGAAAATTTTCTGGAAAAGGTTCAAAGAATTCTATTTTTAACAGTTTTCTTGAGTCAGTTTAGCAGGAGATACTTTTTGAATTTTATTTTTGAATGGAGAATATTGAAGAATAGGTAACCTAAAATCGAAAAGGGATTTCCAAGAGTAAGTGGACGACGTGATTTGGCGCCGATATTTTAATGACATTCTAGGAATTGTTACATTTTGCCAAATATTTATGGATTATTCTGCACCATTGAAGTGTTTTGGAGGCCGAGTCTTCCTTTACACTCTAATGCTATTAATATTATATGTTTGTGTTTGTGTTTTCTAAGCGTATGCCTATCCATATCCATTCCCCGAGCCTGAGTTATTTATGTATGGATTCTTGATCTGTCAGTAACCAGAGGTCCTTATTTAAAATAACAGCTAGTTTATTTATTTATGGGTTCTTCACCTGCTTGTAACTAGACTTCCTTATTTAAAATGGTTTTTGGACATAATATCTGTGATATACTAAGATTGAACAGGCTAGATACTGTGCTGCTAATTTTGCCTTTGAAATTATTAAAGGAAGCTGTTCCAGAAAGTTATTGTATTGATGTTCTAGAAATATGAATTTAATCTTTTCAAATGGCTTGTCAATAAGACTTTCTACCAGGAAGTGATGTTTTAAATCCTCAGAAATTTTTCCAAATGGAACATTAAAGAGCTCTTACGTCTCTTCAATATTCCTTGCTACATTTCAAATTCAATAGCTATTTATTGATATAAGAAAAAAAAACCAAATATTTAGTTCACAGAATGTGAATTTCCGAATTATTTAATTTTTTTTTTACATACAGCTGTTTATTTTATTCAATTCATCGGATTACAAAATTGATTAAAATCAGTTCATATTTATTCTATTACCAAGAAAAACTATCAAGGATTAAAATTTAGAAATTCTGTTTTCATATTAAATGTATTCAAACATTTATAAAACCAAATCCTTAATATACGCCTAAATGTGTAGACTTAATTCTGTTCGAATTTTCGCCAAACCAAGAAAGGAAAAAAGAAAAAATTGTTTTTTTTATTATTGGCTTTACCAAAGATGTAATCTGTGATAACATAACTTTTCTTTATCCATTTCATATAACAGTATTCTTTGAATAGTTTTTTAATCCTTTTTCAATTTTTGCTTTGTTTATTTTTTTTTATTTGCACTTTTTGTTTCATGTCCTTTCTTATAGTTTCCTCCTTTCTTTCTTATTCAATTTTAATTTTTACGTTTTTTGCCTCTCTCTTTCTTTTAAGAATCATTCCTTTGCAATTATTATCCCTATTATTATGATTATTATTCCTTGAAACTGTATAAACGAACTTTTTTTTTATTTCTTTACAAAGGACAAAGGAAAGAAAAGTAAGGACAAGAGATTGCAAGGAATTTAAAATGAAAACTATTCCTTTGGTTTTTTTGAAATTATTGCAAAAATTTTCCATTTTTTTGAACTGATCTTTAACTGTATTTCTAGGAAAAAATATTATTAAAGGATTCGTTATTCTTTTGGCTGTACACAAACAAAATATTATTTTTATTGTTATCCTATTTTTGCATCAAAATTAAAAATTAAATTGATTTAATAATATAGTTATATTTGAATGCCATTTTTTATGTTTTAAGAAATGTGGTGCAAGGAGGGATGAAGGAAGTTTTTAGTCTTCAAGGATTATTGTCAGATAAATGTTTTGAATGATGTGATTTTCAATTGCAAAATTATATACATTTAGGTTGCAATCAATGGTTTGTTTTTAGTTTGTAAGGAATTATTAAAAAGTAAACATTGGAGTTCTTTTAGAAATTTTTCTCAGATTTATTTTCAAGGTTGAGTTTTTTTAATTTGTTTGTGTATTCAATTGATCTGACATTAAAGACTGCATGACGGAATAAAAATACATATTAAATGGGGGTTTGTTTTGAGAATATTTAAAAAGACATTGTTTGTTTATTTTTCAAAATTTTATGTGTAACTTAATTTTTCTTCATTTAAGGGATGAAAACTTTAATTTGCTCAATAATTTACATCCTGATTCACAATATTGAAATTAGAAGAAAAATATTTCAGTGTAAGTTTATTCAGGGAATTAATTTAGCTTTTTATTAAAGAATTCCTTATACCATTGCTGATTTGGTCAGGAACATTTTCTTCTTAATTTCTTGTGTGTCTTCTTTTAAAACCTCTTTAGTTTTTACCCATTCCCTGCTTAACATTTGTTTAAAGTAAAACGTAGTTAAAATTGATAAAGTCTTGAGCTATTGAGTGAAATGTATATTAAATAAATGAAAAACCGAGTAGATTCCTCTTTCGTAATTCGTCTAAGACATGCAGACGTCTTCAGTGCTTGAAATCGATTAAGACAATCTTTTTTATCAGTTAGTTCAATATCAGTTAGAAATGGGTATCAGTTAGAAAATTTAATGTTCAGAATTTTTTTAGTATTTTATACGTACCTTTTGGTTATTTAACGTTTTGCATTGCTAAATATTGATTTAAGTAGATCACTGATATGAAGATAGCTTGAAGCTCAAATATATAATTTGTACAATATATAACAAATAGAGTTGTAACAATTGAAAACTAAGAGAATGAGGATTTTCCACCTAGAAATTTTGGAATTTACTAAGATCAATTCGAATACTTATTCGGTTCCCTACCTTCTCCTTCCAATTGCTAACATTTACCTGGCAGGCCAATTTTTAAAATTTCTTATGTCAAATTTCATAATTTGAATGTTTACATTAGTTTTCATGTTTTACATTTTATGATTTGATATCTTTCATCCTAAAATTGAATTTATCTTTAGAATATTATCTACTAATCTGTTTTTTAGTTTAAATAACATTTTTAAAAACATTTTGAATATCAGTATCTATACCTTTTTATAAATATTTTAATAAAATACTTAACCTTGTTATTAAATAACATTCTCAAAACAAGAGCTTATCAAAATATTTAAAAAAAAAAATAAAAACTATTTGAAAAACAAAAGATGACGTTACCCTTGTACCTTTACAAAAAATTCCCTTAAGTCAATTCTAAAAAACCTTCCTTATATTTAAAAAATATTCTGAAATATCAATTCTTTAATACGAAATCCTCAAAGGATTATATCAGAATAAAACTAAAAAAAACAACAACAACAACAATAAAAATATTTTAAAAATTTTTAAAATTGATAAGCTGTCATAATTTCATATAATAATAAAATAAGTGGAAAAATATAAATACAATGGTATAATGATTAATATGATCATTTTAATCCCAAATCAAAATTCCAGAACTTAAAAAACAAAAATCCATACAAAAAATAAAAATGGGTTTGGTATTGAAATTTTTAAAATAAAACTTAAATAATATTTTAGAACAAAAAAAAAAGAAGAGGAACGCAAGTATTTGGTGAGAAAAGATAATAAAAAAAAAAACAAAAAACAAAAACACAATTTTTAACTGAATTCAAACTGACATTATTATTGTCATATCAATTTTGAATCAGAGATTTGTTGTCTGCTCAATCATTTGACATTATCAAAAATGCTTGTAATAAAATGTCAGATTTTATCATTTAAAATCATTTTTTTTTTTTTAATTTTTTAATTCACCACTAATAAAAGGGGAGATCAGATTTTTTTTTTTTTTGGATTAATTTTGTATCAATATAAAAAACTTTTTTTTTTAATTTGTTTTTTTTTATTTTACTTTTTTAATTCATTTTAAAAATGACAGGAGGATCTTTAAATTTAGAACGTTTTGTTACTCATTATCTTTACTTTCAATATTCATATTATTAAATGTTAAATTCTTTGGTAGTGTAAAATGTGGTTGGTGGTAACTAATAGATTTTTATAATAAAGCTAAAAGTTTTTAATCCTATGTAATTTAAGATATAATTGTAGGTAGAATTTTCCAAATATGTTTACGTTTAATAACAGAAGATCAATTTGATCTCTAAAGCTTTCAATAATATTGATTTATCAAAATAAACTTATGTAATGTTTTTAATCGCTTCCTGAAATACTTCCAAGAATAATTAGAATACTAATTTCCAAGAAATGATTCTAATAAAAATTTTTGCAAAGTGTTAAGTGACATATTTTTAAAATGAAACATTTGAATAAAATAAGTTAAGTTCTTAAATAAATTTTGATGTTCTTGCCAACTTAATCAAAAGCTAGACTCTGAACAACATGGAGAAGAACGGTGCATAGCGAATTAAGAAGACACAAAATATCCTGGAATGAAATAGTAGAAAAAGTTATTAATTGAGATTTCAAATTGAAGTCCTGTGCTTCCAAATGGAGTAACAAGAAAATAAAAGTCTAAACGCGAACCTATCATTTACGTTTTGCCCTTAAAATTCAATGACAAAACTCTTTACTAACATTTTAATATATTTAGTAGATAAACAACCCAATAACAAAATTTTAATCAGGTCTTCAATTTTATTTTAAATTTTTCTGAATTTTTATTTTGACAGGTGTCAAAAAATAACATAACCTGACACCATTTCATATATGTTGTAATAATAAAAACATTAATATATTAAAATACAGTTATTAAATTTCAAAAGGTTAAGATATATGTTATTGTAGGTGTATCATGGAAGATTTGATGCATTCCAATGCATCATTGACTAACTAAAGATCCTTGTGTTTTTAAAATTTTACGATCAATCGAAATTTTTATTGTTATCAGAACACAAATAAAACGATCAATTTCGTTTAGTCGGTACGACTTAAGAATTGTATGAGATTAAAACTATTTTTTTTCTCTTTTTATTCACTTTCTTTTTGCTTTCTCTGGTTTGCAGGTTGATTGAATTCTATTTGAATAGGGTTATTCTTTTCTCCATCATTTTATGTATTAAATGTGATGTGGATGTTGATTAAGTCTTAAAAATATTTTGAAAAAGGGACTGAAGATCCAATAAAGGTTCAATTTTAATGGTTATAAAGAAAATAAAAAAATAAAGTAATTTAATATAATTTTTTGTGTGCTATTAAATATGAAAGGTGTCTAAATATCAGGTGTATTTTTGGTTTTAATATTCTATTTTCTTAAGTCTTTTAAATATTAAAAAAAAATTTTAAAGTTTTTATTTGAAAATCAAAGGATCAAACAAATAAAAATTGATTTTAATAACCCAAACAAAATAAAACAAAAAACAGATTGATTTAACTATAAGTTATATTATGATAGATTATTACTTTTATTCTCAGGTTACATAATAAAAACCACCTTTGTAAAAGTGTTAAATCAAAGTCAAACTGTAAAATTCTAAATCATCAAATTTTTAGGAAGTGTAGAACTTCTTCTGTTAAAATAACTTAGCGGTTGTTGTTAAAATATTGATGTTAACTTGTTTAGTAAAAATTTTAACTGCCAAATATTGTTCGAGAAAATAAATTTTATTTAACTCCGTAAATTTTTAAAAATTTAAGTTATATTTATTTTATACTTTTAGTTTAATTTTACTCAAATTAATGCTTTAATGCTTTACTCAAGCATTTCAAATAAATATAAAATTTGCGGATAGAACTATAGCTCCCAGACAAGGCAATAACAATGACCAACTTAACACAGCAAAGTAGAATAAAAATCTCCCATTTTGAAAACTTTACTACCTTTATTTTTTTATTTGCTAACTGTTCAACTTTTAGGCTAATAAGTCTGTCTATTCCATAGGTACATGTTGGAAATGATCCTCATATTATATTTGTGTTATTAGAATTGATCTTAATGAATTCCACATACAATGAGATAGTACTAGGCCTAACATGTAGAAACGTCTTAGATTTTCAATAAATACAATTCTGTTTTGTTTATATTGCAATAATTTTGTATTTGAGTTATATGGTATCTGTGAGTTATATTATTAAATTAAATTATTTGTTTATATAATCATATTATGGTATTTCTATAAAAGGCTTATAATTATTAGTTATAAGTTAAAACAATAATTTGAACCCAATGGCGAACGGTAGTTGAGTCGATTCGAAACCCATATAAAAGGTTTTTTCACTTTCACTTGGATTCGCACCCGGGCTTGGCGCATGGAAGATCGGCACTCTAACCACTGTGCCATCCACCTGTAAACTACCACAGTCCTTCGTCTCCACTTAGGAAAAAAAGTGTAATTTACATTAAATTCATAAGTTAGGAAGTTTTTATATTTTACAAGAACTTCCACTTTGGTTCCCGTTCACTGAAAGGGTTGTTCATTGATTGAAGTAAAAAAAAAAACAGATATTTCAATTTTTAAATTAAATTTTTAAAAATTAACCTAATCTAATATTCAAAATCAACAATACTATGTATTTTTAATTAGTTTAATTAAGATATTCAACTTTTAAAAAACTTTAAATTTTCAAACTCAATATAACTTTTCATCTAATATTTAATATGAAATTTTTTTGCACTTATTTATTATGTAGTTTTAAATTAGCATAATTTTATTAAATAATTTTTATTTTATATTTTTTTTTTTTACTTTTAAGCAAATTAAGTTTTAAAAAAAGAATTTTATTTCTATTTTAATTAGATTAAAAACATAGAAACTAAAAATTTCAATTAATAATATTAATATTTTATAACACAAAAATTGTACGCTATTTTAAACTATCTTAACTTTAAATTTCAAAATTAAATAAAAAAAAAAGAAAATAGATTTTATTTTAAAAAAAAATGGTTTTTTTTTTTTGCATTTTATAAAAAATATTCCATTATTAACGCTTTAAATGTCAAATTAAATTAAACTTATAACTGCGATTATAAGTGGAATGCACCACTACTCTAAATTTTTCAACTACAACTATATACTGTTGACCTACATAAATTTTTAATATTTTTTTTTTATTGTCGCTCCCCCTTTTAATTCAATGTTATTTTAGCAAATTAAAATAACAACGTTATAAAAATACAATTTTATATAATATATATATTTTATATAATCTAAAGTACATTATATAAATGAATACTTCTTTTTTTTCTCAACAAAAAATATAGGAATTTTATCCCTATATTTTTTCAAGCTTTATATTATTTTGCCTTATAAAATTCTTAAATTTAGTCCATCTTACATAGGTAAAACTTCGAAAATTCGATCATCTGATCTCAGGGAAGAGTAACTGTAAAAGAGAAGACTTTAAAATATATGGCTTATAAAATTAAAATTTTCAATTGAGCTGTGATAATGTTTAGTAAAATTATGAATTTAAATATTGGAATACTTTGTAAAATAACGGCATTTCCTGTTTAATGATAAAATTCAGTATATCCAATTTTTGACATTTCATTTAAAGAAAAAAAAATTGACAGAACTTCTAAGAAGAATATTTCTATAAGGTTATCCATATTTATCGAAAGTGTTCGATTGAGGGACTTAAAAGAGAGAACATGCTGTCCTCGAAGACAAAAGATTTTTCTTCTTCTTCTTTAAATTTAATATACCTCAAAAGTTTACAAAATGTATTGGAATCGCACACTATCGTATTACTATAAGAAAAATTAGAGCTAGAATCTCGAAGCCAAATTAAAAAATTACCTTAAATAGAACGTTAGGAATTTGAGGTCACAATTTGGAAGTTGAACTTATTTCTTAAATCTTACATTTTAATGCTATAATTCTACAATTTTCTTTATCATTCATTTTTTATATATTGTGAATTGTATCTTAAATATATCTTTGGTTATGTACGCTTAGATGCATTTATCTTCAAGAAAAATGTAAAAGGAATGGAAAAATTTACGATAATAACTGTATAGTCGCCTTAAAGGTATGCATTATATTTAAATGTATATAATATTAAAATAATATAGAAAAATTTACTCAATTAATTAAAAAGGTCATATAGAAAAAAAGGAAAGAAAGAAATATAATTCTTTCTTTATTATTTCAAGTTCTTGAATTTTTTAAATATTTTTTTTTTTTTTTGTAATTATTATTTTATTGCTAAAAAGAAATTTAAAGAAAGAATAAAAGGAAGAATATTTCATAATGACTTTGATTTCATTAACTTTTAAAAAGAAAATCTAATTTCTTTACTTTTTAATAGCATTTCTTTTTGCTTAAAGAACTTGATTCTTGTTTTTTAATGTAAAAAATTTATCTTTTATTAAAAACTTAAATTTTTTTTAGTAAATTCGTTTGTGTCATTTGATTTGTAATCAGTTAACTCTGGACTTTGACTGAAAGGCCAAAGCAAATAAAATGAAATTAAAACCTATTCCGTTTGTTGTAGCGAGTTAAGGATCAAAATTTTTACTCTAACCTCTGTGAAGCTTATTCGGGCTGCTACAGTAGCAACTTAATATTTACTACACAAATGTAGGATCAACTTCATGAAATAAGTTCTTTTTTCATGAACGTTCATATACTTGCACCAGTTTATGAACACCATTACAGGGACATAAATCTTTTACAATCCTAAAGAAACAAAAAACTTCAAATATTTTTACACTTTCCCAATACAATAAAAGAAAATGTTCTTAAATTAATTTAACAAACATTGATTTTGTCCTTTTCTTAATCCTTGAAAAGGAAAAAAGAACAATATCCTTTATTTGAAATTTACTATGGTGCAAATGTTATACAAACTTTTCATCATTCTTTTCTTCTAATATAGAAACTATACTAAATGTATTTCTAAAGATCTGAAGATTGTTTTTTTCTGTTAACTAAATGTACCATTTAGCTTTTGGAAAAATGTTTAAAAGAGACTTGGGGTATTGGAATAACCCCAGGATATTGATAATGATTTGTGTTTTTTCTTTTTTTAAACTTAAACTGTTTGAAATAATCATGTTATTTTTACAAACATAACTATACATTACACAAAAACTATAGTTTTCTATGATGGGGTTTCAAATGAATCCTTTATTTATACCCTTTAAGACCTTCAGTCTTGATATCATCAATAGATGACAAAATAATAATGGGAATAACTATATAAAAATGAATGAAATAAAATAAATGCATTTCAATATTTATATTGAACATTTAGTTATAAGTAAGACTACAGTAAGACTACATTTCGAACTTGAGTAAATTTTTTTATCAAATAATTGAGAACACACAAAATAATGGATTGTACGAGAACGAGAGTAAGTGAAAAAAGAAATTGCTTACTGTGACTTTACAATGAGAGAAAGAAAAGGTCATAACAAATCATGTGTAACGAAATTTAAAAACAAAAAAAAACATTAAAGTATCCATAGTTCTAGCATTGAACGAATTCGAAAAAGATGTGTGAGAATTTCGTACTTTAAAAAGGAATCATCAAAAAACGAAAGCGAATTCTTTTTTAATCGCACACATAAAAATATAATATTAAAGGAAAGAATGGTGTAACCAAGGGATCAAAAGAAATAAAAAATAGAAGTACAAAAATATAATTTTTTTTTTTGCGGTCACATCTGTTCAAAAATTATTGAAAAAATCAATTTTCCTTCTTTTTTTAACAGGAAACAGCACAAAAAAAAACAACGAGAGAAATTACTTTTCAAATAAATTTACCATTCAAATTCTTTTTTTTTTTCTTCTTTCTTCATTTTTTTTTTGATGTGATGCTTTAATATTAATGGTGAATTTTATGGACCGTTTAATATGCAAAAAAAAACACAAAACGAAAAAAAAAATTGAATGCTTAAAAAGTGTGCAGCAAAAATTTTACCTACATTTACATAAATCATCATCATAGTCATCAAAATGTAAAAATCAATACTGGGTATAAGTATACCCAAGTGAATGGCAATGTTAAAAAAAAGTCTTAAAGTATAATATTCAGAATATTTTTTAAATTCACATGATTTTTGGATCGGTGTATAAAATTATTATTTAATCAAATTTAAATTTTGTAATAAAAAGGTCTTTGGAAAATTTAAATTGTACTGGGAATAGAGACATCCTTACATTTAAAGAAACTGAAAAAGATTATAAGTCTTCTTTAATATTATTTTGTTTATAGATTTTGTTTTTTGAAGAATTCAAATTAAATTGCTATTACATATGAAAAGTAAGTACACCCTGTACCCTGTACATCTCATTTCAGTAATAACTAAAAATAAAGAAAAGGATATAAACACAAGCTCCTATAAAATTAAGATTTTAATCTGATCTTTAATAATATTTTGAAAAATAAGAAATAAAAATATTAGAATATTTTGTAAAATAACGGCATTTCCTCTTTAATGATAAAATTAAGCAAATCATTTTTTGATGGTTCATTTCTAGAAAAACTAATTGATAGAACTTCTGAGGAAATATTCCTTCAAGTGAATTTCTATTTATCAAGGAAGTTTGATTGAGGGCCTTAGAAGAGACACCATACTGTTCTAGCAGACAAAAGAATAAATTAACATCAAATATGTTTGCAAGAGTGCCCATAAAGGCAGAACAGTGCGACAGAAAAAAAATACTTTAAACTAAGCTTACGCTTCTGCAATATTAGCAAACTAATGCAAAAATTTCATTTAGAAGTGACCCAATCCTTTGCTCCCCTGTATTTAATTTAAAAATGAATAAATTTATTCAAATATTTATTGGGACGAAAAAATTGGCGACAAAATTTCAAACATTATGTACCGGCCACTAAGAGAATATTATATTTTTGTGACAGATATCCAATACTTCTGCTTTAATTAAGAATAAATTTATTATGTTATCATCATATTACTAACCAATCGTTCCGATGAATTCAATTAAAAAAATTTATTTTGTAAATTTTATGAACCCGAGTTTAGGAAAAATTTTAAATCATTTTCAATTGCTTAACCACAAAAATTCCAATATATTTCATATCTAAACAATATATGGTGATATCAAACAAATTTCAAAATAAAATAATGAAATTAAATTATATTAAATTTTGACAAAAACAATCTAATAACTTCAAATCACTGTCAATTAAAAATTTCATCTACAGAAAATTAAAATAATATTTTCGTATAAATTTTTGCTGCTAATAAAATTAAAAAATCAATTATAAAATAATTTGTAAACAAAATAATACAAATCGCCTTATAGTTTCATGGTATTATTTTGATAATTTTCTCTTAAAATGTACAATAAAATTAAATTGCAAAAGTATTACTATTAATTTTGAAAATTTATCAAAAATTTATCTAAAAACCACAATTTATTCTGGCTTACATCTTGGAGTTAGTTTTAAATGCGGGCCTCAAAATTTTTCGAGCTTCCACACTTCAATTCTTAGTTTTTTGTAGAAACAAGCTGATAATGAAAACTGGACTCGTTCACAATGATTTTTAGAACTGCATTCTATTCTCCATTAATTATACCTTATGAAACTCGTCGGTCATGAGCTAAACACGCTTAGGCCACATTCCATCAAATGTTTCATTAATTTCAGAAGACGATTAAAATCTTTCTTTTAAATGTAACATCCAATTTGATCAATACCCTATAATCCAAACCTAAATATCCTAAAGCCAAATCTTCAAGTCTTTCCACAACCTTCTTGCAACCAAACACTACATTTGTAGTTCATTTCTCCTCCATCTCAAGCTTGGTTGCAAATAGGTCGTGGTTTTGGTGTGTAAAGATAGCAAAGTTGCCGAAGGAATAGTCCCCAGTACCCAGTAAAACGGATAATCCCCATTCATTTAATTTAAATCATAATAGTTTGTACTTTCTTCAAAATTCGGAATCGAAGTAGCGGAATACATTCGCAATTTATTGCAATATCTAAAACAAATTATTTACAATATTTTTTAATTATTTTACACAAATAGAGAAAATCATTATGAATTTATTAAAAGTTTAAGTGGAATTATTACTCAATATTCAAAAAATTCAAACGATCAATTAATTTTTCCCCACAGATTACAGAATAACGAACGTTAAATGAAATGAAAAATTAATCATATTTTGATTGTAAAACATAATTATTACGCAAAATTTGTTATGTTTAAGTTTTGTTTTTTATTATTAAAATTTTATAATTTAAAAATAAATTTTTCAATTTTTTGTGATAAATTAGTTGTGATGAATTTTGTGTTTTATAAAAAGAGGATTAGAGGTGGAAAGTGGTAATATGCATTACAAATAAAGCATCTAATCTTCGATATTGATTAGGTTTTATTTGTACAAATTATTTTTATAATTTTTTCTTTATTATGTTTCTGAAAATTTATAGCAATTTCCGAAAATAGTGTTTCGGATAGGTGCCAATCGAACTTCTAAGCTTAACTAGCATATGTTTGGAATTACTAAAGTTAGAAAATTGAAATTTGTTACATGGTTATGCGCTGTAGTTGAACAGAAGCAGCGCTCATGCAATTATCAATTGAATTTTTGAGGTGTAGGAAGTCGGTCGTAAAGGAAATCGAAGTCAATTGCCCGTTTTTAAAAATTCCCAAGCTTTGGCTAGTCAAATGTCTCACGTGTGTCAACTGGGATGGCTTGGGAAATTCATCTATCCATTCTAGATAATTTCGTAACACATTTGCTTCTATTCTTCTATTTGCAGAGAGAATAAATAGCACTTACCCATTACACACAAATTAAAATATTCCTCTAGAACTTAATATATTAGATCACATCAAGTCAAATTTTTCCAAGTTATAGCAAAAGTTATACGTGGTTAACAAATTACTTCAATTGCTGGAATTTCATCTATTGTTCGTAGATAACTAAATTACTGATGCAATTAATCTACATAACGGGGTCCGCAATCCGGCTTGATCAAATCCCGCTTTCTCAAAATCCTGCTTTGTCAAAAATCCCGCTTTTGTTAAAAATCCCAAACCGCTAAATAACACTTACTAAATCCCTTATCCACCGAAGTTCTTAAGAGTAAAATAATATTTTAAACTAAGGTTCGACTAAAGTTTTAATGATTTCATTTAAACATCCGTTTGAATTGTGTTAGTAAACAAGTAATAAATATATACATTATATACATATTATATAATACAATAAAAATCGTTTGTAGTTATATAATATATGAAAGTATCATCTTTCATTAGAAGATTTTTAAATGCAAGGTGTAAATACACCGTCTTTTAATACTTTTATTTAAAGTATAAAATATTTTATGATATGTGTAATAAAAAAAAAAAAAAAATTTACAATACAATAGTATCTTGCCGTTCTGCGCGACACTTCATATACAACAATTTTTTTTTAACTTTTGATCGATTTTAATCTTCTTTTTTTTTTTTTGAATATTTCGTCTTTGTTATGATCAAGATCGTATTTTCTACGGTTCTACTGATATCTTTTAAAAAATGACATAGCAATAAAATTGTTCTTTTATTTTTTTTTTTTATTTTTATTTCATTATAAAATGAAATCGAAATAAAAATCATTGATTTAATGCAGAAATTTTATAAATGAAAACTTAAATAAAACCCGAAAACTACTTAACAATTTTTATTATTATTTAAGTGTATAGATACTTTGGCGGAAGAGTTAAAAAATATTCTTTTTATTTCCTTAATTTATTTGAGAGAAATATATTTTTATTAAATACATATGGTAATTTAGTTGTACTGTACAACTTTGAGGTTATACGAATGTTAGAATACAATTATTTTTAGTTTTCTCTTGTCATGGTTTATTATTTTATACAGGCCGGGATGTTTAAATTATATAAAATCATAATAATACAAAGTATGTTGAAACTTTGTATTTATCGGTAAATAATTTGATACAACCGAAGCCACTTAGGCTTCAAAGAAAATTAAGCAGTTAGTAAAATTAAAATGAAATATATATTTCGTCTATCAGGTGAGATATATCAGAAAAAACATTGCCTCAATTTGTTATGTTTTTTTTTTTAAGTGGTAACAACTGTTCAAGTGTTAGACTAGTAAGTAAATCTATACTACTATACCGTAAGTACATTTTGGAACAGGGGTCCTTATATTATATTCATGTTACTAGAATTGATCTTAATGAATTCCACATACAATTTAAACATAAGACAGTACTAGGCTTTATAACATGTAGAAACGTCTTAGATTTTCAATAAATACAATTATAATTTGTTTATATTGTAATAATTTTGTATTTGAGTTATGTGGCATCCTAAATCTGTGAGTTATAATATTCAATGAAATTATTTTTTTATATTGTCATATTAATGTACTTTTTATTAAAAATATATAATTATTAATTATTGATTAAGCCATAAATTTGAACCCAATGGTGAATTATTGCTGAGTAGAGTCGATAATTCACTTTCACTGGCATTGGAACCAAAACATTTGCATGAAGTTAAAGCACTGTACCACTCACCCGTTAGTTTGGGTTTATCCCCTTATTTCCTTCCTTCAGTTGATATAAGTTTAACTAAGTTAAGAATACCAAGTGTACGGTACATGCAATATCGGACGAAATCGTGCACCTCTTGAAAACAAAATTTATATATCAAGAAAAACACTCCATCTATCAGTTGTGTTATTTAACTCTATTTCGCTGTTTCAGGTGTTTTAAATTTAACAAAGTTTACACCTTCTCGAGATCAACTCAAAAGCTGAAGCAGTATTTTAATATACCTAGATTGTCTAAATTCTTTATTCTAATCCCAAAGAGCTAATTTTCACCCAACAGCGAAAAGTTAAAAATCACATACATACATTCCGTTACTTGAACTACAGAATTCAATTTAAAAAATTTTTTAATTGTTAGATATGTATATTAGAAGCACTCTATAAATAAATATTAGAGTTCATTAAAAAATGAAAAAAGAAACTGAAGATCGTAAATACTAGATATGTTCTGTATATCATTTTAGAATTTTTTTGTTTTTGCATTAGAAGTACAAAAAACAAAAAACCCCTTTTCAATATTTGAATTTAATATTAAATTTGAAGTGATGTTGAAGGCTATTATATAACTAATAATAATTTTTTAATTTATTTTTTTTTCCTCACTTTAAAGTTATTAAAAAAATTATTATTACACATTAAATCACCGATTCATGCTATAATGATCGACGACTTTTTATATATAGAAGATTTTTTTTTTTTTTCTTTCTTTTTACTTTGCCCCGACTACTTTTTTTTAGAATTCTTTTCAATATCTATTGTTACTGAAGAAGTTCTCCCGGGATTCTATTCTAAAAGACTTGTTTTTTTTTCTATCTTAAGTATAAAAATGAATAAATCGATCGATCGATTGTCCTTTGTTATTGCCTCCAATTTTTACCCCTGCACTCCTTTGGATACCTAGTAACTACAAAAAAAAAATTCTTATTTTTATAAAATCGAACAGATTTTATAATAAAAATCGAATTGTAATCGAATGAAAATGATTTTTTAGATATTCTATTGAATTTTTCGAAAATTTTTTTAAAATGAATTATATGCGGTACCTACCTACCATTTAATGAGTGCTAAATACAATGTAATAAATCATTATGAGTTCTATGAACTTTTAGAAGAATTAGAAGTAGTATATTTGAATATTGTTAAGCTTCTTTTTTTGTTGGGATATGTGTAGAAGATGATGTGAATTTTTAATAAAAATTAAATTAGTGATACTGTATTTAGAGAATGTATTTTAAACAGGTGAATTTCTAAAGTTCCATTCCATTATGAGGAACTACAAGTACATAGTATGAAGAAAGTGTAGTATTGACAAAGAATTAAAATATTAACCATTCAACTGCTCTCCTCAGTAACTAATTAAAATTTAGAAAGTAATTTCCTAATTTTAAATTTCTTATATTCTAGATCAATACCACTGAAATTTATTACAAAATGTTTTGTAAGAATTGTGGTTTTAAAAAACTATGAAGTTACTGTGAGTTCAATAGAAATTTTTGATGAACTTATTTTTCATAATAATATGCGGTACATTCCCGAATATTTAAAAAAAAATTTCAAGAAATTGGGGCTGTTGTTCCATCCATCTGTATGTTTACAAACTTTTTCACCGTTTAAAAAAAAGCAAATAAAATTTAAACTTGCAATTAACGAACTTTTTTCCGTGGAATCACCTTTTACGGAGCTACAGTCCTCAAAATGCGTAAACGCCCTATATTTATACTTTAATAGCAAAAGTTCTAAAAAGTGTATTTGCAATCGGAAAAAGCCCAACGTTTGTAAGCTTAACTTTATATATAACATACCTAACAGGGGTTAGGACAGGCGGTCCTTTAATTTACAATTATCTGAAATTAAATTTTTACAACATTCTTGAGCACTTCTATCTTTAGAATTTGAGAGGGGTCGAAAACTGGAAATATACAATTTTTCAACTGATGTAACTTGAAAACCTTTCTAAATTTTTTTGAAGTAATATAGAAATGTTGAAAATTCAATATTGTATTTTTCATTGTATTTAAAATTGATTATTTTAAAATTATTTTAAAAATGAGCCTTTTTTAAAAGTCTCGATGTTTTTTAGTACTTGTTACATAAGATTGTTGGATGATAAAAATTCATATTAATACGCTAACCCACTTATCTCTCTTGGTATAATTCTGACTCACCTTCTATTTTCATTGGAAAAACTGTAGCAAACTATTAACTTAAAAATAAAGTTCAATAAAAATTATAAATATTTTATTAAGTTATCAAAAGTATTGAAGATTTTACTCCTTCCTTATAAATTCAAGCCTTTCCGTCTTTTGTCAAACAAAGTCAAAATAGTTGTTCTTATTTCCTGTAAGTTTCAATAGAATCTCTTGTAATTCTACTCTCTAAACTATTTACAATTTGAATACTTAATCTACCATCTTTATATTTTATATAATATGTATTATGTAAGTACTTATGTAGATACATTTACTGTAATGATAAATAAATAAAATACTTATGAAAAATCAATATATAATAAAAAAACAAAATTTAAAAACTAATCCATTTAAAAAATTTATTAATATTTCCATTTTTTCACTCAATTTTTAACCGTCCCACTTTTATTTGTGTTTTACCAATCGTTTAATTTCATATTTACGAATTGAGTTCATAATGAAATTGAAAGTATTTTTTAGTTTTTATTTTTAACTTGAAGACATAATGATGAGTTATGTACTAAATTCGCTTTGCAAAGGTTAAAATAAAATTAAAAAAAAATATTAATTATATTAAAGGTAAGTTTACATTTCATTGGGTATATTTTTTTTCATGATCAAATATTAAGCCTTACCAGGTGTCATTAAACTTTTAATCATAGAATTGAGCGAGCCGATGAAAAGGATTCTCAAAAATAATGATAGGGTCTAATCTTTCAAAAATTATTTAGAAGGTTTAAAACTTAAAATAGGCTGGTGTGTTTAAAAATAAGTAGTTTAGTTGAAGGGGAATCAAACATAGGAAAATCTGTTTAAAATCTTTGAATTGTAAGTTTACAAAATCTCAGTGAAACTTCATGTAGAAGAAAAAGAGCCTAATGGATTCAATGCAGCCCCCTTCACCCTGGCAGTTTGAAGGCAACGAAATTAGAAAGAATTTGTTAAAATAGGAAAGTTACGGAAAGCTGGAGGAATTTCTGAACTTACACTTATTCTGTATATTAAATAATGTGTAGCAGCCTAATTCCAATTCCACATAAATTATGATATGAAATGCAAACCCTCCTTAATTGAAACATAATTAAACTTGCATTGGCGGCAAATCGATTTGTCTCCATTTTCCACTTTTTTCTTATATTTGTTTGTTTATTATACAAATTGGACAGAGGCTAGTAATAATTTTTATTTTTCTAGTTTTACATTTTAATTACTTAATAATTTTTTGAATTAGAAAATAATTAAGAAAAAAAAAAAAATATAAACACTAATAAAACAAGTTTTACTTTTTTCTTTAGAAATTTTTTATTTTTTATTTTTATATATTTTGGTTTTGATGACTTGAAGGTCGAAACAATTGCCTCCCAAAATATTATATTGTATATATACATACACTTTGCATTTAGGCAAAATAAAAACAATTATTTATAATTAATCCGGTCAGCTGTGGTCAAATATTTACTCCCAAAAAATATTGTTTAGATCACATTATTTTATACGGTTACGTTTTTATTTAAAGAAAGACACAGCTTAAGGTGTAGTAATCATCTTTGAAAAGATTTCATTTTGGGTAAAAAAAAAATAAAAAAAAAAAATTAAATTATAAAAGTAAAAATAATAATCAATTATATTCGAAAAAAAAAACGCTTCAAAGTGAAAGTGTAGTTTTATATTATTTGATTATGTCATTAATATTACACATAAAATATTGGTATGAATTTTGTTTGATTTGATATAAAATTAAACCACCACCATAGGTAATGAAATTATAGGGAATTAAATTTTGAAAAATTGCCATGAAATAAAACCAAATATTGTTGATAATTATATTATGTCTAATCCACAAAAATCATAGTGAATTTTTCAAGTCTGATAAATTGTTTTAGAGAATATGAGTCTTACATAAATTAAACTCAGGAAATACCGTTATTTAAAACATGTTCTAGAGGTTAAGGTATCTTGATGATGTCTTAGGGTGCTTTATGTTGCAGCTGCGATAAGTGATAACAGCGGCGATAAGAGCATAGCGTAGAAAACCATATATATGATTTAAACAGAAGTGTTTATATTGGAGCATCTCTTTAAACATCGATAAACAATATAAAATTTCTAACAAATGCTCGTATCGACGCTCTTATAAAATATCGCAGCTCAAAAATAAACGCACCCTTACAATAATTCTAGGAATTGAGATAATTGAAATATCTTAATGATAAATTGAAGTATTGAAACAAGGAAATACTGTTATTTCAAACTAGGCTTACAATAAAGGTTTTGCATTATACCCTACAATAGTCATAGGAGTTGAAATAATTTAAATATCTGGATGATCATATTGAATCAAGGAAATACCGTTATTTTAAATTGGCCTTACAAGTTCAAATAATTCAAAGATCTGGATTTTATTTTACAATAATCCAATGTGAATGATGATTTTATTGATGGTGTAAATGATCTGAATAAGGTTTAACAACTGAAATCCGATTGCTGCAAGTTAATCAACCCTAGAAATAAGATATTCAAAAATATTGTAAAAAAAAGTCTTTAAGGAGAAACTATCTTTGAAATGCCTAAAACTTTAATTAAGTATTGAAAAACTATGTCTTATAGGTATTTCACTTTAGTTAAATATTGTGTTATCAGCTTTGGCTTTATTTCATATGATCCAGTTAGGCCGATTATAAATTAATATTATGAGAATTGATGGTTAGAGGAATAAAATGATTTGTTTTATAATAACCATATATATATATATTTTTAGACTTTAATTTTAATTTCAAACCATAAAAATAATATTTAAATATTACCTATAAATAAGATAATAAAATACCCTTTCACTTACCTATAGAAAAATGTTTATATATGAATTACAAAAAAGGTACTACGTGTTTGAATCTTATGTAAATTTACATTTTAATTGTATTATTGATATAGATTTATTACATTTTATTATAAATCGATATAGTATCTATTGTAAGTTTTTAGTTATGTACATAATAATTTGTTCTGTAATTAAACTACTAGCCTTAAGGGGCGTTTGTAATACAGGATATTATAATGCACGTAAATCCTCACTGCCATGTAAAGTATTCCTAGTTGTTTTAGAGGTAAAGAAGTGAAGGCAAGGAAAACTTTTAAAGTTAGTAAAGTTTTTACAAGGGTCTCGACTAGTTTTGACATTCTGAATGTAGTTGTATAACAAATATTTTCTATCCCTTCATAAAAGTTTTAATTTTGGTTTTTGTTCCCAATCAACTTTCTCTCACATTGAATTTTCATTTAAGGTCAGTAGAAGGGTAGGGGTAATGGATTGACTATGTGTTACTGGTATTTAATAAAGTTCATTGATTGCGTGATAAATATTTCTATTAATTCTTTCAATAACTTACCTGTTAATTAATCTAAAAAAATATTTAGAACATTTTCAATTTTTTATTTTTATTTCATTGGACGGAACTAATTAAATGCTGTGTTATTTTTTTTTTTTATATTGTATTTTATAAGTTTTCTTTTCAGTTTTCATTATTAATTGTCCAACTTTTCTTTATTATTATGTTGGTTTTTTTTTAAAAGTTAATTTTTATTTATGAAATTATACGAATAATTGGAATTAAATTAAATAAAAATAAAGTTATGAATGAATGTTAACTGGAATCAATTAATATCTGAATGAATGAGTGAATGAATGCAATACAAGTCTAGACATAAACAAATTAATATAAAATAATATTTTTTTAATATTAATTAAAGTTAGGGTCATATTGTATAAGAAATTAAAAATATTTATAGAATAATTTTATTTACTTATTGATTTTAATTTTAGGAATTTATATTATGTAATTTGAAAAACACTTAAATAGTTATTTCAATTCAAACATTTTTTAATTTTTTTATATTATACTTTTAGTAAAATGTATAGTCAGTGAAAATCACACGAGAGAATTAATAGTGCACTTTAAGGTACCCAGACTCCATGTTTTGCAGGTAAGAAATCTTGAAAATCGCAGATTTTTTTAAATTGTCTTTTTTACGCATTTTAGTGGAAAATGACTATTTTTCTACCGCTTGAAGATTCAAAAGATTCAGTTAATATAAATTAATCGTAAATCATACTAAACTGATAGACCGTTTAGAATTAAACAGAAGAAAAAATATTCTATACTGAGAAAAGCGGGTGAATCTCAAAGAAGTGTCTTCGATCCAATATTATACTTGCTATATATTAGTGACTTACATCAATTTCAAGAAATAACTGTAAAAACTTTTGCTGACGATACTGCTTTAATGGTAGTAACATAAAATGTTAGCGAGGCTACAAATAAACTACCAAAAGCAAGTGATAAATTATATCTAAATGAACGACTGAAATCATTGGAAGTAAATTTTACAAATAAACTTATTCAAAATCCCCCAGTCGTAAAATTAAATGGGATAGATATTCCTCATGAAAACAAGACAAAATACCTAAATTAACATTAAATGTCAAACTAAAATGGCTCCTAGGTTGAAAATATATATTGCCAATTGAGTACAAAATTTTGTTATATAACCAAATAATTAATCCTATCTGATTGCATGGCTTACAACTTTGAAGCTGTGATAAACGAACACATATTCAGATAATTCAAACATTGTAATGCAAAATGCGACGTAACAAGGTGCGTATTCTCTGGTACGCACTAAATTCCAACTTATATATGGATGTAGAGATTCCTAATTATAGCGATGATATTGCAAATAAACATAGAAGCGTCAAAACTCCTACTATCTTAAAAAATGTCAATAGAAATCTTAAAAGATCACCTTAACAGAAGTCTGAAATTTCAATAGATCTTAAACATTTAGCGCAAAACTAATGGTTAGTCTCTAAGAGACTAAGATTTGATATTTTGAAACAGGGCGTGTTGTTTTACTGTATTGAAGTCTCACATAAGAGTGATAACATAAAAATGAAATGATTATGCACACTTCGGAAAAAGACAGAAAACAAGCCGCGCCAGATTCTTGATTGGAATCCCCACTTCACTCACAAAAGTTTTTGCCTAAAATAAAAAGAAGAATATCGAATAAGGTAGGAAATTAAAACATTGGTAAAAATACGGTAGCAATAAAGCAATCAACTGATAATATAATTCAATCTAGTAGCGTTGTGGATGCCCTATGCTCCTCCAATGGCTAATTAGGTTAAAAAATTCATAGAAAAATTTCGCTGTTATTAATATCAGATCCTAGCATAACCTTAAAGCCCTATTATCAAATATTTCATAAATTTTCAAAATTAATTCCCTTCCTTACATGCATATTTCTTCAAAATACACAATGATATGAAATAAGCGAATATAATATAAAATTAAATTTACTAAAAATTTCCAAAAAAAAAATGTCATCTAATGAAAGAAAAAAATCCAAAAATTTGTAACAAAATATTTTGTAGAAACCTTTCGGATGTACATTCCGTAGGTTTACCAAAGCACTCCTTCTAACTTTGGTTTTTACAAAAGCAAAAAACAATCTTTTATTTCATCTATTTCCTAAATCCAAAAAACTTTTATTTGCAAGCATTTCTACATATAGCTACTTACAGATTTATGCAATTGATGTTGAATATGAATACATATTTTTTTGGAGGAAATAGGAGAACAAAAGTAAAGTAAATAATTTCAGAAGCTCTATATATCATTTAGGCTAGAATGGAATTTATAAGTATTTTAAATAGGGCGCTCTTTTTTTTGGGATAGAGGTTGAAGTTTTGTTTAAAAAAGGAATAGATTCTGTGGATTCATCTGGATTCCTGAGTAGTGGCTGGTTATTATATTATAATATATACCGTATGAATTTTACTGAAGGTCTGAAAACTATTTTTCATTTTCTTTTTTCTTCATATATGTGAATATCATGAATATTTGATGACAGTCTGCAATGCACATGGTATATGCACAATAAAATAAGAAAAAATAAAAAAAAAATAAAAATTTATTTCATTTCCAGCCATGAAAAGAAAAAGAATATTAATCCACTGAATAAATATGATTAAAGTAAATAAGAACTAGAGTAGTGTATGTGCTTCAAGGAAAAAAGGACGAGACATTTTCATACAAAAAGGAAAATGAAAAAAAAATATTGGGGAAAAAAAGAAAATATTTTTTTTTTTAACAAGGCAAGGCTGAGACCAGACTATAATGGCATATTATGATGCAAATCAAGTCGCCTGCAAGTGGTTTCTTTTTTAATTCTTTTTTTTTGCATTTGAAAGAAAAACAAATTTTATATTTTTTTTAGTTTAAATTCACAGGAAAATTTAAAGGGCATAACAATTCTTTTCTACTTGAAATAATTTGATAGTTATACGAATGACCTCTGTACACATTGAAAAGAAAAACATTGAATTTGTAAAATTAATTTAAAGGAAAGAAAAAAAAATGTTTAAGGTTTTATGAATTTTAAATTTATTTGCAGGTTTTATGCATTTTTATATTGAAGAATAATAAAAACTTAAATAAATACAATGAAATAATTTGATATATAAATTTACTTTTGATGTTTGAGTATAAAGTGCCGGAGTAGGGATACAAGAATTTTTACTCTTAATATTTGTGGTTGAAAGTATGATGCCATGCTGGAATGAATACCTAAAACTTTTAAATTATAGTTTTTGTAAATTGCCATAGTAAGAATTGTGATTTCTTATTTTACTATATTTTATAACGGTACTTCCTTGTACATATTATTTCAGTGTTGTTTGATATCTCAATGTATTATATATTATAACGGTATTTCCTGCAATTTAATATTTCAATGTTGTGTTGAAATAACTTTGACGTACTTAAATATTCTATTAGTCCTCTACCAATTGAATGATTAGAAACAGTTTTTGAAGAAAATAAGTATCCCTTTGCTTTGCAGTTTCTCAAAAACATCTTTTTTGAAGAAGAACCTCAAATATTTCTGTTTAATTTTATTTATATAATAAAACAAATAGGTACGTCAATAACCTTATCATATTCAATATTAATATTCAACATTAACTTCATATGTTAAATATTTACTATAGAAAATGTTTGCAAAGGTGAAAAGAAAACCACATTATCAACCGTATAACCAAAAATACTTTTTTTTTTCTTTATTTAACATAGGAAATTAATTATAAGAACTTTTCTTAATTAGACATGGAAAACTTACATCAATCTTTTTATTTTCCGCCCTTAAGTGTTATTTGTTTTAAATCATTACCAAAATCTTAAAAGTTTTTAATTCACAATTTTTTATAATTTTGCTAAGATAACACATTTTAAAAATTATTTAGGCAAAAAAGTTCTTACAAATTTAAGAATCAAAACCCACCTTTAAATTAAAGAGTTTTTTTGTTAATTTTCCTAAAATCATCACAATTTATTATTAATAGCCTCAGGTTCTGACTAGAAAGTGATGTAAATAGAAAAAATAAATTACAAGTTCTTAGATGACGCACATTCCTTTCTTTTCAAATCTATAGATAAGTCTGCTGCAATCTGGTATGCCCCGAAAACATACAAAAACTTGTATTTTAAAACAAAAAATAAAACATAAAGTTGAAAAAAAAATATTTTTAATAATGTGTGCCATTTAATCATTAACAAAAAAAAAAAAATTAAAAATTTTTCTCCAAAATAATACTCTGAGACTGGTTGCCTGGAAGAAATGATCATACGTGGATACCAAATTATACGTAGATTACCAAATACCACAAAACTGATGAGAAAAATTTTTAAAAATATTAAAAAAAAAAATTAATTTAAACTGTTTTTCGTTTCCACGTTTCCAGTTTCAAATGATTTTCGATAATTCAGAGTTTAGAAATTTTAGGTACGCCATTTTTTACAAATGTGATTGAGTAAAATTAGTTCAAACTTATAATTTCACATTGAAAGCATCTTCTATTAAGAAGTCGTCAATTTATTTTCTACCATATTTTATATTAAAGCTGTTATCGTAACTCATTTAGTAAAATTTAATACAACTATCAAAAAATTTTGTAGTTCTTTCTTACATCTTGTCACTGATTTTGTTAAACCAAATTTTCCTACCAAAAGATCCACCTTGCATGCTACATGAGCAACTACACATATAATACTTTTGATTCCTTATCTTATGTGATAATAACAGATTAAATGCGTACGATTACAAAACTTCGTGCACCGGACCGCCACTTGTACATTAGTTCTATCCTTCTGTCTGTGAAAGAACTAGAAATTAAAATTGAAAGAATTATTCTAAATAGCTTATAATAGAGAATCTTTAGATGCATGTCTATCAAAATCATTCTTATAAGTTGCCTAATATTTTCTTTTTCCTCATTTTAATAATTTCCTATTAGATCAGTTAAATTTACCCATTTCATAACATATAGTCAAATTCCAAAAAAAAAGAAGAAAAATATAAAATAAAATAAAAAAAATCTTAATTTTGGTGCTATAGTAATCGATGTTGTTGCTGTTATTTTAATATTTGTATCTTAAAGAACGTGATCAATCGTTCTTTTTTTCATTTTTTATTTAACTTATTTTTGTAATTTTTATTTTTTAGTTTTGTTTTTTTTTTTTTTGATGGACGTTGATGAGCAATTTGCCTCCTCATTATGATCCCCTCAATAGACTAGATTTAATTTTTTATTTTTATTATTTTTTAATATTCTACTCATTTAAGGTATACTTATAATTTAATATTTTGGATGAAATATACTATGAAAAATTATATCGGGCAATTCAATTTTATATAAAAATTGTAAGCCAATGAATAGTTAATGAATATTCAGGTAAAATTTTGGAAAACTATGAATGAAATTCAACTAATATATGCTAAGATCCCAAGGAACGAAAAAAAAAATTAAATTAAAATCTAATCCAATACCCTGATTTTGAAATCGGATATGCACGATTTCAAAAGCAGGGTATTGGAAGTTACGCGAAGTGCGCGAAAGAAAACCGTTAGACAAATAAAAATTGTTTAAATACTAGGCAAATACACTTTGCACAAGTATTATGATTAATTCCGCTAAACTAAATTGAAAATCTATTCAATATGAATTTTGTAGACGTATATGACCGAATACGCATATTACTGAGAACTTTCCATTCTAAGAGCATGCATTTACAGTAGTTGTGATACACAAGCAAACCATAAACCAGGAATTGAATTAGTAACATCTATATTTTGTGTATTCCGACTGAAGTAGGAAAATCTATATATGGAAATATAAAATCATTTCAGACACCGTAGTCTTGGATTGAATTAAGAAGTATCTTAGCAATAATACAATATTTTAAAATCCAATCTAAAGACTGCTGAACTTTACCTGTGCGAAGAAGGGAGTTAGAAGACAAATGAAGTAAAAAAATTTAAATCTATACTGCTATGGGAGTATAAACGAAATTTTCAGAAACCATTGACTTGACTCATAGTAAGAAGCGTCTTAACAATACGACCAAATTTCAGAAACTAATCTAAGGACTGCTCAACGTTGACAATGTTGACAGTCAATCGTCTTCGCGCACAGTTAGGGCAACTCAACAATTAGCAAAAATAATTTTACTGGAAAGAGCAAAGAAAGAGTCAGGAGAGAATCGAGATAAGGTCTGCTTCATTAGACCAAAAATTTTTTTTAATCGGTTTGGATTGCCCTAAATGTTGAATACCTAATACCTATAGTTTTTTCTTCAATAATAATAGTTTTTAAACAAAGGTAATTTCAAATTAATCTTCTAACATATTAAAAATATAATAATTACTACTAAAAGAGTTCTTCCTCATCAATTTGGCTACAAATTTCTTTATATACTCGTACATTTTGTTTTATACCTGTAACCAGAACTATGTTCTGTTCTGTTATAAAAGTGATCAAAGAACAATTCGAATACAAAAACAAAAAATTCCTCTCAGCAAGACAACCAACAGTCAACGAAAGAATTAAAAAAAAAAAAATTATAATTTATTTTTGAAGTCTATTATTCTCTAGCTACTAATTAGAAAAATAAAAATCAAAATCAATGGATTATTATTAAAATTACCAATCAAATTTATAAAACATAATGTTGATTTAATACAAGGTGTTCTGTTTCATTATTTTGTTGTTGTTATTCTTCATTATTTTCTAGAGGGCGACATAACAAAAAAGCAAATTGGAATTGATTTTTAAACTTCAATTAAAAATCCGTGAAAATGATTATGTTTTGAATACAATGGACAGAACACCAATTATTAAAAAAAAAAAATTAAATTATAATAGAAAAATTTAAAGAGACGAGGAATTGGTGAAGAGTGAGGTATTTAAGAACTATGTATACTGCTGAGAATTTTTAATAAGACATTGCGTAAATTAAATGTTTTTTTTTTCATTAAAATAATGAATCACAACATAGTTAATGTCATGCAATAAATTAATCAAATAGTCAATTGCCATTATTTTCCTTATAAACTTAGGAGCTGGAGTCAAAACTTGAACTTTAAAAATCTTCGAATAATAATTATTTATTTTTAATATGAAGCACGACGAATTTAGTGAAACTAAGTTTCTGTTATAGATCCTAATTAACTTAAATAGTCCTAATCGAAATGTTTCAAAACTCTGGAGAAACCTCAACATTCCTCAACTAGCTTCAGATTTGGTAGACCAATATTAATTTTACTTCTAAGCTCCAAAATTAGGTTCTTAGATTTCAATAGGCTTTCAGATCCTAATCAATTTAAATAACCTCAATCGAAATATTTTAAAAACCTGAAGCAGCTGCACCATTCCTCAAAAACAATTTTAAGACTGGTGGATCAATATCTACTATTACTTTTAAGTTCCAAATATGAAATACATCACGGAATATTTTAGGAAACTAAGTGAAACCCTTACATAATAATCTCATTCAAAATATTTTCAAAACCTGGAGCAAAGCCATCAATCCTCAAAAACATCGTGATTTAAGAACGATTTTGGCTCAGTTTTATTCAGCATCTCAATTAAATCAATTAAAATTAAAAAACCTGAAAAAGTATCGAACCATAAAATTTTAATTGACACGAATTGACAGTTGAGGCATAAAATAAAAATGACCCTGTATGTAAAAGCTTTCCAGAACGTCGTAATACTTTCAATCAATAGTCTTTAGCCTTAGGTTCAAAAATAAAAATTTTATATAATTTTGGACAAATTATATTTAAAGCACAATATTATTTACACAAAATAAAACTTGCCGCAAGCGATCAAAGATGTTACTGTATTTAAAGCAATTAATTGTAACTTAAAATTTGAACAAACTGACAGCCAACCAATGCTTACCATTGTGAATGAATCAAATTAAAATGATTCAATGTGAATATTAATTACTTTTTTTTTTATTTTATATTTCTTAAAACGCAAATCCGAACAACAACAAAATAAACTGATTTTATAATTTACACAATTAATAATTTTTGTTGATAAATTATTATTGGATATTGGAAACCATTTAAGAGTTCATATTAAATAAGAGTAGTTTTTCTTTTAAACCTTTTTGGAAAAAAAAAAAAAAAATATTGAATGTTTTTTTTTTCGCGGAAATTACAACATTCAAAATAAATTGGATTTTAAAAATTTTTTTTTAATATCAGATTAAATTAATCAATCATTGAAACGTGTTTTAATTCTTTTTCTAATTCGACAAGATACTCATAAGTAATATACAATATACATATATATATAGAATAACTTAAATAGGTAATATGATTTTTTAAATGAATCATAAAAAAAAATACAAAACCTTATTAACTTGAAGGCCATTTTACTTTTAGCTGATTCCAATCTAGGTATTCATTATTCCAATTGAATATGCAACTCTTGATGACCACACTTACTTTCGTGGACAAATTAATTTTTAAACTCACGTTTACGTCATAATTTCCAATATGAGTTCCTAATATTAAAATATCAAATTGGAATTTTTTACATTGAACTATTAAAAAAAATTGGCTTCTATGAATTTCAAATTTTTTTAATTTTATTAATTTTTATGACAAATAATAGAGTTTGGTTTTGGGAGAGCAGCAGAGGAAAGAGTTGTGTCACGATTTTACTAATGCAACTATATCTGGAAAATAAAATATTAAAAGTTTTAGAACTTTTTTAACTTATTATTATTTATGGATATATTAATTACATGTTTTAGGTTCATAATTTTGGGATATAGAATATTAATAATATAAAGTTTTAATTTTGTGGTTTGATTGTTACTTCCTTAATTTATTAAAATTTGTTCAATGAATATCAAATAGTTGAGGGATTTCCAAGAAATCATAAAAGTGTTATTGCCTCAAAAGTAAATATTTTTGATTTGTCCATAAAAAATTTTTTGATAGATTAAATTTTTGTTCATTTGCTAATTAATAATAATTTTCCTAAGCTGTTAATTTTAAGGTTGTTTCAGATTACAAAAAAGTAGGAAGATGATATCAAGTTAATGATGATAATGTTAATCTATAATTTAGCCGGGTTAGTGGCAACTCTCACAGGCCACTAACTAGTAGACACCCATGTATCGCAACTGGGTTGGTATCGCAACTGTCCCATGTATCGCAACTGGTATGGTTTGAATGTTTAATAGCACTTTAAATTTATTTATATTTTTTATTTTTGTTTCTGAAATTTGTGAAGAAAACTTAGGGAATTGGAAATGGAACAGTACACAACAGAACTGCGATCAAAAATTACGAAACGTTATGGAAAAGATTCCACTTGCGGGATATAATTTTTCTACTTAAGCTAAAAATATTCCCCATTAATATACTGTATACCAAAAAAATAATAATAATTAACCATTAAATAAAAAATTATTAAACATTCAAACCATATCGGTCGTTTTGCGCCACTCTGTATAATATTGTCTAGAGGTTTGGATTTTGATATTTCATCTTATGACTGATTAAATCTTATGGTGTAATTAATATCAACTAAATTTCCTATTTAATATTCTATTAATTCAAATTTAAACTCAAAATATTTATAACAGTTGACATTTGATATGGAAGCATTGTCTTTTTAATACATTTTAAAATAACAAGCCCTCACGCCAGGACGATTTAAAAAACTTATTGTTAATATAAAACATATTAATAGTTACCCTAGTTTTGACCCAAATACTTTGATTATAATTTAAAAATTCTTTTTAATGACAATTTTATGCTAATGATATTCACTTCATCATCATGTCATGTTCATCCTAAAGAAAAAGCGCAGCAAACATAAGATAATATTACGAGTATATGATTATGCATTTTAACTCCTGCGGGTTCAATTAGGATCGCTTATTAAATTTTTCCACTGTTCTAAAGTGATTCTATGTTATTGTTATTTTCAAAATTAATAATAATTATAAGTGATGTGTATTAAATTAAGTCACAGAGAAAATAATTGAATTAATTTTTAATTAATTATGAAAAATATCAATTTAAATTTAACTGAAAGATGCATTTTAACTACACATATATCTGTTATCAAATGGGGAACTAATGCACTTAAATGCTTATATACTATTAATATTACATATTGTTAGCATGTGGTGCCTATCAAATTGGTATTATAGAAATTAGCGTAGTAAAAATCCTATTGTATGCTTCCATATATAAATAATAATTTTATTTAGATTCACAAATAGATGCCGGCTATAATTAGACAAAAGAAAGAAAATCCTTCAAAGTTTACATACAAAATAATTAATTTTTTTCAATTTTCTGGCTTTTTTTTTTGTTTTCTTATTAATAATAATTAATGCTCTATAAAAAAATGTTATATAATATTTCGGCAGTGAAACAAAAACCTATGCACAGACAGAAATCAATTAATCTCTCCAAAAAAAAAAAACATAGGGTATATAACCAAAAACACTAATATGTATAAAAAATTGAGAATTATGATCATTAATACATGGTATAAATATGGAGTATAAATAATATCTAGAAATAATTCATCGCATTATCCCTTAAAAAAAAAACCCAAAATTAAATTTTGTAATATCAAGAGCAGTGGGAAGCAAGTCGGCAGTAGTAATAAGAACATGTGGATAATATAGGAAAGGTATAGTTAAAAAAAAAAGTAGTAAATCGAGGTACTGATGCTGTGTTCTTTTGTTGAAGACATTGTACTTGTGTTTGGGTAAAATAATTTCATAATATTAGCAGTGCATACTTCTTTTTGTATAGATGTTTGGAGGTTTGTTCCTAATACCCGATCCCGTATAACGGCTTTTAAAACAAAAAACTTATAATTGACTGAAACTTATGAACGGGGAACGTATTCGTTTAGTATAACACGGGTTAACAACTCCTAAAAACAAAAATGTATTCCATCTGAGCCAGGGAAATGTACTTTATTTTGAGTGAAGGAAGTTTTTACAAAATATGATAAAAACTTAAACTTTTACTAGATCGAACCATTTTTAATTTAGAACGCAAAACTTTAATTTGTCACTGTTTTAGTTAGAGGATCCAAACTTTGCTTTCTTCTGTTTTTCTTTTTCCCCAGAGCTGGAGAGCAGAGGCTTATAGAGAACAAAAGAAATGCGTAAGCGTAAACATAATACGGGTTCAGAACCAATGTGACCCAACCCTCAAAAAAATGTTTTTCTATAAAAATTAGAAAATTGGGTTGTGCACTTGAGGTCAATTTCCGTTTCATATATTTTTACTTAAGCCATTTTCTAATTTTTTTAGTGCAACAGTGGCCCAACCCCAACCCAATGGTTTTTTTTTAATTTAGCCCCTCAATATGAATGTTTTCAAAATATTAATACAATTGCCCAGTTTTATTATCACTGGGTTCAGTTGATAACGAACGCCACATGGTCTAAAGTTCTATACATTAAGAAATTATGATAACGAACCCTCTGCAGTCTAAAATCCTATAGAATAAGAAATTTGATTCAATGAATTCTTTATATTATATTGCATAGTTAAATTTTGCAAAGCAACTCGCTGCTCTAGTAAAATGCGTAGCTTCTATTTAAATAATTGCTTTGAAAAATATCAGATGATTTTTATATTCAGTAGATGGTGGATTGCGGCAACTGTTGTATAATACATTTTATATAATACAAATCATAATAATAGTTACGCATTCTAATTAAAAATGATTAATACCATTGAACCCCTATAATTTAAAAAAAATGCAGATAATATATCAAAAATATTTTCATAATGCAATATGTCATGTGTCAAAATTTATAGATCAACACAAGAATACCATACACTGTCTTAAAGTGTACCTACTTAAAAGTAATTTAAAATTTCTTAAAATTTAATTGAGCTTGTTTAAGGTATCTATATAATATGAAGAATAACATTTAAGTATTATTTAATTAGAATAATGAGAGGAAGAGAACAGTTTATTGACTCATTTATACATGAAGGGGGATACAAAATGAGCAAAAGAATAAGTATTTATTAATCAGAATCCCTGCGGTGAAATTAGAGTACTTCAATTAATTTTTTCGTTATATTTTTGTAATTCGTATAAATTTAAGAACTTTTTCAAAAATTAACATGGTAACAGACAGATTTTGGTAATTTATGTTTGGATTCGTTACCGCAGAATTAGACAAACCAATTAAGATATCAATTCCACAAAAAAATATTTAATGAATTTTTGGATATTCTAGTTTAAAATTATATTTTAGTCACTTTGATATGAAAAAGATTTTGGAGGCAATTTTTAATGCTTTTATTTATTTTCTATTAAAGCTTACAGCAATCGCAACCTAGAGAGTTTTAATACATTTGAAATACGTCAGGTTATTAAATCATTACGGCTCAAAGTGTCTATTGATTGGAGCTCATATACAGCTAATCAAGGGATATACTACCGTAAGAGTTGACGAATGAGTAATTTTCAACTCCATCTGGTTTTCTTCAATAATTTTTTAAATTTCCTGAATTGCAATTAATCATATTGACCTATATAATTGTTTTCCCAATGATTCCATGATAAAATCAAAAGTCACTGATTTTATAATTATTTAATAGCAAATTTTTCCAAAAAAAAAAAATCGCTGAAGGATTTTTTTACAACAATAGCATATAAATTTCTAATATTCAATTCAACAGAATATTGAATTGTAAATGAGTACATTTTTCAATGAAGATATATTCATAGACAGATTTACAGTTATTTTTTGGGGTTGGCATACTTATGAAATACTTGTACTAAGCAAATTTCGTAGTTGAAGCATTCCAATTTTATTTTCTGAGATTGATACTTTAAGATAAGTGAAGAATCAGCAAAATAATTCATTATTTAAAAAATTCTCAACAATGATTTAAAATTTATAGATTGTATAAATTTTTTATATACAAAATATTATTATGACCAACCTGACCATTCATTCAAATTTTTTTGTGGGTGTGTTGTTTACATGTGTTTCTTATTGTTTTTCACTGATAGAATTTACCGACAAAACATGTTTTAAGTTTTTTTAAGTAAACACTTATCATTTACGAAGAAAACTACTTTTGCTTTGCAAGTTTGTGATTGCAATGATAAATCCAAGTAATTTTGAAGAAAAATACTGCTATTGGTAATTTTAATTTCCCAGTATCAGATATACCAACACCTGATTTTAAAGTACCAGAAGAAGCTTTAAAAAATTCTGGCGCAAAAGGCATCTGAAGAGAAAGATTGGAAAGGTAAAGTTCATCCTCTATAATACAAATCTCTGCTTTCGTTTAGTTGCACCTGCCTTGTCAATTTAGAGTCAGAAATAATTTAATTAAAAAACAATTTTATTACAAGTTAACGAAAGCATGAAACTAAGCTTGTGTTACATCATAATTGTATGAAGCTAATATTCCTTATAGTTCATGACCCATACAAAACTTTTAAATATTATAAGGGCACACAAATGTGTGAATTCCTAAATAATAATTCAAGCCATGATAGCAGATAAAAATCTTAGTTACTGCTGAAAACAAATTTTGCCTTGAAAGCGACTTTTACGACGTGGAATCGAAATAAAAAAAAAGCTCCAAAATCATTTTGCGGTTCATCACAAAAAGAAAGCTGCTCGGTCATGGCCACGCATACCGCAAGATATTGCCTCGCCGGGTTATATAAGCAATATATTCAAATAAAAACCACATCTATTGATTTTCAAAAATCACCTTAAAAACAAGACTTATTTATACATCCTTATAATAATGTAAGACTAGTGACTTTTTCACTCATTGCGATGCTTTGTATTTTCATATGATAAAATTATCAACATAATTGCACTGACTTGGAAGTTGTACAAGAACATAACTTGCATATGTACACATTTGTTATATTTTATTGTTACGTTATACGTATTTTTTTTTGGAAAGCATAAAAAAAAATAAAAGAAAATGGTTATGTTGTATTTAACGGTTATTTTTTATGATCAAATTTACGTCTAAATATGTCGTATTTCTTATTTTTTTATTCTATGATTTATAAAACGAAAAAAAACTTTATACTCACTTTTTAATCATTATTATATTCTTGTTAAAATTATTTTTAATGCTTTTAAATTATGATTAATGATTTTTACCATATAGCTAAGAGTATATAAAATTAAAATACGTTATAAAGTCAACATTTTAGGGTCAAAAATAGTAATTTGTATGTTAACTTTTCTAGATTTTCAGATTTTTATATAAAAGAAATTTAAAAATAAAAATTATATTGTACGGTAACAGAATAATATACTTCAAATAAGTACTAACTTATTATTAGACTTGAATATACTATTTATTCGTAACTGCATGTGTACATTAAATATTTTATGAGAATATAAAATTTAAATAAAATGTCTTTCAAAATTTGAAACGAAATGGGCTTTAAATAAAATCTTTTATATCAGTCCGAACATAATTTATTTCGGATAATATTCTTTTGAAATCCTCTAACTCTAAATCGGCCCGAACATAATTTCAAATAAATTTTAATTCTATAACTCTGACGGTTTGTTCTCCGGTGTTATTTTATTTTAAATAATATAACGGTAAATGCTCTTTTGTAGATAGACAAGAGAAAATTCAACTATGGTTTGTGAAAAGTTAAAATACTTGAAGATAAAGTTTAGAACTAGTATTCAGATAGACTAGGGAAAGTACAATGCTGGTTTATGTGTGGTTATACTACATTTAGATAATGTTTGAACCTTAGATGAAGACATAATATTGAAAAAGTTAATTTAGTTGGAAATCCCATTTTAACAATAAGATTCAGTACTGTGAAAACAGCTTCGACGAATTATATTTACTGAGTACTATCCGAAAATAATGAATCATATAAATTGGTTTGGAGTAGAGAAACTCATATTATATTTGCATTTCCATAACATTTACTAAATACAATAAGCTCAGAGATATGCTTTTTCGCGACACACTTCTAAGCACAAGGCAATATATATATGCTTATGATAAGTTTTGGATTGTTTGGTGCCCTCAATATTAATCAAAAGTTTATTTCCAAATTAATATTTTTCACTACAAACTCATTGAAGACAATCCAAACTACGCATTTAAATAATCCAAAAAATTATTAAGGTGTTAATTCAGAGATTGGAGAACTTTAGCTTTATTATTATATTTTAACTTAAAATAAACTGACTAAATTTTTGTGTACTGAAAATTGTTAAGATTTTTATTCATAAATATTTGATATAAGTTTATGCATGTGAGTATCAATGATATGTGAACAGTTAAAGAACAGTGTATTTTATATGCTTTTAGAATAATAAAACCAATAACTTGTTTCTTTTGGTGTATAATTCATTGTGTTCATAATATTCTCTTGTTAGTTTCGAGATTTTATGAGCAGTTCTGAGTTTAGGATTTGTTTTGTTATTTTATATTTTTTTCATTATTTTATGAGTAAATAAGGAAGTGGTTAAAATGTTTTTTATTATAAGTAAATTTGTTATGCTTTATTAAATGATTTGTATATGAGAATAAACATTCTATGTGTGATTATAAAAGTAATAACAAATTTTTATTTGATTTTAGTAAATAATATCCAAAACTAAATGAGTGAAAAGTATTCTACCTTTCAGTAGGCACATACCATGTTCAAAACTGTTAGCTGATGACGAAAACGAAACCATTGTTAAAAATATATGTTTTACTGGCTTTAATGTGCAGTTTATTTTGCTTAAATGTTTGGGAAAAATATCAAACTTCTAGCACAAGCAACAGCAGCAGTGCAGCATACAATTCAACTTTTCATTCAAGTCAGATTTATCTAATTCAATTGATTGAGATTAAGTTTTTCATTACTATTAATTTAACAGCCAGATGGTACAGTGGTTAGAATGCCGTCTTTTCATTCGAAGAACCTGAGTTCAATTCCCAGTAAGCAGTGTGATGGAACAGTGTGATGTTCTTTTGGGTAGTGCGTGACTTAAGCACACCCAAATCACACCCTTTTTAATCCCAACATTAAAAAGAAACAAATGTGTTACAAATATGCAGTTTGATTACGAGGATGGCGATATGGAAGGGTTGGAAATTCATTGGAAATTTGATCAAGGTTATTTAGATTTGTTGGATTTTAGGCGACAGGGAAAATTGTATGGAATATTTAAAAAAAATATATTGATGTTATTCTTCAATTTTGCTAAATTGTTTACATATATATTATCAACTTTAAAAACACATTTGGTGGAATATGGTAGTTCCATAGATGAGCGCATGGCAAACGAATTTCAAAAAATGTTTAGGGATAAGCATAGCGCATCATAACGTTCAGCAGCTCCGTTTCAGCTACCTCTTGTCATTCATCTAAAACCATCAGTTTAGTAAATTTTTTCCAATTTTTTCCTTATTAAACAAGGTTATAATAGATTCAAAGTGATTGACAATATTGATGCAAATAGTCATTCGATTTTTTTAACACCATATACTTTTCTTTTTTGTTTGTTTTTTGTATCATTTTCAAAAAATCCATTTTCCCTATTGTCTCATCTGACATTAAAGCATTATTAAAACAAAACTTCTTATTCTATTTAACAGTTTGTTTGTTATTTTTTTATTAGTGTACATTCCATCAAACTTCAAAATTGTTAAGGAAAAATTTTTTTTTTCCAGAAAATAAAAATAAATGTTTGTCTTTTTATTACTCTTTTTTTTCATCTAAATTGATCGGGGGATACTTTGTCATAAGAAAATGATGAGCTGACGAACATAGAACAACATTTACAACAATAACAACATCAAAATAAATAAATCTGATTCAAAGTTCATCTTTGATACAAAAGATATAATTTCCTCACACCTTCAAACCAAATACACTCAAAAAAAAAAATAAAGAATAATCGTCATAATAATAATCATTACATAATGACAATGATAATGATTTATACTGATGACTTCCAGGATTTTGAAATTTGAGAAACAAAAGGAACGTAAAAAAAAGCAAATTTGTTGCCATTCATCTTATATCAACAACTACAAAATTACTGCCGTTTCCTACACTATTATTTAGAATATACTTATGATACCAGATGTATTATTAATATTAATAACATCTATTAAACCCATTCGACTAGACTTGATGTTTTTTGTGACACTTTACACAGTCACAATATCCATATAAAATCTCTCCCTGTATTCAAAACTTTTATGTAATGTTGATTTCCTAGAAAATTTTCTACTACAACCTATCCAGATCCTCCAAAGTATATATTTTAGTATAGCAGCACTGGACAACTAATATGGTAACAACACTTCAACAGCCTTAGTATTTTTGTACTATTTAAAAAATCAATTATCACCGAGGAATGTCTAGGCTATAGATATTGTTATATTTATTAACCCGGATAAGAATATTAAGATAGGAGCCCACAAAAAATATGATGACGTTTTTCTAGAATTTTATTGGTTTATTAAGATTATAAATATCGATTAATTTTTAGCTACTTTTTTGTCAATATTTCTAGACTTAAACAGTGGTTCCAACATATCTGTTGCCAAAAATTCGGTCCATCTAATTGTTTCAAAAACAAATCAATCTGATTAATTTTTAAACTAAACTTTCTTAAATCTCTAAATTAAACAAAGTATCGAAACCAAAGCGATTGGAAGGTTCACAAACTGGAAAAACACTGCAGCACGCAGACAAGAGCTAAAAGTATACTACAAAAAAAAAGTAAAGCAGCAAATGAAAAGAGAAAAAAGATAAATAAATTAAGAGCATCTGAGTGTTTTCTTTTCTTTTTTTTTTTTTTTTTTTTTTTTTTTTTTTTTTTTCTTATTAAAAAGAATCGAATAACAACTTTTGTAAACACTTTAATATTTAACTTTGTAAAGGGATATTACTGTTATATGTTATCCATTATATTTTATTATTACCCATCTCTATATTAAAATTGGAATAAGAGTTTCCACCTTCTCATATAAAATTGACTAACAGATTCATAAATTCTGCTATACCATCAAGGATAGGAGGAAATAGCTAGGATGTAAGAAAAATTCTGTGTATATGTACATTTTGTTTGAAATTTTTTATTTTATTGTTTAATGTAGAGATTTAATATTGTTTGTGTTTGTCCTTCTATATAGAACTGGTAATGTTATTTTATACGCTGTTTGAGTAACCAAACATTATCTTTACTCTTGAGGAAATTTATATATATATATATTATATATATATCGAATGCTTAAGGGTGATATATAATAGAATGAGTAGATATTGTAAGAATAAGGAATATAAAACAAAAGAAGAAGTTCCTTCTCTTAGAGTCTGGTGTTGTCTTTAATAGATGAAGAAGTATAATATGTACATTTTCTTTTTTTGTTTCTTATTACAAGATCTATTTTATTATATCCTGAAAAAATATTATCCTTGCTTTGTTTTTTCTTTTTTTTATACTTTACAATGTCCTTTTTTTGTCTTGATAATATATTTTAAGCAAGTAAATATTTTTTTTTTTTTTTTCTTCTGCAATTTTGCATTTATTTTTTTGTTTTCATTTGATTTTCCTTGTAGAAAATGAAATTTAAAAAAATTAAATCTTTAAAGTTCAAGGAAGTTGGTCTTCAAGAAAATGTTAAATGTTAGTTTTAGATAAATAATTGAGTTATCAATAAATACATGCATTTTTATGCATGAGATGCATCAATGTAATCTCACATATTTTAAAATTTTGCATTTGTTTTATCCATCAGCAAACGACGTAGCCTGTTTATACCCGTATGACTAGTCAAAGGGTATAATAAATTTGCCATTACGTTTGTGACGCAGAGAAGGAAGGGGGGTAGATATAGACTCAAGTGTATGGATCGGATCAGAATCGAAAAATAAATCGATTTAGCTATGTATGTCCCTCCGTCCGTCCGTCTGTCCGTCCGTCACCACGATAACTCAAAAACTAAAGGAGCTAGGATCTTGAAATTTTCGCAAATTCGTTTTTTTGCAATAGCCGTCATTGCTATTTAAATCCAGCCATTTTGGTCGATTGGTTCGGGTAGCTGCCATACAACTTCTGTTTTTATATAAGTATTACTCTGTTCCTAGTACAGCTGCGTGTCTGAAATTTGGTCAAAAGTAGTTTAGTTTTATGGCCAAAGTTACTGCAAAATTTGGTTGATCTACTGCAGTGGGTTCGAGTAGCTGCCATACAACTTCTCAGTTTATATGGGCATTGCTCTATACCTATTAAAGTTGGGTGTCTGAAATTTTGCCAAAAATAGTTTAGTGTAATGGCCAAAGTTACTGCAAAATTTGGTTGGTCTACTGCAGAGGGTTCGAGTAGCTGCCATACAACTCCTTCTTTTATATGAGCATTACACTACACCTAATAAAGCTGGTATGTTTGAAATTTTGCCAAAAGTAATTAATATTTAAAATAATAATGATATAATGTTTATATAACGGTCATACGGGTATCCCAGAGTTGACACAGTCTACTCTACCACACTCTTCCTCGTTTTAAAGTTGAGTTTAAATAAGATAGAGAAGTTAGATTTTGTATTTTAGTTCAGATATTGATGAAAAATTTTAATAGATGAGAACGACGATAACTTCCACACAAATATTTTCGGAAACTTTGCTACAATTCATAATAAATAGTAAAAAAATTAATAATAAATTAAGTAACGGTACTTCCTCTTTAACAAATCATATAATCTTTCCTACTTAATGAAATAGATTCTACGCTTCGTTTTCTATAAAATAGATAAATTAATTTCTTGGATTCATATTCCAAAGTATTTAATTTTTATTAAAGAGGAGATAGAATAATGCGTAGAATGTGAAATGAAGTGAACTTTGAAAATTAAGTCGATAATCTGTTCATTGGAAATCTTCAACAATTCCTAGAAATATAACAACGATTTTTAAACTGACTGCTGCTAATAACCAAGGGAAGCTTTATAAAAGGATAAGAACCAAACTTTAAAAAAGTTATTTGGAATTGAAACTTAACAAGAATATCTTCCCGCTGCTGAAATAAGGGAATATTAAAATTCGTGATCTTAGGATGATATCTAATAAATTCGAAATGGATATTTTGAAATCTAAACTAATGTAGACCCCTTTTAAATAAAACTGCAATAAGCTGTTTTTAACACAATTTTAAACTTAATTTAGAAAAAAACAATTTAAAAACTAATGAAACTTTTCTAAAATGATATTGTGTCAATTAACAAAGACAATACAGAATATCAAAGAATAGTTTCTTGTTTTCTTCTAAAATTAATTTTACCCCCATTTATAAAATTCTATTGATATGTTTTTGATTGTCTTAAAATAGATTCATTCTATTCAAAGTATATTCCTAAGATTATATCCCCAAGATCATTTTATTTATTTTATTTTTTTTTTTTTTCATTTTTTTCCCGATAATTCATCACATAAAACAATAAAAATCCAATTTTTCTCAATTTCGAAAGCCTTTTTATATTAGACATCCATTTCCTTACTTATATACAAATAATAATACAATAAGTCAAAATTTGATGTCAGTACATAAAAATATAATGGTGAACACCTTACGGGGAATGAAAATGTCTCCCATAAAACATAAAACTTTCTACATATAAAAGAATTGAATTTTTTTTATTTTTTTCATTTTTCGAAGTCTTCAAGTCACAAAAAAAATGACTGACATATTTAGGGTATAGATGTCGACTTTCAAAATTTCTATTTTTCAAATAGGATTTTCTTTTATACATATACATATAAATATATATTTATCCTTGTCTAATTTTTTTTTTTTTTACTTTTATTCTTTTCGTTTTTTGACATATTGGATTTTTTTTTAACATAATTAGGATTAGGGACACATACGTACTATATATGTTTCTACATACACAAAGTCTAGATATCAGGACAACGAAAAAAAAAAAGCTTAAAAAATTGCTAACAAAAAGAGTTTTAGATCAGTTCAGTTTTTTTTCTCTCTTTCAATTTCTTTAAGTTAATTGAGAAAATATGTCAAAAAAAAAACAACAACAAAAACAAATAATAACAAAGTGAAAATGTAAAAATGAAGTAAAGGAAGAAAATAAGGATACGCATGAAAAAGAATTGGTCCCATAGGAAAATAAAATCCATCAAAAAGCCAAAACTACAAATAAATACTACATACAATGTTTGTCATATAATGAATGTACGAACAAAAAAAAAACGACAAAAAAGAAAGAGAAAGGTAGTGTAAAAATATAACAATATCTAATAAATGGTACAGTGGATGCAAAGAATAAGGGAAAAAAATTATATGTAGTGTATGATTTTAACAATATCTTATTGTCTACCTTTTTTTCTGGTCTATGAAATAAATACAAAAAAAAAAAAACAGAAAAGAAAATAACAGACAGAAACAAAATAGAATGAGAAACAAGGTGATAAGGAAAACTGAGGATTTCTGAAGACAAATATAACGGTAAAAGCTTAATATAAAATATTTTAAAATTTTATATTTATTTGATAATAAAAATGATTTTAGCTTTTAAGATAATGAAAATAGAAAGGTTTAAGGCATTCCTAGTAAGATTAGGAAACCGTCTGGCAGAAATGGCTTAGATTATAATGATTGAAACTTAGTGGTCGATTTGGGGTTTTGGGATCAATCAAGTTTGTGTAACTGTTATATCGTCGGATATATAAAAATTATCAAATTATTCAACTAATCCAAAATTTAGCGAGGGAAATATAAAATGTTACTGTGAGATTTCTAAAGACATAGAGAGCTAATAAAGGTAATGATCTTAGCTTACAAGCTTCCATACCATTTGATAGTTTCCATTGAAATTTTTTCCCTTAAGAGCTCGTCTAAACCAAAAAAATGTTCAATGATATTGAGTTCTTGATGCATTATTTCACACGGTTTTGAAGTTTGAAACAACGACAATACTGGCAGACCATTACCAAGAAGCGTATTCTTGCTAAAATTATTTTAAAGATTCTAAAAAACGAAAGTCTGAGTGGGAGAAAGTATAATAACACGGAAATGCGAAAATAATGTGACAAACTGAAAATTTTTAAAAAATTGAATTTTTTTTTAAGAAACATGAAGAACATTCAGTTAGGAAAAGAAATACCTACCTTTTAACATTTTTTTATTGCAGTATAAATTCAAGAAGAGTGGGAATAAAAGAATTTGTTTTGGGTATTTCATAAACTAAAATAATTTTAAATTGTCATTAAAAGAAAATGTTGAATTTTTTACACATTGTTGATTTCATTTTTTTTTTTACAAACAAAACATTTTAAGTGTTTCATTGTTTTGGTTTTACTTTTTTATATTTTTGTATATTTTATGAATAATGTGTTAAAGTTTTTTTTTAAGTGTCACATAAATGAGGTGAGTTAGGTGTGAAAACGTAAATTAAAAACTTTTCTTTTCAGTGAAAATTTTGGATGGAACAAGAATTTTAAAGGACTTTTTTTTTTAAATATTCTGAAATGCTTTTAAATACAAATCAGAGGTTAATCAATAAAACGTCCTCTTAATTTGGGAAGAATTATTTAAAATTTTCCTAGTCGTATTCTAAGCCTTCATTTTCAGTGAATAACTAAATAACAATATTACAAAAGTTGTCTTTAAATAAAAGGGTGTTCTTTACTACTTAACTTAATACCAATACTGACTGCTATATTACTCAACCGAATGTTCCTTTTAATTCCTTTACTCCCCAACCATTATACTGTGTAAGCAGTTTCGGTATGCGCCCCATTATTCTGGTGGAAGTTAGTTAAGATGAATAGAACCCTCATACTACGATGGGGCCTTTGGAGTATCTTTTGAATGTTTTCCATCTCCCTTAAAAAACTAGTTTTATTTTCGTAAAGAAGATACGATCAAACAGTATGGCCCCTTACATAAGTATTAGAAAATATTAATCAGCAAAATTGCATGGAAAGTTCTTTTAACTGATTCATCATTATACATTTTGTTTGCGCCTCCTTTACTCCTCTTTACTTAGATTAGCTTCTGATCAAACTGAACATTATTTGTCTTTCTTAAAAATAAAGAAAAAGCTGCTATAAATATTACAAATCCTAAAAACAACAGAGTCACTCTATTTAAAATTTATGAACTTTTAAAAAAAGGAAATGCAAAAAACAAATAATTTTTTTTATTTTACTCTAAGTATCCGTTTCCTTTTAAAAGTACCTTTTAGAAATGCAATCAAACGTACTCTAGTAAATTCCAAAATACATTAATAGTCCAACTTAATATTAAATATACGTTTACACTCCATATTTTAAGAAAAAGACACAAAAGGACAAAATTATGATATTAATTTTTTTTATTTACTTTTGTATATGGAATGAATCTTTTTAAAACGAGTTCCATAAGTTTAAGTCCGAAAATTTGCAATTGTATTTCCTTGATATTTTGGAACTTATAAGTTTAGTCCTGTACGAAACTTTGCACTAACTTGACAGCTTAACAGGCTACTTTATAACAGCTTCAGTTTAAAGCTGATTTGCCTTATATTTTAAGTAAAGTAAAGGAGAATTTTCAAAAATAAATTTTGCAATGCTGGATAGAATGTTGGACTAAGATGTTTGAAGAATAAACATTTCGTTTTTTGAATTTTCAAGAAATTATCTACGAATACAACCAAAGCGTTCACTTAAAACAACCTTCTAACCCTCTAAATTGACTACTTCTGCTTTATTATTGCAAAGTATTTAGTTTCTTTCCATCTCATTCTCAGATTTGTCAACTCTTCTTTCTCCACAGTTCTTTCTAACTTTCTTTCCTCCTTTTCCTTTTCCAACATTTTTCTAAAAGATGTACTACTGGGTTCAAATACTTTTTATTACACCAAACTTACCAAACTTTTATACAATATTAAAACTAAAGGATCAGGATCAGAATAATAAAAGTTATATAAAAAACAACACAATAGAAACATGGAGCCAAATTTAAAGCAAAAAGAATTAAGAAAATTCTTAAGAAGCTGAAATTTTTATTTTGCTTTACTGTTAGAAAGAAGTGTCTTATAAATTAAGAAAGTTGTCGTTTAAGTGACAAAGAGGCACCTTGTCTTGTTTGCTTTTGAAAGGTCATTTCTTTCTTAAATTTGGTTTGTTTTTAAAAAAAAGTTATTTTCAAGAAAAAAGAAAGTTGCAAGGAATGGATTTTAAAGAATTGGAATAAGAAAAAAAAAATGGCAGCGGACAACAAAGCATGGAACCATAAAAATGGAAGATAAAGTTTTTTAAAATATATTATATCTTATCTTTAGTTTTGTGTACTGATGCTTGATTTTTGTTGCACTTAATATGTACAAGTACATTTGAATTAATTTGAAGCTAAGAAATTTATATTTTAGAAAAAAATCAATTAAATTAGGGCTTTAGATGCAATATTATGGAAGAGTGTTAACGAGCTAACGACCTTCTTTAAAACATGCTGTCTGTTTATAGCTAATACAATCACTAGCTTCATATCTAATAATTCCTTTTATTTAGTCCACACTTCCTTAGAAATTAATTAACAAAATATTTTAAATCCTCATAGTCGAAATCCTTTTTCATTTCCACAGTCATTGAAAGTTATTTTATAAACTAGGGTATCATTGATCGATTCGACCCGATTAAATTGAAACTGAAACTACGTTTGATTGATTAATGGGAAACCCAAAAGGCATATAAGTTGACTTCATTTTTGAATTTTTCTAAAGCATAAGTATTGGAAAACTCATATGGGCTTAATGTTTTCGCAATTTGAAGGTACGACTCTTTTTGAAGAGTTTCTACATTTCTCATTTTTCTTTCGAAAAATCCCTACAGTGAATAAGATCGAGCTTCTAAGCGTTTAAATTTAAGGAATAATATTAAAGTTCCAATTACAACCACAAAAAGTTATTATGTTAAAATTAAAAATAAATAAAAACAATACTAAGGCGCCATTAATTTTTATTCTATAAAAATATCTAAATATTTCAATTTGTAAATCTTTATAACATTCATGTACAAAAATGTGTTCTTATTATATTTGTATATTTAAATCAATGTCACATTCGATGGATATTTTAATAGCAATTCAAATAAAATTTTTCTTCAAGTGAGGTCTAATCTATATAAAGTTAATCTAGTTCATTTTACATTATAATGGAACATCTCTTATTACTTGCTTTTTTTTTGTGACTCTCCTGTCGTGTGAGACAAAAAACACATTTTCATTATGATAACAAAAAAAAAAAAAAATTGTCTCTTTTGAAAATCAATTTTGTTTTTTTGTTTTTATTATTTTCAATTCTAGTAAGTCTCTATCAGAAACATAATTACTTGCAATATGTTCATCAATCACACAATATTGAAACTAAATAAAACCAGAATAAAACTGCATCAACCAGTGCAACAAATAAAGAATGAACTTACAAATCAAACAATCCCTTTATTTCTACAAAAAAAAAATTCAACTGCGTGATCATCAGTTTAAATTAATATCATATTCATCCTTCTCCTCCTCTTTTTATTATTTTTACTCGAAAAAAAAAGCATGTATATATAAATGTATATTCTATTTCCGATCCGATGGGTAAAGTAAACATCATTTTTATCATCTTTGAAAAGTCATTTAGGCTTGTCAAAAAATAAAAATAAAAAAAAAAACAAAAATGAAAAACTCTAGGAAAATTTTTCAATAATCTTTTAAAATGCATCTCTCTTCTTTTTGACTGATCAATCTTGAAGTGATCATGTCAAATTAAAAAGAAAAGAACGTCAATTTAAAAGTGCTTCCAAGAACTAATTGCGCATCGCATATGTGTATACGCCTCTTTTATTAAATTCGTTGCTTTACTATATTCACTCACTATTATTATTCTTCGAAAAAAAAAAACAATAACAACAGCAACAACAATAAAATAAAACAGAGTGAGATGAATTTAAATTGACATTGACATTGGCATTGCCATATACCTGAAAAAACAAATAAACCAAAATTATTATACTGTTTTTATTTAATAATGTTAGCTCATTCGAAAATCACTGGGTACTGTGGTTCGCTGTGTAATTCGATGATCATTCTAATAATGTCTTTTAATTTTTCTTTTGGGTGCATTAAAGACCAATTTCATATATATCTATAATCATTTCAATCTTTATATAAATCTATATCTTATGTAGTTGATTATAACCAAGGGATGCATCCATATCAGAGATAAAATACTTTTTGTCATGATATTTACGTAATGAATTTTTTTTTTGTTTTTCTTTTTTGTCTTCATCAAAGTTAAAATTCTTGTGAAAAATCACTAGATAAAAACTACAAATAAAAGGGAGAATAAAAAATATGGGAGAAGTTTAAATTTTTCTTAATAAAAAAAATAAATGAATTGAAAAAAAACTTGCAATTCAATGCTACTGGAACTCCTTGATGTTGATAATAATAATCATACTTCAACAGAATACAAATAAAAATAGAACAAAAAGGGAAAATAGTCAATGATGTAAGTAATCAATTGCTCGGTGGGTCAATCTGGTGGATGTTATATACTATTTAATATTTTAAAAGTGCGTTTGTTCAAGTTGTGTACTTTACCAGTAGCAGCATTCATATCAAGTAGGTATATGATATAAAAATTGTTGTTGTTAGAATGACACATAAAATAACACTTTTGAATATTTCCAGGTGTTTGAAGTGTATTAGAATATTGTGAAGATTAAGATCATAAAGATCAATTTTAATAACACGAATATAAGGTGACCGCCAGTTACATATACCCTACGGCGTTTACAAGCTTATTAGACTCAGTTAAACAGTAAGTACTTAAAACAAAATTAAACCAAGTCTATTTTCCAAATTCAAACAAATCTACACTTTTGGAATTTTTACAATGATTTTGTCATCTAAATCTTCCAAAAACCCATAACAAATCACTACTTCCTATTTCAACTTTTACAGGTCGATTTCAAACGATGGTTCTTATTTCTTACTAAAACCGTTTCTGAAGTAGAGAGTGAGTTGAATAAAACTCTTAAACTTGAAAACGCGGAGTCTAACTAGGAAACAGAGGCCTCAATTAATCCCTAGATGCCATCTGATTCTAAAATTGGATTCTAAAAAAGAATCTCTACGTTTTTAAATAGACTTAATTTTTAGATAAACACAATACAAATGAAATTATTAATGTAACTCGGCCTTAAAGTGTGTCAAATTCCAAAAGGAATAGCTTCTTATAAGTTTGCAAGATCAAATTAACATTGCCGATTATTATTAGCCTACAAATAGTTTCAATATCTTGGGACTTCTATTTATTATTTTACTAAAGAACAAAACTGCAATACCAAACGACGCGATTAACTTTTTTTCAAATTGCCATTCTATTAACTTCATTACATTAATGTGTACTTTAGATATTTTGTAATTCAAGAAGAATATTACACTCCTGTTTAACATATATGACATAATAATGACATGAAGTTACTTTGCAACATTTATGTTCATTCCATTTTGTAAAAAAGAACAACAACAAAAAAAAAATCCTTCTTTTTCGATCAATGTGTGAGCGAGCATGCGTGAAATCTGTCAGACTAAATGACTTTACGGATTTACTTGTATATTATTTTTTTTTTTTTATTTCTGCTTCACTTACTTTTCAATCAAAAGTTTTTTCATTTTTTTATTTTTTGATTCTTAAAGGTTCAAGATTTTAGTTGGGGAGATCAATCGATGAAATAAAAATCGAAAAGAATTGATTTTGATTTTAATTGAAGATATTCTTATATTATACGACTTTATAAGTTAAATGAAATTTTATTTCTCTGCATCTGTATTCTATACTTCAAAACTTAGTACCTGATATAATTCAATATCAAGTTCATCCATACAAAATAACAGAAAAATGGAGATAATATTAAAATAACCGGAGGCTAATCAGAAATTAAAAATCGGGACTAACAAAAAAAAAAACAAAATATATCAAATTGAATCATTTGATTATCATTTTTAGATGATTACATCAATCAAAGATTGAACCTGAAATAATTCAATCTCAAGTTTATAATGGGTTACCTACTTGTATTGAATTGAAACAACTTTTTTTTAAACTTTCATTGAATTTATTACTTAGTGGACTCCAACACAAAAAAAAAAACAAAAAAACAAAACACAAGAACCGAAAAGGAGGATCGTATTTATAGAAGTACATCATTTAATCTCAGTTGATCGCACAGATGATTTAATCATATCTGAATTTAATTTTATATTATGTCTTTTTTTTCTGTTATTTTTTTTTTTTGCTACTTAATCTTTTCTGTGAATTGTTTTTGCCGTGTACTCCAAAATATTTTAAAAGAAGATGAAGATGATGAATAATGATGATACAATACACAATAATTCAAGAAAAGATTTTTAAGATCAGATGATCTTGAAAAAAAAAAATTATAATAAATAAATTCGGTATCCAGAATTGATTTAATTTAGTTTATTAATGATTTTTTGAGTAATTTTTATAATGAAAAAAAAAAAACAATATTTTAAAAATGAATTATTTAAGGGTTGTTGTTCATGCGCTCTTCATTGTGGTTGTTGATACAATAGAATTAAATAATAAGTGATTTATTGCATTTTGTGGTGCATCAGTCAGCGAAGAGGTAATAAAAATTTTAAAACATATTTTAAAAACCAATTTAAAAATACTTAAAATTATAAATTTTTCTTTGTCATTAATATTTTGGCCTTTTTGCAGCCTGAATGACATTAAAAAAATTGAGAACAAAAGTGGTGAAGGAACTTGGAACTGACTGAAAGGTTCAATAAAATTGAAGACTAAAAGCATTCGTACAGAATACTCATCACTTCAACAAATCTTATTAAAAGAAATCCAAATTGAAGAGATAAAGCAGTTCAATTATTTTGGAAGCATGGTGACATCAAATGGAGAAACTGAAGTTGATATTGACAGTAGAATAAATAAAGCTAGAGATGAGAGAATACGCACAAAGTTAAATATCTTTGAAACAAAAGTCAAATCAGTAATTCTATACGGTTGTGAAACATGGAAGGTACCTGCCAATATTATCAAAAAGTTGCAAACGTACATTAACTGTTGCCTTTGTCGCATCTAAAGCATGTGTTGGCTAAAACACCTGTGGCTAAAAACGAACCAAAAATGATAGAAGTCGTAATCCGAGAGAGAAAGTGACAATGGATCGGCCATATCTTGAGGAAACCAGAAGAAAATATTGCTAGGCAATAAATATTGTTTTGAGTAGAATCCCCAAGGCAGGCTTCGCAGACAAGACAGACCAAAGAAAACATAGAGAATTACTGTTTTGAAAGAATCAGAATCGCATCGTAAAACATGGTTACAATTAAAAGGAATTTTTGAGGTTCATCGTAAAAGGAGGAGAGGATTTGGAGAAGTCCTCTGCTTCAGCAGGGTTTTCAGGATCCAGTAAGTTAATAATTTAGTAAATAACTTTTAATTTATAAATAATATATATATGCGTCATTTTATTTCTTAAAATTTTAATTAATTTTTTTTAAAGACAATCAATCGTATAAGCTGGTATATTTTTAATTTAAATTTTTAAAATTAAAAATAAAAAAAAAATATTAAAACAATTTAATTTTTTAAAAACTTTTAAATATCTACAATAAGTTAAGCCTTTGTTGTGTATGGATCGGCTTGTATCAAAATTGGTGTTCTGTTGTAATTCTTGATGGTAATATTTATAATTTCTACAATCAATTCCTCAGAAATATTTTTGCTTGGAACGTCCTGCGACACATTAACTATGAAACCTTTAATATCACTTTTAGAATTTAGGTTCGTCGTTGTACCACTTAATAGTATAAATAAAAATATTAACTAATTCACAATTTTTAAAGTTTGAAGTTTTTGAAGAAAAAAACTTTGGAAAACATTATTTTCAAATCTAATTTTAATTTTTGAGTTTCTGAATTTTTTTTTTTTGATTCCAAATAAAATTAGTGTAAAGTGTTGAATAGTGACTACTTAAAACAAGTTTACAAGTAATAAAGTCAATGTCCTAAAAATTGCAACAATTTAAAAAAAAATATATATATATTTATATATACTGCCACAAGACTTGAACTAATCAATAAACTAATCAACCTGTTGTTGTCTTAAATAGAAAAATAATAAAAAAAAAAAAAATTAAAACAAAAAACCCTTTTGTTCTATGTTCTATATTGTTGTTCTTCTTCTTTATACTAAACTACTTGATCACAGTAACTATATAGAAGTATTGGTTTAAAATGCCTTAACAAATTTTCCATTTTTAATTTTATATATATACATATATATATATAAATAGGAAAATGTTATCGATTGAAAAATATCGCTTAAAGGTGCCTTTATACTGCTTTATGCGATTGTCGATATATTTTTCATCCTATAAATAATTTTTATTCGAAAATCATGTTTTAGGGTTTTGTTTTTTTTTTTACTATTTTTATATACTTGTTTCTTTAGATATTAAACTGATACTAACAACAGTTGAAGGAGAAAAAAAGAAAAAAAAAAACAAAAATAAAAAAGAATAAAATACAAATTTCTTTCAAAAACGTTTAAGAATGTCAGAAAAATAATAATGATAGCGCTAGAGTGACGAATTGAAGGTTAGTTGCAATATAATAAAACACTTAAAAAAATAGTAATTCGGGCAAACTATGGGAACCTCATATAACCACCTATTAAAATAAAATATTTTTTTGTTGCGTATTCAACTGAAGGAGTTCAAGTTCATTCCACCCAAGTTACCAGTTTTTAATTTTGAAGGAAAAATCATTGAAGAAAATATATCTTTAAAATCCCCTTGGTAACCAAATATATAATGTGAAATATAAAATACATATAGTTAATATAATAATAACCTTCCACAACTGAAACGAAAAGAAGGGTTCCACTAACTTATCAAATCCCGTACCAGGATCCTGTATAAAAATAATTAAATAGAAATAATACAACATTTGTTTTATTTATATTTTATTAATATGCACAATTGAACAATTAAAGGTTGTTCTTCCCTGAAATCATCACCTAGAAAGCCTAAGAAAGCTTTTTAAACACAAATATATGAAATTGTAAAAAAGCAAAAGCTTTCTTACTAAGGAAATTTTTTTTTATAAACCAGGTAAATTCTTAAAGGAATATTTTAAATATGGGTATGTTTAATTTGCTACTCAGGCTATGTTCAATCACTGGGTATGTTTATTACGGTACTCATAATATTTTAAGTTCGGTTTATTGTTATACACTGACATTATAAATCGAAATAAATTAAACTTATGTTAATTTTTAAAAACTTTTTGAGCACAAAAAAATTAGAGGCATTATTATGAAATATAAAAATGTAAAAAAGTTGATAGCTTACACGATAATAAGAAAGAAGTTAACAAATTTTTTTCCCTCTTTTTGTTTTTCTTTGTTTTTTTTTTTTTGATGTTTTGTTTTTCTCTTTGAAACTTATCGATGATGATATGAAGAAAATAACAATAATTTCGCAAAAAACAGAGCCTTACAAAGGATTTTTTTTTATTTTTTTTTGTTATAGTCATTGAATATTTTCTTTCTATAGTTTCGCTGACGATAATTGAACGGTTTTTAATTTTAATAATAATACAGTGAAGTGAAAAATTATGGTTAAGGCAATCAGGTGTGAAAGAAATGTTAAACGATTTTTTGATATTTTTTTTCTTTATAAAAAAAATTAAACACCAAAACGTTACCTATTACTTATTACTATTATTACTATTATCATCATCGTCATCATTTATAACTTTCTTGTTACTATTATTTTATTATTATAATATAAAAAAAAATTTTTCGAATAAAATTCTTAAAGATAGTTAAATTTTTCACGGTATTTTAAAAGTAATTCAGGACAAAAAACAAAAAAAGAAAATAAAAAAAAAAATAATGCGCGAAAAAAAAGTGCTTAAAAAATAATTTAATCATATGATTTATTACAAATTTTTAGAAGAGTCATAATTCGGAATATGACAGAGATGGGAATATTTTATTTTTTTTTATTTTTATTAAATTCATGATGGTTTTGGATCATAAATTTCTTTATCTTTAATAAATTTTTGATTAAATGTAAAAAAATAAAAAATTAAAACTTCAATAATTTTTAAATATAATATATTATTATAAATTAATACAAGTGTGTCTATATTGGGACTTTACTAAAAATGATTTGTTAGATTTTTGAAAAGTTGCATTTACTTTAAAAATTGTTGATTTAAATTGAAGTATTAATATTTTAATAAATTTTATTTTATTTTCAAAATAATCAATACTTAACTCTATACTTATAAGCCGATCTGTACTTAAGATGTGCGAAGTAAATTGGAAAACCTCAAGGAGCGAATGTTAGATAAAATTAAGAAAGCATACGACTTTTTAAAAATGTCATACTGGTTTGAAAAAAGCGGTTAAGAATCTTTGCTTGTTCGGGAGATTTTAAAAATTCAAACCCTTAGTAGAGTTTTCCGTATTTAAAATTATTCCGCCTTTCTCCATCATTTGCTCTAAGGGATCTCCCCGCCTTTCTTCCATCATTATTATAATCTACAGATTTTATTTTAAAAGTTTCATCATATGAGCATTATATTATCTATATATATATATATATATTATATATTATCTTTATGAACTTATCAAACTTGGGGTTACAAATATACAATATATCTATTTTAGAACTAGGATATAAAAATAATATTGTGAATGAGCTTAAAAACTTTTAAGGTTTCCATGGAAACAAAATTTCAAATTCTTGCAAAACTAATATTAATAATAGTTTCTGTTAAACTCCGCTCATTAAACTCTTGAATTGTATGAATCCTAAACGAATGGTATTGAGTTGTAATTATAAGATTATTAATTTATTAAGGTGTTCAATTCCTTCGTAATTTTCGTAAAATTCTTTAATTACTTTAAAAAAATGCATGCGTTTTTTTGTATTTCATTTAGAATTTCCCCTCAACACAAATACACCTTTTCTTAAACCTTAAATAAAAAGCTTACAAATAAATCAAAACCCAAAAAACTTGACCCTGAAATTTCTTCAAAAAGAGTAAGTCTTTTTTATGCTGTAAATAATAACCTACATTACTTTTTTTTAACATTTTTTTAGCTAAGACAATCTGAAAACAACAACGAAACTTTTAGATACAAAAAAAAAAATATCTCAAGATAATTAATCATCAGGTATTTTTAAAACAAAAAGCGGCTGCTGTACCATCTCATAAACCTTTAATAATCAATTAACGCAAACTCATTAAAAACAATTAAAAATAACCGGGCCAAAAAATTAATTTGATAGTAGATACACTATAGTTTAGATACTCAAAATTTGGTGAACCTTATTTAACCGTAATATACAATTTACAAATTTTTTTTTTTTTTTTGTGTAAATTCGCTAAGACAAAGTAAAATACCAAAATACCAAATTGGTGTAAACCAAAAATAAACCAAGAAAAAAAAAATTAATATATTTTACCGTGTCATCAGATCAGAGCAAAACCAAAAAAAATCAGAAAAAATGTTTTTTATTTAACCTTGAAAAGTTTTACTAAATTGATTATTTCGCTTATATTTGAGGAAAGCGGGATTGGCTATACAAGATACTTGCAACATCAACAATTGTTGCATAATATTTTTCAAACTTCTTATTCAAATAAGTGTTAGAAAAATATAAAAACTGGTGAATCTTAATCCAGACAGAATACACTAAATAGAAAAGATAAAATATAATTATCAATCAATGTCAATTATTTTCGTGGGGTATCCAAAAAACTGAAAAATTGAAAAGATTGTTTAGCAAAATGCTTTTCTTGTACTCTTTAGTTTTTATATTGCATCTCTGCTCTGACAGATTAAAATTGCTATAGAAGATTATTTAAGTAATTTAACGTGTGATTCTGGTGATAGATAGCGGTGTAAGATTTATATTTTATATTGTTTTTATCTTGTCTCTTACACACCTGTTTAAAGGTAGGTATGTCTTGAGTTCTATGACCCAAAAAAAAGTAGGTTAAAAGTGATTTATATAAAGACAACAGGGCAGGGGTAAACTGACATCAGAATCTAACAAAAGTATTTCGGAAAAAACTTCTTTATTTTATTTAGATCAAAATATACAACTGATTCAATTTAATTGGCGCAAATCTTTAGAGTTCAAAATATTTGTATGGGTAAGCTGAAACGGTGATTTTTCTAATTGACTGGGGAATCTCTATGACCTTTATTGATAGTTATAGGTTTCTATGTAAAAACCACTGCAATATTGGGACTCAGGCTTTGGTTTCTATTTTCCAGGCTAAAAATTCGGAGAATATAGCCTTGATATCATATGATAGCCTTCCCATCATATTTATAGTTACAAATCATCATATGAGCTTTATATTAATTAATACTACCACTCCTGCTGTTCGAATACCGTAAAATTATTAATTACTTCTTTTTTATATATTTATAAACTAAACTATTCATAACTATAGGTATATTCTGTACCTATTTAAACGTTTAAAAATTAATAATTTTTTTTTCTTAAATTTTTTAATTTTCAATTACAAACGCATTATTCGATTCGCTTCTTAATCTTCTTCGCCTTTTCTTAATGATTTGAACTTGAAATCATTTATTTAAAATTGTGTTTTTTTCATCTTATACAAATAAATTTTCAATACCGTGTTATTACCGTTAAAATTTATCTTTTGTAATAAAAAAAAACTTTAAACTTTCAATTTCAAATTTAAAAATAAAAAAAAATAAAAAAAAAATTCAATTACTCAAATCGAATAAAATAAAAGAAAATAAAAACATTTTTTTCTTAAAATTAGTGTCAAAAGAGTTCAATGTTTTCAATTTTTCTTCGTTAAAAAATTTGTCTTTTTTTTAACGTTTTTGTAAAAAAAGTTTCATGATTTTTGCGGTATCTGTGCTCAACGTTGGGAACATTGAAGTGGGGTCATCTAGAAGAACACCTAAAAATTTTATATTTCCCCAGTTTAAATAATTGATTTGAAACAAGAAATAGTTTAAGTTAACTTGGATTTTAAACTGACCTTCCTTGCCCTTCAAAAATTTTTATATCTGTTAAATTGCATAAGGCTTTATTTTTATTCAAAGTCATAATGGAATATAACAAATGAGTTACTCAGAACTATATGTCCCATGAAATATTTACTCAGATTGATTTATTGGATCTCGATAATCCATATAATTTTGTATCCTTCCTTCAATTATTAACTGCCTTCCAAGTATTCAGCCATTAACAGTACGTAAGAGACAAGATACTAATTGAAAAATTCTAATTGGAAGATCCTAATTGGTTCAATTCTTATTAGTGATCTTGCAAGGTACTAATGATTGGATTGTTCAAATTTAGTTTGGCAGTTGTCACACACTATAGCTTTATAGGACCAAAAAAAATAATCACAATCGTTTTAATCGTTTCCAAAATAAATCTACAATTATTAAATTAACATCTAACCATTATTCTGATGTTTTCAACGTTTATTTCTGAATACAAAACACTGTGACTGTTCACTATTTAAAAACTAAATGAACATCTTTTAAAAAAAAATTATGCAATTATATCTTAACATCGTGATTTAAGATATTAATAATCTATTTGATAATAAAATGCTGTGAATATTGATCAAGCATTTCTTTTTTTGGGTGATGATTTCTATCACATCAGGTGGGATGCGAATTACAAGATGAAAGATTAAAGAGGCAAATAATAAACCGTGTTTTTTGGTATGTTAACTATATTTAAATTTCAAAATCAAATGGAAACTACACTGTAAAATTGGAAAAAAAAATTATTCCAGAAAAATGTTTCAGATGTCATGAAAGTTTAAATTTTGCAATTTATTTAGGTAAAAATATAATAAACAATTTAATAATCCAATTTGTTTTTGAAAATTAGTTTTATGTAATAGTGTAAATTACATACGTAAATAAATTTGGAAGCATCATTGACATAATATAGCATAACCTTCCCAAATTTAGTCCAATCTTATGTATTAAAAAAAATTTTAAGAAATTTATATAGGTTAAAGCAACTGTGATCCATATAACATTTATATATAAGAAATTCATTTAGGTTGAACCAAATATTGCAAAAAATGAGAAAGAACATTTTGATGTTAATAAGTCTTAGAAGTGTTATTAAACCCTAAAAGTCATCTGTAACTAAATATTATGCCAGAACAAGGAAGCACACAGGAGCATAAAAGACGCTTGAAGCACATAAGCGACACTTGAAATATTTGAGATAAAACGAGTTTTTGCAAAAACGAGAAAGAAAATTTTGTAGTTATTATACATATAAGAAGTTTTATTAAACTTATAAAATCATTTACCAGTAGTTATAGCAGAACAAAGCATTCGAGGCGCTTGGGGAGCACAAGCGACACTTGAAGCAAAAGAGATGAAAAAAATTTTCGTGAAAAATGGGACAGAACATTTTGTTGTTATTGAATCTACGAATTGATATTAAGCATAGAGAGTCATTTATAAAAAAATATAACAGAAGGAGGCATTAGAAGCACACAAGGAGCATAAGAGGCCCTCAAAGCACATCAGACACATTTAAAGCACATGAGAGGTACTTGAATCATATGCTGTGACATAAATATTTGTAAAAATGAGAAAGAACATTTTGTTCGTATTGAACTTAACAAGTGTTTCAAAGTCATTTACAAGTAAATATAATAGGACAAGCATTCGAAGCGCTCGCAGCAAAAATGTTATTAAACAAATATTCTTTCTTTTAAATTTTTCTGCCAACATTTTGCAATTAAACATTTTTTTTAAAATAAAATTTCAATTTCTTAATTTGGTTATCGTTCAAAGAAGACCATCCAACCGTATATCTTAACAAATTAATTTTAGACCTTTTTCCAATTAACAAAATACCATTAAAAATAAGCAAAACCCTCAGCAAATATTTAGAGCAGGTCATGAATTTAATTTTTAGTATTAAGACTGAAAATATATTTAAAAAGTTTCGTAATGAATTCTTCAAGTATTTAAACCTAACCGAAGAATTCTCATAGTTAATTGATACCCTTTTTCTTAAATTAAATTCATTAAAAAATAGAATTGACTAGACAACCAACCAAAAATTGAAAAAAAAAAACTGCATAGGGATTGGACAAATCCTTTCTCAGCTAATTAATCTTCATTTTTTATTTTCATTTATCTTTTTTCTTGGTCTTTTTACGGTCAATCAACAACAATAAATGCGTTGGAATCTTTTGCCTATATCTTTTGGCTATTTCCAAAAAATTAAAACGAGACATCTCTCTCCCAAAAAAAAAATAATTCCTCGATCTCCTAGAAAAATTTTTCTATGTTAACAAATTAAAAAACTAAGAAAACATTATTAATTTTAAAAAAAAAGTTTAAATTTACAAGATAATAAAGAACGGAAGATGAGCTCAAAAATAATAGAAAATTAAACTAAGAAACATTCATAAGATTCCAGACGTTCAACATTCCATAAACAATAGAAAAACAACAACAACAGAACGAAATATGGCAATAGGGGGGCTCTTCAAAAAAATATCAATTTGTTAATTTTTTAATTTTTTTTAATAAATGGTACTTTTTTTTTAGATTGACATAGAAAGGGTCCTAGTATTTTCAAAAAAAAAAATACAGGTGGGTTCTAAAATAAACCTTTTTTGCTATATTTAAAATGGTTGGATACCGACATCATCATCATCATCGTCATGAAAATACAGTCATTCTTCATTTTATTATGGTTTTTTGTTGCTTTTTTACTATGGTTTTTCCTCAATGGTATGGAATTTATTTTGAATGATGGTTTGGTCGGTTCTTTTGATGGACACGTTAATTTTTTTGTTTTGTTCTTCCCCTGCTCTATTATGTTCTGATGTTCTGATCTGTTGCCTGTAATGATGAATAATATGATGAAGTAAAAATTTTCTTCTTGTTTTTATTTTAGTTGTTTTAAAGAAATTATCATGATGGTTTACTAATTAGTATGTTTGTAAAAAAAATTTGAATATGAAAAAAAATTGAAAAAGAATTTTAAATATTTTCCAGGTTCTTTCGTTGTTTTCAAATTGAGAAGAAGAAAAAAACACAGGAAAAAAAATTTTCTTAATGGTTACTTCTTTTATGAATGAATGTATAAATGGTGTTCTATTTGGTTATTTACTCCATATTGTGGGTGTAGATATGAAATATATTTAATTTGTGAGGTATTTTTAGCTGTAGTACTATTCTAGAATAATATTGGCATACTTATTAAGCTACAAAAATCTTTTCAGACAATTTGCTGTGAGGGATAATTTAAAATCCTCGGATTTGGAATATTTAGGACAAAGCCTTAAATTCCTTAATAATTAATTGGTTTTTAAAGTTCTTGAATAAACAACATTAATTTGAAAAGATATATAGATACAGTGATTCCCAAACATTGTATTTTTCTTAGTCTTCTGGATGATCCACTGCTGGGTGATGACGAGTTGGATGTACAAACTAAATCTCCAATTGTAAGCAAGCCAGTCGACTCCTTAATGTTTCTCAGCCAGGATAGTTACTTTTTTCTTTCTTCCCGTTTGCCTTTGACAATAAGCAGTATAAATCCATACATTATTCTTCACTTTAAATTACCAAAATAGGCAACTTTTTTAATTATTTAAGGTTATTCTCTTTCTTTCTGCAGCCTCTGTAGAATATTCTTCATACTTGATATATTTTAACGTCTTTGTGCTCTTAAACTTCCTCTACATTTTATTTCCATTTTAATGCGATTATTTCCTTGTCTTCTTCAGTTCTATAGTATGAAGGGGCTGGAGGATAAGATAGCATGAATCGAAATTATTTTAATATATTTCAATTAAATTAAAACTATAAATAAATTTAGCTGAGTTTGTTAGAACAATGCTTACCCTTTTTACCTTGTGTCCTCAATGTCGAGTCTTTCCATTTTATTACATTACCAGAAACTTTTCTGCCTAATTTGCTCAGTAAAATTCGAAGTCATGAAAATATTTTACTTAAAAAACAATTTCCAAAATTGATTGAATTTATTTGATGCAAAAGCCTTATTTAATCTAAAATAGTGCTAGAGCTTTAAAAACTCACATTAAGGTCTACAAAAGTTTCGTTGCTTCGAACTATTGACATATTGTACTATGAATTCTGTTACAAATATTTTAGTTCATTAATAAATATAAAAAATTATAATTCACTCAGCTAAGTATAGTTTTGGCCATTGAATAATATATTTTTGTAGACACGTGTTCAATAAAGTATTAGAAATCCTCTATTTGCACTTTTATTTTAAGTTACTACAGGTGCCTATACTAATTTAAAAAATTAATTTATAACTTTTATCAATAATAATAAAAATATACACAGACCTGCAATTATTACATAGTCACCATTTCAATATAAAATTATAATCCCATTTTGCTTTTAACTTTTCCATTTTAACTCACAACAATCCAAACAAATTTAAATTAAATAGATAAAATGGCATTAAAAACTACATTTTTATTTTTTTCCATAAATTCTGCATATAATTCTAATGCATTGGATGCGTTATCCGACACATTTTTTATTCACTTCCTATCTTTTATCAAAGTTATTACATTTTTTTTTTTTTTTCTTCGTTAAAAGCAAAAATATAAAATTTTTTAAATTATGCCGAAAGGCTTTGAAATTTTTATTATTTCTTCAATACACGCATCCCGCTGCACTTTTTTTTTTATCGATTTTGATTATGTGCGTAAACTTTTAAAATTTTGTATGCAATTTTATGTGCGCAACATAATCACATAAATCAGCTTTACAGTAAAAATATTACAACTTACGTATACGCAAATGTAAATTAAAATAAAAAAAAATAAGAAAAAATTAGAAAATAACTTTAAAAACACCCTGCAGTGGTCAATCATGAAAAGAATAAAATGCAGCAGGAGCTGTTGAATATCTATAAAAAAAATAATAATTTTCAGATGCCTTTAGAATTGAAATCGAATAATCATTTATTGAAAGTGATGAACCCAATAGACACCAACAAAACACAACAACAACAACAAAAATATTAAATAATTTCTTTGGCTTTTGTTTAAATATATATGAATATAAATAGACTCTACTGCTTCAGAAGTCCAACAGTGAGTAAAAAAGTTTTGTTTTATTAAAATTGTATGCCTGCATTAAAGCATCATTTTTTTCTATTCTTATTTTGATTCCACTGATGTGCAAAGATCATTGAAGTATATTTTCATATTGGTCATTCATTGCTTTTACCAATATATAAAAATTAAAATTACCTTTGCACCATTTTATATTATGATTTAGACAAACCAAAAGTGGTAATTTAGAATCAAAATGTGTATATATATAAAACAAAAGAGAATAAAAAACCCTAAGCTCCTGACGATAACCTATGGCGATCTTTATTTTTTTTTACTTCTATTTAATACACTAAAGATTCTTTTGTCAGACATCATATTCAAAAGATGAATAAGAGTAGGACCTAGAATTGTCTTGGTTGTACGCAGCAATAGAATGCAGCTACCAATATAACTAATGATCTTTTGTTCATTTAAATGGTCGATCTCTCAGTACTAAAATCAAAAAATAATGCTGAACTTAAATTCAATGCCTAATGGGATAAATTTTTTGTATTTCGATTTTATATTTTTATTGCTATTCCTGGTCTTTTATGATAAGTTAAAGTTAAAAGTTATAAAATTGATAATAGTCATCAAAATGTAAGAATCGAAGTATAAAATCAATTCTTCAATTTTCCAAAATATAAAGTCAATGACTTAAAATTTTATTTTGGTTAACCAAAAATTTTGTAATAAAAGAAAAAAAAAAACAGAGGACAGGATTCTTTGTCTGAAACTCAATGTCCTTATGACAATGAGGCATATTTTCTTTCTTTTTAATTCTTAAATTTTTAGTTTTTTTTTTTTCTGTTCGTTGGTAGTTGCGTTTTAAGACTGGTTGCATTTTGGAACGCATCTCTTCAGTAATTTTTTTTAACTATTGATTTTAAATAAAAGATGTGTGTATGCAACTGAATCTGTAGATGGGTTCATTTCACAGCAGGACATCAACAAAATATTTATACATTATATTTATTGTTATAAATTTAATGTATAAATGTACCTTACCTATATATCTAAAAACTTGGTCCGGATGCAATTCAAAATTCAATTTCTTTTTAAAATTAATTCTAAAAAAGTCAAATTTGGTATTCAATGTGCGTTTTTAAATGTGTATATTTTCGTTTTTGTGTTATAATTTTATTTTGTTTTTATTGCTTTCAATTAAATTCTAGTATTTTGAATGGAATTTCGTGTATATATTTTGTTATGAATAATATTAAAAGAAATTTAAATTGGGAAAATCTTTGTCGTCGACTAAATAACAAATATTCTGCATCGGTAGATATCTTCGCTGCAGTTTTAAGATTAAGTTTTTTAAGACTTTTATGGAAGAGTCAAATTATAAAGTCGTCCTTGGTGCTAAACAAATATGATTAAAGAATATGCTGAAATTTTTAATACGGTGCTTAGCAAGTACATATGATTTGGTATAATGGGTTCCTCTTCGGAGACTTCAGCAATTTTCCCACAAGACTATTCTAGGTTATCGCCACTCATTTTTATGCATTCTTCATTTTTCCATAGTTTATGATCGATTCATTTCCATTTGCTTATGGTGATTTGCTTCACTATTGACTATTCGTTTATTAGTGTCCACAAGTCTGTACTGCTTTTTCTGTTCGGCTTAAATTTATTGGATTAAAATTTGGGCTACAAAAATATCTAATGCATATAAAATTTTTTATTTCTGATTTCAGCTGAGACAATCTCTAATATGGTTGGGGAAATATTGCTGAATCTATCTCTGTATATTATTGGTACTATATTCGCTCGGCTGTAGCAATACCAACTATATCTATATATGAGTTCATAAATCTGTGCTGTAGTACTGATACCTACGAGGGCTAACCGAGAGATATTTTCTATATGCAAACCAAGCTCTCTTTGGGAACCTTAAACTTTAATCTGATCAGCTCAATCGATTTTCCGATTTATAGATCGTCCTTAATTACAAAATGTTCTTGTAACAAATTTAAGTCAATTGCAGCTGCAATGAACGGACTGAACTATCTTGAAGGACAATTTTGAACACAATCATCTAAAGCCCTCTAAAAAAACGACAATTATAACCACTTTAAAGATGTGACGAAACTTATTTGAAAGAAGAAGGAGCTAACAAAAAAAAAATTGTACAACAAAAGATGTTTTTAGCACATTTTCAAAAAATTTTGTAAAAATGTGCCTATATAGCTTCACTCTGTCCGTCCGTCCGTCCGTCCGTCCGTCCGTCCGTATGTTTACAAAAACTTTTACACCGTTTGAAATAGAGAAAAGAAATTTTAACCATGGGTAGTTTTTGCAAAAAAAATAATTTCGTAGAAGAATTTTTTTCTGTAGCCCCACCTGTTACGGGGCTACAGCCCCCCAAAGTTGGAAAAAGCCGTATATTTAAATTGTTATAACAAGAGCTCTGTTACATATATTTTCAATCTGAAAACGGCAAATGATAGCTGGTTTCATAAACTTTATAAACTTTTACAAGGCAAATGTTTAGGGTTGCCATACGGTACTAAAATTTAACATTACGAAAAATTCGATTTTCGCAAAATTTTTGGTCACACATATCTTCTGAACGGTTCAAGCTAGGGTCTTGAAATTTTGGGAGGAGTTAGATACTCAGAAATTAGTAGTTGTCGGTTAACAAAATTTTTTTGTCAAGCCCCCTATTTAGGAGCTATAAGGGCTCGAAAATTGAAATTTTGCTATTTTTAAACACCTGTAACTTGAATACCTGTCCAAATTTTTTTTTATTAATACACAAAATTTAAAGGTCCAATATTATATTTTAACATATGTTAAAGGTTTTTCTTAAATTTAAAAGGGGTTCCTTAAATTGAAGAAAGTGTCTCTTAGTTTTACCCATTTTTGCTTAGATAATAAAATTCTAAGTAAAATTCCAAATTTTTGTGTAATTCACAATTTAATTCCTAGAACTTAAAAAACTAGAGGATGAGGGGGAGGGGGAATTTGGCAACCTTCCCCATTGAAGGGCTATAACAACTTTTAAATAAAAAATTTACTGTTAGCAGTAAATTTTATAAGTCAGTAGTAACTATTTCCAAGTAAATATTTCCAAAGTTAAACTCAGTATGTAATATAATATAATTTTGAAAATGTGCTTTTTTAAAAACCCTTGGTTTTTTTTCATCACTTGTTTCTTAAATACTCATATAACATGTTTGACTACTCATTCATAACTAATGAATTATGGAATTAATTTAAAATGGTTTCAATTCAAAAAAAAAAAATTTAATTTAAAATTCAGTTAAAATAAAATACAAAAAAAAAAAATTATGAGTCAATCATACTCAATTCAAATTTTTTTTTTTTTTTTGTATTCGATTTGAATTTATGATTAATGCATTTTGATTAATCGATAATAAATTAAATATTGATTAGAAGCAAAACTAATGAAAAGGAAATTGAATTAAAAAAAAATCTTCAGTATACGTATTTTGAAATTTTTATTACCTATTATAGGCATAGTGATTGTGGGAGCCATACAAATTAGAAATTGAAATGATTTATAAAGCAATATTCCCTTTTGTACAGAAAAAAAATTTAATAAAAACTAACTTTTTTTTGATAGACTTTTAAAATGAAGGGTTATAGAATACTGGAGTTTTATTTTAATTCAGAAATTATTTACTAAAGTATCAACATATAAAATTTTCAATGGTTTCCTGACAATCTCTGGGAGACGGTTCTTTAACAATCTGAGTTTTTTTTAAGTAGAATAGTAAATCATGTCACCAGCCTCCCGGACCTGCCATCTCAGAGAGATTCCTTTGATTAGCTTTAAATTTCAACGATATATAAATGTTCATTTTGGTTTGAGGGTAGAGATCAGAAAAGGGAATGTAAGGAATGAGAATTCTGAATACTTGATCAGATGGGAAATGGAGATTCTCCTCCACCTAAAAGATATTCTCACAGCCTTAAACAGATTCCTCTGATAAGCATTAAATTTCACAAATATATAAATGTACATTTTAATTTAAGGAAAGAGATCAGAAAAGATTTCTTAGTTAAAATTAAGTAGTACGCATTATCTTCCCAACTTCATCATATGAACAAATACGACCTTACACCCCATTCCCATTCCATATTCCTCTAAACCATCTTAAGCTTATCAAATATTCTTCTTTAATATTCTAGGACATTTATCAAAAGTAAACAAAAATAAATTTAATTTTAATTCATTTAAATAACTTTTGCAATGTTGTTGTTCTGGAATCGTTTAAGTTCTAACAATCTGCTGCTTAAGTTTTCTCTCAATTTAACTTGAACGCATCTCCATTGAAAGAAGATAAAAGAGCACAAAAAATTATAACAAAAAAAAAATATAACACAATTATACCTGAATAAAGGTGTGCCTGTAAAATATGTTGCATATAATTTATTTATTTTTATTTCCATATTTCACTAGTACTTGCCAAGTACAGGGTGTTTTTATAATTTTTTTAATTTAAAAGTAGAGGATCATAAGATGTTATATAATATATTTTATACTGCAAGTTGTTTTACTAAACCCATCATAGAGCTAGTGCTTATTCTGCAGCTGAATTAAACAGTTAGGTCGGTTGTCGAACCTTTGGACCTTCGTCGTATCTGTTGTCGAAAGGTTGGTTCTTAAAAATTAATCACCGTATATAATATAATATAATTCCAATTTCATAGAAATGAAACTTAATTAAGTTTTTAAGCACAGACTCCACCTAATATTTAATGACAGGTGTACATAAAAAGCGTCCCATGTTTTAACTTTAGATTTGCTTTAACGGAATTTTTCTAGGATAAAAAAGATCTGATCAACCTCTGGCTTCAACTGAATAGACCAATATCTGGCACAAAATAACTATGGGAAACATCCCTCCTTGAAGCATCCTACCCTAAAACCTTTAATATATCTTTTTTATAAAGCTTAAATATTCTTTTTTAAAAAATAAAAAATCTTTTAGTCTCTTTTGTTGTTCTCTTTATAAGCTAAACTCTTTTTTAGGATAATAACATTTCATAGAAAATTTATAGAAGGTGATTGCAAAATGTTAAATTCAATAAATTTTTTGCTGTATTTCAAAAGGCAAGAAGAGAAAAATTAAAAAGTTAATAAAAAAAACTTTTCAATATATGGTACAAAATGGTCCAATTTTCAGCAATGAAATGAAGGTAAAAGAATTTTTTTTAGTAAAGAATATGTTCAAATTTATTCTGACAAAATACCTTTTAAGTTTATTTTTTTTTCTGCAACAAAAGCAACAGAGTTGGCAGAAAGTATAAAATATATGAAAAAAAAATTTAACACCTTAATAGAAGATAAACTATTAAATAAAAACTGAAATTGTTTACCCTATTACTATGTATATGTGTGAAGAAGGTACCTACATGAAAATAAAATAAGTAGATATTATAATACAAACTAATATTGTTATTTATGCATTAACTTCTATTAAACTTTAGATCATAATATTTATAGTTTATTTATTACTATAATGTCCTCAAATATAATTTAAAGATAATTTAAATATCTGACTTTAAATTCAATTATAAGTTATACTTGCAGTTGTCGAACGCATTCTTAAACTAGGAAGGCGGAAATCATTTTGCCACATTTCTTCATCTACGACAAAGTCTTCCTAAGTTATACTGTCCATAGACAAGTAAACCACAGTTAAGTTTTCGTCAGTGTTTGCTTCGTCTTCAAAATAAAATCTGGAATCTATTTTTAAACTTGATAAGTAAAAAATCACTTTGACACATTTCTCCACCTCCGAAAATGCCTTTCTGTAACATAATTTTCACAGACTAGTGAACTATCGATGTCAACCTATTTTCCCAATTTAGAGTCCTGTGTTGTTTTCAAAATATTTTCTGTAACAATTTCATTTCACCTTTGCATTTTTCTATGATCTCAATCCTTTCCTTTAGTGTATGTTTTTCTAAAAAAAAAGTTTTATGCAATGCCTTTCACATTTTTTATTTTTTAACAGATTAAAGTTAACGTTAGATAACACTTTGTGTATAGAAGCACACACATATCTTCAAACATTAATATTTTGTTTCCAGAAGACTTTAAGTTTGAAATTTACAGATACTTCTGCTACATTCGTTGCATCTTCCATCCTTCCAAAGTGTTTCACATATTTTGAAAAATTTGGAAAGACTTGAAGGAAGGATTTAATCAATATGCAAGTGGTATTCATATATCCCTTTTTGTGCTTATATAAACTGTAAATTTTACCATATATTTACAACTTTTTTTAGGTTAGAGTTTTTTGAAACTTTCAATATGGTATGACTTTAGTAGATCAAGGTATAAAAAAAACTATAAAATAGCTTCAAATATATTAAAATGCATCAAATTTATTTATTGTACCATGCAAGATAAGAATGGTAAGAAACTAAAATTTTTTTTGAGAAATTTCTTTTGTAATTGGTTGAAGTAGTAGAAGGGAGGGGTGCGGAACCTAGAGAAGAGAATTTTTTTTTTCTATTATTATTTCCAAAATAAGATAAAAAGTTTTTAAGTAAAACCTGTTGAATTTTTTTAAACTTATTTTATTTATAAATTTTTGTGCAGCATAATGCCTTAGTGATCTTTAGACTTATTTTTGATAAATGGACTTTCCCATACATTTTCCATATTTAGCCTCATAATCAATTCAAATTGTTTACTGCTTTAGTTAAGGCTTCTATTTTAGTTGTTGATATTTAAATAAAGATTTTGTACTTTAATTTTAGGGTGCGTTTTTTATTTTTGATTTTTAATGATTATTATTTTTGAATTAATATTTATTCTTTAAAATTTAAAGATCTCAGTGGTTTAATAAAGATATTTACTATTTCATATTGTACTCCATGTTTCAATTAAACCTCTTAAACATCAAATTAGTACTTCTAAAAAACTCAACCAGCTCGAAAAACAATTTCCAATGGGTATGATTACTAACAAGCCTCGATTAATAAGTTTGAGGTCCAAGAAATGTCTCCACTACTCAGCAAACCAATGAATTCATAACATGTCTAATAAAATATGAAGCACCTAATTGTAAAGAAGGTAAATCGGTGGCTATATGTAAAAGTTAACAAGTTGTGTTATCGAAAACCACTAAAGCAGCTATAAACCAATTTAATAAAATTCTTTATTTTATTAATATAATTTAATAAAAGTTATTGGCATGCAAACCTTATTGGTGTTTAAAAAATTTTCAGGAAAAAATCTTAAAGGAAATTCAAAAAAACCAAAAAAATAACAACGGATTTAAATATTGCTTGTAATGTTTCCACCTTTATTTTTCACACCCAGATTTTCCTTTTGTACTTTTTTCTAAACAACAGAACAGAAAACAGAAAACAAAAGAAAGAAAAACTAAAACCGTTAAAAATATTTCCGTTATTGCAATTTCCACTCAGCGGAAAGAAGTTGTCTGAAGACCACCAAACAAGTTGTTTTACAACATTGAAAAATATACCTCTTATAAATCAAACCTAAAAGCTTTTGCTTCCTACTCAAATTGATTAGTTCAATTGATCTCAGGATCTCAGGTCTCTCTTGTTTACCTCTTCTCTTTTATAATTCTCCTTTTAATTCTTACTTAATCTTATAATTTTCGACTTGGTTCGTATAAGCTACATGAATGACAGATGGCAACACTGAACACAACATACACCTGCTGCATCTGAGATGATTAATAAAATCCATGGTGATTTTAAGAAATTTAATTGCTCCTTTGGGATCATATTAATGAATACTTCTCTAATTTTTTGAATGAAAATTAAAAGGCAATAAAACAGCCACAATAAAATTAATAGTAGTTCGTTACTTTAAGTGAACTAAAATTAAAAAAAAACTTTAGTATTGGAAAAAAAAAATTACAAATCACTTTTAAAAATTACATCTAACACTAATCTTTCGAGTGTAAGCAATTACTTAACAATATAAACAACACTTTTTTTTTTGTTCTTTTTATTTTATAATTTTTCTCACTCACTCTTCTTCTGTTCCTTTCTTTCCCTTCTTTCAATTCTCTTACAGTTTTAAAGAATAAAATCATAGTTAGTACAACAAAATTTTTGTTAGGTATTGCACCAGATCAAGAAAAAACAAAAAAAAATTTTAAAACAATTGCATATCATTTGATTACACAATTTTTCAATTCGTCCTGGTGTCAGAAGTGCAGCAACTCAAAAATTATGATTTGCTAGGTTGTGCTACTTAAAATACTAAAAATATTAAAAAGAAAAATAGTTTAAGTTCTAAATAATTTAGATTTGGTACACTATTGCACTCAACAGGACCCTAATAGAATTTTTAAAGACTGTTATTCCTGTTTCAGCTTTTACTTTAAAAATAAAAATCAAATTTACAACCATTAAATGGTGTTCTAATGTCTATTTGGAACTACTTTTTGAGATTAATTTTTTGGGATCGAACTCTACATATTCCTTTAATACATTATTTGGTAGCCAACAATAGCTTTAACATTCTCTAGATAACAAAACTTTCTTAAAATCATTGTTCCATGCCATTAGACTCCTGCATTTTATCGAATTTCTCCCTCAATATAAATTGTCATAATTTTTTTTCAAAATCAAATTTTTTGAGTTATCCCACTTTTAACTGCACCAGATCTAACAAAATTTAATATAATAATATGCTAAATGTCATTGTTCTTTTATATACAAAATTTAACTGTTATTATTTTAAAACAAAAACAACAACAAGAAAAACAAAACACAAATAACATGCAAATAGAAATTCTTGTTTTATAACGGTTAAAACGATAAGGAGTTAAATATTACACCTGAAAAATTGCATATTTTCAATACATGTATGTATAAAAGTGAAGGTAGTAAATTTGTTTTAATACCGAATTGCGTGACATTTAAATACGGTCTAAAAACAAAAAAAAGAGCGCAATAATTTTAACGTTAAACAATAATGTCATTAATGTCATTATGTACTTAAGATTCAATTGAGTAAATTTAACATGAATGTTCTCGTTTTACGAATTAAATATAATAAGCATGAATATATTATTATATATATATATATAGGTAATAAATAATCTAATAATATTCCGAATTGTGTGTATTTAAATACTGATTACATATCGAAAACTATTTTTAAACGTTAGGAAATTTCAAATAAAAATTAAAATTTGGAAAATTTCGTAAAATCCAAAATTGTTTTTACCAATACGGTGTATACTTTTTTAAATACAATGAGTTTTTTAAAGATAAAAATTGAATATTGTGTTAAAAGGGAGGAGTTTTAGTCATTCTTGGAATCATATTTATAGTTAATATAAAAATTTGAATAAATATTATAATTATCTTAATTTTCTATATAGTTAAAACAATTTAAGTGCAATATTGTTTTTAAAGTTGAACCGAAATTGGAAAAATTTATTTACCAATAGGAATTAAAGGAATGCCATGGTGGCTATAGTCCTATATACAATATATACCATATTTGTGTGAATTATGTTAAAATAAAACATTTTTTCATAACTTAGGTGAGGAGCTTGCCCGTACGTCAAGCACTTGACAGAGACAAGAGATGTAAATTATGATTTTATTCTAACGGACTGCCGAGTAGGGGCTGCAGTGCAAGTATTTAAATTTTCTTTTTCTTAATTAAGACGGTTCGACTAATTGCCTTCAAATGTCTCTTTGATTTACTTTTTGACTATGACTTTTTGACTCTATTAACAGACTTGGAAAGCGTCAACAGCCATATCGGCACAAGGATTGTTCAAAAAATTTGTTTAATCAAAATTACGTCCGATTTTGCGAAACAGAGGTCTGACCCTAAAAATAGTCTCAAAAATATCCATTCGTTGAGTTCCATTAACCTACTGCAGTACAATTTACCATATGTAATTGTCCTTTTTTGTTCCAAAACATGAACTTCCATTAAAAACCTATTGAGAGGCGCAGGAGCGCGTATTGGGTATTTGAGAATTGTTAACCAAAGCCAAATTTTGGTCTTGAATTTATACAGAAATATAACATCAGCAAACAATGGTTTTACACTTACAAGACCTTAAGCTAGTCTATAAAGTCTATTCAAATGCATTTTATAAATTATATGTATTAGACTTTTTGGTGCAGCCTTAAGTTTTACATAAATGCCACAGCCTCTTGAACAGCCTTTTGTATTCAAGATTGCGACAAACTCTTGTGCTGGTAACTTTCAAATTCGCTTATTCTTTTATGAAAAATCCTAAATCCAGAACCAATAATTTCAACATTTAAAATTGTTTTGAAACCGATGCTAATTGTTATTTTTTAAAAATACAATACAAATAGAAGCATGTTTTCATTGCAAAAATTAAACTACTACCTACCAAAAACAGCCCTATAATAATTTAAAATATTTTGACAATCTATGTGGTAGGTTTTAGTCTTTTCTACACAATTTGATTTAACTTTGACCCAATAAATACCGCCTACCTAGTCTCTCATTATATAAAATTTCTTGATTTTTCTGTTTCAGTATGGAATATTTACTATTCTTATAAGTTTCTCACATTTATTTAAATGGATACACCTAATTTTTAATTTCAATTTTAAGGGAGCCCTACTGCTGTGATAAATTCTATTATTCTTTAAATTTGTTTTCTTTCATTTCTGTACTAAAATAAAACAAAATTTCGAACTTAAATAATATCAAGAAACCTACTAATATTTGTTTCCATTATAAATCATTTTGTTTATTTAAGGTGTGCAAAATGACACAATAGACAATTTTTTTGTTGTTTTTGTTGTTTTTTTTTTTGGTTTTTACCCAAAAATGCAGAAAACCAAAAATCAACTTTTACATTTAATGTAAGCTTATAAAAATGACAAACAATAGAAATAAATTGTCAAACAAATTGTCAAAAAATGTATATATATATACCATAATAATAACCATGACTTTAATAATAAACATTGGTCACACCTTTGTTATCACAATAAAGACTAATATTCATTATTTTTTATATCGTTTCTCTGTTCCATTTTTTTTTTTTTTTCAAAATGAAGTAAAACTTAAGTGCAAATATTGCCGCAAAAATTACCTTTAAAAAATAATCAAAAACATTTAAAATTAATTGTTAATAACACCTGGACTAATAATACTTGCATCTGACCGATATTATTTCTTGCTTATAAGAAGTTAAATTTGTTGCAAAAAAGGACATTATTACTTACCAACGTTAATAATACAATTTAAGGGAACATTACATCGGTACACAAAATATGGCGTGGTGACTAAAGTCCCCCGGTGACTTAGGGATAAAAAAAAAGTTATATTTTTTTGGGACTATGGGCCAAGCACCGCTCTTTAATATCTGGATAAGATACAGCTGTTCTTATTATCAATAATGATAACGTTACAAAAGACTAAACTTCTTTAAATCACCGCCAAAGTGTAGGAACTCCTTGTCTTATAAATATTTACTAAATAATTCTTCAAGAAGAAATTAAAAATATGATGCCAAAAATCTAACCTATAATAGTCGTAATACACGCTAAGCAGCTTAATCTCATTTATATACTGTAGAGCTTTTTCCAACTAAAAATTACTTTCTGAAATCTTAAAACTGTTTTATAAGTCGCTCTCTGAAATTATAAAAAACATTACCCCCTTATGTGTTTTTTAGTACTTATGATTTAGAAACTGATTTAGAAAAGGACAGAAATCAACTTAAATCTTCAGGATTTACCATTTAAAATTTGATGAATATATATCATCATTACTCTTCAGTCATTATAATAAGCTATTAGGTTTATTAATTATCCCATTATATTATCTATGGGATGAGGTTTTGTTAGTGCAGCGGAGTCTAGTATTCCAGACGCTTTTTGATTTTTTTTTCATCCCTTACGAAAAAAAAATGAAGCCTTTAGTTTCCGGTATATTTTTGACCAACTCATCGGAGTAATAATCTCCCAGAGATTTTGACCAATTTTTTAACTCATAAATCACTTTGGGACTTTTGACTCCTTGACTTTTACCATTTCGCCACTCAATGTACTATAGAATTAAAAAAAATTCTTTGGTGCAATGAAATTATTTTGCTGAAAAAATTGAAGACTAAAGACCACGAACGAATTGTAATAAAAAAAAAATTTTTTATTCTTCAAATCCTTTCCATTACATCCCTTTTACATTTAGTTTTTGTCCTTTTCTTAAATTGTTTTGCGAAAAAAACAAAAATATTATTTTGTGGTCAATTTCGAGGTTCTTTTTCGATAAATGGTTTGCCATTTCATATGTTGTATTATTTTTAAGTAGAATTTCTTTTGATTTGTAATTTTTGTTCCTTCAAAGGATCTTTGATAGTTTTTTTTTATATTTTTTATCCTTTACCGTTTCTTTTTTTATTTCTATTATAGAAAAAAAATTTCAATTTTGTGGTTTCTGATTTTTTTGTTATTTTCTTACATATAAAATTTTTCGCCAATGTGCCCTCTGTTGTTTACTGTACAAATTAAAGGTGATATGTTTTCAGTCCTTTAAATTAATGTAATTTATTCTATAATGGAATAAAAATATAATGAATTGAAATGAAATTGAAATGAAGCATATGTGTGTCAAAATATATAGTTTTTTTTTTAGAAAAAAATAACAATAGCAAAGTGAAAAATTATTATTTTACTTTGGGTGGTTCTAAAAAAAAAATTGTATTGTAAATTTAAATGACCAGTAATTTTTTTACTTAAAAATATATTTGAATATAATTTACTGATTTTTTTAAACTGCAGAATGTCTTTGGAAATAATACAAATACAACATCTGCAACGAACTTAAATTTTAACTCATACGAGACACTGTAGTCAGTGAGGAACTGTTGAGGCAGTAAAGATAAGACATGCCCAGTTGGTGGGTAGATGACTTAATAAAGAGGGAAGGAAGAAAATAAATTGGTATACAAAAATTGCAGTGTTTCAAAAATTAATTTTTAATGATTTCTCTTTTGAAGATCCGATGGATCACTTTACGTTTGTGAAGGAATCTAATAGTTTAGTGAATACTGTAATTGGTGGTACACCTCCATAATAAAAAACAAAACTAAAGAAACATTTAACAAATTAGTTGGATCAAAATTATATGTTATTTAAACAACGTCAATAGAAAATAAATTAAATAACAATTTGAAAATTTTGCTTTAACGTGGCTCACACGAAACGAAGTTCATCAGCATCATCTTCTGCTTCCTCAAATAGTCTCCACTGACAACCTCAGCTTCAAAAATATAAAAATAATTATAAAACTCGTCTCAATGTTTCTACAAGTTCAATTTTCCACTATCTTGAATTCCAGTTGTTATAGTATTCTAGAAATTATTATGATGGTGCTGAATTGAACCTATAAATAATTTCTTGAAAAATCACCAATTAGAACACATTACGGCGTCCTGTCGTCAATAGGCTTTAAGTACATTGTCATTCCTTTGGACTTTCTACTTTGATGATAAAAGAACTGCTCACTCGAATAAACGTATTTTGAATTTATTTGGATTCCATAACAGTTTTTCCTTAAATATTTATATGCCCATATTATTTTTATAACCTTACATTTCTTTTCAAAATTGAAATTGTTTTTGTTCTTTTCTTTTTTTTCCAAATTTTTTTGGAAAATAACAGAAAATAAAAGAAAAGTGTGTTTTAGTTTTTTACTTTGTGTTTTTTTGTTTTTTCGTATTTAATTTTTGTTCTTAAAGAAAAGGACATTAATCAAAATCAATAATTTTTTTTGTTTCTCTTTTTATTTATACGGAAGCTGTGACATATTTTGACTATAAAATTCTTTATCCACTCGGTTCTCTCATTCTTTTCTGATCTTTTATCTTTTTTTTATATTAATATTATTATTATTATTGCTCTGTATATATTCTTTTAAATTATTATTTCTTTCCTTTTCTTTAAAAAGGATTTCAAATAAAATTTTTTTTTTTTTCAATACACATATGATTGTACATTATTTACAGTATTAAGGCTTATATATAGGTACTTCTTATACAAAAAAAAAGACTAAAGAACTTATTTTATATTTTTTTTTTAACGGAATTAACCAATAAAAAAAGAATTTGTCCTGCATCATGATGAATACACAAGACAATGAAGAAGAAAGAAGAAGAAATGTGAAGAAAAAAATAAAAAATCCTTTATCCCCTTGGAGATATGATTGAAACGCAGTCGAATCAATCGAATTTTTATAGGCCACACAGGATGTTATGGATGAAAAAATTTTAAAATTGATTTTGGAAAAAAAAAAAAAACAAGAAAATAACATTTTTATATACAAAAATATTAAACAGTAAATGTTTACAATGACAGAAGCTTCATTGCTTCAAAATTATACCGTAAAGAGTTATTTTGATATTTTCTATAGAAATTCTAAATTCAGAAGTTTTATGAGCAACTGCATAAATTGGAATCTATTTTCTTTGACTAATTCAGAAGTTTCAAGGTAAATCTTAGGCAAAAGTTAACTCTATTTTACGTAATTTAGAGCATAACAACTTAAATCGCTGGAAAATCGCTTCTGTCTAAAATATCTTAAATAGAAATTAATAATTGGAAATTTTATCTAAGGATTCCTTCAGTCTTGAAAAAATTATGGCGCTTTTTGGTTAAAAGGCTTCAAAAGTTTTCAGAAATTCTTTCTTCCCTTAAACTTTCCTTCAGTATACATACTGCAGAAGCAAAGGTTAAAAGTTCCTCGGTGAAAAAAATACAACTCTTTGCGTCTTAAGAAAAGTTGTTCCATTTTACCAGAAATGCAGAAGTCTAAAAAATTTTTGTGTGCGTGTGTGTCTGTGAACACAATAACTGTAAATTTCAACCAGATTTGATGAAATTTGGAATGAATGCTTATTTTGTCAACACTAAGGTGAAATTCGTAAATAAGTCAAATCGGACCCCAAGATAGGAAGACTCCCATACAAAAAAACCAGACTTTTCGGCAAATCTCAGATTTTTATTGGGAATGAGTTCAAATTTGCTACGTAGACTATTGGCAGGTACCCATTAAGAAAAGCATATATAAATTGAGTCTTCTAAAATGGGACATATAGATTCTACAATCATAACCGATTTTGTCAAACGAAAGAGCAGCTTCGCAGGTGGTCCAAATTATACCATGGGATCGATAGAGAGCAGCTTCCAAATCCAATAACCAGACTTTACAAGAATTATTAAAAGACTTTGCAATAACCACATTATGCAAGAAGAAAAGCTCATACAATCCATCTTGGATTTTATTCTACGTTCTTAAAATAGACGAAAGTTTCCACCTTTTTACAATCATATCTATGTTTTGATCTTGGAATCCAAGTATATACAATATGAAATCTTAGAAAAGTAATCCTTTATTCCCATCGTTAAGTAACATTGGATTTTAAGTAACTCCAAGTTTTTTAGTAATCAGTGAAACTGAAGTTGAGGAATCGATTCATTTTGATTTGACACCACTCATACAGTAAAGAACCACAGAATAAGCAGCAAAATCAAGAACAAAAGAAAGGGAATATATTTTTAAGGAAACTTTCTAATACAAAAAAAAACTTTTAAATTTTCTTTCAAAATTACAGTATGAAGGAAGACCTCTATTGTTTATTTTAATAAATTATTCTTTTCCAGTTTTATTGAATTCATTTTTTTTTTAAATCTTTTGGACATTCTATTTAGATTTCTATTTTGGGTAGATTCGTAGTTAGTATACTTTTGTAAAAGGATCCATTAAAAAGTTAAAAAAAACATATTTCAGATTTATTTTCTCTTTTTCTGGGTATAATGAAAGGATTAAAATGGTGTTTTTGTCAAAACTCAACGAGAATAATAATGAATTATTATTTAAAAAAAAAAGAAGGGGCAAAAAAAATCAGTTAAATTTAATGGAAAGAAAAGAGATTAAGGAAAGAATCGAAGAACCTAAATCTTGTTTTCAGTTTTTTTTTTTTCTGGAATTTTTGGAGGATTTATTAAAGGTGAAAGAAATATTTATAAATTCCTATATTAAATAAAATTATGAAGGATTTTAATTCAACTCTTTAGTAGGTACCTAATTTATAAAAAAAAACAGAATTTTTAAATTATTGAATAATGATGGATTTAAAAGGGTTTTGAAATTTTTTTTTTTATTTTGAAGGTTTCCCTTTTGTCTGACTACTTATTAATTTATTTTGTATAGTCTTTAATGTCAGAATATTTATTAATAAATTTAAAGTTAATTCCAATTAATTTTTAAGCAGGTGAAAATATTGTATATAAACATTATTTATTAGGATACTAAAAAAATTAATTGATCATCGGCTTTCGGTAATCATTTAAGGAATAATTAAATGGAGTTAAATTGGATATTATTTTCAGATTTGTCACTCCCACCCAGTTGGAATTTAAAATTTATTACCATTTTATATTAATTTATACCAAATTAATTCTTAGGCCTTGTAGGGAATTCAAATTTTTTTATGAATAAAACTGTAATATGAATTATAAATATTATAAAGTCTTCGTGAGTTTATAACTCGGATTACTGTTCCACTGGAAAACATCACTCCGTTACTTGAACTTTTACAAGAAGGTTAAGAACTAATAATCATAATATTGATTAGACTCATTCTTCAATATTAGACATCACTTTTCTTTCGTATAAGGCTTTCATTGCAATTAATGCTCTTTTCCCCTGGATGAGGAAAGGGCTTCGAAATTATATGACGTAGTCTGTTTTAGGCCAGTTACTTGATTTCTGCCCATGTTTTCAACTTTGCAACTACCTACACCTCTTTTCCTTGCGGTTTCCAATCAAACGCCTGACTTGCAATGTTTTCTTTTGGTTTCCGAAGTGTGTGGCCTACCCATCTCCATTTTTTTCTTTGTATTTGACAGGTTTTTTTCCTGCTTCAATATGGTTAACATTGTGTCATTCGTTATCCTTCTGGCCATGTTATATTATGTATTGTCCGGAGGCATTTATTTATTTTCAAATTCTTGAAGCTTGTCTGTTATTGGGTGTTTGAGTTGCCATGTTTCATTGTCGTAGAGAGAGATTGATTTTACGCATACTTCTTATAGTCTTGTTCTAGTGTCTCTGTTTAATTGTGGTGATCTCCAGATTGCCCACAGTCTCCCAAACGCCATTCTTGCTAACTTTTTATGGGTTTCAATATCTTCTTCAGTTCCTCCGCTTGTGGTAAGGATACAACAGTTTTAATTTCATTATTCAACAAAGAACGCCAAGTAAAATCTTAATTGTACTTGATATTAATCTTAATACTGGAAAACGTGAAAAAACTGTAGCTTCAAAATTCAAAACCAGTTTTACGATTATTCAAAAATTTTAAAAATGGGGAAAAACCGTTATTTTGTTGTATAATCAGGAAATGGTAATATAGGGAAGAAATACATTTGCAAATACTGTCATGGCAGCAGAATAAACAGGTATCAAGCAAATTTAACAATATCTTTAAAATATGCCTTATTTGTGTTTGTACACAAATACGTAAGCATATGTTTACCTTAATTTTATTCATTTTAATTTTAAGGATTAGCTTTAGCGGCGCGGTAATATGTTCTACATATTATAAAATAATTACATGAAATTATGGGCGGAACATTCTTCATAGTTGTATATACATATGTATGACAAAATTAAATTTAACTGAAAAACCGGATCTGCTTTGTTTATTTTTTTTTTATTAAGAAAAAAAGGGATTATGGAGAAATTCTTCTGAGCGCGTATACCTTAAAGGTATTGCAAAACAAAACCCACAGCAAAAGAAATAATAATGGCATAACATGACAACAAAATACAACAATGGTAATATGGTAAAGGTAAAATAATAAGAAAAATGTCTTCTTTTATACATTTATTAAATACTTGTAATTGGGGGATTAAAAAAGAATTATATTTCTATTACCGAATATAGGTATGTATTACCTTTTTGTTTTTGTTTTTTGTTTAGATCAAATCGAAGGACATTTAATATTTTTCTAAACAAAATAAAACAAATGACAAAAAAAGATGAAAGGAATTTAAAAAAAATTCAATTACTTAAATTTAATTTCTTCAAGGACGCAAAGTTTTTGTTTTCTTTTAATCATTTTTGAACTAAAAAAAAAATGTTGAATTCCTTAAATACACATACCAATGCATAACTACATGTTTGTCTAGGATCAATTGCATGAAATATGAATAAAAATTTTGAAATGACAATGAGTACATCAGGTTAACGAAGCAGAGAAGCAGAGAATGTCTATTTGGCATTAATCTATAGGTTTATTCAGGCATGTAAACTTTAATGAAAGAAATTGTTTATAGGATCCTTGTTGCAATTCGATAATATGGACCTTTGATCAATTTGATATTTTTTTGACGGTAATCAAATAAAGGATCGTATTTTAAAAAAATATTGCTTTTAATAAACCTAAGTAAGAAATGAATTTTGCCACTTTGGTTACGGTCAGTATTTAAGATAATACTTGTGAAATTGAATATGTATAAGATTCACAAATTTATGGAATTCATATAGTCTAATGGTCTATTTAAACGTTATTTACGATATATTTAAGCAAATTTAGTTTATCATTGAATTATGGAATTATAAAATGGCCATTTAACACATATTTGGAAACAGAATTTAAATTTATACTTAAACTTTGGTCAAAAAAAATTAAAATTAATATGCAAACTGTTTTTAGTTGACGAATTATTAACTGGCGCATTGGATAAACTTGTTATAGGGTCATGTAGAGTAGCAGAATTTTTTAAAAAATCTTATATCCTTTAATAGCCTTCAATTTTTAATTGATTTTTATGGAGGATTTCGGATCCCAATTGGTTTCTTTAAATTCAAATAATCTTTAAGTCGGGATCAAGAAACATATTTTTATTATGAGGCATTTTTTTTCATAAATTTCAGGTTAGTTTAAATAGCATTCTGGCAGAACTTTTCGCTTGATATAAGTAGCCTCAAATACCAATTAATATGATTCTTCTGTTTATATATTGATGACAATTAGTTGCAGAATTATTTTGAAGACATTTACGATACGAATGGGCCTCTAACGTAAAAAGTTGGCTATTTAACCACTATTCTGTCAAAATTAGATTAACTTCACATCTGCATTTGAAAACTACACGATTGACAGGAGAAGAACTTGAAAAATTATACATTCTTTAATAGAGTTAATTTTTCATTGGCAAAAGAAGAACATGCCTTGCTCGGGCAATCTTTTGTACACTCTCATATGATATTTGTATGTGATAGTAATTTTATATCCCAATCGCAATTATACTAATCACGACTATCATTTAAATAAAATATTATTCCTAACATTTTAAAAATCTTAATTCCAGAGTTCAGAATTTATAATATCAAACAACAATCAAAGGGAATGATTTTAAACAAATTTCTTCAAAATAATATAAAAAAACTTGTAAAAAAATTTGTTTTTAATTTTTCCAGAAGAACAAAAAAAAAATGTTTAAATTTTACAAAATAAATTCAATGTAATTGATCCCTTTTTCCCTTTTATGTACTCGCATACACACTCACATCCTTCTACAAGTCGTAAGTACGAATCTCCAAGGAAAAAAAAAATTATTTTTAGTTCATTATTTTCTTCTTGTTTTTTTTTTTTCAATTTCTAAGGAATTATGTAAAAAACCCCTAAGAAAAAGAAATCCCAAAAAATCATTTGACAATAATTTGTTTGTTATTTTTCTACATTTTATAACAAAAGGTATATAAAATTGCGTTTAGTTGCTGCGAATTATACTGCTGCTGCTGCTGCTGCCGCTGCCTGTTTACTATATACTTTGGTTGACAAAGGACATATGGAAATTTGCTTTTATATATGTTTTTTTTTTTTTTTGTATTCTTTTTCCTTTGTTATAATTCCAAAAGTTTCTGTATTTTTTACTTCTTCTTATTTAAATTTAATTTAAAAATATAAAAAAAAATTTGCCTAACAATGAATCTCTAAATACAAGAACTTATAAGTTAAGAAAAACAAAAAACAAAACTATAAAAGATCAAGAATAGAGTTACAGGAATATATAAAACGAAAGGACCATTCCTTTGCGCACCAAAGACATAATCGATTTACAAAATTTGTTTTGTTTTTACATACACACACACATATAATCAATTGTTTCAATGTTTGGTTGTTTTTTTGTTAATAAAAAAGACTTTGGGATTTAAAAGAATTTAAAATTAGAAACCAATAATGTAAACAATACCTAAGGTATACCTTTGTACCCAAAGAAATTGAATAAAAATTTAAATGACAAATAAAAAAAAATTATTTTTAATTTAAGAAACCACAGCCTAACAACCAACAAAAAGATTCTCTCATTTCTATTATGTATTCTGGAAATTATAAATATGTCTTTGATCCCTTCAAAGATTACTATATATGATTCGTTGGCTAATCCTGTTTGTATATTCCTTTCAATATCTTAAACTCTCGCATTTATATAATATAGTTTAATATTTTTCCAATGAAAATGGAATTACTATAGATTCTCTTTGCATTTCTTTTTAAGATTCTTCTGTATTTGTCAGATACAAGTTTTTTTTTTTTTTTTTTTTCTTATTATCAACACAATTCGCGGATAATCCTATTTATCTTCAGGGTGTTTGAAGGAATTTTTCTTTCTCTTATTTTCTTTGTAGGACATTTTTTTTTTTGCATAATATTTCAGGACAATTAAATTTTGCCAAAGGAAATGAAATTAAAGGCAAAAAAATTGAAATGAAAATGAAATAAATAATAAAAGTTAATCAAGTAAAAGTAATTTAGTTTCAAAGGAATAAGGGTGATTTTTTAGAAAAAAAATTGTGGAAAACAATATCAAACGTTAAAGATCATTTAAAAGTAATTTTTTGAAGGTGAAATTTAAAAAAAAAAAGGACAAAATCCTTCGTAAAAATTTATAAATTTTAATGGAATTATATTAAGTTTTATTTAAATTGTTTTTTAAATTTGTTAAAATTATTTTTAGAACAGAAGAATTTCAGAAATGGATTTCTGAAGATGTTTTGTGGAAGAAATATATCTGCAGACTTAAAGTCAAAATTCCTTAAAACATCTTAGATCCTTGGTTAAGTCTAATGAATGGATATCAAAATTGAAGAATTAGTTGTATTAATATTTCTCAAAGTTCCAAAGTTATTATTCCTTAAACAAAATGTTTAAAGTTGTAATACCCAAAGAGAAAATTCCCAAAATTCCCTACGGAAAATAAATTTTTATGACTTAGTGTAGGAATTTGTAATACTCAGTCACCACTACAAAAACTAGTTTTCTAATTAATTATTTATTTGTACAAATACCAGTATTTCGTCTACGACATGCAGACTCATCCCTGGTAAATCTGATCAAAATCACCAACACTAAATTGCGGTTTTCAAACTAAGAATTGTTATTTTTGTTAAACTAAGGCTATACTATGAAAGTACCGCATTTAAATGGATATAGCAAACAGACTATTTAAAATCCAATAAGGAAAAAATATCAAAATATACATTTCATTCTTTGACAACTTTAAAGAACCAGGTATGTACATCTCTTCATCGTACAGCTTCAACTTTTTATAATATTTTGAAATTTAGATTAAGAAATTATAGTAACAAAAATAATAATTACTTCAAATGATTTTTCATCTGCGACAGTTTTTTCCTGAAGCCTGACGAATGATATTGCTGTATTTCTGAAATAAAATTATATTAAATATAATTTATAAGGTACTCTTAATTAATTCTACAGAGACCTATACTAATCTTAATTATTTATTTAAATATTAAGTGTCAATTTGGTCTTCAATTAAAACTGACAACTACTATTTTGCTGCTTAATAAAAACTAACGGTATTTCCTTGACTAGGAATCAGAATTTAAGTCTGCAATTTAATTACTTAAAATCTTCAGTTCTATAACAATAAAAAACGCTTTCAATTTTTATTTTTGTAAAACTATATTTAACTTTAATAAAACTGATTTGAGATCATAAAAATGTATTTATAAAAGCAAAATATTCGCATAAAATAAATTAAAATTCTTCACCATATTGCAAAACATCAGACAATCACCCCAATAATAAACAACAAAGAAAAAGGTTAAAAATCATAAAAGATAAATTAAAATTAAATGAAAATATTTAATTTTTTAATGACTCTTTATTAGAATTTTGACATTCTTTTATATTTCTTTCAATAAATTTCAATTTTATGTCAACAAAAATGGCTCCAATTTTTCTGTAATGCTCTATAGAAACTTAAAAAAATTTTTTTTAGGTTCCCATAATAAGCCATTCACGAGAATATTCAAATTATTAAAAATGGACAATCAAATAATTTGCAATTCATAATGAATATTTTCAGTATTATTAAGCTGGAAAAAAAAAATTAAATTTTTTTTTATTAACAATTATTAAGAAAAGTAAATTAAGAGAAAAAAATTTTTTAAAAGATATGTCAAGAATCCACAATTCCTGAACGTGATTAGAATTTAGAATAATCGCCAACAGCGTTTCTTTGGTTTGCAAAAATTTAATAACACAAACAATTAAGTAGTTATATCTACTTAAAATGCAAAAATTAATTTTTATAAATTATTTTTTATGACTTATTGAAGAGTCGTAAATTTTTGCAAAAATTTTGCACGATAAAATATAAAAATTGTTTGATGTGTTAATGTTAAAAAAAAATGCTTAGATTTATTATGACGATAATGATAATGATTAAAATTATTCATTTCAATATCAGCGTAATATTCTAAACATTTCCAGTTGCAACATTTGGATGGATTCTTAACAATTCAATTCAATTGGTTCGTCCAATTAAACTTTCCTGCAATTTTTATATAAGAAATGATTTTCCATCCCAATAACCCAATCGCAACCCTTCCAAATTGAAAAGCCTCTCTAGTAGTATTAATATTTTGTAACATATTTACTACAACCTAAAGTAAATTTTAACTTTTGTGCAATCGATTCAAAACTATTTGAGCAGACGGATATTCGAAAAAGATTGAAAAACCTATACGGTTCTATATGTTAAAAGACCTATACTATCTCATCTCAATTATATGTGGAATTCATTAGGATCAATTCTAAAAACAAGAACATAATAATAAGAGTACCCTATTCCACCATGTACCTATGAGGTATTGAGAGGCTTATTAGCCTAAAAGATAACTAATATCATTCAAGAACATCAAACCATCATTAAAACTAAAGACAGCAAATAGGAAACGCATAAGCTGCTTGGAAATGCTTTGTAACATGTAGTCGAAGCGATGCAACATGCAGTCGAAATTTAAAAAAATATTTGTCTTACAGCAATATAAATTTCTAAAGACATAGGAATTGCTGAATATTTAGCTGTGAAAGATTTAAAAATCATGTGCAGCTAATATAATTCCTTTGAAGCTATATCGTAAGCTAGCCGAACAAGTAAATGAGTATACTAAAATGGCCTTCGTTGATTTTATATAAGAAAAGTGTTTATTTAATTTTTTAATTCTGCAGTCTGACAACTTAAATCACAAGGCCCAAAATAATTTCCAGTCCGAATATAGGCAATTGTTAAATATGATGTTACATATGTATTGAAAGGTGTATCTCAACCTCTCCTGATAGCCTATGATCACGGAAAATTTTTTCAAGAATTATGTCCCGTCCAATCAAAAAAAAAATATAACTTCATTCGAAACAAATTGTGTTTCAAAATTTTCTACTGTAATTGTTAAAGTTTTAAGATATTTTACTTTCAGTTTTTTAAAGCAGATTTCCATGATTAAAGGTGCGTTGTTTTTTAAAATAAAATTTTTTATTAATAAAAATTTGCACGTACATTATATTGAAGTCATCAAAAATTGAAATATCTAATTAAGAATCTGATCCGATCTCTTAATATCTTTGAAATACTTATACATTTATGAAATTTTTTTTTTTATTATTTGTCATGCAATTATTACTCACTGGAGGACGCTGGACGCTTTTTTAATATAAAAAAAAAAATAAAACAAAAAATATTAAATGAAATTAGATGAAAAGTTATTACTAACTTTTTAATTTTTTGTTTTTTATATTTAATAAATTTTCCAGTTCATTTCATTTGGGAATTAATTTTCTCGATATTTTTTTTAATTATTTTTAAGAGAATTTGCAACAAGCCTGTTAAATTGTGGGTTTTAATCAATTGATTGTGGTTTGTTTGTTTTTGATCTTTTTTTTTAGCGACGAACAGACCTGAAAAATTACAATTAAAGAGAGCAAGTTTTACTACTTTTTTTTACTAGTTGTTATAAAATTAAAAAAATGGGTTTAATGTAAAAATATTATGCAATTAAAAGTTATTTGAAAGAAAAATAAAAAACTAACAAAATTAAATTAAATATTTTGTATCCAATATTATAGAGTTAAATATTTTATGCAACTAAAATTTTTAAAAGGAAATCTGAGTTTATTCCGTAATGTCGTGCAAGGGATGGAAATTTGAGTTGAATTTAAAAAATGAAAAGAATAAGAGAAGATATAAGATCAGTTTTAAGGCTCCAACTGTCTAAACATGAGGATATCGCCCCAGTTCGTATAAAATTTTTAGAATCAATTAATTTACATATTCATCAAATCCTTTAGATTCTACAGCAAAATTCTCAGAACTGCAGGAGGATTTAATAGGGGCAAATAATGCTCAAATTAAAACTCTCCCGTTCCATACTTTAGGATGTTAAAGCACGAGGATTCAACAAGGAAATTTAAATTCTGCAGCAATATTTCTAAGACTACAATAAAGGATACTATAGGAGATATACAAACTCAAATTCTCCCGCTGCAAATCTCAATATGTAAGAACAAGAAGATTCAAGACTAAATTTTACAACAAAATTCCTAGGACTATACCAAGATGCGTTAAGGAAGACCCAAAATTTAAATACTTCCGTAGCAAATCTCAATATATAAGAACACAAAAATTCATAAAAGAAAATTTAGATTTAAATTTCTTAAGACTTCACCAGGATACCATAGGCGAGAACCATTGTCTTGTTGCAGAGCTCAATGTGTATGGGACTTCGAATATTTCAGAAAGGACTGATGACAATACGTAAATGGTTTGATTTAGTACTATCAACAATAAAAAACAGGGGAGTTAATGACGGACAGAAAACGTGTCAGGAAAATCAGGAAAATTGAAAATTAGACATTTCTTTACAATTTTTTCCATAAAACATTTCACTTTTTTCATTCAATCCATTAGAAGACAAAAATTATTTCAATTCAAAACTTTACAAATCTTTCCTTGGATTTACTATTTTTTTTTGCCTACATTTTTTTTAACTGCTCTAAATCGTGCATCGTTAAAAATACTTGTAATTTTACTTCATTTATTTTAAACACTGCTTTATTGCATTCTATTTTTCTTGTCGTCGTCAAAATCATTTATGGTTGCACCATAAACCAGAAATTAAAGTCACTGCGATTTTTAAAAGAAAATCAAGTAGCATAATATAAAAATTATATCAATATAAAGGCAAAAAGATTAGGAGAATTCCTATGACTTAACAGAATTTAAAAATAAAAAGATAAATAAAAATTCAGTTAAATTGCGCAATAAAACGTGTGAAATTTTTCTTCCAATACAACTCGAGGCAATGCATATAATGTTAATATAATATTATGTATCAAAAGATATATTAACACATTTTAAGACTCTTTAAGATTTTAAATGAAGAAATTAATTTTGAAAAACAAATGCTTCGAAATTAGTTTAGAAAAATCATTCAAAAGATTTAAATTTTGTTTTGGATTATGGAAAAAATTTATCTCACCTTTGAAATTTGTTAACCTTTTTTGAATTCATGTAAAAAATTACTGAAAAAGTTTTATTGCTTAAAATCATTTCAATGTGTGTGGTATTTCTGACTAAACTTTTTTCAAAAAATGTTTGAGTTGAAATTAAACTAGAAACAATTGCCCATTGATTCTCTAAGGCTTTAAATGTCAATTTGACGATATGATAAATATGTTCAGATCTTTGTTAGTAATATATAATTCAAGTTCTTAAAAATTTATATTTGAAAACGAAAGAGGATCCTAAGGTTATCCTGCAAGTAATATTTAGATTTTGTAATAACATTAATTTTCTGTTTAGACTGTTGACCCCTCATATTAAATAATGATCTAAATATAAGGTCTTAAGATCCATCTAATTACAGTAAATATATTTGAATTGAATTATCTCCAAAACCTGTAGAAAAATAGATACCTTTTAAGGATTGGTTGTTCCATTGGTGATGGAATAAACAGTCAGCAGATAAATTAGAAATATCTTACAACTCCTCCTGTAGGAGCTTTAAAGAAGCAAACTACTGTGAAAATATCGTACAAATTCTTTACAGATGTTTAGTACTAGCCGGAGCCAAAATTCTCTCACTCAGTCAACCGTTCTTCGTATCTAAGCTCTACGCGTTGAATATAAATCGAAATGAAAAAGAGGTATGGGATCAAAGTGTCGAAAGAGTCTAGTGCTCATTTAGTTCTTCACGCAGTGCCATGAAGGTCACCACCTTACCTACCTATCTATTAGATACCTATTCAGTTTCCAAACCATTTATCGGAAACAATCCAGTTCTGTATGTTCCCACGGCACAACAACCCATTTCTGCCAGCTTCAGGAACATAATAAAGGGACGCTGATCAAGACTGCTGATTAAAAATAACCTGTTTCCATATAAATGAAGCCAAAATTCCAAGCAAAAAATAAAAAATAGACGGACGAATTATAAGATGTTTCTAAAATTAAAAAAAAAAACAAACGGTAAAAGAATTTTTAATGCTCTAATTTTCTTATTTTCCAATACATGAATAATATCTAATCAACAGATAACATTAACATCACAAAATAAAAACTGATATAGAATTTTAACACCTTTACAAAAGAGTTGAGTTGAGAAATGCATAACAGTGATTTTAGTTATAAATAAAAATGCCGCAACATTTCTAATACAAATAATCAACTCACCTGTTTTTTGTTATTATTATTATTATTTTTTTTTTTTTAGTTTTTGTTATTTTAATTTTCCTAATAAAAATTAATGAAAATTAAATAAACATATAGACGAAGAAAGAAAAAAACCTTCATATAAGTTACATTATAATATATAAGTTATAGATTAAATATACGAAAAGGCGGAAGATGAAGAAACCTGCTAAAGAATTAAATAAGAAAAAGGTGCTGGTTTTCTTTAACTGTTTCTTTTTTTTTTTGTTTTTTATTTTTTGAAAAATTTTGTGATCAAAAAGATTAAAGAAAAATTTACCGCTCATATCACAACATAACCAATGACAAGATATCGGTTAGATTTCTAAGATACCTATACCCACATTTTTGTTTTGTTTTTTGGTTTTTTTTTTTTTTTTGTTCTACAATTAGAGGTTAATTTAGATATGAGCACAACATATATTATAAAAAACGTTTCAAAATATAACATACTAAATACAGAGACCCACAACGATAGGTTGGACATCCCAAATTGTATTCAATTGATTCAAAATATTTTGTATTATGTATTTTGGGGAATCGTCCTACTTAAAAATTAACTTTCAATAGCTTTAAAGAATTCATTTAAGGGGTCTTCAACTCCGATATCTCTTCAATCCAAATGCTTCCTCATACAGATCTTTGTTGTCGTAACAAATCGTGAGTGTCACTGTACTTCTATTAATTTACAATATGTTAATATTATATTGATATTGATTGTATAAAGTTTGGATAATAAACTAATTAAATCAAAAAAAAAAAAAAATAATAGTAAAAAGACTCTAAGAGGTCTTTTGTTCTTTTTCCGTCTGAAAAGATCACTATTGCGGAAAATTTGTTTAAAAATTTTATTTGAACTGGCTTTTTATATTTTAAGTCCATTATTTTAAATGTTAACACACATCATATTATAAAGAATCAATGAAGAACAGTAATAATAAAACAGGTGTTTTTCTTTTAAATTTATAACGGGTTACATTTTAAAAGTTTTCAATACGACCAATTAAACGTCCTACTCAATGAACATAACTTGTATTTTAATCCCAAATTTTTAAAAAATTTGAAGAAATATTTAAAGTTATTTAAGAGAGTCATCAAATAAAAATAATACACTAAAATATAACGGTATTTCCTCATTTGATAGATTTCATTCAATATTCAATCAAAACTAGAAATTGATGAATTCATATTGAGTTCCATAAAATTTTTAAAAGATTTTCCCTTTAGATTAGTTTTAAGCTCCCTAGGAAACTTAATATGATCATCTTAAGCTAATTAAGTGTTATACCATAGTAACTTTTTTATACAACAAAACCTATTTTAAGGGTTCATTTAGATGTAAAATTCTCGATCTAATGAATCATACCAATCAACAAATGGAGAAAGAGCTAGATGTGAGGAGATCGTTGGTGATCTAAGAATATTAAATATGGATAAGATGTCTAAGATCACAATAGCGTAAGGTTAAACAGGAGTGATCAGACTGGTGAGGAGTAATTAAGGTTAAAAATAACTATAATTATTTTTTTTCTAGCTCTTCAAAAACGTGCACTTTATAAATTAATGAATTTCTTATTGTACAAGATTCCTTTAAGATTCCAATTTGATTTTAATAAATTAACAGAAAATTTTAAGAGGTCATTCGCCGTTCAAATTGAAACAAAATCTTTTTAGACATAAAAAAATAAATACTTTAAAATCACTTCATAATTTTTTTTAAATAAAATGCAGCAGAAGAAAAAAAATACTTTCTAATTTCTCTCAAGAGAAATATCATTTTCTCCCTTCTTGTAATTTTTTTATTGTTTTTATTTTTTTTATCTTGCCCTCCATCTATTGGTCAATAGAAAAACTAAATAAATTTAAAAAAAAATTGTTCCAGTAATTTCATCCAACCTTAAAAAAACAAAACAAAATAGAGATGAAATAAACTTAAATAACTAAAATGAATACTGTAACAATCAACAAAAGTAGTTTGTAACGTTTACAACAAGAAAATAATGTGAAAAGAGAATGCAACAAAATAATGCAACATATGTATCTACATATGTATGTACATAACAACAAAATTTAAAAAATATATGCATACATAAACTCGAACTTATTAATATAAATATGACTTGAATTATAATGATATAAATCTGACTGTTATTATTTTTTTTTCTTATCGCATTCAAACTGTGTCTTGTGTAGTGTTCTTATTCGTTAGTGTGTAAGCTGTTGTTAAACGTTATGTTGTGTTGTTATATTTTAAGTTGAATTAAGTTGTGCGCATGCTTACTTCACTTAAGAACTTTAACATGAAACAGAATGCAATAAGTATAAAAATAAATAAATATGTAGATAGGTATTAAAGTTTTTGTTTTTATAAACAGACTTTAATAATTTTCATTTGCTTCGACTTTATGAATTAATGTTCATTGCAACAACAACAGCAGCAACAAGAAAAGCAATAAAGTAAAATATATCATTTTGTTAGATATAATAAGAATAATTGTGGTTGTATTTTAATTTCTGTAATAAGAAATTCAAATGGTTATTTCTACTCTTGTTAACTTTAAGGTATCAGTGATTTTTAGACTCGTGCATACAAATAAGATCATGGATTTATTGAAATTGCTCCTCCGTTTTTGATTCATTTAATGCAACCTGATTTAAAAATTTTGAATTATTTTCTAGCAAATCTGCCTGTAACTAAATTTGTATTTAATGCGGAAATGCAAACTTTTAGATAATCAATAATTTTCACTTCTGTTAAATTCAATTAAATTCGCACAGTTATCCTAAGTTTAAACTATTGACGGGGAAACGAATTGTATATCCCAATACTATTTTATTAGAAACCGAAGAATTTACCTTCCTGCGCAGGTGATGCGTTTATGAATTTATCTATTTTCCTAACTTGCATATAGTAGATTAGGTAGGTATAAAGATTCTAATTAGCACCACGTTGCGCCATTTTAAACCCGCTGCATTCACATGAACTGGATTTGGTGCAGCCCGATACTTTTAAATACCAATTGATTTTGATTTTGTAATTTGCAGTTCAGAAATTTATTGTAGTAAAAATCTAATTGTAGTAGAACGATTTGGAAATGATTGAAGTTTTGTTCTACTACGTATTTTTTCCTATTATTCTGCAGAAAGTGTTATACGAGATTCGTAGTCGGTGTGAATGAGTATCATCCGGAATTGTATTATAAGATATATTATCATTTTCCGCGGTAATTGTAACTAATAAAAAATTACATAATCTTTAAAAGATTCAATCTTCCAAACGGAATATCAAGTTTATAACACATTTCAGATAACTTACACCTTTTTTTGTTTTTATTTTTTTATTATTTTTATTATTATTTAAAATACCTATCAAAGTGAAATCACAGCACAGCTTACAGTTGATTGTAGTTTTGTAGTTATAATAAGACGCGCTGCAACGAACAAACATACATACATATAAATAATAAAAATAAATCACTGATAAAATAAAAAAAACTTAAAAACTGAAAACTGATGACTTGTCTTGATGCATGAAAAGTTATTAAGAGTTTTGATATTATTTTTTTGGTTTGATGATTGAGTACAGATTGTAGCAATGATAGTTTCTACAAATTCTCGTGTACAATCCAAAAATACAACTACTGTTTTGTTTTATATTTATAATATTTTTTTTGGTTTATTTCCATTTCAAAATTTACGAGTTTGTTACTATTGCAACTTAACATGATGAATTTAAGCCTCCTTGCGGTTAGTAGTAAAAGCTTTTTAAAATTCATGTTACTTAAATAAAATATAAGGTATGAGTAAATTTATATGCATTTAATTTTTTTGATTTAATGCAATTGAGTTGAATAATAATTACAAATATGTAACTAGTTATTTTTTATATTCTTTCTCTTTCTTTTACATTTTGTATTTGGTTTTGTAGTGAATAAAAATCATTTTCAAAAGTGTTATTTATGCCACTTGTAATTTAAAGAGATGGTTAATTTTTTTGTATGTCGGATGGTTATTATAAAAATAAAAAAAAAAATGAATTAAAGTTAATTAAATGAACTATTTTTTAATGGATTAATTATGGAAATGTTTTTTTTTTTTTTTTTTTTTTATTGGATATTTTAATTGAGAGAATATTGATTTATGAGTAAATTAATTGGAATTAATATTATTATTATATTTATATAATGGGGTGTAATTGTGGAATGGTTTTGAGTTTAATTAAGTAGAATTACATGAAATAATTGTTTTATAATAGTTTTAATATTTTAAAATTAAAAAAAATGGTATTAGGTTAAAAACATGTAATAAAAACTACTTGTAATTGTTTCTTTATTACCTTCTTTACAGTATTATAATAAAGTATTGTGATACAACTTGGTACTTGTTGCCTTTATGATGTCAATTACATAGGTACCTACTATATTTATTCTTTGATGTCGGCATTGGAATGCTTTGAAGCTTAAAATAATGGATTTTTAAATTTGCACAAGTTTTATGAGTCGAAATATTTGCAGTTATTTTCAAATTAAGTATATGTAACATTCAAATTAAATAAACATATGACCATCAGTGTTACTTTCAATTTTTAATTGTTTTAAGATTTATCTAAAGTGCATTATTAAGCTTAAAAAATTGCATAATATTGATATTAAGTAATTTAAAAATCTTACAATCTATTTATTAGTTTTTCTTATAAATAAATTACAGCATTTACAGTTATATTTCAGTCAAATAGAATTAATTTCTATTTGCATCATATTTAACTTGATATATTAAAGATTTAGAGGATTTACAGTTATTTTTTTATTTAAAACAATTATTTTCTTTTTATTTGACATTTTTTTATTGTGTGTGCGTGCATATGTATGTATGTGTGTCTGTAAACACGATAACTTTCGTTAATTTCAACCGATTTAGATGAAATTTAGTATGGACGCTTTTTTCACCAAATGTGTCATGGGGTAATTTTCTAGAATCATGGGGCCTAGAGCTTCCAGGAGTTTAGGGAATGTCAAGTTCTAATAATTCATCAAATCTCAAACGATTTTAATGAAATTTGTTGTCAATGCTTTTTTTGCCAAAATAAAGAAGGGCTTCGCAGTAGGCCAAATTGAAACCGGGGGAGCAGGGGTTTCCATATAAAATAATAAGGCTTTACAATGCAAACCACACGATGCAAGAAGAAATGCTTATATACAATTCATCTTGGATTTATTTTACTTAAATAATATTCTTAAATTATATCCTATTGATTACTTAAAATATTTCCAAAAAATTAAATTCTTAACTATTTAAAAACTCCCAATCAATATACGAAAAATACTTCAGAAGCAACAAAATTTTAAAAATACTTCAGTAACAATATACATAATTTTATTATAATAACTATTAGATTATTAAATTCATTGTCATTAATTTCACCTCATTTTATGTATATAAGTTGCCAAAAATGTTTTTAACTACCATCCCATATCCTCAATTTCCTTACCAATACTTTAACAAAATTTCAAAATCCTTTCAACAAATTTGGGTTTTTTTTTTTAAATTAAATTTGCATTACAATCAGTTAAAATTATACAGAAATGTATAAGTAGGGGCTGGAAAAATAGCAAAAATACAATAAAATAATTTGATTTTAAAATTTGTTCATTTTTTTTTTATTTTTTAAATCTAAGTCTACTTTAGACAGCAAAGCATTACCAGACATTCTATATTTTTTTTTCTAGGTATGGAACAAAAGAAAACAGAACAATAATGAAAATATTTTTTTTGGGAAAATTTCTATAAAATGTGAATTAAATTGGAAACGTTTCAAGAAATATAAAATTTATTTATAAAATTTATTTGAATTTTAAATTAATTCGTTTTTCTTTTATTTTTTTTGTGATTTGTTTCTTTATAGCATTTTTAAGGGTTTCATCACAGACTGCTGTAGCAAGAGCAGGAGGGGAAATCGAAACTATGAAAAGGGAAAGAAATATTCAAATTAAGAAAAACTTTGATAATAGCCTTATGAAGAGAAAATGCTCTTGAAAAATATTTTCATTTAAAATTATAAAAATAAATGCAGAAAATTGGAACAGGATTATAGTATGATTTCCTTTCCTTTTCTTTCATTGTATTTTATTGTATTTTTTTTTTTTTATTTATTTTTTAGGAAAATAAAGTTTTTTTAAGGATCAATTATATTGTGACAATATAATAATATTTAAAATTTAAAAATAACAAATACAATTCTAACAATGGGAGCATAAAGTTTGGCATAATTTTTATTTAAAAAAAATACATTTTTATTTTTTTAACTGAATTAATTTTAGAGTAAAAAGTTGATCTAGATATTTTTTAGAAAAATTTGTTAGCAGAGTAGTCAGGGGAAAAAAAATTTAATAAAAAAGGTTTTTTAAGGGATTCAAACATAGGTACTACAAATATTTCATGAGAAGATAAAAAACCTAAACAAGAGGAATTTGATTGAGAAACTAAAAATAGATATTTAAAAGTGACAGGCGTCAGATGGTGACAGGCGTCAAATGATAATAGGCGTTTCCAGAAAATCTTTATAATGATGTACATACCAAGATCACCAGAACAACTTTGATACTTTGGTACCAAATTGACTTTCAAAAAGATAGCTATGAGTAAGTATGGGATGATTAATTCTGAAGCGGCTGAATAGTTGCAGTTTTTCAACTGAATCTGCCGATATTTTCCATTTAAAGTTCGTTGGTTTAATTTTTTAAAGTTTGTTCAAGACAGCCTCGTTTTTCCATCTGATGTTATATTTTTTCCATATGTAGAACCTGAAATCTGGATCCAGCTCATCCATAGTAATTAAATCTGATCATGAGCTTTTTCGAATCAAAAACTGAAATTCATTAATAATTAAAGATTTTAAACTTTAGATGACATAACTTTAAGTTTTCAATGTTAATGCAGAATTTCCTACTTTAGATTTTAAATACAGAAAACTTAAAAAGTGTGTCAACACTATTAAAAAAAGTTTTATGAAATATTAAAAATACTTATAACAGAATAATAAAAGTTATTAAAACAAATAAAAAATTTTTTTTAAATAAATATTTTTATATAATATAATATTATTTTAAAAAAAAATTATAATTAAAAAATTTTAATATACGATTTTTTTTTTTTTTTTTATTTTTCAGAGGCAAGAATAAAAACTTTGCCACATCAGTAAAGCATTTCCTTAAATTAAAAGTTATTCTCAACAGGTTGCAACTTTTAGTAAATTATTTTAAATGTTTCCTATTATAAGTACACCACTTTTTGGCTTACTTTGTTTTTCTTTGTTCTAATTCCAATTGATGGTCTGTATACCTCTTTGTTTTAAGCTTTCTAAATTTAATTATATTTAAATTTTTTAATAACTTTTCAGAGTCTTAAGATTTTTTTTATTTTTTAAATAATTTATTTAGAAAAAGTGTACAAATTTTTTCATATGGTACAACTTGAAGAATTCTCAAAATCTGTTTTGATTAATTAAAATAGTTTGTAATATGTTTTACATGTTACTTGATAATGTTCTCCTAACAAACGTAGTCTAGATTAAAATTAATAAGTAATCTAAGGTGACTAATTTTGCTTTGGGCCTGGGAGTGGGAAAATTCTTTCAATTATAGTGTTGGGTTTCTATGGAAACGCAAAATTAGTTGATCTCGATTATATTTTTAAAAACAATATATTTCTTTACATATTGGCAGCAACTGTGTGAATTCAGAGTATATTCGTTTCCATATTTAAGTATTCGAGATTAATTCTATCTCTTATGTTTAAAGTTAAACGTGAAATAACAAGCGTGAAGAATTTCTTATTGAAAACATATGCTATCTCACGTGCTTCCGAAAGTTGGTAATTATTTTCACTACATATTTTCTTTTCGCGATATGCAACGGGTTAATTTAAATGAAATTCTAAACCAGTGTATAGTTTTAAAAATAGGATAATCAGTAACTTACAATATTCAGGGTTACAACATAGAGTTATTTCATTAAAGATACTTAATCTTTAGAGTTAAAGTTAGAGTGATTTCTATGGAGGTCAAGTATACATTGCAACCTTCAAAACTTTGTTTAGGCAGATTTCGGTACTTTCTAAAGTTTGGTTCGATACAGCATCGATACAAGATTGTATTGCTTCTTAATTTGCCACCAGCGCTATTATTTTGTTCTTTGGTAAATTTTTAATTTTAATTTTTCTAAAAATCAGATATTAACCTGATAACTTTATTAAAAATAACTATTTTTAAAATCTTTATATAGTTATTGCATTATATTTCCAAACTCATCCGACTGATGGCGTAGTGGTTAGGATGCCGGTTTTCCAATTGAACGGGCTTGGGTTCAAACCCAGGTCAGATCATATCTAATCATAATTGCTTATATCTTAATATAAAATATACATCTGCTCCAACTGAAAGGAAAGGCTAAAACATTCACTAAATCCCATTGTATGTGGAAGGGGATTGTACTTAAATAAAATAAAAATTTCCTAATGAGTACTCAAAATTTAAAGCTATTCAATATTCAAATTTCATTCCTTAGTTTTCCAATAAATTTAAATACCCTTTAAAATTTTTAAAAAATTTTTTAAATCCCAAAAAATATGAACCATAAACCATATAAAGATTTTCTTCTTATTAATTTATAACTAAAATGAAAATAATTCGTCTCTTGGAAAATTTATTGATTTTCTATTTTGCACAAGCGGAGACAAAGATAGGGTTTTCTTTCATCCCTTTTAATATCCTTCTATATAATATGTTTATATAATATGTGTTATGTACCTATATCTATCATATTATTAAATAAATAATTCAAAATAATAATCAATATTAGAAAAATATATATATATATATATATTTATTTTTTTAGTATATATGAATGTGGTAAAATGAGAATAGATAAATCATTAAAGATGATTTCAATATCTTATGATTAATATTCAAATGCTTATAAATAAAAAAGAAAAACCAACGGAAAGAAAATGTTTAGCATTGTTAAAAAAAAATGTGAAAAATGTGTGGAAAACTTAAAAAAAAAAGCAATAATTTTCAAGGATAATTGTGACGTCACGTCATTATATTTAAAGCTTTATTCATTTTTTAATTCACACACGTATAGACTCTTACCAAAACAGGAAAGATTTTTCTTTTGCGCTAAGACTTTCAGAATTCTCGTAAGATAATATTCTTTCCTCGATTCCTCGTTTCTCATCTCTTTCACTCTTTTATTTCTTTTGAGGAAAAATTAAATAATTTTTTTTTTCCTTCACGTTTTCTTTTATTAAGAACTTAAGCCAATATTTAAAAAAAAAATATATGTATATAAATGTATAAATCTAAAAAAGAATTTTAAAGTATGATAAGTATTAATATGAAATTTGAAAAGGATTAAAATAAAAGAAATTATTGTTATTAAATTTTTTTGTTGTTTGTACTTTTTTAAAATTTATTATTTTTCTAAAAAAATATTTAGACTGACCGGAAAGTGCATTAAGTAGAGTATAGGAGTAAAAGGATTAAATACTGTTTTTTAGCTTGAAAGTTTATGTGATTCGAATCTTTCTGGAGGACACTACTTTTAGCTCAGAGCTAGCTGCTATCCTAAAATGCAATATAAAATTGAGAGTTCTATGTAAATCAGTTACCGTAACATTATACACTTCCACTGACAATTTTTTTACCTTGTTTAATTCTAATGCAGTTTTCTTCAATTATAACGGTATTTCCTACTTGAGTTTCTTTTACATTAGCAGTTGGAAATTAAACAAAAAATTAATATAATTTTTAATTTAGATCTATTATCTTATAAGTTATCAACTTCGACAGCCGAATACTCAATCAGATTTTGTCATACTCTTTAAATTTTTATGGAGTGTATTCCCTTATTATAACTTTCTTCCTAAGCAAATTTTTATTATTTTAGAAGTTTAATATAGCCTGCTAGTTTTTCCGGCTGAAATTTCAAACCTTTTTAGAAATTAGGTGATCAAGGCAATATAAGGCATTAAAGTCGGTTTCAATGTTATTGAAGAAAACTTTTAAAACCCTATATTTAAATTAGCCAATGTATCTGGATTTTAAAGATATATCTGTTAAAAGAATTTTGAATCTGAAACATACAAATCCTATGAAGTCGAGAATGCATCCAAAGAGATTAAAATTTTAAAAGCTTTTTAAAAGAGTTTTAGTTTTAATAAAACATTTTTTGTAGACCTAAAACTTGTACTATTTTCTTCCTTTCTTTATTTGATTCAAGATAAGTATATGAAAAATATTTTACTCCTACTTTTGTTAACACTTTTATGAAAGTCGCTTATAATTTGCCTACATTTTTTTTTATATTTCATTTTTTGAGCGGAAAAAATTTTAAAAAGAAACGCGTTTTTCTTTATTTTTTATAAAAAAAAAAAATTAAGTAAAAGAAAGAACAGATGTTTAAAATGTTGCCATTAAAATATAACTGTATTTGAATATCCTTTTGTTTTATTCCTTTCAAAATGAAGTATTCTAAAATACAGTTATGTTTATTTTTTAACAGTTATCTTAATAATGGTGGAACAATCTATGCAGATTATTTAGTACCGCTTTTTAGATTAAAATTTGTTTTGAATTTTTTATATTTAATTTTGACATTTTGACAATTAAGAGCAAGTTAAACTATGACATTTTAATTAAAAAATAAATACTTAAATGATCTATCTATCGTAAATCTACGGTCTAAGAAAAAAATATTATCGGAAAATACTTCAAGTTCAGTTAAATAGCATTCTTGAGTTTTTGTTTATATTCTCGAAAATAACAGGGACTTTACAAATGTACATCCCTAATAGAACCGACCGACATATCTTAAAAGGGTGACCTTTTAATTTTATATTCAAAAAATTTTATATAATCAGATCGGTTTTTATGGATAAAAATTCAGAAACAAAAAAATTTGCATATCAAAATGAAGACAGTTTTCTTTTATTATACAAAAAATATTAAGTATTCTGTTCTTCTTATATACATAAATATAAAAATGACTACAAAAGCCGGTACAATGGTATTTTTGCTACTATATAACAGTAATTCAATAAAATGTCAAAATATGACTTTTAAAACTTTAGATGGTTTTTTTCCATTGGAAACAACTAAATTCTTATCCTTTTAAGGCCTTTTATATTTAAATTTCCAATATTACCTTTAGTAATTTTAAAGTTAAAATTTATGCAGAAGAAAATGTTCAATAGGGAAGGTTTCGTTAAAAGGGAAATTAGTATAAGCCGATTGCTTTTGTTACACATGCCCTTCTGATAATATAAGTTATATTTCATCAGAAACTGGCATCGGATTTTGAATACTGACTAAGACAGAATAGATGTTCTTGAAAAATACTTAGATCCAATCGATTTCCAAAAAGTTTATTAAGTAAAAGCTTAATTTGACCTGAATAACAGTTTAAAACTGGATTACAAATTAAGACCACCATTACTACTTATACAAGAAGTAATTAAATGATCAATGTAAAACTTCTGGATCCTAGTAAATTACTAAATATAATTTCTGTGATATTCTTCCCAAAGACTTTGCTTTGGTTTTTAGTTAAATTCTCTCGTTCAAATCTACCTTAGTTATTATTATCATGGGTTGACTCTGATCTTCATTTAGAAAAGTTGCCAGATTATGATTATTTTGAGAAAATTAAATTAAATTTCGATTCTAAATTCTTTTGGAAAAATTCATTATTATTAAAATTTCATATTAGGGTGGAGTAAATTAACATGTAAATTTAACAAAAATAAAGAGATCAGCCAAAGACAACAAACTACAAAAAAAAACAAACAATATATCAATTGTCTTGTCTCAACAACAACATCTTTAAAATTCAATTTGATATGAAATGGCATCTTACCAAACTATCAAACAATTAACTACTACACAATGTTTTAAAAATTTTAACAATTCCCAAAAAAAAAACCGTGGTTAAAAAAGTTTTTTAGGGATAATTAAGACATTTCCATATTTTTTTTTAATTTAAACAAACATTTAACTACTGTATATTTTCTCAAATTGATAATAACAATCATGGGTAGAATGATAAAATTGATAATTATGATAGTATTCTTAAAGAATTCATTATCGTAATGGCAAGCAAAATTTATTCTATCCCATTCATCTTATAGCTATTTCATTCTATCACATTCATCTTATATAACTATTTCATTCTATCCTACCTAACCTACAGACATATGTAAATTAAAATGTGCTAGAGCAAAACAACAACTTTATAATTTTTGTGCTAAGTCATCATTATCATTAGTACCCAGTACCCTATTCATAATAAGTATTTTCATCACTTTCTTTCTCTTATGTAAACTTTCTTGCTCTTTATTTAATTTGAAACAAATTTAAAGAAAATGACATAAACACCCAAAAAAGTACTTTTTGGTCCAATGATCTTTGTAGAGTAGACTAAGTATACCTTGTTCAGAGTAACACATTATAGGTTCAAATGTAAAATTGTTATTTTTATACCCGTATGACTATATAGTCAAAGGGTATAATAAATTTGCCATTACGTTTGTAACGCAGAGAAGGAGAGGGGGTAGATATAGACTCAAGTGTATGGATCGGATCAGAATCGAAAAAAAAATCGATTTAGCGATGTATGTCCGTCCGTCTGTCCGTCCGTCCGTGCGTCCGTCCTTCCGCACGATAACTCAAAAACTAAAAGAGCTAGGATCTTCAAATTTTTGCAAATTCGTTTTTTTGCTATAGCCGTCATCGCTATTTAAATCCAGCCATTTTGGTCCATGGGTTCGGGTAGCTGCCATACAACTTCTTTTTTTATATGAGTATTTCTCTGTACCTATTACAGCTGCGTGCCTGAAATTTTGCCAAAAGTAGTTTAGTTTTATGGCCAAAGTTTCTGCAAAATTTGGTTGGTTTACTGCAACGGGTTCGAGTAGCTGCCATACAACTTCTTATTTTATATGAGCATTACTCTCCACCTAATGAAGCTGGGTGTCTGAAATTTTGCTAAAAATAGTTCAGTGTAATGGCCAAAAGTTCTGCAAAATTTTGTTGGTCTACTGTAGAGGGTTCGAGTAGCTGCCATACAACTCCTTCTTTTATATGAGCATTACACTACACCTAAAAAAGCTGCGTGTCTGAAATTTTGCCAAAAATAGTTTAGTGTAATGGCCAAAGTTACAGCATATTTTGGTTGGTCTACTGCAGAGGGTTCGAGTAGCTGCCACACAACTCCTTCTTTTATATGAGTATTCCATTAAACTTAAAAAAGCTGTATGTTTGAAATTTTGCCAAAAGTAATTAAACGGATGATATAATGTATATGTTACGGTCATACGGGTATCCCAGAGTTGACACAATCTACTCTACTACACTCTTCTTCGTTTTTTCTTGTTTTGGTTTAAGGTGAAACAAAATTTTTTTAAGATGTGATGGATCCCGATAGTATAACTTATTTGTTTATACTCTGGATGTAATTTCAGTGGAGTGACAAAGAAAACTTAGAAAATAAATTTGTTATATATTTTATGTTAATTTTATTCCAAAAACTTTACGTTCAAATAACCTAACAGATACATGGTAATGGTAGCAACTTAATAGTTGGGTTGGTACAAATATTACAATCTAAGTTGCCTAAATATATTCTATCCTCTTTGTTTTGAATTTTATATTTTTAGAGTTCATCAGCAGGTTTTTCAAGTACCTTGTTAACCTAGTCTAAATCATATTATTGATGTTCTTTATTTAATTTCTTTACTTAAAATTGGTTAAAATTTTCTTAGCTATAAGTTAAATTGTCCTCAGGCATTTATTACAGTTTTTCAAAAGCAAGGTTAAACTAGAGCATTTGAATAGTTATAACCGGCAATTTCGATTGTATAATTCAAGACAATTTTCCATCCAAAGCTCTACATAACATATAAGTGTCAACCTCAGTTGCAAATATTCCATCTTAGGTTCTTGACTATATGGAAATATCAACCTTTGCTAAGGGTGAAACATTTACATTTTAATTTGTGGTATTCGTAATTCTAAATATCACTATCAAAATTACTTTCAAACTTTTGACGCAATTAAAACACTATTAGCGCAACTATAACAACTGAAGAACTAAAAACATTTTAGTAAAGTAAAACAATCCGTCTATTGTTTACCAATGCAAAAAGAAATTGTGCTCTGGATGGACAATTGAACTCTGAAAGTTAATTTTTAATTACACGTTCTAAAAATTTATATCTTATGCGCCTCTTATGTTATTATTAAATTTTTCATTTTTAACAATCTATTCTTCATGAATCTTAATTGAAATATTTGTGTGAGAGGAACTTTTAAATATTCAAAACCAAATAGTTGTAAATGTGTTTTCTTCTACTTAAAAAACCAACAATTTAGTAACAGAATACAACATTAAACTTACATAATAATATAATCATTTTCAGGTCAGTTTCAATTCATTTGGACATCAAATATCAACAAACAACCTGTCGAGTTTTGTTAGTTATTTTTTTATTTATTCTGTTGAAATTTTTTGGAGTGATGATGACTTCATGCTGTTGCTGCTGTTGCTGGTGCCAACCAAAAAAAAATGAAACCTAAATATTATATTTATTTGTTTTTGATAGGGACGTTATATAAACGCCTGTTTGGATATTTTACAACATTAGTCTAGAGATATTATAGTAGCAAAATCAACCTATGCAAATTAGTTATGAATAATTATGACAGGTAAAATGAATAAATCATATAACGTCCCTACTGAATACAAAATAAAATAAAAAAAAAAAAACTGATCTGATGTTGTAAAAATTCAAAAAAAAAAAAAAAAGGTAAAGGTTGGAAATAGCAACACAATAAGTAATAAGAGCAACAAAAATTATTATTAAAAACAAATTATGACTATTGTAAAATAATTTGTTTTTTTTTTATATTTATTCTATTGTTGTCTCTTTTTTTTCAGCATTTTTTTGTGAAATAGTCCGGAAAAATTAAAAAAAAAGACTCAAAGTTTTAGAAGAGGCTGATTTTTAAAATTTTTTTTTTTTTGTAAAATTATCATTTAAATGTTTTAGTTCAATTTATTTTACTTCTTTTTGAATTTTAAATGAACGACTTTTTTCTCTGTTCAGAGTTCAGACTTCATTCAGTTGGAAGCCCAAAAAAAATACAAATTAAAATAATTAATTCAGTAAATTGTTTTTTTAGAGGTTATTTTTCAAATATGATAATTAAATTGTAACTAGTATAAAATGAATTTAAGATAATAATGTAAATAAGAAAAAAAAAAAAAAACAAAAAGTGTGGTAAATATGAGAAAAAAATTGTTAAATAATTGTCGGATGTGTCAATTATTTTTTTAAATATGAAAACCACACATTATTTGTTTAAATTATTTTTCAATTGAAAATAAATTTACATTAAAATATATGTTTATCTTAAATTATAATCGGTAGACTATTTTATGTATATGGGTTCCCGAACTCAAGACTCATTTTAAATATTGATCCTTACTATATCTGACCAAAGGCTTAGTGTGTCAGGTTCCAACCTCGGTCAGATCATAATAATATTATCAATAAAAATATATCGTAAAATTGCATAATTATATCGTAATAGTTTATAATATAGTAATACAAAATAAAATTTAATAATAATATATAAATAACTCTTGTGTAAGAAAATTTGGCGCGCAAATGGCGCACAAAATTAAAATATGTGTGTATTCAAAATCGTATACAATAGTTACAATGGAGTATTCAACGGCTTACAGAATATAACGATTAAAGAAACTGAAGCCTACTGTAAATAGACTTGGTCAATTCCCTATATTCTTTGAAGGAGTGGAAAAGAAATAAAAAGAAAAACTTTCCCTCTGCACTAATAGCTTTGTTGACTTATGTAGTTACTAACCTAAATAATATTTATGTTTGATTGTCAACGGTCATACCTACTCAAATTACATTTTCCAACAGTAAAACTCTGTAAACTAGGAAAGTGTACACATAAAACCTTGTATGTATATGACTCTCAAAATCTAATTTTTAATAAAAGAATTAAAGTAACTCCCATACGAATCTTAGTATAAAATGTTAACCCTTAAGAGAAAGAGATGTAAACTCTCTTTAAAGACTACTTGTGAGCATCAGAAAACCTATATTCACATTAAGTCTTTTTTATGGAACTCCATTGTTATATAATTGGGTTCTTGAATTAAACTATATGTGAAATGTATATATGAAGCATTACGAAAATTTTGCTAAAAACATTTTAAAATTTCTTCTGGAACTTCTTAAAATCTGAATTAAATATAAAAAGCAAACAATTAAAGCTTGAAAAAAATATATTTATTTAAATATAGAAATAAAAAACTACCAGTTTTATTATTCCTATAACAAAACAATCATCATACATCGTGCGGAAAATTCGGTCAGACGACTTTTTAAAAAGTTAAATAAACATAAAACTTTACCTAACTAAAAAAATAAAAAAAAATAAATTTTTGAACAAATTTAATTTGCCTTAAAAAATTTTATTTGTTTATATCCCAAAAATTTATCCAAATAAATGAAAAAAAATTGAACAAGAAAACTTTCAAGTGATCCTATAAAATTATTTGGGAGAAAATGCGGTTCAGGTATTCTGGGATATTGTTTTTTGATTTTGTTTATTATCAGGGTAAACTATTATTTTCCAATTGATTTAAATATTAAATAACAATAAAATTTGAATTTATTTTAAATTTGATCTATAGAGTATTTTAAGGTTTGAATAATTTAGGAATTTTTTGTTTAAGTTGTTGTATCCTGCAATCCATTGTGAAGAGCTGGTATAATATCGATATCCTTCAAAAAATTTTCAGAACAATAAAGATTTTAGCACTTTTATACTTTAAATTAATTGTTTGTATAAATTTGAACCAGAAAAGAACATCCAGAAATAGTTTGAGTTGGTAAACAAAACGTACACAATTTATATAAGATATTACGTTCTACTGCACTTTTTGTCCCTAAACAAATTTATGTGCAATACGAAAATATTGACTTATTTTTAGAAAATTCTTTTTTCACTTGGCATAATTGTTAGAAAACTCCCAATGATTATAAATTAATTTACTTAACATAAAATTTTTAATTTACATGACATAAACTTTGTTGAAATTTAATTGAAGAAAGTGTTGTATCCTAAGCAGAGTCCATTTTTGTTTTTTAATCTGTTCTGCCAAAGCAATACACACCCTATATTTAAGCTAAAAACACTGGTTTTTATTTTCAAGACCTCAATATATACCTCAGTATATAAAATAAATTGAAATATAGTTATTCGCCCCCTTTTTAGGAAATATTGAAATTAACCAAAAATTTTTATTCAAAATATTAACCTAAAATAAATTTGCATAAAAATGCACTCACCTGTCATCTTAAATCTACATATTCTTAATTCACAAACAGGTACAAAAAAACAAACAGTCATCCATTCACGGAACCAAAAAAAATGATAATTATAATTTATTTGATTATTCTTATATTATTTATTCTATTTAATATTTTCAATTCTTCTAGGTTAGGTTTTACACGAGCGCCATTACAAATTTTTTTAACTCTTTCGTCTGAGCAAAATAATTTTGGAAAATATGATTTAAATTTAAAAAAGTATATTTTAAATAAAGTGAATACAGTAGAATATAAAAAGCAACTCATTAATTATCATGATGTCTAAATTTTCCATATATTTTGTATTTAATGACAGGTGAAACACTAGGGTGGGCCAAATCAATTTTAAACATTTTTTTTTTGTTTTTAACTTTAATATCTTAATAATTATGAGAATTATTGTACTGGGGGTAATTAATTATAATAGAAAGAAAGAGAACAATGAAATTATGATATGAAAATGGTGAATTAATTCAGTTTTTAAAAAAAAAGTGTTTAAGATAATTATTTTAATTTTTTTTTTGTTTTTAGGTTTTGTTAATTTTAAATAAATAATTTTGTTAAAATCTTATCACAAAATTTCATATGACGTATATTATGTAAGTTAGTTATAGTTTTGTTTTCTTTAATTATCTTAATATTGTTTTTGACATGGTTAACTGGTCATTTTAGATTAGGAGGAAGTATGAAGAGGTAGTATGGTAGATAGGATTTGAGTTATGTATTAAAGATTTGATAATGAAATGAATATATATGAAATTTATTTAAACAATCAGTAATTTGAAGGAATCAATTTTGATAAGAAACATGTCATTAAAAAAGTCGGAATTGGAGGATTAAATTAACTTTTAGTTAAAATGGTGAGAGTATTTTATTAAAAGTATTTTGACTTTAATGCATGAGGAAAATTACTTATCTTTTAATTAGAATGACAAGGTAAAATTTTGGATTTTTTATTAAAGAAAAGTAAATAAGTAGTTTTTTTTTTAAATTGGGTTTATTAATCCGACGTGATTAAAGTAACATCCTCTCATACCATTTAATAATACAAGTGAGGGATCGGACTTCTATTACAAAAGTTAAAGTCAATATATGGGCTTATACAGCATTTTTGCAGCATTTAACTGTTTAATTTTTAGAGTAACAAGCCTCTGAAGGCCTCTGGCTAGGAAACAGAAGGGACGGTACTAGGCATAATATTAAGGATTTATAATTAGAAGTGATATAAATGAATTTCTCATGAGATATCTCAGAATTATCAATGGAGATATCTCTAGACCTTAGCAATTAGGATGTTGGTACAATTCTATTTTCTATATCTATTAAAAGTTAATTAATTCAAAATCAATAGAAGCTCTCTATCGTATTCATCTGAGATACATAATTCGAATATATCTAGACAAATTAAGATTAAAACTGCTATTACATGTTATAATCATAGCGTTTATTATTATTTAAAAAAGAATATTGTAAGACAAATCAGTATTAAAAATTAGTTTCTACCAATTTTGGATCACATATCGTAAAATGTGCAAATTGAAACAATCTTCATTAAAATTTCAATACCTAAAGATGGGAAAAAAGAAATTTTGGTTTTGCTCAATTTTCTACACACCTTATTCTACTGTAATAGCTAGCTTCGATGTAGGTTTTAATTTCATATAACATTAGTTATTCAAAAACTAATAATAAAATTATAATATGTTAAACATATAAATTGTAAATGATCGTAAATAATATGGTAACCTTGATTTTTGTTTTTTGTAAAGTTACCAATTACCTAAAAAAATCCCATAAAATCATGAAGAAAACAAATAACATAAATTTACCTAAATTTATTAAACTTAAATATACAAAAAAAAAAAAACAGAGAAGAATATCGAAACCAAATCAATATTCATTTAACAATGTCATTAAAATCGTTGACCTACCACAAACTGCACAGAAAATTCCAAAAAAACTTTTTTGAAAAAAATAAATATTATTGATGATATCGATCGCTAATAAAATTCAAAATAAAAAAAAAAAATTGGACTCAATTGGTTGTTGATTAATCAAATTTGATATTTAAGAAAAGAAACTTTGAATAGGTGAAAATTACTCGGTAAAGCAGGTTGTCTTAGGCTTACAGGAAATCAGGCTGTCACTGTTTGGCCTTGCATAAAAATAAAAAATCAAATTTGGGCATAGTTGGCATAGTTGCTTTTCACAATATATTAGAGCAACTCAACTTTGCTATAACAGCATCTCTACATGGCACTAAAATCAAAGGTTGCCATTTCTACCACTTTATATTGAAGAGGCCGAAGACTCACTTTGATTAGAAATTGATAATAATAATCAAAGTGTTGGAGCTTAAACACATCAAACCAATTTATGGGTTCAGTGGTGTGTGAGAATGTGAGAATCTTCATTATAAGTTTAAGCAGTTTCTATGGAAACTAATAGATTTGTTTCTTAGCATTATTTTCAAATCCCTTAAAAATGCTTAGCAAATGTTACCAATGGTTTTTGAGTTTGCAGACCATACGTTAATAAAAGAGACAACGAATCTAAAGACAGACAGACAACAAATTTGACAAATCAAATTATTAAAAAATATTATAATAAAATACTTCAAAATATTATTAACAAATCATAAATTATGTAAAATTCATTCAAAAAAACTGGTCATTTAACATTAACACGATATCCAATTACCCAAAAAAAAAAAAAAATTAACATTTGCTAATTAACTAAAAACAACTTAAATTTGATAAGTGTATAAATTTAATATTTTAAGTTTCGAATTATTAAAATATATTAATAATAAATTGTGGTATTAAATAGAATTAGAATTTGAAATTTGATAAAAATTTCAAGATTATTTTATTTTTTTCCCAATGTTTTTAAAGATTTTGAAACTTATTTAAATTATTGAATAATTAAACTAAATCGGATCGAATCACATAATTTAAAAAAAAAAAATGGGATGGTAACCTTAAATTTTGAAAGTTTTAAATTTCAAAATATTAGCATTCTAATGTTAATTTAACATAAGTATTCTAATTAATTTTCGATCGGGATTTATTTTACATAATGTGTTCAATTTTAACATAAATTAGTGAATTATTTAAGTATTTTTGATTTTCTGTGTAGTTGGTCGCTCTTACTTAGAGTTTGATGTTCTGCTCAACTCTGGATATGATTCTATACAAATTTAAAAACTATAGTTTATTTTAAAAAATCTCAGAATTGTATCATATACGCCCCCATTTATCTTCAATATATAGATCTTAATTCTGAAATATGATTCTGTTAAATAATTACATAAGTCATCAGTATATCGTCTAAGGATTATAGACAAAGTTACCTATGCACACATGGTTCATTTTAATCCATGGCCCCTTGCAGTTCTAATTAGTATTTAATTTTAAATTATGTTAATAATTCTTAGTCAAATTAGATAATAAAGTTCTTTAAATACCAAGTACATTAAAAATAAAAAATTAATTGAAAATCCCAATATAATTCTGGGTGGCTCATTTCTATTCCCAGTTTTTTTTTTAAACAACTACATGAAATAAATTTTAGAATTCAATTTTTTTAAAATCGTCCTTTTTCATGTTTTTCAAATTAAAAATTTTTATTTATTTGTAATGTAAAAATATTTGAATATAAAAATGTCCTTTAACTTTAATCCTATATTGATTTAAGGATCCTATATTATTAAAATATTCAATTAACCGTGAACTCTCTTTCTAAAATACTCAAAATTTATTTTAGTTTTAGTTCTCAAACCAAAAGATCAAAACCAAAGGATCTCTTGTTTATTTTCTATATAAATCTCAATTGCAACAAGTCATAGCATCGTCAATTGAAATATGGGACGAAAGGACAAGGAATGGAAGAAAATTTTTACATGAACTTGTGTACATACATTGGATCAATTACATATGCAATAACATGATTTCAATTCAATCAAATCCTTAAAATTTTAAAAATATTCAAGGCAAATTGTAATATAATGCCATCTGCTTGAGTACAAAAAAAAAAAAATAAACAAATCCAAGACCAAAGGATATAAACAAAATATTTAGAATATCCTTCAAGTATAAAATTTCAATTTAATATATCAAGATCCTAAAGGCGGATGCTATATTTTTATTATACATTATATTGAAATCTAATTGATTTCAATCTTTAAATATTATATTAGTATTAAGACCAAAGCAAAAAAGTACTTGTATTTTCATTATCCTTTTTGAAGGATGATTCATTTAAGTATACATTGGTAATTTGAAGCCAATGTCTGTCATTGAGAGCTAAACAAAATATACACATTTTTAAAACTTTGAAAAAAAAAAAAGAAAATAATATAAATAAAATAAAATCGAAGATTGAAATCTTCTAATTGAGAGTTGAAGGTGTGACCCGAATGACTATTTTTTAAAAGGATACAAAATATTAAAGCAAAAAAAAGTTTCTTTAAATATCCTATTTCCTGCATGTACATAATATATTTAAATTTGTTTCCAAAAATAAAATACGAAGATTCACCATGATAGAAATTTTTGAAATTGAAAATGAAAAAAAATTGAATACTTTTCATTATTGAAAATAACGAGTACATTCCGGCCTGTAAGAATTTCTGACAATTTTATTGTCAAACTGAAATTTTTGCTATTCTAAGACAAAATTATTATTAACCCACACATGGATTTTAGTTAAATTTTTGTGTAAAGAACATATGATATTTGTTCATAATTTATACAGAATACTATTTTTAGATACTTACATTAACTTTTGATTTTTTTGGATTTTGTAAGTAAGGGTATGGCAATTTATTCTTGTCAAACTATTACAAGGTTGGCAAAGGTCATAAAATTAAAAATTCTTATATTTAAATTATTAAAGCACAAGAAGTTATGCTTCACAGACATTTTTAGGTATTTAAAAATTTCCCATTATTTATGTCCCATATTAGTAATTTTCAACTACAAGGGAATTGAAAGCTTCGAATGCCCCAATTAGTGGCTTCGAAACGATGCAGTATTCCCTTAGGTAGTCTGGAACTTTAATACACCATAACCACATCCTTTTGAACTAAACTTAAGGAAGGTACCTACGTCTTACAAATGTTCAGTTCAGTTACGGGAATGGGGATATGGATGGATTTTGGGGTTTTTGTTAGGGTTATTTAGTGTTGTTGTACTATGGGGTATGGAAATATATTTTATTATTGGTCCAAAAGAAAACCCATCAAGAATTAATGGGTTAAATATTTTATTTTATAAAAATCATTCAATTATATGAAATTAAAGTTCTTCGCTATAAATTGTAATAAATTTACAATTTAAAAATTTCGTTGCAATATAGAATTCTTGTATTTCTAAATTGCAATAAAATTATGATTCAAGTGTCCTGTTTCGGTTTTTTTTTTTCATTTTGATGCCTAAAGTAGGGCAAAAAAAGAAAAAAAAATATAAATTACATAGCATAACGATTTTATTTTTCTACCTTGTTATATTCAAGATTCATTCATTATTTTATTGTGCACAATGACAGTTCCGGTTCGTTGCTTCGGTTTTTAAGTACATATCTTCAATATTTTGTAATTTTTTTTTTTAATTTTATTTTGTTGCTCCCGTGTCCGTGGTACAAAATTATTTTGATGCTGTCCTGTAATGGCTGTAGTTATGTCCTTCCCTTATAATAACTTTTTTTTTGGATGTAATCAAAAACCTGTAAATTTATTTCAAGTACACTAGGTCTCAAAATTTTTTCATCCTTCTTCTTATTTTATATTATTTTATTAAAATAATTTGTTGGTCCCTTTAATGGTGTCATTACGATAGCAACGAAGCAACAAAAATAAAGAAAGAAAAAACAAATTCCAACGACCACACTTTAAGTTCCACTTCTCCCATTGATTTTATCATTTTCATTGAATTTTTTTTAATGCGCCCACTAAACAGAAAAATCTGACAAGAACTCTTGACACTACGTGGCTTTCTATAGTGAAGAAAATTTTTATAAAGAAGTTTGCATTGGTAACCTCAAGTAAAAACTGAAACTTTCATGGAATGAAAATGTAGAAACATTAGAAAAAGTGAAAAAGAGGAGATTTTTTCAATACTATGAACAGAAAAGAATTGCATCTTATCATTCATCATCATTTATTATAGTCAACATCATCATAATCGTCATCATTGTCATCATTATTATTTTGATTTTGAATCAAAAAAAATTATGATGATGATTTAATCAACAAACAAAGAAGTGCTTATTGGAACAATCATTATCATCATTATCAGCACCATATTTTAATAATAAGGACATAAATTGTATAAAAAATATTATTTTAAAGAAAGTTTCAGGATTTTTCTCTGGTGTTGTGTTGGAAAAAAATAAAGTTTTGAGAAATCAAATATTTAAAAAAATTTTAAATACTTCCTAGAAACTGTTTGGCTCACGTTAGAAATGTTAATGTTGGCTCGTATTCTGGATATTAACTTCCTATATTATTTGTATCTTAGTCGTAGTCTAATTTAGATAAATTGATTTATTTTTTTATATACAGGGTCCTGTTCATAGTGCTCTTACGTTTTCAGGTGAGGCAGTTAAATTTATTTTATATTATGATGTAAACTATTATTGTATCAATTATGAATTTTCTATGATCTGATCAGGAACCCGAGACTTTTCGATTGAAAATCTGCCACTATAATGACAGAGCTATCGGTCAGATAGATAAATTAATTAACATAATATATCTAGAATAAAATAATGTATATACTGTTGGTAGATCCGCAAAATTCAGATGAAAGTTTGTATTGCGTATATCTATTGTTTATAATTTAACTTTTTAACAAGTACTACAAGGTGGCACAAAACGACCGATATGGTTTGATTGTTTATTAAATTTTTTATTTAATGGTTAATTATTATTATTATTTTTTTGTTGTACAGTATATTATTCACAAAATTCTAAAATAAAAATAAAAAATATAAATAAATTTAAAAAATTATTAAACAACCAAACCATATCGGTCGTTTTGCGCCACCCTGAATAACATGTAGAAACTGTTTAGATTTTTTATATTTTTCATAACTTTTCGTAATATTTGATCGCTGTTCTGTTGTGTATTGTTCCATTTCCAATTCCCCCAAGTTTTCTTCAAAAAATTTTTAAATAAAAATAAGAAATATAAATAAATTTAAAAAGTTATTAAACATCCAAACCATATCGGTCGTTTTGCGCCACCCTGTTGAAGATATCAATCTATATCAATACCGTGTGGCGCTTTAAATAGCATACAATTCAATTTTGGATTAACTCTAAATTTATATTGTAATATAATTTGGAAAGAAGGCAAGTTAATCATAAAACGGAGGGCTTTCAAAATTCAAATATTTATTTTGCTAAAATAAAAACTGATTTCAGAAATTCAGAATCTATTTTAATATTTTTTCCAAACATCCTTTTAAGAATAAAGAAGGAAATTAGGAAAAGCATTGTGTGACTTATTGGTTTTTTCATGAGGTAACCAAAAAATTTTATCAATACTTTCTTTAAAGTTTTTTCATCCAAAGCTATCAGTACTCGTAGTATTAAATTTGGACTTTATCAATTTATGATGCAGTTTAAAGCTAATATAACTAGAGTTAAAAAAGCATAATACATATAAAATTTTAATAATACTATTCTCTTCAAAAACTCTCAATAAAGCAATGTAGATCAAAAAAAGCAGGAAGATAAAATTCTTTCAGAATTCATGGAAAAATAATTTTCTAGGTATGTAGGTTTAGTCATTGTTTAAATAGAGAAAAAGAAATTTATCATTTTCCTTATAGGGTTGAAAAGATGTGTATACAAGTGTTGCTCTAAATAATCCATTGAAGAAAAGTTTGAATTCTTTTTCATAGTATCGTATAGCATCTACAAGTTTACAAAAAAATCGATAAAATTTTTAGTCAACTATAATGTTTTCATTCCCATCATTTTCTTACAATTCTTTAGAAACTAAATCCACCTACATAATTCTGAATCCTTTTTCTAATACCTATAGTATGTCATACATATATAATACGTATTTCAATATGTTCGTATGTAGATATTTCTACATACATTTATAATTCGTATCTACGTCTATACTCTCTTATCCGTTTCTTATACACGAATCTTAGAGGCGAGGCAAATGACAAGGATAGGCAGGTGATGCAAGTGCAATTCTTTTAAAATGGCGAGGCTGCAAGGAAAAAAAACTATGCTTGCAGTCATTTCTTGAAGATTTATACATTGAAAGAAACAAACACAAATTCTTTTAGCCTGGATAAAGTTTTCTTTTCATTTATAAGTAGTTGTAATGAGTATATCTATAGTTGGTATTAGAGAGATTTATATAATATTTTATAATATAATTATATAATAATGGTATGTCATTTGAGCACAAAAGACTATGAATTATGCAGGTATGTATATAGTTCCAATAATATTATATAAAAATGTTCTAAATTAATTTTTTCTAATTGAAAAATTTAAAACTTATTTTTTTCAAGACACTGGTTAGTTGGTAACATTTTTAATATTTTCTTTTCTTCTAATTCTAATTATTTAATCTTCAACGGCATGAATTTAAAATTGAAATGTAAGCATATAATTAGGTAAATGTAAGGTAAAATAAAAATTGATATAAAATAATTTATTTTGTAATTTAATTTGAAGTATTTAAATAAATATTTCACGAAAACTATAAATTTCAAGGAAAAGAATTAAATTGAGCAAATACCGTTAGGTTAAAAATATATTGAAATACTATCTCTGCTAATAGAGAGAAAAGGAACATTAAGCAGAACTTTATAATATTAATGCAAAGCAATTAATTTTTGTAATATAACCACCTAATCTACATGGATACTATAATATGAAAATCAGTATGTTACTCCAGCTCTAGACTATTCGCTATCCCTAATTTTTTCCCCTCCCGTCCAAATGCCGCAAGGAGTAATTAATTTAATTTTATTTTTTTTTTCCTCTATGTTGGCATTTGGCAGCTGTTCTTTAAATTTAATCAACAATTTTTCTAAAGGTTATTATTGATTTTTGAGTAATACTAATTTGTAAAATATACAATAGGTATGAATAAAAACCAAATCATATAGGTATTTTATATCTTTTTAAACCTCTATGTATACATATATATACATTTCATGAAATTCTAATAAATAATTTAAATTCTAATTAAATTAAAAATGGCAATAAATAAATTCTAATCTTTAAATATTAATCCGCGGTGCCAATATTACCATTTTTAGAAATATGTAATGAAGGGGTTATAGTGGTGCTCATTTGTAAGTCGCCTAGTATTCTTAGATATTATTAGGGAATTAAAACAAGGTAACACCCTTAGAGTAATAAAATTTAAATTTTTCATTAATATTTTATTATAAAGTCGACATCTGCTTGAGATTAGATTTTTTACAAAGCACCAACCAAAGAAACCGATTATTTGGAGCACTTTTAATTAATAATATGTAGGTACTTATTGTTATTCGAAAAAACTGACAGACTTAAAATTTTCAATCGATATTTTAAATAAAAAAATTTTAAAAATCAACTTATAAACTTTAAAGTCAATTAAAAATTTATAATTTTGATGTCACTTTTACTGTAGGCGTTAATTTTCAAAATCTCAAAGGACATTTACAATAAAATTAATAAATAATCAATTTCTATGTAAATTTATCTTCGTATAAGTAATGAAATTAAATTTAAAATTGCAAATATTTTAATAAACATATATAATTGTATATTATGTGGTCAATAGTTTGACAGATTGAAGATAAACCAGATGGTTGTATTATTCTCTATTATTTATTAATATTTTAATACTTTAAATTTATTAAAGTCCACAATTTTTTTTTGTTTAAATATTTGAAAATTTAATCTATAGTTTTTTGTTAATTAACTTAATTAGTCAAGTATTTGTAAATTTAACTAAATTCAATTTAATATTTAAATTTTAATCCGTTATAACAGTATCTACCAGATATTGAATAAATATATGAAAGATAATAGGATCAGGATGTGAACTTAGACTCGAAATATTGTAATTTGGATAAGAGCTAAGACTTAAAGAACTCATCTGTTAAAAATAAAGAACTTGAAATCTATCAAATTAAAGCTTCAAATCTATTAAAAATTTGATTCTGAAACACGAAGTCTTCCAAAAACCACTAGATCTAATATCTCATAGATAAAAATTCACTTTCGGATCAGATTCTAGAAATTTTTATATAAAATATTGTAACTTTACTTCCGAATCTAAACAAGAATCTACCTGTCAATTTAATTTCCTCCATTACTCTTATATTTTACAGCTAAACTTCTACAATATTATTATAAATCCAAGATAGTACTTTTCACTAACTTACAATTTAAAAACAGAATCTTTTGAGTTTTGAATTAATTAAACTTATATTTTATATACCCCTATTACTATAATCTTGACTTAAACCCAATTTAAACATAAAAACCGAATTATTTTCAATATTTTGTATACACAACTTTTTAAAAGACCTCTTCATTGTTCATTCAAATTAAAACTTACACTCAAGCATTTTATTCTTTTAACTTGAACTTAATTCTTATATAAATTGCAAGCTTCCAATTGCTATTCACTTAATTCCAATTTATTAATATAAAAATATTTACTGTCAATATATTCACAGTTCACACAACGTATATTTAAAATTAACATTTTATGAATCTTATTTATGAAAAAAAAACACAGCCATTATATTAATATTTAAATAGGCCTCGGTGTTTAAGAATTGATTTTCAAAAAAAGAATATCTGAAGCAACTTCCAAATTTTAACATAAATTCTATACGGTTGCATATCATTCTTTAATCTGCAATAAATTATCAGATTAAAATCAAAAAATGAAATATACTCAAAGAAATATTTCCAATTCGTTTACTCTTAAAAAAATTGATGAAACAACAGCAGCAGTTGTATAACTTGTAGTATAATGCATATACGTATAACAAAAGAAACACGAATCTTTCATCCGGTTTCCTTATTCCTATATCGACTTCAAAGTACCATATCAAAAAAAGAATAATAAAATAAAAACTCATGGGTAAATTATTGTAATTTAACCACCTAATCAGTATTAATCTAATAGACATTATTAGTAATCGGTTTTCTTTAAGAGTTACCCATCTGGTTTTGTCGAATATTCAAACCTCTTGTAAACTCTAGTCTTATCAATTTCTTTTGCTAATGATTTCAAAATTGTTTTATTCTCATAAATATTATCTTTTTCCATTTTTGTTTTTTTTCCCGCGGTTAATAAAACACATAAGAAGAGATTCAAGAACCTGGTTTTTAATCGATTTCAGTTTTAAAATGACAATGACAAAATAAAATAAGATATGTACCCCTATCTTACATTATATTATTATTTTTAGGGTATGTCTCCATTCTCAATTCATTGAATAGACAATGCAGAATATATATATATATATATATATATAGTATTCAATTTTATATACATTTGAAATTGAAAACTAAAGTTTCCCTATATTACTATCTTTTGATTTCATTGTAGTTGCTGTATAGGTAGCTCTCATATTTTTTTAAATTCAAAAATCCAAAAGAAAAAAATGCTAATCGGTTCGGTCGGTAAATTCTTTTGTAAAAATATATTTTAAAAAACTATAAATTTAAAATTAAAGAAAACATTTTATGTTCGTGTGGAAGTATATTCTGGAAAAATAATAAGGAAATCCCTCATGACATAACCGAAGACAACTTGGCATACAATTTACCTGAACTACCTATATTCTGCCGTATTGCAGTGCTCCCAGATTCAAAGGACATTTTTATAAATTTAGTGTCATATAACTATACAATTCTAAAATTAGGTTAAATTACCAATTAAAGTTATTCCAATTTTCGTTCAACACAGAGTTTTAAGGGTTTAATATAACAAAGGGAGGTAACCGTGAACCCTTTTGCAAACAATCATTAGACGTTGTATATTTTCAAGTGATATATTTACAAGTACTTGGAAGAAAGGAAATTGGAAAATAAAAAAAAACATCAAACAATTGATAAAAATTATATATTGACACTAAAATATAATCGGTAATAAATAATATTTTACTTTGACAAAATATATGTACATTATGATAAGACATCTGTGGAATTATAATGGAAGAGTTCATTATTGTTTATGGTTAAATAAAAAGAATGACATAAGCAAATAGTTAAAGAGGTATAAGTAAACTGATCTTTAATCAAAATTCCATTGTGATTGATTTGTATTATGATTTACTTTTAAATGTTAAATAATTAACAATTAAGAGAAATTGAAAAGGTATTGCTGATTTATCTAAGGTATCCCTTTGTTCTTGTAATCTCAAAATTTTGTATTTTGAATTTTTAGTTCTTCAATTCTTTATACTGCATTTATACTACATCTAGTGAAAAAGTTTTAAATAGGTTCAGCTTTCATAAATTTATATACACATATTATGTTAATACACTTTTTTATAGATTTTCAGACATCTTCCTCCATATACAGTGGATCATCTTGTTGAAACCACATGTCCTCAATATCAATATATTCCAGTTTTGGCCATAAAAAGGTTATGATCATGTCGTGATACCTAGTACCGTTAACAGTTTTGGCTCTTCCAGCATCATTTTCAAAAAAGTACGGACCAATCACACCATCAGTCCACAATGCACACCAAACAGCGACTTTTTGGGGATGCGTTGGCTCTCTTCGTTCGAGCGAGTGTTTTCGTCTTCCCAAACACGGCAGTTTTGTTTATTAAAGTACCCACCGATATCAAAAAAATGCTTCGTCCGAAAAACTAATTTTTTTTTTTAAATCTTTGTTTTGTTCCAGTATCCAATTGAAAAAGTCCCGACGCATGGAATGATCTTGTGGGAGCAATATTTGTGTCAATCGAACTTTGTAGGCCTTCAAGGCTAAATCTTTGTGCATAGTTATCCATGCAGTTGACTCAGAAAGCTCCAATTGTGTACATCGGGAAATTGAGATGATGGGATCAGCTGTAACACTATCACTCACTCAATATTGGTGCTATTTTCTTGTAAACGATCGGTACTAGCATACTGATGTCTTTCTCGATCTTGTACTGCACCAGTTTCTTGAAATTTTCAGACAATATTAGAAATTTGTTACTCAATTGGACGATTAGGTCGCCCATAAACATCATGTAATTTACGAAATATATTTCTTACATAAAATTCAATAATTTCAATACGTTTTTCTAATATATATGATCCACTATTGTAAATAGCAAACCTTCATATGGCAAAATGATATATAATATAGGTGAGTTCAATGTTTGAAGTGGGTTAATCAGCCGCCTACTTTTAAAAACTCATTTGGAAGACCCTTTACATGTAAAAGCATTTCAAACAGAAAAATTAAACTAAACTAAACATACAGTTACTGGTGTTGAGATGTGTTCAAATATTTAAAATTAAATAATTAAAAATAAAAATAAAATAAATTTGTACTATTTAACAATCTGACCAATAGCGTAGTGGTAAAGACGCCGCCTTTCATGTGGAAGGTCTTGGGTTCAAACCCCGGTCAGATCATATCTAATAAAAAAATATCGTAAAATTGTATAATTATATCGTAATATAAAATAAGATTTAATAAAAATATATAAATAATTCTTGTGCAAGATTATAGATGGCGCACTAAGTTAGCATTTGTGCATTCATATTTCATAACCTTATACAATAGCTACAGCCGAGTAATCAACGGCTTAGTGAATATTATGATTAAAAAAACTGAAGCCTAGTTTAAATAAACTTGGTGAATGCCCTATACTCCTTAAAGGAGTGAAAAAGGAATTAACAATTTAATTAATTATGTGAAATAAAATTACTAGAAGGATTATTTCTTAATATAAATCTACTATAAATATTCAGAAAAATGCAGAATTAATTTAAATAACACAGAAAATTTTCTAGCATTGCGGTAGCCAATAGGTTAAAGAAAAATTTTTATTAAAATTTTGACAGCAATTAAAAATCAAATTAAAAATAATCGAAAATTATTTGATATTTAATATGTCAATTTTGGATTTTTTTTTTTTAATTTTTCCTATTTTTTTGTTTCTATTTTATAAAATAGGCAAAATAAATTATTTTGCTGTTTTTTACCTATTTTTTTTTTTTTTTTGTTAATTCTTTTTTTTAAAGAACTTATATTTTTTATAAATATTTTACAATTACTTTTAATAAAAAGAGGAGCAATTATATTTTTAATATAATTACCAACAAAATGACTACAAAAACAACAATTGTTGCTTTTGGTAATGCAGAATTAACAACATTGCAAAAAGTAGCAATACTAACAGTATTAATTGATTTGCGTGATACTTTCAATTTAAAAAGTTTTACAGAAATAACAAATGATTTGAATAAAATAAAATTAGAATTTTGTTCAGAATTTCTGAAAGCAACATTTCAAATTGCCGATTTATTTAGTGACATATTAAAAATTGTTGCGCATGACAAATTGGAACAACGTGTTCGAGTATTTCATACAGCTGTATTTCGGGCATGTTTACAAGACATAGAGAAATTGGAAAGAAGTTTAGAAAGCATTTCAAGTGAAACAAGTGTTACAGATTTTAAACATTTAGATTTGGCAATTACAAATTTAAAAGCCAAATGGTCTGAAAAACAATTAGACGAATCAAATATATCAACAGATGTCTGCAATCATTTAATATATCAAGGTTATCAAGATTCATACATATTTCATTGGTATGATGCAAAAGCTGATCAAATAAATTATTATTGTGAGAAAAAATTAAAAGAATTAGAAAAAGAAAAACAAAAATATCGAAATTTAATATTACGTGAACGGATAATATTTGATCAACAAATTGAATTTTTAAATTATTATAATCAACAATTGAAAACTCGTATTGATAATGTTAATAGAGAGCAAGAAAAATATAATGATAAATTTGAATTTAATTTAAATCGTATGCAATATAAGCGTGATGAAATTTTTAATGCATTTGAAAATGCAAAACAAACATTAGAAGATCATAAAGTATGGGTTATAAATACAAGAAGAAAAGATGCTGCAACTACAATTCAAGTAAAAAAAAAATTTATAAATTTACTATTATACAAATTAATATTATTATAATATAATTAATATAATTAGTAATTTGTTAGAACACGGACTAAATTTTATTCAACCAATCAGACACAATACAGCAAATGAAACTTTTCTTTCGAAAGATAAGTATTCTGAGTAATCAGAGTAATCAAATTCGATTAAATTTTTACGTCTTGATTTGTATACTCACTTAGTGATTACTGATTATAGAGATTGACAAAAGGGGCCTCAGGAATTAATTTAGATACCAGATTTATTAAATCAAATAAAACTTAAGGTGTAAATGAAACTTAATCTCTATAGGTACACCTGTTTTATATTAAGTGGGAAATTGTATACAAAACCAAATTGATAGAATTATTAGTATTTTATATATCAGTGATTAACACTCTATAATCTAATCTATATATAAAACATATAATAATAATTTTGAAATATGACATTATATATAAATTTTTTTTAGCGACGCTGGCGCGCAGTGCTAAAAGATCGAGCTGATCAACGTGCAGATGAAGAAGAACAATTAGCTAAAAAAAGAAAAGAAACAGGTGAAAGAGCAAAACCAAGAGCTTTAAAAAAGAAAAAATAACATACAATATAGATAAGAAGAACATATAAGATTATAACCATTTTATTTTTTGTGTGTCGAATTCAAATGTTTAAAAGAAAATGCATGTTGCCACCTTAATTCAATATAAGGCATTTTTTAGTTTAGCTTTTATAATTCTTTTTATTTCAAATTTTTAAAAATAAACACATTTTATGCAAACATCTTTTTTTCTTTTCTATTTAAATTTTTTCAAAATTTCTTCCTGAATCCTGACCCCAATATGGCTAACAAAGAATAACCTATTTATTTAACTATAAAAAATAATTGAATACATATTTGATTAATTAAAATTTTAAAACCATTTTCTAAATTTTGTTCAGTTTGATTGACATGTGAAATGATTGAAAGGCAATTAAAAACTATTCTTACCATTTTTTTGTATAAACTTCCTTAATTTTAATTTATTTAAATTGCATTTTAAAATTTTAAAAAGCACGGAAGTTATTTAAAGTGAAAAAATAGTCAAGAAATGTGCATATAAAAATTAATTTTGTGTGACATATACACAAATGTTAAATATAAATATATATATATATAAAAAAAAATTTTTAAATATTAGCCTCATCTCCATTCTAAATAATTAAATTTTAAATATTAATTTTATATTTAAAATTCCATTAAAATTAATATTAAAAAAAAAAATATATTTCTGAGTACACATTTGATCCTGGCTGTTATAGGATGACATACATTAGATAATATTTATAACAACTTTAAATAAGAAGTTTTGTGTCCAGTTGTTTAATTATATGTTTCTGCGGATAATACGACACTTCGTTTTATAATAACAATTGCAAATTAGCATAATTTGTATGTAAGAATCTTTTTTCTTTACAAAATCTCCTTGGCGACCAAATATAATTTTAATATAAAATATTATATTTTTATAACATTAAAATAAATAATATAACTTATAAATTAATAGAAATTATTGAAAAAGTTTGAGGTGCAACGGATCCCATAGCCTAGGTATTCCCTACTGGATAAAATCATCATCGAAATTACATCGTTCGTTCATTAATTTGTATTGATTATATTTAAAAAGTTGTTCACAAGCCTTTTGTTTTTAATTTTATTAACTGTCACACAAAAAGTATAAACTGATTTACAATTTAATTTTGTTTTGATTTGAGAAATGTCAAAACTGACTTTTGACAAATTTTAATTAATTGTCAGGAAAAGCCCTATTAGAAATGCAAAATTAATGTCTGAATTAAAAACGAGTGAACTATTTATAATCTAACTAGATGTACTTGCTGATAAAATATTGCAATTGATATTAAGATTCTAAAGTATTCTATCGAACGAAAAAGACGTGTATTATAGTCCTATCATATTAAAAATGATGTATTTAATTTTTTTTTTTATATTTTTCTAGAAATAATGATTGGCTGATGACTTTAAGAAAAATAATACAATACAATAGGAGTTGTTTGTTTTTCTCATTCTTTGTTTTCATTTAATTTTCCTTATTAAAAAACCGTTATTTAAATTTATAAAATCCTTTTTCCACAAAATAAGCTTTTTATCTTTTATAAGACAAGCCCTAGTTTCAAACAAATATTCTTAAGTAATTGATATATGAAGACTTGCTCAATTTCCAATATATATTAGAGAAGTTTGAAAAAATGCTCAATTTTTTTTACAAAATTTTTTCTACTGAGCGAAGGTTTATTTTACATTTTTCCATCGAGAGTTTGCTCGATATTTTTCTTTTGGGGCTTGTAAACTTAAATTTTTAATATTTATGTTGGAAACTGTTTTCTTTTATGTCTTTTGAGGTTAGCATTAAAAAATTAACAAATTAGGTTGATACTTATTACTCTTAAATAACTATCTAAAGCTCCATAATTTTTTTTTAATAGTAATTTTTAAGGAAAACAAATACAAAATACTTTGACTATTAAAATGACAGTTCGTTCATTCAGTTTAAAAAAAAAAAAAATGATTTTCTGGAAATAGGGCTGAAAACCTTTTAGAGTTATTTTTCCCCGTTTATAAATACCAAGTCATATTGCACCAAATGTTTCCATATGCTCAAACTATTTAAAGGGAGATTTTATTAAAAAGTTGATTTAACTACAAACTTTTTGTTAAAAGGCTCGTAATTAAGGATTCGGAAGTTATATATTGTATATGTGTTTAAAGTTATAATGATGCAAATTAAAATAAACTATGCTGGTCACAAAAGGAAAGAACAGTTTAAATAGATTTTTTTATTTTGTACAGTTAGAAAAAATGTACCTCGGTTTTTTGTTTTTCTTTTTTTTTTTTTTTTTGTAGACCAGGAAAATTTAGAGGAAAGTATTATCGAAGAAAAAAAAAAACAAAACATAGGAAACGGAATATGGCGTGCATAAAATCAAAATTACAAATTCATGAAGAACAAACGAAACAAAATAAATAGAAAAAGCAAAACACAACAAACAAACAAAATACACAAAACATTAAAACAAAGTCCTGATAAAAAACCTTTAACAAGAGAATTTGTAAAAACAAAAAAAAAAATAAAATAAGTCGAGTATATTGAGCACAAACCTTACCTACCTGTATTTGAAAATGTCGTGAGATAAGATTTAGTTTTCCTGGTTTCTGTTTTTTTTCTCATTTTTCTTAACTGATTTTTTTTTTATTATTTGTTTTTTTTTTTCTTTTTTTCCTAATTTTCCTGTTATAGCATTCCTTTATTATGCGATGATTTGACTTCAAATCCTCAATCCTCATTGTTTCTCTAATACATATATGACAGACATACTGTTATGACATGATGTTGACGTTTGTAACCTATTAGTGATTGATGGTAAGGAATTAGAGTATAATTTTCTTTAGATGGAAATGTAGATAAGAAGTTTATAATAACTATAGAATCTAATAAGGCTATAGTATATAGTTGCTGTAGTTAATTCTCTAAACCTTTCGACGCAGATCGTGCCACCAAATTTAAAAAATTTTCAACTAAAGGCTAAAAAAATTTTCCTGTGCTCCAGAATTTTGGATTTTTCTATGTTCTTGAATGCAACAAAGTACTCTCTGATTTATTTATTTATTTATCTATTTATATACAATTCTCTAACACATACAATATGGAGAATAATTCAGCCTTTCCGTCTCAGGTGTGACAAATATTTATTTTTTGTATTATAATATAAATTATATTTTTTTTTGAATATGCTCTGACCAGGGTTTGAACCAGAGACCCTTTAAGATGAAAGGTCGACCTCTTAACCACTACACCATCGGTCGGATCACTACTCTTTTCTTTAACTCACACAGTTTTTCTAAATTTCATATTACCATGCAGCTTAAGCAAGGTGTTATTAAAAGTTCACCTTCACAAAATCCCGCCTTGTAAAAGTTGAAGTTTCTAGTAAGAGTTAAAATTTTGTTCATCAATTTTATTCATTATTCTTTTGAACCAACTTCCACTTTCATTGCAATTATTATTAATGTTGCAATACTTTTAAATAGATTGAGATTAAAATGCGAGTTAAGTAGTCGTTGTTAGGTTAAATTACAATTAAAGAAAGACATCAAATTTTAGATTTGATTATGAAATGGAAAAATTATTTAATGAAATGGCCAAGTTGGAAATTTGGATTATTATTTTTCCCTACAAAATCAAATCAGATTCTGATACCAATTGAATTCAAAAGTACTTAGGTATAATAATCAAAAGGAATCAAAATTATTTCATGACATGATATTGCAAAAACCAATTATTTTTTTTTTTTTTTTATCAAATCTCATCTTAAGGGAAGCAATGAATGCGAATGATTAGATGAAACTTTTAAAATGTTAATAAAATTTTGCTTAGATTAAACCAGAGCCCAACTACTAGTTATAATTGTTTTGATTTCGAAAGAAAACCAAGAGCTTTATTCAAATAATGAAATAATAATCCATTTATAACTTTTTTTTAGACAAAATTATCTTAGATTCATACTTTGTATATTCATAAGTTATTTACTCATTTGTATTAGAAGTGCCACTATAAACAATGAGTTTCCAAAAAAAAATATTATGAGTTTTTAAAAGGAAATTTAATAAATATTGCATGAATTTGTGCAATTTTTATTTAATTTTTTTTTTTTTTTTTGGCAAAATTTCTTTAAGCTGAAAGGGCAAAAAAATGTTAAATACTGGTATGATGGTGAATAAGCTATTTAATGATTAATTGTTTTTATTGTAGAAAATAGGAATAGAGTTGTGAAGATTATAATCATTATATCAGTAATCATAGACTTAATTTAATAGTGTAAGGGTGCTTGGAGAAAATTAATTTTCTTATCAAAATGCACACATTTTTTATTTAATTACTTGGAAAACATCTGATTTCTGAATACCATTTGATGAGTCATTGAATTATTTTTTATTTCCTATTTTTTGGAGTTATGAAATAATTTTGAAATATCAAAAGAAATATTTATGTAATTTAAAAATAAATAACATTTTACGTAGCAAGTATTTTATTAGTTAAATTGTAAAAGTACCTATTAAGATATTTCTTCTATTTCGAAGCTTTTTATTTTATGCGCTAACTGTTCAAATGCAAGGCTAATAAGTCTGTCTATACCATAGTTACTTGTTGGAACAATGGGTTATATTCTATTTGTGTTATTATAATTGATCTTAATGAATTCCACGTGCAATTTAAAGACGAAACTAGTACTAGGTATCTAAATCATGTAGAAACGTCTAAGATTTTCCATAGATACCAATTCTATTCTTGTTTGTATTGTAATATTTTGTATTTGAGTTCTATGGTATTCCATATCTGTGAGTTATATTATGCAGTTAAATCATTTGTTTATATTGTTATATTAATGTATATTTTATTAAAAATATATAATATTATTAATTATTGATTAAGCCATTATTGAACCCCATGAGTCAAGCCAAAACCAGAAAAGTTTTTTCATTTTCACTTGGATTCGAAGCCGGGTCTTTTTGCATAAAAAGTCGGCACTCTAACCACTGTTCCATCCAGCCGTTCGAGATTTTAAAAATTGTAAATTTAATTCGTATTCATCTTTCGGGAAGTCCAGTAGGTATAAGTTGACTTCGTTCTTGAATTTTTCTAAATCATAAGTATTGGGAAACATATAAGGAGATAAAATGTTCCACAATTTGGAGATGCAACTAATAAAAGATTGCAGCTATATATCAAAGTTCTAGTTCGAAAAAGATCTACAATATATGAATGTGATTGAACTGCTAAGCCCTGCTAAGAACTGCTAAACGTATGTAATAACGTTGCTGTTGAATTTTGGGTATAATATTTTTAATATCTTCTATAAAGTTAGTATTTCTTCTGAAATTAAAAAGCATGCAATTTATAGTTTTAATTAATATATTACCTTCAAATAAAACCTACCTTTATTTACTCTATTAGTTTTTTCTTCCAAATATACCAAAATAAACTAAAATGTTTAATAGATTATTACAGTTACAGTAACAGTTACAATTTTTAATTTAAAAAAGAATAAACATAAATTATAAAAAATATAAGAACTTTACAGCATTCATTTTTTTTTGTCCAATGCCTTTTGTGTAATATTTGAACAGCTGACATTTCCTGAATTTTCTACCATCCCATAATAATAATATTTAAATCCAAAATAAATTTAAAAAGTATCTAATAGATACCTAGATATTATGTAATACACAGCATCATCGAAGCCCCAGTGGCCTAATGGATAAGGCATCGGCCTCCTAAGCCGGGGATTGTGGGTTCGAGTCCCATCTGGGGTAAAGCATAAACACTTTTTTTTTTAATTTTGTTCATTATTTAAAAAAAAAACTATTAAAAACCAACAGGTATAAAAATAATTCTGAATATTTTTTTTATACCATTAAAACTTTTAACAGATCTTTTAGAATTTCAAAATAAAAATTAAAAATAATTTTTATTTAAAAAAAAACATAAAAAAAAAAAATTGGTCCACAAATTTCAGCATCTCTTGCGGGGATCGAACCCGCGACCTTTGGATTAGAAGTCCAACGCGCTATCCTCTGCGCCAAAGAGACGTGATAAACACCTTGGTTAAAATAAGTTTTATACCGAAGCATCTAAGTATAATTTTAATTGTTTGCTTTAAATTTTTCTAATCTATTTCAAATTTTATTACAATTATATTTGAATATAATCATCTTCTGAAAAAACATAACATTTTCCATCCCTTTCTAACGCATTATATATAACTTACAAAAGTAATAACAAAATAAAACACATTTTTCTAGTATAAATACAAAGTGTCTAATCAATTTGTTTGCCTGCAGTGTCAATAAACCGGCCTACTAAAAAAAATTCTTGAAATTTGTATTATGTTTAAATTTTTAACTAATTAAGTACCGCGGTTCTTTTATGGTGACATTCGCTATTTTCTTTAATTTTAATTTTTTTTCGGTTTTTATGCATATATAGGTATACTGCAGATACAAATTGCTTCAAATAGCTGATTCGGCAAAAATACATTATATATGTACATAAATATAATTAGATATTATGAAATATTCGTGCTTTGTTTAAAAATCTTAATATACCTAGAATGTTAATAAGTTAATTGTGAATCTACTTTTTAAAAATAATTTTAAAATCAGTAGCTCTAAAAAATTTTAAAAACTTTATAAATATAAAAAGGTACACTAAGGGCCTTACCTAAATGACGACGTACGGCGTATATTTTCTGTCAAAATAATTTTAAATACATATAATTATATGGGAGCTCCCAAAATACGCGACGTACCATACGTCGGATTTTTAAAATTTAAAAATTGACAAAGCGTATACAATTTTGTTATTGTTTTTTGTTATGTTGTTATGGTGACGTTTTGTTGATATTTAGTAAATAAAACGTTTTTAAATTTAAATCTTCTAAAACTTCAATATCATTGAAATCCATTTTACAAAATTTAAAGAAAAAAAAAAAAATTAAAAATAATACCAAAATTAAAAACGCTATTTTTTATATGAAATCAATATTCAAAATAGATTTTTTAACAAATTAAAAATGGTACGCGCGTATCGATTTCAGGATACGTCGACGTGTCGACGTAAGGCGTATTGTACGTCATACGTCGTACGCTTTTGATTAGGTAAGGCCCTAACTATTCAATTATTAAGTTCAATTATTAACAAGCCTGTCTATACCATAGGAACAGGGGGTGACATTATATTCATGTTATTAGAATTGTTCTAAATGAATCCCAAATACAATTTAAAAAAATTAAAAATGTATTATAAAAATAACGCAAGCGTTACTGGGTTAAAAATAAATGTTACATTGACTAGTTTCTTAAAATTAAAAAAAAAAATATTTTTGACCTTGAAATAATTTGTTTTTGTATTCATAATATTTTATTGGTTTGTTGCTTAGGTGGTTAAAAATCATTTGAAATATAGATAGACCAAAATCATTCATAGAGTATGAATGAAATATGAACATACATTCATATACATATATTATGTGCTTATTATATCGTATTATATACCTATATAAATTTTTCTTTGTAAGTTTGTTTGTTTGTTCAGATTAATGACCTGACTGACTTGACTAGCGTTCGTAATATTTTTATCAAATTTTTAAATGCTTTTTTTTCTTGTTTTCTTCTTTTTTTTAGTAAAAAAGCTCTTCAAATCAAGTTTTGTAAAATAAAACATAATACATGTACATAATACATACATATCTATCTATCTATATAAATTTATTTTTAAATTTTTTAAAATAGCCATGCTTTTGTCTGACGCAAAATAAAAAAAAGATTTTAAGGGTCGATAAGTTTTATATATTTTGTAAAATTTTTTAATATGAATTGATTAGAACTTCAAGCTTATTCACTTAAATTTTGATATGTGAGTTTAGTTAGTGTTTCGCTACTTTTGTTTTGAATTTACGCATTATTCTACAACGAATGCTAAATGCTAATTACTATTTAGCTGATTGGCTTCGTTTACACGGTATTAGCATTTGCTGTTAACATATCTTGCTGCTATACTGCTTAAAAGCTCTTAATGTTAACCTTGTTGAAACTCAGTTGCTGTTGAAACTTTCTGTGTGTGCGTTATTATATATTATATTATCACTTCAATTTTTTTTCTTGATGAGTACGTATTGGGATTTTTTATTGCTGGTTTAGATGCATTGATGACATGCAATCTAAATTTTGATTAACAAAAATGTTAACAACGTTTTCGTCGATTTTTTTTTGCTGTAAAGTTTTTTTAGGAAGTGAGAAGTGAGGAAGTGGGAAAAAAAAAGAGAAAATTACAAATGACAGATTGCAATAAAGCGATGCTTCAATCAAAATCTTTTTATATTATTTCCTTTACCTTTATTAATATTTTTCTAATTTATAATTATTTCATTCAAATAACACAAATTTATTTGCATTAATTTTTTCATCACTGTGTTTGGGCTGAGTGCATTTTTATTAATACATACTTCCAAAATAAAAATATTTGACAATTTATTTAAATTTTTTTGACAACTAGACGCGTTTAATAAGCGAAACGAAAGCATACATTTTGTAGATTGAGCATAAAATTACAATCAATGTTATCTTCCAATTAATGTGAAGTACCTACATATTTAGTTTTTTGGTTTAACAATTTGCATGTTTATATAGTTAAAGACGGATTTTCGCGAAAAGCAATCGACGACAAATCGCTTGAGATTAATTTTTAATTTAAATTTAAAAAAGGTTCATTTCAATTATTTTAGAGCGATTTAATAGTACACTTTGACATATAAAATACTCAGCTGTTGAATTTAAACTTTGTTGAAAGTACTTCCAAAAATATTAATAATTAAAATATTTGGAAAGGAATACTTGAATTCTATCACTATTATCCAAAACACTTTTACATTTTTTCAACTTTCTTTTTCACTGTCTTGACGATTTTCAAGTAATTTTTAATTTGACACTTTAAGCTAAAAAAGTCTCGACAAACAGAAAAAAGGCTAACATAGATGTCAAATAATTTTTTTTGTGGTCATGTCAAATAAGACTTTGACAAATATACATGTCTGTCAGGTTTTTTCCGTTTCGATTATACATTTTCATTAACTCAGTTTCTTGTTTAAATAAACTTTACACATCAATATCAGGAACAAGTTTTACACTACATGTGAATCTTTTAAGATAAATTTATAGTTATTTAGACAACACAGTCATTCATCTAAATAAAAAAAAAAAGTCAAAATTTAATTTACTCTAAAAAATATTTTAAATGGATATATTTATTAGTTTATCAACTTGTTTAAACTTTTTAACTTATAATTTTTATACAAAATTCCTAACTATATTTATTATTGTAGAAAAATAAAATGATTACTTTTCCGCACCCTTTCTGTAATTTTAAAAAATAATTTAGTCGTGACAATTTCCAAATGAATTATCTTTAAGCTTTTTGGTATTTCATTTTTGCCATTATTTTGGTAACTTAATCAATAGTTTTTTGTTTTGATATTCAATTAATAATCATAAAATATTCATTTTAATGTCATCTGTCAAAATAATAATACTATAAAAATCGCAATATCTTATAATATAAATAATCAATATATAATAAGGTAACTGCTTTGAAAATTGACCAAAAAAATAAGACTAACCGTTAGTTACTACGTACTGTTAATATTTTACAAATTTGACAACTAGAGATTAATTAACTAAAATATAAACAATATAAACTCAGATTTCCAACACAAGGCTTACTATCGGATACGATTATGTTAAATTATTTGTAATAATAAATTTTTTTGAAGAATTACTAATACAAGAGAAAAAATATGATATAAATTAAATTTAAAAATTTTATTCATATAATTGACATTTGTCATTAATTTTGACAGGTCTGGAATAAACAATGTGAACTACAATTTTTTTTTTTGGTTTTAATTTTTTTATTCAGTACCAAAAATAGTACCTGTAAGGTAAAAGAAGTGCAATTAAGTATAAAATTTATATATTTAAATAATAAAAGTGGTCAACCTAGAAAATATTGCCTTATTAAAAAAATTTTAAAAAAAACCAAAATCAAATTACTCAAAATTATTTAATAAAACAAAAAAAAAAAAAATTCGAGTTCACACTATCAAATGGTTTGCTCTTAAGTGTTTGGAATATCGTTAAATAAAAAGTTAACAACAAAAAACCCTCACAAAATCTAAAACAAAATATTTAAAACCAAAATGGTATTTTAAATAAAATATTTTTTGTTATTCAAGCATATCTACAAATTATATTGTTAACGATTTGAACAAGCCCCTTAAATACAATAATTTTATTTTTTTATTGCATAACTTTTCTAATAATGAACTATTTGATATCGGACATTTTTATTTTGTTTTTGTTTTTAAATACCTTTGATTTGAAGCTGGAAGAATGTAAATAATATGTAAAACAAAAACAAGAAATGTACCTATTCTTTGTACTAAGTAACTAGTTAACTGTACATTGTTGCAAGTGCAGTTAATAAATTGGGTTTGTTTATGTTAGAATCATGTCTAAAATATTTATAATTCATTGATATTTCGATAGTGAAGTGTTTTAAGAGACCGATGGTTGGCGGAAAGAACTATCATACTTTACTTAAAACTCCCAAAACATATCGGGTGTCGGATTACCTTGATGTAAATTCAAACTTGATATTTTCATTTGTACTTTTGTGGAATTCAAATTCAGTGCAAACAGAAAATTTTGTCAAGAACTGTCAAATTTTTTCATTTGCACCGTCACGTAATTCGGCTCAGGGTAGATTACAAACTATCTACTAAATAAGAATAATTCTTCTACAGTCATGTTTTAGTAGGTAGGCCCTTTAAAACGTCAAAAATATGATGAAAATTTGTTGATGAATTTTGTATTTTATTAGCAATAAATGTTGATGACTTTTTCAGTAACATTAAATTAATTGCAGGATTGCTTTAATTTTCGCTACATTTTGACAATCAAACAGTTTTCGAATTTTTGACTGACGCGTCAAACAAGTTTATGAACGTCAAAATGTCAATGTGACTCTGATCATTGTCGTGTTTGTGACGTTTTAAAAAAAGACCGTACACTAAATGTGTACACAAAAAACATAAAGCGCAAACAAAAATCAAATACAAACTTCTTCAAGTTTCCAAAAAAATAATTAAAATTTGTAAATTGCATTTAAATTTCTTCAATGTAGGATCAAATCAAAATTAAGTGCCCTAATGGTCAGGCGTCTTATTCCCATTTAAACAAATATGTAACATTTTCTTCCAAAAAATTTTCTGCAATGTTAATACAACATTTTTTTCCCTAAAATTTTGAAAATATTGGCGCCATTTAAGGGTATTTTATTACATTTTTAAGGAAGGAATATGTTGCTTGTTGACCAAAAAGAACATGTTTCAAGTACAAAAAATTGGTTTGTGTGTAATAAAAATAAAACCTCATTGCCCAAACAAACAACATCAAGCAAAACAATAAAAATTAAACCAATTCAAATCCATTCCCTGAATATTTATTCGTCAGTCACTTCCTTTCTGATTTTTCATTTTAAATGAAATCTAATTCCAAATTAAAAACAAAAATAACCTCCAACAACAAACCACACCAAAATATACATATACTAAAACACAAACACACCTTATACATATATACATTTATATTGGATACGAAATAATTGTGTTATTTGGAATTATTTTAAAATTTAGAACCTGGTCGACTATAATTATACAATATCAAATATACGGCATATATAACTATTCGTCTACAGTGCCGCGTGCCGGTAAATCTAGTCTATTACGAATGTGTAACTCTAAACATATTAAGCATATTTGCGTTGTGTTTGTGTTGTTCTATTCTTAGTTGCACAATGAATGGCGGCTTGTCAAAAAAAAAACCGTTGGTTTTTGTTTTGGTTTAATTGTTTTTTTTTTTGTTGTTTTATGCTTCACAATAACAAAAAAGAGGAAAAATAAACAAAAAAACAAAACGTTTAAAGCGGAAGAAGTCGGTAAATGTATTTGATCCAGTCTTTCTATTTAGTATTTTCAGCGAATATAAATCAGAGGTTTTACAAATAAAAAATAAATAAAATTGCATAAGACAAAAAAAGTTTAATAAACACTATATAGCTACATAATGTAAAGGAAAGAGAAAAAGAGACAGGAAGTAAAGATTTGAATACATTGATGAATTGAATGTAGTGCATTTAGTTAATTGTCAACCTAGTATAGTAGGAGACGCTAATATAACAATTCTATGATTAATAATTATTATGAAATAGGCTCATAACTTAATAATTTCTCATTAAATTTTTACACAATTAAAAGGTCCAGAAAAACTATTTTTGACATTTCACAGCATCGGAGATTGCAGAAACATGGTAACATTTGAGTATGTAGCTAAGTTGGAAGAAACGCAAGAAACCAAAAGAAAAACTAACGATACACAAAATTCTAAAACTTTATAGGTAACTTAATTAAAAATTAAATAAATAGTTGAAAAGAAACTTGCATGCATCAAATTTATATTTTTCTGCGCAAACATGCAGTACACAGTTAAATTAAAAAGAAAAAAACTTTTATTTTTCACCGGTAGGTTTGCTACAAGTGTTCCACATATCTTTGTAGATTATTTTATAGTTTGCTGTGCAATTTTGACAATTAAAAAAAAAAATTCATTAATTTTAAAAAAATAATAAATTTAATTTAATAAATATGGATAATTTAGGAATAGGGGAAAGCGTAAATTGACTTCCAAACCAAAGCTTGCAAACCATTGTAAAAATTAAAAATCAAATAATGTTATCCAAAAACATGCTTATGTTTTTGAATTAAATTTTTATACCTACAACATATTCAAAAAATTAAAATTTGTAGAAATTTTTCCAAAATGTTTTCAATTAAAATTAAAAACAAACTTTAGTTTCGTCACTATTCAGAGAAACTAAAATTTTGTTCTCAATTCTATTATTTCAGAATAAGATAAGTGATTTCTTAAAATTTAGATACTACAAGACATACATATGTACATACATACTACACATACCTACAATTTAAAATTTTTTCTTCGATTGTAAATTTTAAAGTTTTCGTGTTCGTTTTTAAATTTCAATGAAAACAAAAGTTAAACAGGTAGGTACATATTAAAGAAAAATTGTAAAATAAAATTAGGTTCAATGTGTTTAAAAGTAAATTTTGTTTGTGATAAAAACGACACAAAAAGAAAACACATGAATAAATTTCCAAGAAATCTTTCCGAATTACAATTTTCTCCGACGCTAAATTTTACGGATTGAGTTAATAATATTTTATTAATATTGTATCTAAATTATATTCAGCTTAGCACAATAACTGTGTATGTATAAAAACAAGTCGCAATTGGTTTAATCCCCAAAGCTTAGCTTTATCTCAAATCACACGTTTTCTAAAAAAAAGGTAGGGACGAAAAAAAGGTATGCTTTTTATGGAAATGTGAAATGTAGGTTAAAGTTCAGTTTTGTACATTCAACCCCATATCCTGATCATGGATGTTCGCATTGCTTTCATATACAATGTACATATGTTTCACAAACTCGTTACAATAAAAAAAGGAGTCTGACCGATAGCTCAGTGGTAAAGTGGCGGATTTTAAATCGAAAACTTTCCGGTTCAAATCCTGGTCCGATCATATCTAATAAAAAAAAATAAAGTGTTTATTACAATAATTTCCAAATGTCAAATAGGAAAAGGACTAATATTATCAGGCAATATTTACTATTGTATGGTACTACAAATAACTAAATAAATAAAATAAAGGTAATAATGGTCTTAGTAACTCATTACTTCACTTTTTTTTAGATTATCATAGACATTTCGGTCTAAATTTTTAGGTAGCATGGTTTGAATTATTTTGAGCAATTCTTTTGTACCTTTTGCATTCTTTGGTAATTTTATTTTAAATCTGTTTCATTTGATCTGTGAGGCAACGATCAAAAGATTCAGATCCCACGCAACAAAATGTGTAAAACGATTATCGGCTTTCATCCTCATTATATTCTTTACAATATTATGAATTTAATTCCAGAAATATGATACCTACCATAAATGAAAAAACAAATAGGAAAATTCAACTTTAGAAAACCAATTATATAGGTAACCTAACACGAAACTTTTTTTTGTTTGATTTTCCATATTATCGTTTTAATTATCTTTTGACTCACCTAAAGCTAAAATTTATAAAAAACGGAAATAACTTACAAAAAGGTCAACAATTTTTTGATTAAAACAGAGACTTTCAGTGTTTTTTTCAAATTGTAATCACAATTTTAAAATTTTAACGAATTTCTATATAAAACTTTACAGTTAACATTTCTTTACGTATCGCATTTTTGGACCATACTTTAATCCAAAAAATTTTTTAATCAAATGCCAAAAATAAAGGATTTCTTTTGAAAAACAGTTTTGTATCTACATTACATAGGTAAGCAGCTTTCTTGTAAAAATTTACCTATGAAAATTAAATTTAATACCTTATAATTGAGAGGTCCTAGCTGTTGGTTTCAAAAAAATATAACAAATTTTCTGGGAATCAAGATAAAAAATCTTTAAGAATCTTTGTTGGTAAATTCTTAAGAATTTAAGAGCTACTCTAAATGTGTTGTATTGTATGCAAAACAACTATTAAAATAACCTAAACCTCACCTAACTAATCCTATCCTTAGAATAGTCGAATTAGAGTTTTAAAACAAATGGAATGGATCAAGAAATTACTGAGAAATTTATTATAAAACCAAAGATTAATATTCCATAGACTTTGATAAGATAAAACTTTAAAGTCGTTTCCAACTTTTTCATATGATTCACAAATCACAACACAATTAAAATGATATTTACTTATACACACATACATACATATATATGTATTATTTTATAAAACAGTTTTTAATAAAACGTATGTATACCTACCTATTAATTAATAATTTTTAACTATTTCCCATAATACAATATTATTCTAGAATTAATTACTTAATTAAAACACTGTTTCATTTCCAATTTAAAATTTTACCATAGAAAAATTTATAAATTGTATTTTCTTTTAAATATATTAAAGATCATCGATGAAGTTATAATAAGTACCTTACCTACCTAAAGGTACCAAGGTATCTATGTGTATGTGTTTAAAAATTTAAAACAGTAACTATCTCCTTTCCACCCTCCTTCATCATCATCATCAGTATACCTATAATATACCTATATTTCATTTAAAACAAAGTATAGGTACCTAATTTTAAAATTCCTTTGAGAAAGTTCAAAAAAACAGTTAGATTTTAATCAGTTGGTAATACACCCAATAACTTTTGCAAAATACACATAAATGATTTAATTTAAACTTGATATGTATACCTATATAAATAGGTACCTATTTATTATATTTATATAATATATAGGTATAGGTTCCTACAACGACATACAAACCTATTATAATATAATGTTTTTTTAAGTGTAAAATAAACTTTTCTAACCTGTAAAATAAACTTTACTAGAGAAAAAAAAAACAAAACAACAATAAAAAAAAAAAAGTAAATATGTCACAATTTTATACATACTTACTCTTTTTGTTTTTTCTTTTACTGTAATTTTTTAATTACTGTGTCAACTTCATTAAACTTAATAATCTCATTATAAAATAAAATTATCAAACAATAACAAAAACAACAATTAGAAAATTTCAACTTTTGACAACTTTTTATTTACAAAAAAAAAAAAAAAAATCGTATAAGGTACACCACCTTTGAAAAATATACATGTAATATATTATAGTTATAAAATACATACAATTAATATTATATACAATTAATGTATAAATGGTGTCAGGTATAAAGTTTTTTAAACTGTAAAATTTATGTCTTTAAAACAAAAGAAAAACAATATATGTAATACATAATATGTAATATACATATATACATATAATGTAATATATGTACAAGTAAATAGACCAAACCCAATCCTATTATATTCCAAGTATATTTATATAAAAAAAATAAAACTAATAATATAAAATTTTGCTCTGTTTATATCATAAAGTCTATTCCACTATTTCTAAATTCTGTTGTTGTTGTACTGCCAAAGTGCCAATGCTCTTAAAAAGTGTGGTGTCTTATCAAAATCCATTAACATAAGCATAGAAAATGGATTTTAATTTTTTATTTTTTGTCTCTGTCTTACAACTAAGAATAAGTAAAAAAAAAAAAAAAATACTAAAACAAAAAAAATAAGTAATTCAAAATAATCTATGATATTATTATTATTACTATTATTTTATCGCATTAAAATAAAAACAATAACAACAACAATAACAAGAAACAATAAAAAAAAGAAAAACAAAAAATAACATAGAAAGTGAAATAAAATAAAGCTATAAAAGTTTGAAATTATAACCACCTTCTATTTTTATTTACTTATTCTTTTTTTTTTGTTTTTGTTTTTTTTTTTGTGTTTGCCTTCATTATTTGGATGATTAGTGTATTTATAACATAAGGAGTTAGTTATTCATTTGTAAGGTATTTGTTGTTGTTTTTTTTTTCATTTCATTATTATGATACAAAATTTTGACTTCTTCTTCTATACTAAAAATACAACACCCAATTCTTTTCTATCTCTTTCTTTCAATTTATCATATTATTTTTTGTTGTTTTTTTTTTTTTTTGCTTAGGGTGCACAAAAAATGGTTTTGTGTTTTTTTGGTACCACAACATTTAAATGATAAAAACTTTAATACAAAATTCAGAGTTCCAAAAGTTGAAAATAAAAAAAAAAAAAAAAAAAAATAAACAAAATATACCTTAATTTTTCCTTACTTTATAATATCGTATAGCCAAAAAAAAAGCTGTATAATGTCGTATATTTTGTATAAAATTAGGTACAATCGTATATACATTTTAGGAGAAAGAATATATGATATATGGATATATGTAACTACACATCTACATCTCTAGGTATAGCTATGATATACATTCATCTATACACCATATTATCTATTTAACAGAAATATATTCTGCAACTAACATTTTATTCCCAATTGTAAGTTAACTTTTAAAATAAACTTATCTATTTTATTTATAGATATATGTATTGTTTTATACATAACATTGTACATTTTGAATATCTAGGGTTACCAGATGATTGTAAAAATTGCATTACAAATATAAAATTTGATTATTAGTTAAATATTGAACGGTTAGTTACTTCTATTCTATATCCTATATATTTTGAAAATTTAGGGTTACCAGATGATTGTAAAAACTAGATGTTCAAATTTCTATACTATGTACGATATTAGTATTTTATGAAATATACGTAAACCTATTATTATTCTAAAGTAACCATAGAGACTTTACAAATTTTCTGTAAGAAAGTTATAATTTTGGGCTTGTGGTACAAATGTACAGCCTGGATTCGAGGTTAGGGATGCCAAAGGATTTTTATGAATCGGTTATGGAAAATATAGAATTCTGCGATTATGGGGGTAGAGGAAAATTGAAATACAGCTCTTCCATTGTGCTGACAGAATCATTTACAAGAAGTACCTTAAAATTATGTACCAATTCAAATTATATACTATATAATGGCCAAAGGATTCAAAATATAGGAATCTCCAACATCTATTTGAGCCATTGAGTTCTTAAGAGAATTATTGAATAAAAAATTAACACAATATCCTTATAGAGTTCGTGAAAATAATATTAGGCAACCCTAAATATAAAATTTGTTGATATATCTATTATTTACATATATAAGAGTATCTTTAGCTTGTAAGTATATGGGAGCTAAAAAACTGAAGAAAAAACACCAATTGAAGTAACAAACCTAGTAAACAAGTTAAGCACAATCAAATTTTTAAGTTTTAAAATGAAGATATCTCATAAAAATGTAATAAGAAAAACATACAAGAATAAAAAATAAATACAAATAAAAAGAAAAGTATCTGTAATTAAAGTACAATTTCTATTGCATAATTAGCTAATGATTACATTTTTGTTTTAATTTTTTTTTTTATTTTGGAAGATAATAAATCGAAAAATTACCAGGTTTTTCTTTTGTTGTATTCCAAAATGCAAAAGAAAAAGACAAAAAAAAAAAAAAGGAAAAAAAAAAAATATAGAAAATAAAAAGCGAAGGTGGAATATCTGTAATTAATGCCTCCTTTTTAATTCGTGATACCTCAATATAAGGTATATTAGTATTTTATTTGTATCTTAAGTATAAAAAAAACAATAAGGTGAGATCACAGTTAACAAAAAAAAAAAAACAAAAAAGTAAGTAAAAGAAAAGAAAACTCTTATATTTATTTTTTTAATAATATTTTTTTTCTCATCTTAATTCGATTTTATTAAATTAAAGAAAAAATTTTTAAGTTAAACACATACTTTATTGTAAATAAAGGTGCAAAAGGCGCTTAGATATTTTATATATTTTTTATTATTAGTTTTAAAATACAGGTATGGATATGGTGTTCGATATTTTAGGATTAATTGAGAAATCGATGTGGTTTAGCTAACCAGAATGAACATTTTGAATTTAAGGTTCTTTAAAATCGACTTTAAATAGATAATGGTAGACCTCGCACCTTTTCTGGTTTTATTTATTTTTTTTTTTACGAGGGAATGGAAAGCTCAAAATTGACATTTTGAATTTAAGCTTCTTTAAAATCGGCTTTAAATAGATAATGGTAGACCTCGCCCCTACCTTTTTTTTTGTTTTTTTTTTAACGAGGGAATGGAAAGCTCGAAAGCCACCCATTGAAACTATGCGGTGTTTCTTTGGGTAGTGTATGATTTTAACACACCAAAACCACACCCTTTTTGATTCAAACTTTAGGAGGGAACCTATAATACAAATGTACAGTTTGGTTACAAGGATGAGGATATGGAAGGATTTAGGATTATGGTGGAAGTTATTTGGAATATTTGGATTATGGGGGATGGGAAAAATTGGATGGGATATTTAGAAGAAAGATGTTTATGTTCGTCTTAAATTTAGTTAAATCGTACATATATACATTATCAACAATTTTTTAAAATGTTAAATTAAATATAAATGAATTTGTGAATACCCTGTAATCCTTTATGGAGGTGAGAAAGAATTAATAAAAAATGTTTGCTTTTTAAAATAATTATTTTTAGATCTAATCTAAAGGTTAATATTTTTTTAAAATTATTCAAATTGACTTCAAAAGCGTTTAAAGCCGCTAGATGACGTAGTTTTGTGAATGTTAAAGTTCTAATCTAACACCTGGAGGTATAACTTGACACATGTCTGAGAAACTGAAGATTTCGTGTATGGTGATGATGTCAGCCTATTTACTTAAACAAATGAAGATATGTAAATGAGAAATAATAGATTAAAAAAATGTGCAGCCGAATTTGGCTTCGAAATAAATATTGACAAAACAAAGAACATAAGTTCCCTACCAATAACAGGAGAACCTTTACAATTGAAATTACGTCAATTGAATATAGAGAAAAAAAAAGTTGTCTAAAGGTGAATTTTTATCAAAGTAGGTGGTATAAAACAAGATATTAATAACAATATGACAGAAGCTATTGCGATATTTGGAAAAATGTTGAAAATGTGGATATCATCGCAAACAGCAATTAAAACAAAGATAAGAATATTCCAAGCATGTATAAAATCCATTATCTTATATGGTAGTGAAATTTTGTTTGGAAACATGAAGGAAACACGCAAACTACTAGTTTTCGTAAACAAATGCCTTCGAATAATATGCAAAATACATTGGCCAAGAAGAATAAGGAATGAATATCTTTGGAAAACTACGAATCAAGTACCAATAGAAATAGAAATCAAGAAAATACATACAGAAGGATAGGTTACATTCTTAGAAGATCTTCAAACTGTTTAGTAAGAAAAACACTGAAATGTAAGCCTCGTGGAAAGAGAAATTTTGGAAAACCTAAAAATACATGGCGCAGAACAATATAGAAAGGAATAACGTAAATTATCAAGACATGGTTGCAAATGAAAGTCATTGCACAAAATAGAAGCAGGCGGAAAGGCTTTGTGCAAGGATTATATTTTAATTCCTTTCTTTTCCTATGAACCTGGGAACGGAGCTACTAACAAAAGCCGAATATAGGTTTGTAAAATTTTGGTAGTATGAAAGAATTTTAAAAATAATACAGCTCTGTCTCTTGATCCAGTCTATTAATAGACTAAAAAATAAGTTATAAATAATAAGTTTAAAAAGTTTAATATTTTTTTAAATAAAATAATAAGCCCAGAAAAAAATGTAATTACAAAAAAGTAAAAGAAGGTAAAAAAAAATCTGAAACAAGATTTTTATTATAGATTTTTTGCCTTTTCCTCGTTTCGATTTAATTTCGAATTTATTATTGGAAAAACAATCATAAAACAACTTTCAATTTCAAATATTACTAACTATTATTACTAACAAAAAACTTTTTAAAGCTAATAATACAAAATTTTAAGTATTTTTTCATTTTAAGTGAAAGTACAATAAAATATTTAATACTTTTTTACAGATTTACCTAGTAATAGGATGAAATTATTATCAGATCTTGTCTTTATTATTATATTATTACATTAAAGGTAACAGGGGGTTAAAAAAAGCGACACAAAACAAAATACCATAAAATATAGAAACAACCTTCAGTGTTATTTATTTAAACTAAAAGTGATAAAAATTGTATACCCGAAATTAACGGTGACTACAATCGGGTATGCGATGCTAAGCGTTGCTAACTAAAGGTGCTGTAAGTCTTTGACACTTTTCTCCAAAAAAGAGCTTAAAGACTTGCAGCAACTTAAACCCAATAAGTATACCAGTATGATTAGGCCAAATAATAGTGAACTATAAGTAGCAATATTATGAAATTTTAGAAGAAGGAGGAATCGTTGAAAAGTTATAATATGAAAGCACTGTGGTTCAGGGATGTAACAGGTGAAGATGCAAACAGATAGAAGTTTAGTTCATTCTTTTGATAACTAGAAATAATAATCTAAAAGAAATAGTTGAGGGCGGTTTTCATGTGGGCTTTGTAGCAGTTCAACGAGCTTTGTAGCAGGTGTAGTTCACAAGAATTGAAGAAATAGCTGTCACAGGTTACTTCAGTCAAATCGTTCACATATATTAAATAAAAAAATCATATTTTACCGTTATTGTAGTACAATTCTAAACGTTAATATAACTTTAAGGTACCTTTAGGATATTGCGATCTCTATAGGAAACTTTTATGTGAAAACTCTAATTTTTATAAAGTAAGAAAACAAAGATGGCACATTTTGAAGATTGTATAGATACATTATTAACGGTAACTACCTGAAGCTTTTCTAATTTTATTTTGTTTTTGTTTTTTTTTTTTTCTATTTTAATTTCTTTTTTATTTGAAAAATTTTTTAAAGATGTTTTTTTTTGATTTGAAATGATGAGAAAAAAATGATTTTTTTTAATTTTTCGATTTAAAATACAATAATTTTGTTTTTTTGATGGGTTGAGTGGGCGAGACTTTTTGATTCAATGTAATTTTTTTTTTTTTGACTTATACACGCTATTGAACAGCGCGAAATAATTTTTCTTGTTTAAATTGAACATCTTTTTTTTTCACTTCCCTTCCCTGTTTCATCTTTATGCCTCTTCTCTTTGTATAATTTTGATATTTATTAAAAAGCTACACTTTGAAGTGGATTCTTTTGTTGTTTTGTTGGTTTTTTTGAAATACTTTTGAAGAACAATTCAATATATGCCAATGGTAAAGATGATAATGAAGAAAAAGAAACTCAAAATAGTTTTCATAAATGATTTTTTGAAATTGCTATTAGAGATGTTTAATTGAGAGTTTTTCATCTCAATTGAATTTTACTTTTTTTTAAAATAAAAAATTACAGTTATACAAGTGCGCAACAGTTAAAATAATAAAATAGATATTAAAAAATTATATGTGTTCAGTTTTTTAACATGTGTTTTTTTTAATTGTATTTTAAGTTGGTCAAACATGTACTATAGTAAAGTGTCAAATAAAATGCGCTTATCATGTTAAAAATATTTCGAAAAACATTTTTAATATGTTTTATATAGCTTTGGCGTGTAGTGGTATATCGCGTATTCAGTTGTTTGTGCTTTAATTTAGGTGGCATTGTTTAAAGAAACTTGGTATTAAAATGAAACTTAGAGATCTCTTTAGATATTATTGCTTTATAGCTAACTTTTAAGGCTTTCAAGCAATTAGAGTTGCTAAACTTATAAAACATGTGAATCAATCTTATAAAATTGAAGCAGCTTCTAAATTCAGTAAGCTTCGAATAACTTTGAAAGACGTTGAAGAAACAGATTTATATTAGGTGATCAATGATCACTAACGCATAATTGTTAAAATGCTCATACCAATTGATATGCAATCTATTAAATACAAACTCTGAGAAATAAAAAAACTGTCGAGTAACTGACATTTAAATAAGCTGTAGAGCTTTTATAAACTTTTCTTTTCTAAATATTAGTTTAATTTTATTTTGAATATTTTTTTCGATCACAGATTATTCGATTACACATTAGTTTTTTATTGTAAACTACTCGTGCCAGATTTTTATTTTTAATTTTTTTCTGACATTAATGTTTTTTTGTCCACTAGAACAAACGCTTTAGCAGAAATGGAAAATTGTACAAGATTTCGTTAAAGTTATCATAATATTAAAAAGTTACATTACATAAAATAATCTACGAATCTAGTAATGAGTTTGACTGCGAAGTTTTCGATCGCAAAAAATTTTGAAACTAAATCAGAATATTTATAATGCCAGAAAAAAAGACATATTTCGAAATCGGTTTAAAGAAGGGGAAAAGTGCGCAGAGGATTTGAGAGAAAAAAACTTCACAAAATAAAGGATAAGAAGAATAGTTTAAATTTCTTTGAATTTTCAAAAGATTTAACAGCTAAGGAAATGCCGTTATTTTTCAACTACCATGGAAAATATAAAGGTGTTTAAACGTAGAGAAAAGATAGAAGCCTTTATTAAAAAACTAACTTTACCAAAATAATTAAGATAAATTAAATAATCAAAATCTTGAAATGGAGAATATCCAAACTGGTAGGCGCTTTTTATAAGATTGCGTTCTAATAATTTAAAACTAACAATACGGTAATTTTATCTGACTAATGAAACCCAGGTCAGATCATATCTAATAAAAAAAATATCGTAAAATTGTATAATTATATCGTAATAGTTAATATCGTAATAAAAGATAGGATTGAATATAAATATATAAATAACTCTTGTTAATTAACATTTGTGTATTCATAATCTTATACAATAGCTACAGCCGAGTAATCAACGGCTTAGTGAATATAATAATTAAAGAAACTGAAGCCTAGTGGAAAACGATTTTGTGAATGCTCTTTACTCCTTAAACGAGTGGAAAAGGAATAACAAAATAATACGGTAACTCAATCGAGGTAATAAGGTAATATATAAGATAATTAACTATTAACAATTAAACAAATTTAATTATGTGTTTAAAGCTAAATACCATACAAACTGAGTTTCATTTCCAAATTAATATTATTTCATTTTAATAGTTTATTTTATTAAAAATTTTTTTTTTTCATTTTTATTTCAATTTTGCAATTAAACACCAGCTGTCATCAAGATCTATTATTTTAAAAGTAGGTAAATTACAAAACAGTTTACCATAGACAAAAAAAAAAATGAAACTTATTTAACTATGAGACAAAACTTCATTAGTTTTTGTTTTTAAAGATTTTTTTTGTGATTTAATTTTAAGTGGTAACATTTCGTGACAATATTTACCACTTTTAAAAGAATCTTAAGGTTTTTTTTTTTGTTTTGGAACTTAAACAAAAAAAAAAAAATCAAAATTTTCAGATACTTAAGATACTTATTACATAACAGTTAAAAGAGTTGAGAAATAACCAAAAAAAAAAAAACACAAAAAGGTTCTATCAAAATATCTTAAATTCAAAATTTATTAGTTTTATTTTTTTTTAATTTTTACTTTATTATAAAATATAAAAGAAGTGATAAATTTATAATTGAATGCAACGATTATTCCAAACAAAGTGATGGTTATATATATATCTTTAGATATTATATATATATATATATACATTATAGTACCTACATTAAAACAATAATTCACTTTATTTGGAAGAGAAACAGAAAAAAAAATTAAAACAAAAAACATTTGGTGGCAAAATGAGACAAAACGACAACAAAATGTTTAAACAATAAATCACTTGCATTCTTTTTCACTATTTCGTTTTTCTTTTATTTTATTTTATTGTTTTTTCGGAATAAATTATGGCCCTATTATTTTATTAAACAATAAAAGTATTTATTTTTTTTCTATTTTATTTTATTCTGAGCCTTTCCTTAAAATTTAATACTTACTATATTTATTACAAAATACTTAGCTTTTGTCTTTGGTTTTTCACACATTACATATTAAAAAAAAAAAAAAGTGAATTAAATTTTTTTATTTCCGATTATTTTTCTTATCCGATTATCAGCTCCATTATTATAGTAATTGATTTTAAAGTTATAAACTTAACGGAATTCCTAATACATATTGTTATCTAAGAATTAAACTAAATTTCTACAATATATACGATTTAGACTATAATGATTAAATAACCGAAGGACGAACAATGGCGATCTATACTTATAAAGTTGAAGCAAAGCTTCTTATCCTTTATTTCGTTCTAAATTCATTTGTAATAGTTTAATTAGTTACTAGCAGCTAGGGCTATGTTTGGATTTTCAAAGTTATTTGGATGGAAATGGGGACGAAATTAGAACAAAATATAGAATATGAAGATTATTTAAAATTTTATTTAACTTTATTAAAAACAATAGTTTTAACTGCTGAGGAAATACCGTTAATCCTCAATTCAAGAGTTGAATAAAAATGAACATCACCAAAGTAATTAAGGCGAATGGGAATAAAAATTGAAGAAATTCACGTTGATATTCAGATAAGTATTATTTCTCTTTAAGTTCGTGGCTTATTTTTTTGTCTTGGGGTAAGGATGATGGAAATTGCGCAACCACAGTTATGTGTGACTTTGAAACACTAAAACACCCGCCCTGTTTTAAGATATTAAAACTAGTCTAAGAGACTAACCATTAATTATGCGTTAACTGTTTGTGATCTACAGTAATTAAAGACCTCCGTGAAGGTAATCTGAATTTATTGATAATTCAAGGGCCTAGTTTTTTTAAGCCTTCCAACATTTGAATAGTGTAGGAGTTTTGACGCTTCTAGATTTATGTGACTTTCTAATCGGGTTTTATATTTTGTTGCATATTTTTTAAATTTCATCGCTTTTATTAGGAATCTCTAAATCCCTATGTAAGTCATACGTACGTACCAAGGAGCACTCATCGTGTTACGTAGCACTTTGTTTTGAAATGTTTCAATTCTTAAGTTCGTAGTTAATAATAATAAATTAAGTGTGTTGCAATATTGTCTATCTATTCACCATTACATTCGAATAAACTAACTTTAAAAAATTCTTTCACTATACGAAGAGGAGCACATATTCAATTAGCTTCTCTCAGCGGTAACTTCTTCCGGATTATTCATTCAAAATTAACTTTAATTATTATCAATTAGATGCTTCTGTTTCAAATCTATATATTCTATATTACTCTAATAATAATAACAATGCTAAATATTTATTCCTTTTCTATTAACACCAAAATAAATATAATAGTACAAATCTGTATACATTTTGTTTATTTCTTTTTAAGTTTCACGTACCAATTTATTGAAACCACCTAGCTACTGCATAAGCTATTTACAAATTTCTTTTTTCCTATTATATTGCAATATCGATTAAAGACAAATTCCACAGACAATATATACAATAAATATAAATTTAAAGAATCGAATTGAAGAAAATTTATAAAAACAAAAAATCGAAATATCAAATATCACGTAATATTATATTATTATTATACTAAGAGATGCTGAGAGCACCTTTCTCGTTGACCTGTTATGTAATTTTAAATGCACATGAATTCAAATTATAAAAACAACAAAATAAATAAAAAAAAAAATTGTACTTTTCTTTTTTTTTGTGCTTCCAAAATACGAGTAGAAATCTAAAAAATTATTTAATTTTTTTTTCCGCTGATTTACAAATAAATCTATATAAAATGTATTTTAAACTTTAACAATCGAACAAAATATATACTGAATATGGAACGCGCGCATATTAACAACTTTTTACTGCAATTCACTAAAATACAAGTATAACTATTAAATAATAGTCAGGAAAATTATAAAATACTCCTAGAGCTTTGTTATTATGTACATTTACAAACAAAAAAGTGGGTGTGATGAATCTTTTTAAACTTTAGATTGTTGCGCGTGTTATAAGCTTCATCCTAAATAATAGTTTACTTGGTTACTTTGGACTTTCAAAATTATTTCCCGAACTTGGCCAAACTAACCAAACTAACAGTTGCGGGAATCGCTGGTATTTAATAAAAATTTATTATTGAAATTTGATCCATGATCAACAATAACGGGAGAACTATTTTAAAGTATTCCTTTGCAGTCTCACATATTCACCTTTATTTTGTGTCTTTAGCGGAACTGTTCTTTATTTTATTTGAAGATTTATTAGTAAGAATTGCAATTTGAAATATCATGCATAGCCCAAAAAATGTTTTATAAAAATGCGCCCACTATCTTATAATGATCCCTTTTTTTTCCTCAACTGTAAATATAATTCACGATTCATTTTGTTTTTCTGATAAAATATAAAACGCGATTTGAGACGAGACTTTTCTAACAAAATTTTGGTAAAAGCAAAAAAAAAAAAACAAATAAAAATATAAAAAAAAAATTAAAATAAAGAATTATAGAAAATATCGAAAATCGAAAACCAATTTGATTCATTGATGTATTATTGGATTTAATGGAGTATGTGAAAATCACGATGCAATTTTTAATAAAATACTACAAAAAAAAAAATCAAATAACAAATTCGTGGCTCATGTAACATTTACTGTATTTATTAGAATAGTAAAAAATGTTAAAATATAAAAAAAAATTGTCAAACGTTATTTTGCTTATTTTATTGCCAATACTTGAAATACCTATACACTATTATGTTTTACAAGAAACTGGTAAAAATGGTTATTAAAGAAAGATTGCAAACTATTTTTTGAAGAAAATCCAGCTTTGTATCCACATTATATGCAAGATATTTTTAAGTTCTGGAAGCTTAAATAAGGCATACAATGAAGCCTTCAAAACTTCCGACGAAAGATTCCAATTCGAGTTCTCGCAAACAGAGTTATTTAATTTTTTAATTGAATTATTAAGGATATACCGTTAGAATGCCTCAATATAACTTTTGAGCTATTATTTCTTATTTTTTAAACTTTAACAGGTACCTGGGTTAGCTAAAGACACCATCCATCTAGTGTCCAATCGCAGGAATAATAGCAACAAATTTTCTCCGATAAAGTTAAAAGGAAAAATACCTGATATATGGTTTCTATGTTCTGTTGGATAAATTGTATGAAGTTCTTTTGGATTTGAGTATTTTATTTTTGGGGTAACGTTTAATAAAGTCTATTTTGAGTCTAGTTTGGATTTTATTTTTTGTTTTCGCTCATTATCAATAACGTGACGGTAGTTCTTACTTGTTGGATTCGAAAATAAAAAAAAACCTAGAAAAGCAGTAAAACATTATGGAAATGTATTAGAGTTTTATATCGTCAAATAACTATGGGATGCAGATCAGCTGCAATTAGCTAAATTTGTATTTTATAATTAATACTGCGCAGCACAAACTAAAGTAGTTGAACCAGGGATCTAATAGGTAGTGATAAGGAAGCATGTCACCCTAACAGCTGGTAAGCCTACTATATGTATACCAGATATTGGCAATAACATTAAGTCAATCTTTGTTAGATGGTAATGAAATCTATCTTTTAAACAATTACAAATGGAAAAACAATTTTGCATTAGCAATTGAAAATTGATTGCTTGTTAAAAAAATAAGTATTGCATTTTTATTCGTTTTATTTTCTTGTATTCCTTAATTATAACTGTTATTTGGAAAAAAAAAACTGTATTTTCGCGGAAACTATTGAATACCAATTTGAACTGAAATGTCATGTACTTATTTTACTTTGGAAGGTATATGTTTACTAAAAATTTGCTTATATAGAGATTTGATAAAAAAGAAATACAAAAATAAAAAATAAAAGAGTTAACAAGACGCTATTATGTAACTTGAAGTTATTTATTAAATTATTATTTGGAAATTATACTTAAAAAAAAAAAATTATGAGTTATTTAGTGCCATCTTGAGGGGATTTTCTCATTTAATTATTTTTTGTTTTTTTTTAATTCTCACATTATCAAAATTGGATTTATGCAATAAAAATTTTTTAATATGATTGCATATGCTGGAGGCTATAATAGCGAGTGGCCTCAAAAGCATTAATTTAAAGACAATGTTTAAATTAAAAACTTTTCGTGAGTATTGAATAATAATTACCAAATTAGACCATATCAATGATAATTTGAAACTTTTGGACCAAGGTTTGTTTTCAGTATGGCTGGGGCTGTAAGTTTTCAACTTTATTTGCAATTAAGCTGCTTTCGTAAACCTATTCAGTACTGCGCCTGTTTGATTCCCATTGCATTTCTAATTAATACGCTTGTATGACTAGGTTAATTCCTTCGTTTTTCTCTTGCGTAATCTTGCATAATATCAGTTTAATCTTTATAGCGAGCTTTTGAAGACCTACTATAGCGTAATTTTGAAAATCGTCATTGTAAAGCACTATCAATCAAAGAATCAAATCGCTTATCAAGAGTTTTAATAAGTAAATATTTTAATTTAAAAGAGTTTCAGACACTAGAGTCCAAGTAGAAGAAGTACTAATTATCTTGTAACCAATTTAAGTTTATAGTCAGGAGTCATATCTTAATTAAAGAATTAGCCTTCGTTTAGATGACAATAAATATATTTCAAAATACCAAGCTTTACTTGGTTCTTCCATAAGTTCTTCCATATAATCATTTAAATATTAATTGGAAATATTAACACTTCTCACTTTTACCAAAAGATTTCAATAAAATTTGAAAAAATTAAGATCAGTGATTAAAATATGTATTTTATATAACTTTCTAATAAAAAGTAACACTCGTACAGCAAAATATTATTATTATAGTTTAATAAAACTTTCCCAAACCAGCATTTTCCTCCTACATATAAAAGTGTTAGAAGAGTATTTGTAGTTTATATTCTGTAATTTTTGTTGTTGTAAAATTTACATCTCTTTTTAATGTTTGAAATATTCCCCCGTCCCTTAGCGCAGTTTCCTTTCTTTTACAAGCTTATTTTTTAATTATTTTTTTTTGGATACCCGGTCGACGAATAGGTGTTATTTAATTTTTTTTTATTTTATCATGTCTTGTTATTATTTTACAATATTATTAAAAAATGCCGGAAATGTCTGTTAATATTATTTTGTTGTACTTGTTAACAATCTCCTCTATAACAAATTTTATATTAAAAATAATTTATAGATACTTTGTATAAAATAACAGTGATTGGAAAAATAGTGCTGTCAAGGTATTAGTGAAATATTGATTCACTAAGTATCCTAGGTTAGTTTTTGAATACTATAAGTGATTCTAAATCTTTGTGAGGATTATTCATTTGAATCTACGAAATGTGTTCAGATTTAATAATTTTCCCGCTCTGTATTAACCTTCTCTCATATAAATTTTGTAAGTGAATTTTTATATTATGTAGGTTTAGAGAGATAGGACCGATGTGGTGTCATAGTGGTTAAGACATCGGCCTTTCAATCAAAGGGATTCGGGATTTAAACCTTAAACCCCGAATTCCAATTATTAAATAAATATGAAAATTTGGATATTTTTAAATATATCATGCAATAGATGAGGTACATCCATTTAGAAATTAATTTAGGTAGTAAGGTAGCAATGCTTATTAGAAATTGAAAGTCAATAGAAAGATTCTATGAAAACAACTAAATCCTCATTATCGAATGGCTACATTATTATGATGCTGATTGTATTTTAAAAAATATACAATTATAAATTTCTTGATAAGTGTTATTGTGTATTCATTGTTATTTTATAAAAAAAAAAAAAAAAAAAAAAAAATAAACCAAATTTAAATTCAAATCATTTTCATTCCAAAAAAAAAAACCCACAGGCCCACAGAATTATCAACAGAAAACAATTTTTTTTTTCTTAAATAAATTGTTAACTAGAGTAAAGTTTTTTTTGTAGAACAAAATAAAAGAAAGAGACAGAAATACAAAAACAACAAAATATAATATTAAAATTTCAATTTCTGTTAAGACTAATATTTGAAAGATATCCAACACCTCGTTAAAAGTTACAAACAAAAAAAACAAAACAAAAAATAAAATAAGTAAAGCAACTAAACAGCTCAGGTGAAACAGGTAACACATAAAATAAAAAATAAAAAAACAAGAAATAAATTTAAGTGAAGTGAGAAATCAGAAAAAAGTAAAAACAAACGAGGTATCGAGGCAAAAGAACAAAAAAAAAATCCAAATCAGAAGAAATCAAAAATCGTGATTGTGCGAATATAATGAATACAAACATAAATATATACTTACTTGCATACCAATTAACCTATCCTATGTATTTCTGTCTCTTTCTATTTAAAACAAAAAAAAAAAAACAAAGTGGTGATCACTTTCGATTAAAGTACGCTAAATCTATGTTGCTCTTTTTCATGGGATATGATTAACATATCAAGTTGTTAAAATACACTTCACATAATCATCCAGCAAAGGTGTCAATAAGTTTTTTTTTTGTTTTTTCTTAGTTTTCTGATGTGCGGCAAAAATAAACGAATGCAAGGTAAAAAAAAAAATGGAAGGAAACAAAAAATAAAATATGTACTTAAATACCTGCATATTTTTACCAGAAATCATGTTACCAAGTTGCATATTAAATTAAAATATTTAAAATATATATGAGTGGAAAATAAAATTAACGATTTCGATTTTCGAAGTATCTGGGTAGAGTTTTATTATTTGTTTAACCAACTGAAATATTTTGTTGAGCGGATTCTGATACTTCTATGCTTAGTAAACCTAAGATTTAAAATTTAGATATTCGAAATAAGTGAGGTTTTAAATTCTTTGATGTTTTAATTCAATTTGGTATTTCTGATGACATTGCATAACAAAATACTATAATCTAACGGCATTTCCTCGTCAGCGTATTTTTGTTAGTATAAATTACCTATCCTTTGTGTAGAATATACATTTTAAAGGTTTAGCTTATAGTAGTAATTTCAAACTTTACAATAATTAAAAACGGTTTGTTAAAGCCTTTCTAACTTTTCTAAATACTTTGTCTAACAGTTAAATTTTTTATCATATAAGTTTCAAGATAAGTATATTTAAAGTTTCCTTTTACTATTCTAAATTACATTATATAACTTGTTCTGATCCTATAGTAGTGTATTGAAATATCCTTGTACTGAATTTTCTTAATAGCTAAGCACACGAGCAACAATCCAGTCCCTAAAATAATAACAAAAAGTTTTATTTTTTCAGAAAAATCAAAAGAATCCAGAATAATGGAATGTGAGAAATACCATTCAATTTAAATTTTCAATTTTAAATTGAAACCTTCTTCCCACTCCACCTCTTCTTCATCAGACTATAAAAAATTTGCACCAAAACAGCCGAAAAAATATGCGTCTAACCTGTTGGCATACTTTGATTCTAGAAGAATTTTCGCTTTTCTTTTCAATTTTTTTGCTTCAATTAAATTTTTGTTATATACGTATATACTTATTTACTATTCAATGTTTCAATTCGTTTGAATTTGTAATTTACAGGTCTTCCATTAGTTATAATACCGCAACTTCTTTATATTTCTTTTCTTATTTGGTTTCCATTTGGTTTCTAAGCGTAATTTTCAACACATAGGTAATTTTTGATTGAATCCCAAAGTTTAAGATTGGCTTTAGGAATAATTTCAAATTAAAATTTAATATTAACAAAAGCAATATATAGTTGCAAGGTACTGCATATATAGTTGAAAGAACTTCAGATCAGATCAATTGACGACAGAGTGGAATAATGGTAGAGAATTTTTGTCTTAAAAATTTTTTGAGGGTATTTTTTGCATTTATTTTTGATATTTATTTAAAAATTTTTTTCAATTGTCTCGTCGATGCCTCGACTAAAAACTGACAATGGCATTTGAATTGTGTTGCGGCAAATGTATTGTAAAAATTGTTACAGCATATATTTATAAATTCACCAAACTTGTTGGTTTATTTTGTATTTTTGATATTGTTGATACTATTATGATCTGTGTCGAAGTTAACCGGTAGATTTTGATGCAGGAATTTATTTTGTTAACGATTTAATATAAAAATTCGTTAGTTTTGATTAACATAATTGTTAACTTTATTTCCCCTTTTTCATAAATAATTGGTTAGATTTTATGCATAATTTTGACTGTAAAAGCAAGAGTTTTGGTGACAGTTAATATGGCTATACCTATAGGTATATAAATGTTTGGTTGCAAGGTAAAAGAATTTATTTTTTAGAATTTTAAATTTTAGGTTCAGAAATTGATTAAAGGTGCTTCGGTAAATTTTCTAAAATTGCTCATATTATTTGGAATTCCCTTAACATTTGCCTTTGTAATCCACAAGAAGCAGAATTTATAGGAATAATAAGGACTAAATTTTTTCATTTGCTTTTGATTGAATTAAATTGACATTCGTTTATGAAAACTGTACAAAAATAATTTCTACAGTGCAAAGTTTTTATTTTTTATTTTAGAACTTTAAAATGTTGCATGAGCATTCGATGCAAATGTATTGTGTATACTCACTTTTATGAAGTACTAAAGAAACAATTACAGCATTAATCATAATTAAAATGAGCAATAGAGAACTGAGGTCAAAGATTGGTTTAATTGAATAAATTTTATGAATATTAATTTTGATTTTTTTAAGAATAACTCCATATTAACATAGCATTCAGACTGAGAACAATTTAATTGCAAATTCATTGCTTGTCATATAATGCTTAAAGTACTGGACTTATCTGTACAGAATTGGGTTTCTTAGTCACTAACCACTCTTGAAAGCTGCGAAATAAATTTTTTTAATTTGATTTTATATTTATTTTCATATTAATTTTGATTGGCTTGGCTTACGAGTATTACCTTAAATTCGATTCTTTGAAATTAAACTGTGTGACAGAATATATATAAATAATTTGGAATTAACACACCTGGTCATGAAGTAATAAAAATTGCACTTAAAAGGGATTTTGAGGTGATTTTAATTTTTTTATTATTATTATCTTTCAGCTGTGAATAATAATTGGAACCATGATGTTAAAAAACAACAAATTTTTGACGACAAAGAATATCTTGTAAGCTGCCTATTGTGATAATAAGAAAAAAATAAGCAATTATTAATGGTTTTTCTTTATAACGTATGAAAAATATTTGTATTTGACTCATTTTATTGGAATTTTGATTGAAATTGAATTTCTTTATTCTAATTAATATATTGACAGTGTTTGATGATTAACAGACTTCTTACGATTAACAGATTTAAAACGAAATCTAATTGGTTCTTAAGCAGTGTAGTTCATTCTAATAGTATTCAAAGTCTTCTGAAATACTGAGCAGGAAAAGCCGTTGCTTTTGTGACTTTAAAAATGTACGAGTTCAGATGTATATATAAAGTTCGATTGTGTCAGGAATACGAAGTTGTAAATATATCTGGAGCTTTATTTTTACCCTTGAATAATAATAAGATCTAGTGACAAAATACTTCATTCGGAGTCGTGCTTCAGTTATGTTATAAAGTAAGAACTAACAACTGTTTTAATGAAATAAAAAGTTTAGTTACAAAATGGTATCAACACTCTAATGTGTACTATTATCTTTCAGTTTCTATGAGTCTACGGACCTAAAGTTAATCCTAAAGGATTCTGAGTTTCATTCCTTCGAAAAATTTGTTCCAGATTTTATTGTTATATTGTATTAATTGAATTTGACCACGTTGTTTTACTAAATTAAATATACATTTGTATATTTCCAAAAATCAAACCTGAAGTTTTTGAACATAGAATCTTTGAAAATAAGGATAAAAACAAGATTCCTTTAACTGAACTCTACCAATATGGCAATTGATGTAACTAGGTACAAGAGTCTTCAAACAAGTTATATCAACAATATTTAACTTTAGCATGAAGAATCCAGTATAGAAATCAATCATTAAATAAAATTATCTGTCCAATGGCGTAGTGGTGAAGAAGCCGCCTATTAAGTGGAAAGTCTCGGGTTCAATCCTCGGTCACTTCATGTCAAAGTAAAAGCTTTTCCTAAAAAAATATCGTAAAATTGAATAATTATATCGTAATAGTGAATGTAGTAGTATATAGTATAAGTTATAATATATTAATATGTAAATAACTCTTGTGCAGTTAGATGGCGAACAAAATTAACATTTGTGTATTCATAATCTTATACAATAGCTACAGCCGAGTAATTAACCGCTTGATGAATATAACGATTAAAGAAACTGAAGCCTAATCTGAATGGATTTGGTAAATACCCTATACTTCTTCAAGGAGTCGAAAACGAACAATAAAAAAACAAATTAGGTAAAATCATATTACCTCATCTCTATTGAAGTCTAAAGACTGTTTAAATATTCGTCATCATTAGTTCATTATTTCATCGAGTTATTTTTAAAGAAAATGGAAATCATTTTTCCTGAAATAACTTTAATAAAATTAAAGTTCTATCCAAATTACATTCAAATTTAAAATAGTTTCCAAAGTTTTAGTAAGTATTAAGTTTTTTAAGACTCTGATATATTAATTTTCATTATAATAATATGATTATTATGATAATACACATTACAATATAATTTATTATTAAATTTATTAGTTTTCCATATCATTAAATGCAAAAATAATAATTTTCTTGTCATTTTTATTCATTCATCCTGCATTATTCAATTTAGTCAAATTTTACACAAACATGTGTTGAACATCTTTTTTCAAAGAATACCGGAGTATCGAATTATATTCTTATAATAATAATATTTGATAATAATAATAATAATAATAATAATGATAAAAATGATGCTTCCTTTTGAATATAAAATATTATATTCTTAATGTAATTTTGTTCCATTTTTTTTTATCCTGATTAAAGAAAAAAAATTTTGGGAAGGAAAATCAAAAAAAAAAAAAAAAATCAAAAGAAATATTCTCAGACAGACAGACATTAAGGCAACTCTTAAATCCCATTATACTGTTCATTAACTATCAAATATTTTCACTCCACCTTCAAGGTTTTTGATTCGGTTTTTTTGTTTTAATTTTTTTGTTTTTTTTTTTTTATATTCAAAAGAAGCCCTCAACTATAGAAAGACAAAACCAAAGACACATGTTTATATGGTATTAATCTTCAGTTACGTCGTATAACTTAAGGCTGTTTCTTTAATTTTCGCTAAAATTATTGTCATATTGTGTACGTTATCTTTAGATTTTTGTTTTGGATTTTATTATTTTTGTTGTTTTTTTTTTTTTTTTTTGTTTTTCTTCTTCTTTTATTTTATGTGACTTTGTGATGTTTTGTATTCATATGCAACTCTTCATTTATTAGATTTTATTATGTGTAATTTTTAAATTATTTAATTTTTGGTGTATTTACCCCTACAGCTTTATGAAGAATGTATGAAATTTAAGGGTCAAATCTTTGCCGGTATTGTAATTGCAGTTTTGTATTTCGATATTTCTTGTTTTAAGTCATTTTGTTGATATTGATAGTTAGATCAAGCTGACATACTTATTACTTTCATGGCTTCACTGAGTTTTTGCAGCTTCAGTTTTTAAGGACTGAGGAGATAATTAAATTAGGACGTTAAATCGATTCTGTTATTCAAAAGATAGTCCTGGCTGAAACTGAGAAAAAAAGGTTTGTCGCTCATATTTTATTCAAAGATTGATTCGAGGCCTTTAATTAAATTGAATAGTGATAAATGCCATCGAATGCCAGTTCTTGCGTCTTAGTTTTTGATGAAGTGTTTTCGTTTCTGAACCTTAAGCCAGGACGATATTTAATAAACATTGAAAAAAAAATCTTATTCTTTAAATTATAAGATGCCCTGCATTTATAGGACTTTTACTTTAGACATTAATAAGTGAACCATTAATGATACTAATAATAACACTCATCCGACAGACGGCCAGTTTTAATGAAATCTTGAAGCATTTCTCTTTTAAATAAAATTTAATTAAAACAAAATTATATGAAAAGCATATAATTTTACATATTAAGTACATTAAATCATATCAGTAAACTACAAATTTATAAATTAATATCTTGCAGAGCCTATATCCGACTCCTGCGTGATGAAAAATTGTTATGTACCACTCACAGAAAAACAAAAAAAAAAAAACCACTTATAAACACTTGCACTAATATTGGGGTATATTTCAATTTAATAACAAAAAAATAAAAAAAATCAAATCAAAAGTAAAAACAAAAAAATAATCTCCAGAATCTTTAGAATCTCCTAAAAATAAGATCAAAAGTAAAATGACATTTTTATTTATTACTTTGACGCGTTCATCGCGTTTTGCTTTTAAGAAATTGACAAAAAAAAAAAAAAAATATAATAAAATTGAAATAAAAAATTGGTTTTTTTATTAAAACAAAAAAAAAAAAAAAAAAATTACTACAAAATGATTTCTGTTCTACCATATAATAATTTAAATGTTCAAAATACTAAATATATGTTGAGAAATGTTTCCGTTCCATTGAAATTTCAACTAAATTCAAATTATATATGAATATATAAATTAAATGTCAGTTTTGGGGATTAATTTTTTTTTTTCGTCTAAAACAATTTGGACTAATGATTATTTGATATAATATTATTTTAATCAATTGCTTTGATATTTAGTTTATAACAGTTGAAAAGCTAAGGGGTTAAAGGTAAGAATGCGTACACTAAGGGATAGCACGCGCATATACTAAGGGTTAGAACGCGTATACTTAGGGATATCAATAAGTTTGATAACAAAAAAATTCGGAATCAAATTTTAGGCTGCTTCCGAGCCAATACACCACTTCTTATTGAAAAGCATTTAATTCAGCTAAAAAGCTTGTAGTTCCAATTCAATTAGTTACATTTTACTTCTAAAATGCTCTTTGGATCATAGTGATATTAAAATTTCAAAATTATCAATTATGTAAAACTCTCTCTTTTTACTAAATGAATATAATCTAAGGCTAGTTTCATAGTTCTCGACCAAACTTAAAATGCAGGGTTAGGAGTTAGGACTTAATTACAAGAAAAACAAACTGATGACAAAAAGTGTTAACATAATTCCTTTATTTTAATTTTTTTAAACTGTGGTGAATAGAAAACATTCAAAGACATTCAGAGCAACTAGGTCTGCCTCTGAGTAGTATTAGATTTTAGTATAGCAAAATAAAATTTAAGACCTACACCATTACTAGACCTGCACAACAAATGTTTATAAGGATAGAAATCGGGAAGGGAAGCTTCGTTGTGTAGCCGAGCATTTATGGATTTTCTAGAATTTTTTCCGAATGAAGCAATTTAGACAAATGGAATACTCCTAAGAGAAATGTATTTTATATATGACATTATTATGTGCGATTTGTTGTTTCTTAATTTTATTTCTTCTCTTTTGCTTTTAATTTAATTTTTTTTTTTTTTTTTTACTTTATTGTTTTATTAATAATTTACAGCCTTTTTATTATAATATTTTTTTTTCAGTATTAAGCGTTTTTTGATAATCCTACTATATATTTCACACTTTACAGGATAGGTACTATACTACAGGATGAGTATTTCTTAAAGAAGACAGTTAAATTATATATTTTATGTTCAAATACTTACTTTCATGTACAAACATGCGTACGTTTTGTTTTTTTTTTGTACGACCGTAAGCAAATCACAATTTTAATAAATAAATTTAAATTTTACGTTTTTAATATAAAATTCGTTATAGACATTAACATTAAAAGAGTGTTTCCTTTCGTTTGATTTTTTTGTTTTTCAAAACACACTTTCTATGATGCCAAAGTATGCAACTAACAACGGATATTTAAATTGTATAAGAATGCATTCAAAAAAAAAAAAAAAAAAAAAAAAAATTAATAAATTTATATAAATTAATGACTCCGATTAAAGATTCCGATTATTGTTGTATTTTGAGGACAAAAACAGGAACTGCACTTTATATTTTTAAATATTTTGATTATTATAATTTTATAATTCGTTTTTTTATTCGCTTTCTGTTGATTCGGATTAGCGTTAATATACGGTTGTTTTTTTTTTGAATTTATGATTTATAGTTATTTGGAATTAAAGACTAAAATATTTCTTTTGAAATGATTAAAAAATGGTTATAAGGCATCGTAAGATTGGCATTAAATACAAAAATTATGAAAAAAAAAAAATATGACATTTTAATAAATTTTTTGGGTTATTTTAATGAATTTTTTATAATTTCCTTGAAATAAACAAATTTTCTTTTTAATTAAAATTCAAAAATTTGTGATATTTGGGAAATATTTATAACTGTAATTATAATAAGAAAAATTAAAGAAAATAAAATTTCAAATCCAAAAAGAATGTTAGGACAACAAGCCTGCCTATACCATAATAGGTACATTTTGGAACAAGGGGCACATATTGTATTCTAATTATTAGAATTAATCTAAATGAATTCCACATACAATTTAAACATGAGATAGTACTAGGTCTTATAACATGTAGAAACGTCTAAGATTTTAAATAGATACAAAGTATCTGTGAGTTATATTATTAAATTATATTATTTGTTTATATTTTGTAGTATAAAAATGTAATATAAATGTTTTGTAATTAAAAATAAATAATTATCGATTAAGCCAATAATTTGAGTCCAATGGCAAATGGTAGCTGACTCAAGTCGATAAAAACTTTCACAGCGACTCGGACACGAGCCTCGTAAAAGATTCATCCATTCATCCACGTATCATCCAGTGGTTAACGGTTAAATCTCTTCTTATAAATTATGAAGAGATTTAACCCTTATACGGAAATCTAATACACTAGTATTAAGTAAGTATTTTATAACTGTAATTGCTACATCTATTAGAATTGCTCACAAAGATGAAGAAGTTACGTTTTTGTATAAAGCTATACTTTTGATGTGTTTCTGACATGATATTAAACCACTTTTGTCTTATTTGGAAATAGTTTTTGCATAAGAACAAAAACTTTTAAAATATACTATTTTACTAGTGACTATTTTAATGGAGTATTGTTTTTAGTAAACATTTCTCTATTCAAATCAATTGCTATAAAGTTTGTCTACCTACTGAAGTTTATTCAATATTTCAAAAATAAAACATTTTAAATAACCCAAAAAATAAAAATAGAAACAAAGAAATCCAGAATATATCTTAAAGAATTTTGAAGAAACTCATTACTTAAATCATTCTATTCCCAAACCTCTACATCTACTAAAATATCATTCTATTTACAATCCCCTACATCTATTATATCACATCACAAAAAAACCTAGCCACCCTGTTATATTGTAAAATGAAAACAGAAGTTCAAAGCAAATCTGTATATTAAAAAAAAAGAAAAAATCCTTAATAGATATAATAATAATAATAATATGTGACAAAATATCGCTTCGCCATCATAACACATTTGAAGAAGAAGGGCAGTATTCTTATATTAGAACTTTGTTTTTTGGATTTCATATTTTTTTTTGCTTTTTTTTTTGTGTTGTACGATATAACGACACCATTAATACCATTTGGTGTGGTGACACATTATTTGGTCATAAATTTAAATAAATATACAAAAAAATATATAATAACAAAATATCTGACTGAGTTATTCGCTTTCATCTTTTACGCCATCATATCAAAATTCAAATAACAAAATGAAAAAAAAACAAATTGTGTCAAAGACACTCTCCAAGAGAGCGCATTTTTTTTTTACAAATAAAATAAAAATTATTTACATATGATGAGTATATGGATGGATGGATACAATTTGCCTTATTTGTTGTTTTTTTGGTTTCGGAGCCAATCCTTATGCAAATTTTGATATCATATATTCGCAGTAATTCTAAATAGAACAAGGCGGGGATCACATTGGAATTTTTTTTTTTTTTTTTTTTTTATGCATTGGTTTTTTTGTCCATATGATCTGAATTTGTATTTTTTTGTGATCTGCTTGTAGGTTTATTTTTTTGCGTTAGTTATGTTCTGATTAATACGGCTCTCAAAGATGTCTATAAAATACAAAAATTTTCTTCTGAATTCAAGTGAAGCAGACAACAAATAAAATTTATTTGCTTCTTTGTTTTTCCGAATTTGTTAAGAAAAAAAAAAAATATAGAAAAAAAACGAAAACCAAAAAAAAAAAAACAAAAAAAACTATGAAAAATTTGTTGAAACAAATTATTAAGAATTTTTCAGATTCAGATTGTGTTTTTTGTTTTTCTTGTTGTTATTCTGTAGTTTATTGTGATTTATATCGACTTTTGGCCAAAAATTTATTAAGTGAATAACTGAAAATTATATACAAAATGTGAATATTTTGCGTAAATTTTATATATAGGATTTAAATATACAATATGGATAAATTAAATATTTTTTAAAGAAATTTGTTGCTTACTAAATACTAATTTATAAAAAAAAATATATTGTTTTTTGATTATATTTTATTTTTGGCATGTGTTACAGGGTGCAAATAATCATTTTGCGATGTTTCTGAAAGCTAGCAGCTATTTTATTATGTCTAATTCTGTCGCGAGGAATTGCCGTTATTTTTTATCATAAAACGCACATTTAGTTTTATTTTACGAACAAAATTTCAAAGGATTTAAAGATTTAAATTTGGAAGAAATAAAAATTTCAATTAGAATCAAGGTAGCGAAACCCTTCAGTTTCAGTTAAACTATATTAGCTTTAATACTACGTTCAATAATAGTTTAATAGCTATATCTCATTCCTTAATTCTTGTGACATTTTTATTTTTAATAGCTCTTGCGGGTTTAAGTCGGTTTTTAATTTCATAGTCGCTATTTAAAGTTGCATAGCCAGGAAAACTGTTCAGGCCAGGGCTGATTCATAATCTACTAGTGGTGAATTATAATAAAATTCTCTTTTTTTAACTATTGCGGATATTCAGAAATTGGTTAATAATACCAACGCGATACTATTTTCAAAAGATTACTTTTGTAATGTTTTAAAGGAGTGGACGTTCCAACGTGATATCCTCAACCTATCAGGATTTTAATCGATTAAAGTATAATAGCTATACAACTATTGCGTAAGACATTGTAAATTTTAATTGGTCCTTCGTCTACTAAGCTGGTTTTCTATTTCAAAAATTGTTATTTAAAGTAGCATAGCCAAGAAAAATAATTCAGGCCATGGTTATGGCTAATATTACCTATATCACCTAGATCACTATTTCATTCAAAGATTATTACGGCGTAGAAATAAATGGTACTTTAATAACTTACTTAAGCGAAACGGTGTCTTGAATACTTTATTTTGAATATTAAATGCAATGAAATGTAAGATTATTGTAGAATAATAGTCGTCATCTCTTTCCGTTGGAAGTCACTACACGGATCAAATTAATCTTTGTTGTTGTGAATGGGTTATTGTATTAGCTTTAAGAAATTTTAAATTTGTTGAAAGAAAAATTAAATAAAGGTGGAAATTAAAAATTTGCAAAAAATTTTTCATAGTTAAAAAAAATATTTTTGAAAAATAAAAACGTCAAGCTTCACAGTTCACCCAGTAAGTAAAAAACCAAAACATCGTTCGTAACATGAAAAACCAATGTATACTTATTTAAGAATTTGATTTGTAAAATTTTTAAAATATTTTAATGTCGCTGTATTTTTTATTTATTTTAATTTTTTTTGGCAACTTATCATCAAAAACAAAATCATCATTTGTTCACACTTTAATAGTGCATTAAAAATTAAATAAAATTAAATAAAATTAAAACGAAATATTTTCTCGTTTTTTAAATAGAAAATTTTGAAATTTTTTGAAATATAATAGACAAGATTTATAGAAAATATTTGAAATTTTTTTTACAAGAAATAATGTCATTTTAAACAAAATTAATGTCACTTTTTATATTAAATAATTAATGAACATTTTTTTCGCGTTATTTATTTTTATGTAGATATATAATAGGTAATAAATTTTTTTAAATGCTTTTTTTTTTTATTTAAATTTATGAAATTTCTTAATAAACATAAAACACAAAGAGTTTTTTGAGAGAGTGGGTATATTAAATTAATTTTAACCTTTGTTTTTGGTCTAAATCTATTCAGTATGTGGTGGATTTTTCCGGAAATTCCAAAGAATTAGTTTAAATAATATGTGTTATATGTAATTTTTTATCACACATACTTGTATTCCCCCAGGGTAAAATGCCTTCACAATTAGTTCATCAATTAAATATAAATTTTATTTATTTATTTATTTGTAGTACCAGTCAATAGTAAATGTTGCCTAATATTATAATATTTTTTGCTCATTTAACATTTGAACTTCCTAATAAACTATTGTAATATGCACTCTATTTTTTTTATTAGTTATGATCCGACAAGGGTTTGAACCCCAGATATATAGGCCGACGCCCCAACCCCTAGAGAAGTCGATTGAAAAGCAAGCCCACGTCCCAACCACTAGATAAGCCGATTGAATGGCCGACCACCTGACCATTTTAGTGTCCACTTAATCTTCACTCCTAGCTTTCCCAGTTCTGTATGGTAATGTTCCAATATTGCTTCATTCAACGCTTCCTGCAATTAACAGTGATCCCAGTTTAACGTCATATAGACTAACAAATTTTGTTGGTGGTCTCTTAGGTGGTCCCTTTCCATTATTGAGTTGCTGCTGCTTTTAAGCCATAAATAGATTGGACTTACCAACGCATAACTATTTTTGCGCATTTGGCTGACTGTTTAATCTACAAGTAAAGGAACAAAAATTAAGGATAATTACAAACAGTGTATACTTCTTCGATTATTAACAATTATTAAATGACAGACCTTTCAAATTTACATATTCTTAACTGTCTTGTATTATTTCATTACTTTCAACAAGAAAAAAATCAATTTATTTTTAATTAATTATATTTAAAAGATATAAATTACTATTTAAAATCACTTTATAGTTATGTTCTTTGTTTGTGTTACTTTGTTACTTCCTTATTTCATTATATTTCGTTTTTTTTACCTAAGATTTTTCCTTTACATTTACAATTAATATAAAAATTAATTAGTTTTACAATCTTTGCTATTTTAATATATATATATATTTTTTTTTTTGCAAACTACAGTACATTTTCCATTATTTATTAGATGATCTACCGGTAGCTAATTATTATTTTTATGAATACTCTCACGGTTACCTTTTTATACTTTATTTTCATATTATACAATATTTAACTAACTTTTAACTTTTATTCTTGAATCATTACTATATTGTTTTTATTTTGTTATTATTTTTTATTAAATTCAGTTTTTTTTTTCTTTCTCTTTTTATTTACTGTTAAAAGAAAAAATATAGACTTACTCTAAAAGTTTACAAGGTACAAATAGGACTATCAATTTGTTGATAAATATTATAAGATTATAAATTATTTTACAATTTGCGCGGTATTATGGCAGGTACAGTATTAAACTTTAATAGTTGTACACTTTTTTTTTTGATATTTTCAAATATCGCAAGAAAAATGGAACTATTACAATGTTTATAATACCTTAGTATTAAAATTCAACGTAAGTTATTGTTTCTGAACGCAATATACTATTTTCGAATCACTTGCTGTTGTAATGATTTAAGGAATGGACGTTCTTATATTTTCAACGTACCAGGACCTCGGTCGGTAAAAGTTCAACTACATTATTTATTCATTATTCCATGTGACATTTTAATTCTTAATTAGTCCTAGGGATTTTAGACTGCTTTCAAATTCAAAATTGTTATTTAAGGCTGCATAGCCAAGTAAATAGTTCAGGCCGTGGCTGATTTAAAATTTACCAGTAATGAATTAAAATAAAATTATTTTTGCCTAACTAATAATACTTGTATAGATTACGATTTTATTTAAGGGTTATTATGACGAAGAAGTAAATGGTGCTTTAATGATGTGCTGAAGTATGAGAAAGATTAGCTTGAATAAGATATTTTGAATACACTTAAGAATATAAAATAATTGCAGAAATTTCGTTTCGTTTTTTAGGATCCGTTGGAAACCACTACAAGCATCAAATGAGCTTAAGTCAAATGGAGCAACAACTCGATCTTTGAAGTACCTCTTCTTCAAAGTTATCTAAGAGAAGCAGTTTAAAGACAAATACAAAATGTCCTTTAAGTTCCTTGAACAACCAAATTATCAGATTACTATTAAATAAATAATTGTATGTTTTCTCTTAACCTATGTAATAACAGAATAATTTTTTTTTTTTATAATCACAATAATTTTATTTATGAAGTTCACATTTGAGCACCCGATAAAAAATAACACAGAGAATATAATAACGATATTTTCAAAACCATTAAAAAGCAGTAACTATTTTTCAAAAAATAAAAAAAAAAAACTAAAGTATCTATATAGTTTAGTATGTATAAGTTTTTCCTTAAACGGTTTTTTAACATGAAGGTTATGTTAGTTCCATTCAAATTGGTTTAAAAAAATAGCAACAAGCAACCCATGAAACCAATATCTATTTAATAATGAATATATATGGACCCATTAAAATTTTCTTATTTCTCAAAAAATAAAAGGAAAAAACGAAGAAACTCCATTTGAGAAGCATCATTTCATGTTGGATATACCAAAAAAAAAAAAAAAAAAATTGAACTGCGATCGCGTCTATCGTATATATACTTATAAAATTTTAATTTTTCATATTAAGAAAATTTAAAAAAATAATCCGACTAAACTGCAAAACTGACAATATATTATATGTGGCAAGTATTCTACAGTAGTATGCACTAGCAATAGCTACCAGTATTTATTTAATATTTTATGAAAGAGCAACTCTTTTTTTTTTTTTTGTTTTTATTTCTTATTTACTACAATGCATTGCTACAACATAACCATATTTTGTAATAATGATTGCCATAATGGTGACTTTTTTTTTGTTAGTTTTTATATAACAAAAGTACTTCTTTTAAAATTTTTTTTAAAAATAAATTCCAGCTGTGGTATGCAAAAACTGAAACTACGTTTATTCGGCATAGTTGGGAGGCAGGGGAGACATAAATTGGAAAAAATTGAATTGAAGAAAGTCGACTATTTTTATTATTATATAAAAATCTAATCTCAACAATCAGTCACTAAAGCCTTCACCCAAATTTGTGGACACTACTTAAAGCGAGTGAGCTAGCATCCTATAAACGATGGCGCAATTTATCAGAGAAGATATAATGCCGAACTCTATGAACTGCATAGTGACGTTGATGTAGTCACGAAAGTCAAAATCATACGTTGGCTCGGTCACACCAAGCGAATGGCAACCGATTCTCCAGAATTTAAGGAAGGCGACGCCGAGGAAGACCGAACCTCTGGAGATAAACAATCGGCAAACTTAAAAAATTCACATTATCAATTGGAGGAGATTTGCACAAAATCGAGAGGAGTACAATAGGATATTATATCATGCTCAGAACCTTCATAGTTTTTAGTGCCTAAGAAGGAAGTAAATATAAAAAACTTTTATAACACTTGGAAAACAACTGAATTTAAACAAGAGAACAGCGGATTTGTTTAGAAAACAAATTATTTGATAAAAATATTTTCTCCCCCACCTTTTAATTTTAGGAGACGCGTTAATATAATATGTCTTCACCCAAAAAAATGCATAAAATCAACGGCTTTGGAAAAATCTGTGTATCTTATAGCATAGCTGATTAAATATTAAAGAATTTCCTTAAAATAAATATTTTATTTTCCTTTGTTAATAAAATTCTTTTTTTTTGCTGTTGTTAGTTTATTGAGTGCTCTTCTTCCGAATCATTTATTATTATTTAAAAAAAAAAACAACAGAATCCAAACAAAATAATATAATAATAATAATGGTAATGATAATAAACAACAATGGAATATTTACAACGTTAAATATCTGTACATACATATACGAATGTTCTTAAGATTCATTTGGCCACAAAACTACTATAGAAAAAAAACTAAAAAATAACCTTAACATCCAATAGAATAATGAACACAGAATTCAACCAACAAAATATATATAAAAAAAAATTCTAAGGAATAATATACGAAGCTGTTCATTAAATGACAGATTTAAATTTATTACACTAATTAAAATAATTTTTAATTAATAATAAGATCAAAGACATTGGTGCAGGTCGCGTCTTTAATTGCAACAATTCCATTCAAAAAAATTAAACAAAAAAAAAACATATGCATAATAAACATTATACTAAAGAAGTAAAAGAAGAACAGAATTTTTGTGCTTTCAGTTATTTTGTATGTTCCCCAGTTCTCTTCCCGGTGAGTCTTTAAAGTTTTCTTCATTTTTTATTCCTACCTAACAATTTATTGTTTTCGATTCTTTGTATTAATTTTATTTGTACAAACCCTTTAAAGTAGTCAAAGAATTGCAATCATGAGAAAAAGGTTGTGTAGATCTAATCATAATATGTAAATAAAGAATGTTTTTAGAAAAGTCAGCTTCCGGAACATTACACTCTTTGAGCTTTATTGCTTGAAAACTGGGATTTTATCACCCATTAACACATTCGACTTAATTTTGGGAATTCCTGTTATTCATGTTACCACTGCAAAAATAATTGCTAAAACTCCCTTCATTCATATTTCTACTGAAGAAAATAATTGCGGCGATTCCCGTTGATTTGCCTGTAAGGAAAAATTGAGTGATTTTTTCATTCGGCTTGCTAAAAAATAGGTGATTTTTCAGTCGGCTTGCTAAAACTTAAGTGAAGGCGAATGTGTTAAACATGAGTAGTTGCAGAACTTTCACAGCACTCGGAAATAAAATCTTTGTATTTGGACTCCAAATAGATCCTCGACTACGTATGAAGTGATTCGATGATATAATTCAGCTTCTGTTTGAAAATAACATAAAAAAAAAGTCGATGGGCAGTTCCTTTTAAATTATTTGAGATGAAGGAATTTATTTGAAAGTTCAGTTTAGTTTTTTGTTTTTTACAACATACAATGTTGCTTCTGAATAAAGCCAGAAATCGGAATATGTTATCCGTAGTTTGTTGTCATTTATGGGGTTGCGAGTAACTGAAGTAGCAACAAAAAACAAACCGAGTACCATTAATTGTACATAAAAACTATGGAATTAATGATACTCAATTTATTAACTTATTTGAGTTTTTAACTATTTAAACTACCTGTGTTCATGTTTTTCTTTTTTTAAATTCTTTTTTGAAGATTTTTTTTGTGCAAATTTTATTACACAAATTTTGTTGTTATTTGGCATTTTCTCAATTAATTTTTTCTACTTTGTATCTTTGTAAAATTTTTTTTAATTTTTAATAAATGACAGTCCATTTTCATAAACTAATTTTTTTTTTTTAATAAAAAAATAAATATTACCAAACATTAAACAATCATATTTTAGTTTGTAGTACTAAAATATTTCTATATGAAACGATTATTATACCAGAATATAAGAATATATTTGATTAGAAAATCTAAAAATTTATATTGAATAGGAGAACTGAAGCCAACTAGAAAGTGAAGCAGAGAAGTTTTATTAAAAAAAAATTTTTTTTTGATTTATTATCACAAATTTTACCAAAAACTGTTGCAGAAATCTGTTAGAATTGTTTGTTGATCTAATGTTCAAGTAGTTATTAAATCCTAAATCTTAATTGTTATTGTTGATACTGTTGAAATACTTATTTATTAATTTATTTATTAAAATTTTTATATTGAATTAATAATAAGTTTTTTACACTATATAAGTAAAGTCATTTCTATTAAATTTTTTCTTCAAACAATTTTTTAAAATAACGGTATAACCTCTTCTTAAATATCTCGTTATTCTGAGATGAATTTTGAAAAATTCAAATGTAAAATTAAAAATTGAATCTTTTAGAAAAAATCTTTTCTAAGAATTTTAAGATTAATACAATTTTTGCAGAGTTTTGGGTTTAAATTCGAAATGACTATTTTTAAGTGAATTAAAGTCAAATATCAGAAAACCAAAATCAATTTCGAATTAAATAATTTTTAATATTGTTTTCTTAAAAAAAGGAAAGAGGAAAATATTGTGTTTTTAAAAATAAGTATCGTGTAAACATAAAATAATATTTGAGTATAAAATTTTTTAAGAGATTTATTATACTTGATGAACCACACAACAAACAAGACAACAATATTGTTTGTTTATTTTTTTGTTTTTGATTTTTTTAATTTAAATTTTATTAAAATCTTTTCCGTCTCCAATATAAATTGCATTAGACCACAATCTATGTACATATATTACACATATAAAACAATAAGGAAAATATGTTTAACATAAATTTTGGGCACACTTGGTACCCTATTACCATCATATCATATTATAATTAAAAATAAACAAAATATGATTAATTTTCCTTCCAAAAATATAAGACACATCAAAAAACAAGTAATATTTTATTGCAACATATGCCTTCACTTTTCGATAAAGCTCTTGTATATTTTCATATAATAATGTCAAATCAGTAATATATTTCTTTAGACATTCCTTTTATTCCTCAAAATGTCTACTAATAGAAAAGACATGAATGAAAAGTAATAAAATTTTTATAGTTGTTATAAGATTGTATTGTGAGCAAGCCAATGTTGTTGTTTCTATTTCCTTGCTTCTCTAAAGTATCTTTGCATATATTGCGGCATTTGTTTTTTTTTTTTTTGTAAATGACAGGCGACTATTAAAAATTTTTATTAAAAAATATTTTGATGTTATCTTAAAAGAAAACCAATCAAATTAATAAGCGCTCCCCATCGTTTTACATAGGATGATAAAAAAAATCCAAAATTTATTTCTCCCTTCCACAAAAATTTAGTTTCTAAAGTGGCAGTAGAGGCTTTTTTGAAGCAAAATAACTTAAAAATATTTAGTTTTTAAAAAAAAATAATTCCAATGTCCACAAACTTTGCTTTTTAAAGATAGATTACTGTCACAAATTGCACTAATCGCTAGATGGATAATATCCATCTGAAGAACAATTAGACATTATTAAACTTTAATGCAGATTTTTATTTGAGTTTTTCTGAAACTAACGATTGAATTAAGACATCAAAGATCAAATCAATATTGATAGTTATTAGTTTGAATAAAAAAGTAATCAAAACTAAATGAAAATCAATTTTTAATGACACCAGTTATTATATAAATAAAATTTTGTCTGGACAACCTAAACTGACATTAAACATTATTTAGGATTTTTTTTTATTTTGAATGTTCAAGATGTCACCAGATAAATCAATTTTACAAAATGTTATGCAAATTACTTAGCAGTATATTGATATGAGTTCATATAGATGATATCATTCCTTCCGTCATGAATTTTAGATAAATGTTTGAATTCAATGTTCTGTTTTGAAGTTTTGAAGACACTAAGTTTTGTTCAAGAGGCAGTCATGTGTTCCTCAAACAACAATTCAACGACCGTTCAAAACCAATTTTATCTTCCTCAGTTTAAAAAAGTGTCTAATTAATGAAAAGCAGATGTTTAGAAATATAACAGCATCGTATAACTAAAACTATAAGTATAGCAATACTAATTTCAAAAAGCTTGTTGAATCAGTTATTTTAAAAGGTATCAATGGGAATTTTCCTAATAACAATTTACATTTTCATAAAATACTATGTATGTATGTATAACATCAGATACAGAGATATGGAAAATCCTAAATATATTGAAAATCCTTCTTCGCTTACAGTAAAAATGAAAAAAAAAACCTAATGACACTTGGAGGTGGTGCAGTATATACTGAATAAGTCAATATAAAATCAATTTCATTGATTTATTTTAAATCTATCTTTCAGTTTATTTTTTATTTATTTTGTTGAGTCCATTACTAATATAAGACTCTAAATATATTTTAAAATTTATTTAATCCCATCACAAGGGTATATTTTTCACAATTCCATACTCCCCCTTAGAGCCACCAATAAAAGGTTTTACTGATGATAAGTTTTTAGATTCATATTAAATTCATATCAGTATATATATTAAAATGTATCTCTACTGTCTAGTAAATTTTGTTCTTATTGCTTTTCTTATGGCTGAATAACATTTTATAGGATAATGATGTATTTAAATTTAGATACGGATGGTTTTTAAGTATTCATGAATATGTTTATTGTGTTCGTTTTCTGTTTAGTTCATTTTGTAGTTGTAAGTTGATTGAAATAATTCGATTTTGAAAAAAATAATTTGTTTAAGTGATTACAAGTACTTTAGTTAAATTAGATTAGACTTTACATTTATCTATATTGTACACTTAAGAAGTTTTGAATATTAAAATATAGAATTGTTTATTTACTCAAAATATGTTTGAATTTGGTCAAATATTTTTACATATTCATTCCATGATTATTTTAGGTTTTTAGAAAATTAAAAAAAAAATATTCCTATATAATTTTACTCTATCCGTCCGTCTGTGTGTTTATCTTTACGCCGTTTGAAATAAAGAAACGAAATTTTAACTACGGATAGATATTGCAAAACAAATAATTTCATGGAAAAACTTTTTCCGTAGCCCCACCCGTTACGAAGCTAAAACTCCCAAAGTGGGAAAAAACCCTATATTTAAATTGTTATAACAAGAGTTTTATAGGGAATATTTTCAATCTAAAAACAGCTGATTTCACAAGCTTTATAAAAATTTTTTGTAATAGTAGTATAGAGGGTTGCTATGCGGTTCTAAAGTTTATCGTTCTACGAAAATCGAACGGCTTAAGCTAGAAACTTGAGATTTTGGAAGAAGTTAGATCCTAAAAGATAAGTATGAGTGATTAAAGAAATTTTTTTTTTGTGCGGCCACAATTTTGAAGCATGGTCAAAATGTAAATGGTCAAAAAATGGTCAAAATTTTTTCAGATCTTTAAGTATCAGCTGATAAGTATGCTTAATTGGGATTTCAAAACTTAAAAATTAAAAATTGTTTAAATCAGTAATTTAGGCGACGTTTATTTTTCGAAAAGTTAGACGTTAACATTGCAGGTCTAATATTATATTTCGAAACTAGTTAACAGGTGAGTACTTTGCAATTATATTCTAAGTTATAATATTATTAATTTATAATTATAAATGTTTTTTCGTTTTATTGAAACTTTTGGTTTTTTGCATCACTTGTTTTTGTAGTTGTAACGGTATAAGCCCTTTCGTATTACTTTGTTATATTGAATAGTGCACAATCAAACAATCAAAGATTAGTGTATGGAGAAAATAAGCATAGAAAATAAGGAAAGATGTTATGAATATGTTTTTCTATATCAGACTCTAAACGAATCATTCCAAAAATAGTTTTTAATTTGGTTGATTTTATCTAACATTGAAATACAAACGTTAAGTACGTAGTGATTTATTGCTAAAAATCACTTAAAAAAGAATCAAAAATAAAAATCACTCAAGAACATCTTACTTATATCACTTATTTTTCATAAATTTATTGGTTTTTAAGTAGAAATCAATAAAATGAAAATAATTTTATAAATATTTCGATTTAATAAAATTTTCAAATTCTGGAAATATTAAATTAAAATTTTTACCAAAGTACTCAATTGATAATTTAATTTTTGAGATCCGGTATATTTGTTAAAAAAAATCAAGTCAAGATTACCGATTACTATAAATGTTTTGTTGTAATATATAAGTATTTCATACTATAAGTATTTCAATATATTTTATTGTAGTTTTTAGGAAGAAAATGTGTTTTCACTTTAGATATCTTATAAATCTTCTTTGATATCTTAGCTGATTTAAAATATTATATATCCTACTTCCTGGCTCATAACCCAGAGAATAAGTCTTCGTAAAATACCAAGAAAAACGACACCCGAATCAACCTTTATAGTCTTGGGCTCCACTCTTTTAATTAAGAAAATAGGGTAAGGTCTTTAATGCAATAAATTATAGTTCGATCTAAAATAGGTTAAATGAGGAAATTAAGAAAGTGATGTGAATCCAAGGGTGCCAGATATTAGGGGAGAAATATCAATGGAAATATTTATATAAATTATATTAAATTGTGTTGTTTTGGAAAAATTGTGTCATTTAAACAATTTGTAGAAACCACAATATTTTCCAAAATTTTCATTTTTCCATCAAATAAACCCCAAAACCAGCAAAAAACTAAATGCAAATTACTATTTAGAATAGTTTCATAAAAATATATAATCGACAATTTAATATTATTTAAATATTCTCTTTGAATTATTTTTGGGTAGGCATTCATTTAAAATATTATACTCTAAACCATTTAAAATGTATAACCTCAGGAAAATCAGAATAATTTATCAAAAATAAATTTATAAAAAAAGAGGACATTAAATTGCGCACTGACATCAAAAAACGGTGATACATAAATTTCCTATGTACTTGTACCTGTATCAACGGAATGTTATATAGATGTGTATTTAAGTATCTAAAATATTTTATGACTTAATTAACAGGTAAAAAGCATACATTACACACTACTACTACACTGTCCAATGCAGATGAATCTTTAAGTAGTTCTGTGGTATTGTTACAAAATGCTTTGTTTATAGTAAATACTGTTAAAAATACTCTGCTACTGTTTTTTTGGTTGCGTCTTTTTCTAAAATAAACAAAATAGGAACAAGCATTAAAAATTAAACAAGTATTAAAATTTCAAAGAGAGTTTTTAACATGCTATAAATATTTATTAAATATCTATTTTGAAGATTTTTAGAAGTACTTAAACAATTAAAAATTTAGATACAAGTTTTTTCAATACTAAAGGCTTCGGAAGTTATAAAACAAACTGTAACATTGTTCAAGTAGGAACGTTCAGTTAATGCATGGAAGAAACAAAAAATTTCTAAATCTCGTTTATTGAATTGTTGAACCATCGAATATTTGTTTTTAATCCAATTTAATTTGAATCCAATGACAAATATTAGATGATTTCAGTCACTTTCCCTGGGATTCGAACTCTGGCCTCTCGCATGAAAGATCGGTGCTCTAACCTCTGTGTCATCGTTTAATTAAAGTTAATTTTCGTACCCTCAATAAAATGAATACTAAATTAAATCTGTTGCTAATATATTGATTAAAATTGTCTGTTACCTGCATTTGCAGTTTGTGCTTATTGTATAGATAAACCTGATTAGTTTTAGTAAATAACCCTAGGTGGTGAAGAATATTTGTGAAGATTATTCAATAATATCAAATGATATGACTTTCAAAATTTAGAGCAAGTTTTACCGCCTGAAATTGACATAGCAGACTCCTTTGATAAATCCTGAGCTTGAAGCCTTTGAATCCAGAGACCTTTTTCAGAAATATTGTTAATTAATAGCCAATTTACAAATCAAAGTCTAAATTCCCCCACGATGTTTTAAAAAGTAAAGGTTTCTTCAATTTTGAGTATCTCCTAATGAAGGAATTTAGGAAGAAAGCTGATAGAAGAAGCAAAACTATAAAATTTTAATAAAAATAAATAATATTTAATTGCAATTTGTTTACAATTCTTAGGTCATTGTATTTTGAATTGTAAATGGAAAAGATTTCCAAGAAAGTCTGGAATAGTACAACAAAAACAAAATCAAAAACCGACTACAAAAAAAAAGAAACAGAAAATTTAAACCCATTTTCTTTCACCACCAAGTAATACTTATTACAGTTGAGCTGAGATTGTGGCCAGTAATAATTCAAATTACAGTATAGAAGATTCCAAAAATTAATATCAAAAAGCTTGTATTTGTTAAATTAGTCAGAAAATGTTTTAATTTTTTTTTTCCTTTTTTTATTTTTTGGTTTTATCATTTATATCTTTCATTCTTTTATACCTACTCTTAAATAAATATTATATACATAATTTATTAGAGTACAAAAGGTGTATAAAAAGTGCACCAGAAACAAATTATATGCGGTTTTTTTTAACATTTTTAATTCATCCTCATTTTGCTTCTGTGTTTTTTTTTTACCGGAATTCTCTTGAATCCCTAGAGAATTTCTTTTGGCAGAAATTTATGTTTTATTTTTCTGTAGGTTCCTTTTTGTGTTCCTTTCATAGTTTTGCAGCCAACCAGTCAGACTGGGATCTTTTGTAGGGAACTAAATGTGTGGATGAGTATTACCGGTTAAATTTCTTTTTTATTTCTGGTACATTACCTTGATGCAAAGAGCAACTTCCCAAAAAAAAAAAAGAAAAAACCATTTTATGGGATAACGGTAGAATCCCGAAGGATGATGATTCAGAAAAAATGCCCCTATTTTGCTATTGCACAATAGAAATGAAAGCAATAGAAGAAGTAAAAAAAAAAAATGAATTGTGGTTTTTGTTGCACTTTTTGTTTTGTTTTACTTTTCAAAATTTATTACAGAGTTAGAAAAATTTTTAAGTTTTTAAGTAATTAAACTTTTTGGAAGGATTCAATTAAGAATAATAATTAAAATAACGAAGAAAACCGCAAAATGTTAAATATTTTTCTAGGTTTTCAATTTCTTTTAAGGATCATCAGTTTTCAAGTGGTTTAATTTTTTTATAATTCAAAATAAATTTTTAATTATGTTTTTTATTTTATTTTATTTTTTTTTTAAATTAATTTTATGAAAAAGTATAGAGGGATTTAAAATTTGTTTGACTTCATCTTTTCAGAATTGATTAATTAGAGTAAATTTTTCTTACTTTTGCATACCTATGTTTAATATAAGGTAAGTACCGGATAATAAATGTTCAAGTTTTAAAATTTATTGCCTAAGTTATGTAAAAGCCTTCAAAAGGCACTATGGAAATCTGAACTCGTTGGTAGAAAGATCCATTCATTAAAACTGCTTCCTTCAGTATCTAGCATGGAAGTACAAACGCCTGATTTGATGTGCACAATTGTTAGGAAGCAAGATTTTGATAAAATGAGAATGGGAAGTGGAGGGGAAAGAAAAGGGAGAGGAAGGCAAAGCGAGAGGACAGAATATTTTATTTATGCGATGGTTTGATTGGAGAATATTGGAGAAAACTTCGAAGTTTCTCTGCTTAGCAAAAAGGCAGCCTCCACAGAATATCAAAAAAGTATGTCAAACGAATTTGACTTTTAATTGACTGTCATGATATGTTAAATTGCCTTTTCTACTAAAAATATTGCAGATAATGGGATCATTATTAACAAAAGAATTAAGTTTTATTAATTTATAATGTAAAGAGATATTTCAGCAGCAATGCATAACTTCGGTAGTATGTTGTAGTTTTAAATAGGCCTAAACAACCCAAAAAAAAATCCCATCACCACCTGTTCAATTCTCCGGTGCAATAAATTCCAGCTAATCATAAATATTTATTAAAAAATTTTAATTTAAAAATGATAAAAATAAAAATCTAATCATAATTGATAACATCTAGGTATCTTGCACCTTAAAACTTTTCAGACTTAACAATCTTTAATTAAATATTTACATTACCAGACAGAACCCTTTTATTTCATTACTTTTAAGAAAGAGTATAAATCTGTTACAATATTTTTAACATCCAGACAAGAAATTGGTACTTGTTTCAGTTCAGCAACACATAAATATTCTTTAAAATATATTTACCTAAAATACCTTCAAACTTCCCTAAAACAATTTTTTAGGCTCCAATTTTTATGAAAATGCTCCTTCCCAACAAAATTTTGGAGATGTTCCCAAGAATTAAAATCAAAATCGAACGAAATTTACTTCTCATAATCATAAAAGCTTTTTACGTAAAGGATTTAATCTTATAAAAAAAAAAAATTTGTAAGAAGAAAGAAAGAGACAACATGAAAAATAAAAAGAAAAAAAAAATGAAAAAAAAAACTGTTAAACAAAATTATCAAGTTTCAATGACAGGTGACACCAGTATCACATTATAAACATAAAACAAACAGAAGAAAAAAAAAAGAAGATTATACAGTACGGTACGATACTGAAAACAGCAGTAGCAGAAGAAACAACAGGTGACAAAAGTTTCATTTACTAATTCCTTGTACTTAAAGTTTTTAAAAATTTTATTCTTACATATACTTATTTTATTCTAACATACTTATTAAAATATTTTGTAGGTGGTTGTATTGTATGAGTGACAGTATGCTGTACTTATTTAAATCACAGCTAGTGAATAACATTACAATATGTTAGCTTGTAATAATAAAAATTTTTGATGAAACAATTAGAAATCAAAACCATATATCAATATGGTATCCAATACAATAAGCTTCTGTTGATGACACCAGGCAGACAACGATTAATTAATTGGAAAAAAATATGGGAAAATATTTATTAAGTTAAATAATTATTTAACATTATTTAAAAAAAAAATTGGTGTCTTCGACGCAAATCTTGTATATGCAATCAAAAGAAGTTCCTTTTGGTCTTGTGTAGATCTTTTAGATTTTAAAATGTCTTATTAAATTTTAACATTTTTTTGAGTGTACTTTTAGGGTAATACCAACTTTTAAATTTGTGCTGGTTCCCTTTATAAAGTGCAAAATAAATGATAGCAGTGTTACCACGATGCTGATTCCACCTAGCCATCGTCACACAGTCTGGTTACTAACCCTATTTTACAGATACCAAGTAAGGACAAACACCTGTTCTAAAAGAAATAAAACCACTCAAAGTTTTCCAAAGTGAAACAAGGAATGCGGCACATTCTCATTCCTACTGTGAATTATTAAGAGAGCGTAACACGGCAAATGGAAATTTGTTTGTTATGCGTACGTCAAGATTATGGAACCATATTTAGTCTCATGTGCTCCCTACAGTTGGTAATTCGTATTTGTATGACTTAGTTATTACATTTCTCTTATTTGATCCATTATCCCAATCACAGCTGCTAAGGCATCTTCGCCGCCTATCCTCAAAACCAAACTGCACATTTGTATCAAAGGCCCCATTCTATAAAGTTTGGCTTTAAAATGGTGTGATTCTGGTGTATTAAAGGCATACATAACCCAAAGGAATGCGTACAGTCCCAATGGGTGGCTTTCGATGCTTTCCATGACCCTGGTAAGGAATAGAAAAAAAAATAAGCTAGCTTATACCATAGTACATATAGAAATTCTTTTCACAACTTTGTGAAATGTATAGAAACCCAAAAATGTAGACCTAACAGCAAATCTCCTATGCACAATAAGAACAACATATGCTTGTAAAATCATTTTCACGTGCTGATAGAAGAAATTTAGGTGATGAGATTTTGTGTTTCTGTTTTTGTTATTTTTATGTTTTATTTCTTTGTGCTACCTCATTTTCTTTCAAAAACACATTATAACTGTATTTCCTTGAAAACCTGAATCAGTGTATTTAATGAAAAATTATCAAACATATTTTAATAGCTTTTTTTTTTAAATTTCACAGGAGAAAACTTAAAAGATCATTTCAGCATTGGAAAAAAACAGAATTTGACACATTTTGTATTTTAAATATAAAACTTGTAAACTTTTTATAAAGATTTAAAAAACACTGCAAAGGAGTAGGAGAGAACGAACGAAGTTAGAAACTCAAAAATTTTAATGTGTAAAGTTAGGGACGCCAGTTTGTCGTAACTAAATATACATATATATTTTTTTAAAGTGCACAATTAGTAGACTGTTGTTTATGATTGAAATCAAAAGTAAGGAAATTATTTATAATAAAAAAAACTTATGCAATGTTGTAGGCGTATAATATGGGTACTTAATATTATGTATTCCAAAAACAAAATTTATTGAGGGGCTTCAGGTGAGAATATAAAAAAGTAATAACTCTGGAATTCAAAAGAAAATTTGCAATGAAATTTTACTTAGGTTTTTTTGATAAGTTTTTTGGTTTTTGTTCAATAATTTTAATAATTTTAAAAACAGGGGACAGGTTTTTTTCAAGGAAATTTTTCGATAGGGAACTCATATGAGTATTCGTATGAAGAAAAAGTTATAATAAAGAAAAATATAGAATTAAATTATGTTTGATTTATGCTTCTTGATTTGATATAAAATGTTTTTTATTTAATGAGGTATCAATGCTTTGACTTACAAAAATATTACACATAGGGATTGCCAGGTGTACTTAAAAATGTGTTATACTGTTTGTAAGATACAGAAATATTTAATTAATATCCAAATTTAGTAAATACCTAATTAGTTAATTTCAAAGCCTGTTTTTATATTACCATTATATTACCATTATTATTTCAATAGTCTTTCCATGATGCTTGAATCATCTAGAAGACATTGAGTTCCTTAACTTGTACCACTGTCGATGTAAACGAAATAAAATACTTTATTCGTTTCCTATGACTATCATTCCTTTTAATTTTAACTCTTGGTGATGAATGAAAAATATTAAGTGGGCGTGGCGCTACAATATTTGTAATTCATTCCAGTTTGTTCAACTAATTCTAATGTTGTTTCAATAGTCTTTCCATGATGCTTGAATCATCTAGAAAACATTGAGTTCCTAAACTTGTACCGCAGTCGATGTAAACGAAATAAAATATTTTATTTGTTTCTGATAATTCTTAGGTGGCAACACTCTCTTTTGGTGAACAGTTTAATATTATTTTAAATTTAAAGTGTAATTTAATATAGAAAACCTACTTTTTTAAAATATACATATATGAAATCAAGACAAATTTAATATAATTTTTTTATTGAATTCATTTGTTTATTCATTCATTCACTCATTCAATCATTCAGTGGATTCATTGATTCAATCGTTTAATTGAAAATTGGATTGTTTGTAAACTTTTGAAGCGGCAAAAATGATGTGATATTATTTAAAATTAAAATTCCTATGAAGGAGCAGTCACATTTTTTTTGGTGTGGGTGTTTGTTTACAAAAAAATTTCAAGTGTGTGATGTTTTTTATGATTTTCGTTTTTTGTACAAAATTTATAAAGAATTCATGGGGAAACCTATAAATAGCAAACGAAATTTAATCAAGATCAAATTTTTTTTATAAAGTTTTTTAAAATTTATAATGAAAAAAAAAGTTTATCGATGCGTTTTAACTTTGTGTTGAATTTTTTCCAAGATTTTTTAGAGACAAATTGATGTGTGTATAGTATTGAAGACGTTTTAAAGTAAAGAGCTATAGTAATCTCCAGAATTTTAACTGTGGCAGTCACAAATTCGATTATTGCAATGTACTAGCTCTTGAGCGCTTTACCAATCTGTAGAAATTTCAATGGTCATCGATTCAACTAATTTAAAGGATTTAAATTAGAATGTAATCTAACTGAGTGCTAATGCACTACTTGGGGGTAGAGCCACTGTCACTCAGAGCCTTTCATTACATTAATAAACAACAATACTTAAAGCGGGTTCATAGGTCGTAAGTCTAACTATCAATTTATAATAAAATGTTAGTTTACAAAAAATTCAGAAAACCTATATTGTAAATTTATTATACTATATTTTAAAGCTGCAATAATGATCCACGAGAATGAATCCGGTCCTGGGAATAAACCGCTAATCGATATCCTTCGTCGGATTTGACAAGGCGTAATGTCTTTCGTCAAATTTTTAGCTCCTAGAAAAATGAAAATTAAACCAAATAATAGCACAAATGTTAAAAAACTAATTCCCATTACTCTTAGGAATACCTATAATTTTAAAATTCTTGAAAATATCCAATGAATATTTTATATAGAATAATATAAAATCTAACACTTTTGTATCGCGATATTGTTTATATTTTCTCCTATTAATTAAATTATTTACGCGATTCTAGATGCTAATTAATTACTAATTATATAATAAAATATTCTGCTGAATTAATAAACTAACATGTTGCATCGTCTTCTGTATAAAGTAACAAACTATCCATTTTGTGTTCTATTTCAACTTGTTTAGAAATGTTGTTTTGTAAATTAATAACTCCTGAGGAAGATAAACGATATTACAATTATTATATACCTTGCTTTAATTTTGCTGCACTGTTTTATTTTGTTGTAGAAACAATTTCATTTTGTTGTAAATGTGATACATGTAATATAATTTTATATCTTATTAGAAACAATGAACTAAAAATGTGTTAGGAAAATAGATAAATTTTCATTTTACACCATGCAATTGAATCACAGTATACATGGCAAAAAAATAAACAACGATATATTATTAAATTTTTTTTTATAGTTACAGCATGAAAATGGAATAAAATGAAGTGCTTCTAGTTAAAAATTAAAAAATTAATTCAATTTATATAAGAACACCATTTATAATACTAACTTAACACTATAAATAGTTTAATATGATTATTCTAGTTCACGTACTTAATAATAATGTTTAAAATGAAAAGCTGTTAAGTACAGTTTTAGGAAAACAAGATTTAAATAAATTAATTGTTTTCTATTTGTATTGTACCCAGGTATCCATCGATACCCAAAAAAATTTCTAATACTTTGGTTTTAAGACCCGTTATATACATTCCACATTCAATACTTTCTTTTAATTCATAATTACGTACCTAATATTATTTCTTAATTTGGTCACCAAGGAGATTTGGTAAAGAAAATTTATTTTTCAACAATTTGAACAGTCGATTTAAATACAATTGTATCGATCGATACAATTCCTGACTAGTATCAGAATCGAACCGTCACTTTCTTTTTTATTTTAATGTAAGTTAACTTTAGCCTCAAAGATGCTTTTCAAGGGTTTCCAGTTCCAGTTTTGAAATTCCAACTCTCTTAAACGGTTGGTCTTAAAGTTTATATTTATATTTTTTGAGCCAATCTTTCCTTTGGCATTTCTCGTTTTCTACTCTAAAATGCTAACTGTCTGAAACTATAGTCTGGTTAAATAAAAATTGCTCCCTACAGTTTAACTTTTTTTTACTCTCTAATTTTAAAAATTCTCCAACAGATGAAACTCTCATATAAAAGGAACTAAGTCTACTAATCTGATTGTAATTAACTTTCTAATTGCATAACTAATCAATCTATATAACAGAATTGCATTGTGATACCTTAATAATATTTGAATTTAATAGAATCTATTTAGCGTCTGTTGATAGAACCTTAAACTTAACTAAATTAAATAAGGAAACATTTTTAATCAAACATAATAAGATATAAAACTACCGACATTTTCTACAGAATTCTTTTTAAATTAATTTAAATTACTAGAATATTAAGTATTTAAATTATCAAGCGCTTTAAAATCATTTTAAAATAGATTTTTTTTAGATGAAACATTGAAATCCAACACATTTTTACACTTTTATTATAAAATTTATAATTATTCTAATTTCTCTCAATTACTAACGACTATTAAATTGCTTATGATCGTTATTATCATTAAATATAATCGATTTATTAAATAATATTATAACCGATTGTTCGTGGAATCAATCGAGAGGAAAAAAAAAAATTCCTAAAATTTATCTGTACGTCCACATCTACTGTAAAAAATTGCTATTTTTTAAAATTTTTGTTTTAAGATATTGCGCGAACTTATCAATTACCTTGTACTAACCGATTAATTTTACCTTTATTTTTAAATATTTTTTTAATCAGTTTGTTGTTATTGTATTTTATAATATTCATTTAACATGAATTACTTAAGTATTCTTCTTAAATATATAATTATAATAAAAAAAAACAAAAAACAAAGTTTATTTCACATAAAAAATAACTACAACACGCTTTCGTTTTATTAATATTTATTGCAACACTTACCATTTTCATTTTTGGTTTTTCTCTTGCTATTTTTACCATTTTAACCATTGGAATGAAATTTTAAAACATGAGAAAAAAGAATTTTTAGAGTGTGAAAAAAATTAGATTTAATAATATTTTTGCACATCTTTTGTAATAAGTTTTCATAAACTTAAATATTTTTCTTTTTTTGATTGTTCGATAACTGGTGGATGATTATATAATATTTCTTCAAGAAATTATCAAAGCCACTTAATTTCTTAACTTTTTAAAATTTCTTTCAATTACAGCTTATGCTTCTTTGATGCTTCCACAAAAGTTTATTGAACGGCAGTGAGAAATGTGGTTTAGCACGATGTATATAATTTAAAATTCTTAGAAGCAGCATTGGAGTCAAAAACGCCTCGAAAATCTGGAAGCTTTCTTGGATCTATAACCAAAGTAGAGTGCCTGTTCCCAAAGTCTTCTTGTAGATTGAACAAAATTTACAGAAATCGTCCGGAAGAATTAGGCTAGCAATTTAAATTAACCAATTTTAAAGTAGTTTAAATTTAATATGTTAAACACAAAGTAGAAAGAGTTCAACGTGTTTATTTTTATTCAATAAGATTCTTAATAAAACAGGCTCATTCATTTCAATTAAAAGAAAATGGACAACTAATTAGCTTCCTAAAAATATTCCCTTAAAAATTCTTCAATCTTTTGTTTTTAAAGTAATGCTAAAGTGATAAAACTCTAACACATCATAAAGTGTGTAGGGAGCAAGTTTTAACATCAAATTTTCACAGTTCGTCTCCTCAATAATATTCCTCAAAATTTGAGTGTGACGATGTTTTGATGTTTGAATACTTTGAGTTGGATCCTGTTTAGTTTACTTAGAGATTAGAAGAACGGATGATTTGATTATAACCGTCTTTTCTATCATTCAGGAATATTCCCATTTATTCATTTTAAACTACGGAAGGAAAATTAATTTGAAATAATATGGTTTAAAAATCTAATATGGTTTACATTATTTTTAAAATTTTGAATATACTTTTTAACTTTTATTTAACTTTGATTTAAAAGAGAAAAAACATGAAACAAAATTAATGCAAAAACTATTGTTATTTCTTTTGTTAAACAAAGTACAACAAGTACAAGTACAATATATTATGTTACCAAACCTACACCACGATTTGTTAAAAATACAAGAAACTTGTAAATTGTGAGGAAAATAAATAAATGAAAAACATATTTTGGCAGTTTAGAAGAAAAACCATATCGAAAGTAAAGGGAAAGAGGTATAAATGTCAAAGTAAATGTTAAAAGCAGAGAACCTAAATAAACTTTGAATATACTAAAGCTGTTTAGCAATGCATAATTATATTTGATGCAATTACTTTCATATGAATAATATTAAGGTGAAAATAATGAACTTAAGCACTTTGTAGAAATTGAATTTTAATTTTGGTGGGAATGTAACAATTATGGTGAAAAATATTTTATTTAAGCCAAGTACTTGATGTTGACAAGTTTTTTTTTCCAACGTAATTTCATATGAGTTGCAGCATTATCATTCAACAGTTTTTACTGTTACCTTTTCGAAAGTTGAGTGAAAATTACGGTAAGTTATCAATGTGAAATATGGACAAGGCTATATTTTTTTTTAAAAACAATCCATTAAAAGTTCCACAGGAAGCAAATTTAGGCAAAATATTGGATAAGGTTTTAGAATTTGGGAATAAGTCAATGTATCCTTTCTCGAATATCGTCAAAAGGTTCTAAAAAAACCTTTAGTCAATAGTTGCCTTTCAAAAATTAATTCCCAAAACACAAATATAAAATTAATAAAACAATAACACGTTGAAATGTAGCTGCAAAAGAATAATCGTCATCATCTTCTCTGTCCTGTGTTATCAATGATGGGGTAATGCATTACATTGTATCATATTTAATCATAAGTTAAATTATAAATTGAATTTTAAATTCCCAATTTTCTGATCTTTAACAATTTAATTGAATAGTTATTTTAATCATCTTAATCCTTATACTTAAGGATTCAACAAGTTTTCAATATCCGCAAATCCAGTGAAAAACTGAAATAAAAACTAAATTTTTTTATAACATTGCTTTTATCTCTTGTTAAAATATCTTATAAGTTAAAAAATAAAAATAATTTCTGAAGAATTATATACTCTGTTCTTTAAAGTTTTATTATGGTTTTAACGCCAAATCTAATTAAATAATTATCTATATCCTCAACAACTGCAATAAAACCAAAAACATCAACTTATAAATGCCATGATTCATTATGTTAACAAGGTTAGTTTATTAAACAATCAAAAACTAAATAAAAATCAGGTTAAAATATAATATTAAGTATATATTATTCTCTTCTCTATTCGCTCAGGTGCATCTTGTCCTCACGTATAATATGTTTTTAATTTTTTTTTTTTTTCTTTCTTAAATCAGTTCTTAATAAAATTTCTATGAAAGTTAAGAACTTGATCGTATTTGAAGATTCCCAAACATAAAATTTATCTTGGAAATATGACATTATGGGGAGAGTGATGCATACGTCTAGAGGAGAACTATTTTCAATCAAACAAGATTTCAAGTAATGGAAAGCAGTTTCAGTCGAAAGTTGTTAGGGTAATACTCAAATTAAAATTACATAGTTAGACCATTTTAATATGTGGCAAAGCAATTTGACTGATTATTTTAAGATGTGGTCACAAAATATGGAAGTTATGATAGAGAATATATGTTACAATGGCAACTTGTATTTTTATGTCACATATTATGCCAAATATCAGACTTTACCGTCGTAATACTTTTTATCATATGTAAGTAACATTTATGTACAGTAGATCCCATTGGAGTTACAACTATGAAGTACATAAGCTCTTTCATAAATCGCATCTCTTTATTATGGAACGAATGTATGGTTTTAAACTCGTACGATTTACAAAAATTCAGGGGAGAAGTCGACTCATTCCTTTTAAATTTCTCATTTAAATCCTCAGTAAAAAATTAAAATTCATTTGATTCCTTTTCCCGTCCCTACTTCTTAGCTAAGTAGAGATGGAAAAATATTCTAAACCAATTTTCAGAAGCAGGGATAGGTAACTACTTGTCATCCAACTACTGCGGAAGAAGCTCATTTGTTATTCCATTATTGCTGTGATACATAACATATCTAAAACATAGAGACGCTTTTTTGAAGTAGTAGTCTAATAGTACCAGTGGAAGTTTAGTTTATTTGATGCCTTTCCCCGGTTATATCCACCTGCTTGTAGTTTCAACCTATTATAAAATGACGGTTAAATGGACAAATATTATATAAAATTAATTTTAATTCCTTCTATATTCTTATAAAATTCAATTTAATGAAAATAACTAGAACATAATAACAGGTGATCACCTTGCATAGATTAAATATATACTATTTGGTTCATTCATTGCATGAAAAGAAAAAAAAAACAAAAAAAATAAAATGTAAATTGTTAATTTCTTCACTTGTCTTTCACATTTTCTTTTAAGTCATTTATTGTTCATTTTTCTTTGACCCACCCTCTCATCTCTTACTACACTCTTTATAATATACCCTTTCGTCTTTCATATTATTTTTTAAATCAGTATCATGTTTTAAAGAATTACAGTCCATTACCAGTCCCTGACCTCCTTGAAATAACATAAAATAGTTAACAATTTAAAAGTCATCTACCTTGCTTGTTACCTTTAAAAATAAAAATTCGTTCTAAATTTTCATGTTTTTCTTTTTATTCTAACAAATGAAATAACAACAACAATAAATGAAAAATGGCGGCGTTAAAGATCATTAAAAAAATTGCATATTTTTCGTTGTGTTGCAAATTATATAGTATAAGCGATTTTTTTTTTTTTTTGGAGTCCCTCATGTTCATCATTTTGGTGTGCAACGTAATGTCAGGTAATTGTAGGTTTTCATAAAAATCAGAAAAAAAAAAAAAAAAAAAAAAAACAACAAATGAATATGTACTGACTGCTCTGCTTTGCACACTCTATATAGAAGAAACAAAATTCAAATTATTATCTCTGACATTAAAGAGTGAGCATTAAAAAATTGAAAAATGCATTGAATTAAAGTGCAAGTGCAAGTGCAAAAAAAAAAAGAAAATTTATATGAAAACTTGAATTAAAAATTTAAATTAAATATTATAAGACTTGCTGATGGCATGGAAATACATATTTAATTTAGAAGCAAACAAGAAAAGGAAAGATATATACTTATATACAAAATTTTATTTAAAAAGAAAAAAAAACAAGTGTAGAAACATTTAAAGAAACACCCAATTCACACAAACATTATAAGTGTGGATTTTATAACAATTTTTTTTTTTTTTGGTTTTATATCCAGTTTAGCTTTTGTTTTGCGTTTGTTTGTAACTAGTTTAGTTTTTACTAAAACTTGTGTTGAGCTCACAAAAATTACAATTTGCAAAAAGCAATGCTAGTTTTATTAGAGAATCAGAATAAGAATAATTGGAGCCAAAAAAATCTTTTAATGAAATTGAAAAAAAAAAATTAAGTTTGAAATTTAAATTAAACCAAATTTCAAGGAATGATTCAAGTATTAGGTAATCACTTGAGTGAATTAGTTCCGGCTTATTAAAAATTATGAAGCTTCCAAACGAAAATACAACGAAATCAAAACTGTAGATTTAAAACCATTTAATTATTATATTTTTTTATATGTTTTAGATATTGATTTACGGATTCTTGAGTTGAAGAATTCGGTTTCCAAGGCGATCGTTTTGCAATAACATTATATAAAATCTAGTTAGTAGTTTACACACTAATTCCATTAAGAATACGTTACATGTTTTCATAAATAAACATCGCACAATAAAATGGCGAATTTTGGGTTCGAGCAGAATAAGAAATGCGGACTTGTGGAACTAATAAACGGAGAACCAATAGTAAAGCAAATCACTAAAAGGAAATGAAGGCAGTTTGGTCATGTATTAAGGAATGAAGAATGCATAACAAGAATTATGCTTGCCTGGAATCCTCTAGGCGGATGTAAGTCAAGAGATAGACCCAGAAAAACATGAAAATGAATGATGCTGGGGGAATTAAGGAGACACATAATATCCTGAAAAGAAATAGTAAATAAAGCTTGGATACTTCAAGTTGAAGACTTATTCTCATAAGGGGAGTAACAGAAAAAAAAATTTAGTTCAAAGAGGAATGTTGATGTTTCAATAATTACATAAAATTTAAAAGGCTCATAAAAAACGTTTTTAGAAAAAAAATTTAAGTCAAATTATGAGATATATTAGACTAGTAGAAAGTTTGAAGTAACCAATTATAGAAAAGTTGTTGTAGTAAGAAAATGATTTCAGAAAAACTTTTAAGCTTACGTTCCAACATTTTAATCTGCAAAAACTTAACGGTAAATCCTCATCTTCACTTTTCATTAATGGTAAGTACTGTTATCAACGACAATATATTTTAATTTAATACTAAACATTACAATGAGAGTAAGGTACAAAAACATAATATCTCATTATTATTCAATTTTAATATAAACCTTCAACAGATTGTCAACGAACACCTGAAACACCTGTGCATTTTTTGTTTTATTAACTTAAATTATAAATCTTTGTTCATGTTTCAACAAAAAAAAACAGAATAATTCTTCAGCTTGTTATAAACTTTATATGAAAATCTAATTTATGATTCATCTAAAAAGATTTTGTAACAAATTAAAAGTTGTTAAAATTTTTATTTAAATATCTTATGTAACTTTTTTTTCATCAAATCTTCAATTACTCATTAAAATAATTAAAAATACAAAAAAAATTACAAAATTATTTTAAATAAAAAATATTATGTCATAACACGTTGCCTTCTACAATTAACAATTCCATATTTTCATCATTTTCCATAAATACTACGGGAAAATTCAGTTTTCCCACCCAAATTTTCCTGGATAATAAATCGTTTTTTCATTGACTCTTTATTCTTAAATAAATGAATCTAATCCTTATCATAAAAGTTTTTCCTTAAATTATTTTAATTTTTTGATTTTTTTTTTTTTTTTTTTTTTTTAAGAAATCCTAAAATAAAAAAAATTAAGGAAGCATACAACATTTTTAACATAATTAACAGACAATTTGCGCAAATGTATATAATGTATATATTACATGATTCCTAATTATTCCGTTATTAAGGATAAAAAAAAATAAAAAAACAAACACACAGTGCACGTGTTCAAATACAAGCTTAAAAAAATTCAAAATAAAAATTCTAACTATTATTATATACCGTTGTTTAGTATATGTGTATATACACTAACTTAAATAAATAAAATAAATACATAATATATAAAATATTATTACCTTGAATGTTAATATCTTGAATTTATGGGCAGGAAACTGTGGATTTTCATCTTATAAAAAATAATTATTTGTAAATAAATCAAAAACAGTGAATACTACATTTAGAAAAACTGGTTGACTTTTAATTTCAATAGATGTTTTCTTAAATATGAGTTTTGATTAAAATTGAAAGTGTCCGGATTTCTGTTGCAGATAAGGTATAAGAGTTCAGTACTTCTAAATCCTGTGAATATGTTTAAATAAAAAAATTTAATGAGATGGGAATAAACATTGTTCCACCAGAAGTAATTCCTGATTCTTTTTTTACTTAGTTCAGGTCCTTTTCCAATTCCAAAGGACTGCTTGAAGGCTGCTTCGAATTAGTTCTATTCTCAAAAAAAATCGAAGCAGTTACTCTTTAACTATGAAACGATTAAATATACGAGACCCCAACAGCTGGGTGGCACAGTTGTTAGAGTGCCGACCATCATTCGAAAGATCCCGGTTCGATTCCCGATAAAAGTGAAAAAAAAAAAAAATATAAAAAAATATAAACAAAAAATTTAATTTGAATAATATAACTCGCAGATACAGAAATATCTTATAATTCAAATATAAAAATTGCTTCAATATAAAACATAAATGAGTTGTATCTTTAGAAAATTTAAGAATTTTCTTAATGTTATAAGGCTTACTACTGTTTTATGTTTAAATTGTACGTGGAATTCATTTAGATCAGTTCTAATAATAAGAATATAATATTTCCCCCCTGTTCTAACATACACATATACTGACAGGCTTTTAGCCTATAACAGTTAAACAGTTAGCGTTAAAAAAAAAGCATTTTTGAAGTCTTAAGTTTAATTTACCAGTCCGTTTATTACTCGACTGGAAAGATTGTGGGATGTTATATAATGCAGCTTTTACTCCACTTGTGGGTTACTATTTCTTTAGAATCATTTGAATTTTAATTAATTTCTTAGTTGTTAATACCTGAATTTATCTTGTGACAAATTTTTTTGATCCAAATACACATGTGCCTTTATTTAAAAACCATAATGCCAAAAGTCTAAAGCTTAGGAAAGAACATAAAAAGTTAGTGTTCTTAATATCAATCGTATTTTTAATTGAAATTTTGTACATTTAAAACTCAAGCGTCAAAATATAAAATTACTTTACTGTTACTTTTATAAAAAGATTTTTCATTATTTGTTTTTTTTTTTTTTAAATAATTAATTTAATGTTAAAGTTATAATTTTGTAATATTTTGTATTTTAAACCAAGAAAAAAAATCATCTCTGATTAAAAAAAAATTAAACAAAACCAACTTTAATAATTCGTCATCTGTTCGAACATTTAAAGTTAAAATATAACTGTAAATCCCCATCTTTACTGTTTGTTGTCATAATTTTTTTCAAAAATATGTACCAAATATTTTCAAAATAATTTAGAATCAAGCAAGCCGTCATTTAATGTTTTATAAAACCGACATTCCGTTATTTTGTTACTTTTGGCAAAGTTTGTTCAATTGGGCGACAAAAGAAAATTAAAAGAAAGAAAGAGAAAGAAAATATAAAAAAAAAAAGAAATATGGCAACATTCTGAGATGAACAATAATGACAAGCGTTTTTTTAAAAACGTTATTTTTTTTTTTTTTAAATACAATTTTAAACAATTTCTTTATTTATATTTTTTATTTATCATATATCCCTCTCTTTCTCTCATTTTCTTATCCTTTTTTGAAAAATGTTGGTACAAGAAAAAACAAAAATCTTATTAAATCCATAATTCATAATTTTCATAAAAAAAAAAAAAAAATATGCTAAACTTTTTAACATTTTCCACCTTATAAAACTTGTAAGATTTATGTGCTGATATATTGTAAAAAAAAAAACAAATGAAAAATGAAATGAAAGAGTAGGAGAGAAAGAGATAGAGATAGAGAGAAAAAAAAATTATTGTCCTCCACTAAAAAAAAAAAAAATTAAAATCGCGATTTATAAGTCACATTAGAAAATCCTATACAGTTTTATACCTTTCTGAACTTACTTTTATATATATACCGTTATTTTTTAGAATTTTATAACGGCAATTTTTTTCTAATTTAGCTTTATTATAAAATAATGTTCCGTTATAAACTGGTTTGTTTAGCTTTTGACAAGAAAAACTTTATCAGGTAGAAAAAAAAATAGAGTAGAATAACTGTGGATATTGCAATAGTATATAATATAAATAATATATGTGTAGTATGTGTTTGAAAACATATATATGTGTAGCTAAATAACGGAACTGTGTTTATACATTTAAATTACTTTGAAGCAATGAAGTTAAAGTTTTTGACAATAAACAATGTAGTACATATTATTATTATTATTTAGAGTTTTGGGGTGTCAAGCGCTCGTGTCAAGAGCTCGTTCTACTTCAAATGAATTTTATATTTTTAGGAAGCTTATGGATCTTATGGATCTATCGTCTTATGGGTAATAAATTTTAATTCTTATAATTAATTTTTTTATAAAACTTTGCTGCTTCGCGTTTTCTCCCTCGGCTCTAGATTTTCGTTGTGTTTCGTTGGTTCTTGGTTGTGTCGGACTGAATATTTTCTAAAGGTCTAGTACACTCTTAGTAGTAGAAAGTGGTATTTCCAAGAATATTTTGTGAATTGGTGACATTTAGTCAATCTTTTGCAATATTAGTGTAATTTTAAAGGAAAAGAACACCACAATCGAAAATATGTTCCCAGAAGAAAGTTTCAAATTCTAAGTTATGAACCATTTTAAATTAATTGAATTTACTGACTAAAAGACTGAGACTCTTCACAAAAATTTTTAAAATTATATTATTAAATTTTCTAGTATTTTTAATCTTTTTGTTTTGTGATTATTCTATTTCTGTCCTTTTCTTTCAAATTGTACATGGAAATTCTTTTTTTTAAACAGGATGAAATATGATACTTGGAGTCACTTCTAGTTTCCAAAATCCGTGAATTGTCTAGATACGAGGATAATAAATAATAAAAGCGGACGTGAAAAGTCTACTATACATAATCCAGAAGAGGGTGTAGAATAAGTACGGTGGATATTGACACACATATTTTAGTCACACCATTCTTGTCTACCTACATTGTATTAAAATGGATATTAGATCCCTATGCCTTTTTTGTTTAACCTTGCAAATTTCTACAGAAACAGTATTAAAAAATTTATTTAAATATTGCGGAATTCTTCAGATTTGTACGCACATTTATATGTAAAGTGCGTAAGGTGTTTTCTTATATGTATGTGTAATGAAATTCCTTGGATTTACCTTAAGAATGGTTTCAAGTTTATAAATTCTTAATATTATTTATTTCTGTTGGAAATTTTTATTTATGATGTTAATTGGATGAAAGCGAAGTTTCTTCAGTATTATTTTAAAATATTCCCTTAAATCTAAATATTGATTTTATATTTCTATAAAAATTTAAAGATGAATAAAATTTTTAGAATATTGGTGATAAGTTTTATACTAAATAAATTCCTGTAAAATATAGTATTTCGTATAAATTAAATATTAAAATTAAAATGAACAGAATTAGCGCCATTTGTATCACCTTTTTCTACCAATTTACTGTTCTTTAATTTGTGTCTCGTCTTTTAGAAAATTTTTAAGTCAACAATTTAATTTTTTTATAACTTTTTTACCCCTAAAAGAGTATAGGGCATTCACTAAGTTATTGGTACTAACTTTCAGTTTCAATAATTACTCTTTTCAATAAGTCATCGATTACTCGGCCACAACGATATTGGTCACAAATATAAAATCAGGAAAAATTGTAACCCCAATCAGAAGAAATGTGGGTTTACAATATTCAACAATTGGGAAAAAATATAGTAGATCTATAATGACTTAGAAGTAATTTTAGTTTAGTGGTTTAGTGTAGTTAAAACTAAGAAGTGATTTTAGTGTAGTGTGGTGAGCATTTTCAAAATAGAATTCAATTAACAGGATCAAAGTAATTACTTAGTTCCTACCATTGCAATCCAGCAGAAACATTTTTGGATTACCTCAATATAATACTACCTCCTTGTTTCTATAATATTCTGCTAAAAAATTTTTTTAAAATTGGACTTAAGTTGTTCAAAATTAAGAAGATAATACACTGTCAGTATGGTGATCTTCGAACCAGTTTTTTTAAATTCGTTTGGTCGCTTTGTTTAGCTTTCCAAACCTCTTCCAATCAAAGAAAAATAAATGTATTATATCAACCAATTATAAAATCATAATTTCAATTAATTAAAAACTCTATTACATATTTTATTATTAGATGCCGTTCTGACGCAATTAACCTTCCACAGCTCGCATCGCATTAGCTTCGGTCAAAACCAATTATGAAATTAAATTCTTTTGTAGTTTTTTTTTGCCTATCAAACTGCCAACTTCAGGTAAATTTTAGACTAATCATAAATAAAATATAATATTTTAATTATGAAAAAATAAAAATATTAAATTTGATAGAATCTTAAAAAAATACAAAAAAAGATAATTCGAAATTTACTAAAACAAATACACAAGGCGCATTTTTTGCCTGGTCACTCTCAGTCAATAGTAATTCTTTTTGATCTTTGGCTAATAACCGTAGCTACTCATGCCGAGTTCTCTAACTAATTTTTTAATCAGTTTTTTTTTCTTTTTTTATAAATAAGAAGAAGTAGTGAATGTACAAGTCATTTAAAAGCATATCTTGATCAACAAATCAAAGAATTACCTTATAAATATTTTTAAAATAATTTAAAACATAACAATAGATGATATATTCACCTTTTTTTGTTGTTTTTTTTTTTTTTTTTTCAAAGGAATTTCAGTTAAAGGAACCTATCAAAAAAATTTTCCAATTAAGTTATTAGGTAATCTCCAACAACAAAAATACCTTCTTACTACAAGGGCCAGTCATAACTAAATGAATTTTTGTAATGACTTAAAATATAATTTTTATTATTATAGTAGGACTTTGTATTGTATGCGTGTGGTAATCTAGATTAAATGTCATATTCCACCTGGGTTTCAATTTTAAATGAAAGTGAAAGGTTTCAAAATTTAAAAATAAAAAAAAAAACACACTAACACTCTCTTCCAGACGCATTTTTTTTTTCTAAATTAAAAAACATGGTTTTAACTCTTTTTTTAAAATTTACATTGTAAAAAAAATGACATGGAAATGGTTTTAGTATGGTGACTGGTAGAGGCTGACTTTGTATTGTAGATATTGTTCTCTTCTCCAAAGGGATTCACCAAAATAAAAACAAAAAAGGATTCAAGAGATTAAAAACATATTCAGCCTAATTATAAATTTTTTTTTCTCCAGTTTATGTTAATAAAAAAAGTGCATGATTTCTTTGTTTAAGTATCTCTGGTAAATGAAAAGATTGGGATCTGGACAGTGAAAAAAAAAAGGTGAACAACAAAATTTTTTTTTTAATTATCCTAGAAAAGGATTTAAATACTATATATAGGCATACATATACTTTCTTTTTGATAATTTGGTAATATTATCAGATGTTTATTATTCATTAGATGAAAATATGACGATTGTAAATTTGAAAGCGGAGGAATGGTTATACGCGTACAGGTGTGTAGGCATTTCTAATTTTATTTAAAATCTTGGGGTCTGAATTTTTTTTTTTTTGATTTTTCTATGAAAGGATGAAAAACTGCTTTTTTAATCCTTTGTTTTTTTCTTATTCTCAAAATTAGAAGGACGAAATAAAAAAAAAAATTATAATTAAAGGATGAAAGGATAATATGGTTGGAATATAAATATGATTTGAATGATTGGTATATGGGATAAGGGGTTAAAAAATTTATATATAGAGTAATCAAAACGCAGAGATCTCTAATATGAGATATTTTATTATAATTAGTTTTCTTTTTTTTTGGATTTTTTGTTGATTTTTCTGTTTCTCATAAACGGAAGCGTATAAACATCTGGATGTCATATAAATTCCAAAATGAATTTTAGTGTGTAGAAGAGAAGGTATTTAAGAAAGTATAATAATATTCAATGATAAATTAATTGATAAAATGTTGTATAATTAAAAAGATGAACTAAATTATATTTGTAGTTGTATCGTAGAAGAGATTTCCTTTTATGTTAATTGGGAAGAAGAGTTTTCAATTCATTTATCCCCAATGAGGAGAGGTTCCTTGAACGATTCCAATCAAATGAAATTTTTTTAACTCCTTATTGCAGCGGTATCAATAAAAAGAAGGCTTACAAGGAAATTCCAAATCAATATTCCAGTTTTTTTTCTTTTTTTTTTACACTCAAATTAAACGCTAGCAATACCTAGTATGTAGGTTTACTTGGAAAGGGGAGAGAAATAGGATATTAAAGGGGAGTCTACCTCCAAAATTAACCTGAAGGAAATGAAACTGAAAAAATTTTGACATAAAACTAACATGGAATGGACCTTTAATACATATGTATTGTTTGTTTTTTAGGATTGGGTTTGAGAAATGAAATTTGGAAAAGGATTTGGCAGTTATGGATTAAGTTGGATAGAGGCAAATGAAGATGGATGTTAATGCTATCCTTAACCTTTCTAGGATCGAATACATAAAAATCACCAACTTTAGGAAACACATTACATGGTAACTGATTCCAAAATCTCGACGTACGTATAACAAACGAATTTCCATAAGCCGAGTTATGCCATCTTACCAACTCTTCTTAATAATTTTCCTCACCAATACATAAAATACCTAAAGTTATTCTAGAAGATGAAAAAATAATTTAGAAAATATTAATTTGAATAATAAACAATAAAGACTTATTAGTTTAATATTTAAAATATTTTCTATTAATATATATATATATACATATATACGTCTTATTATTTTAGCTGTTTATTATTCCGTTAAAATTCTTAACCACAATACCAAACAGAAGCCATTACTGGTAGTTCTGGTACAGATACCATTGGACGGTGGAAAAAAATTCTTTAAATATTTTTTTATTAGAATTTTTCCATTTTTTTATTTAAAAAAATTTTTTTTTGTGTACTAATAACGGATTAATTACCTAATTTTTTTTCTTATAAAATACAAAAAAATAACGGGAAATCCTTTTCTATATTTTTGTTGTATTGCTTTTATTCGCTGTGAGGAGAAAAGTAGAATAATATTAACACAATACGTCCTGGTTTAAAACTTCTTAACGCTTTAGTACTAGTGGTAGCAAGGTAGCAAAGAGTTGAGAGAAAACTTTTCTAATAGTTTCTGGTATTATCTAATTTTATGCTACAACCTGTCCACTGCATGACGTTTAGTAATCTTAAAATATTTTCTGCAATACTTTTGAAGCCACTCCATGAGTTTGTCGTCAAGTAGATTGAATATTCTGCATATGCTAAGCTAATTTAATTCCTTACCCTTCGTCAGCATGGAAACATTTTAGTGCTCCACAACTTTAATCTTCAGCTTAAAATTTTAATATGGACTATTAATTTGAGCAAATCATATCATAGAACAGTTATTGATTCAAGCATCTAGGCTGCTTTGGAGCATTTGATCTTTGCGAATAATACTTTACGTGGCTTGATTTTTTGATGATATATTTCTTTTGGAAGTTTGTTCTATCGCTGCACCTTTCTACTTTGAAGTATGTTATGCACCTTTAAGTTTTATTATTATTTTCGAAGTTTGTTATAAATCTTCAAGCGTCAGTCTTTTACTTCGAATAATAAAATAAATGAAAAAATTTTAAATGATATCTTTCTAGTTTGTTTATACGGGTATCCGCTGCCTAAGGAAGAATATTCGTAGTATAGAATTTTCAATCAATGTCGAACCTCCAAAACCTAATCTTAATCGTTTCACTTGTTCATGAGTATTGGGACTTCAATTAAAAAAATCCTCGGAAGGTATCCGCTGCCAAAGTAAGAATATTCGTAGTATAGAATTTTCAATCCACGTCGAACCTCCAAAACCTAATCTTAATCGTTTCACTTGTTCATGAGTATTGGGACTTGAATTAAAAAAATTCTCGGAAGGTAATGTGTTAATAATGATGCTTCTCTTCTAAAAAAACAGAGTAGGAGAATTAAGGTTAAATACAAGTTAAAAAAAAATTACATAATACACCGTGTAAAACAGGAATTTAAAAAAAAAGAACGGGATTTTTTTTTAACTCTACCCTACATTTTTGTCTAAATATTTCAAAGGTTTGTTTTATTTTTTTTTCCTGTTTTCTGCCTTTCATGTTTTTGAAATAATCGAGGTTTTTTTTTTAATTTATACTGGAGAGAAAGGCAGGTGATAACAGAAGCCCATTAGAATTCTTGACATTTTTATTAGAGATAAGAAAAAGCAGAAAAGAATAAATAATTTCAAAATAAAAAAAAATGGGACAGGACATTTTAGTAGCAAGAAATTTTATTTTTTGAAGGAATGTTAATTAGTAATGTAGGCTACAATTAAACATTAAAACAAGGGTCCAGTGTACTTTTGTACTTTTTATATTATATTATGCAATAGGATTTTGTTGTTTTTTTTTGTGAAAACTCTCCACTCTGGAGAAAAATAAACCCTTGAATAACGAGGAAGAAGAAGAAAAAAAAAAAAAATTTTTAAAAAAGAAATTAAGAAATACGAAAGGGTTTTCTTGAGAATTTTTTTTTTTTTTTTCTGAAAAGTCTTTTAAGTCCTGCCTGCTTTGACTTTGCCTTTTCTAATAATCCTTTGATAGAATGTTTGTTTTGTTAAAATAAAAAACAAACAAAATAAAAAAAATAGACTTTACTTTTAATAATTGCTTTTTTTCTGGACTTATTTCATCCGTTTTTTTTTTTGTTTCTGAAAGAGGGCAGGTGAAAACTTTCAATTTACCTTTCTATTCTACCTTTTTCATTTGAAGGTTCATTTTTTTTTTAAAAAATGTTCTTTCTTTTTCTTTCGTAACTTTTCTTTGAGTTTTGTTTCGGTTCGGAGGGTCTGTGTAAGTTCTTTAGTACACAAAAAAATTAAAAGAACTTTTTAGACTGCTAATGAAGTTTTAATACAAGGTCAGCACAGGAAAAAAAATTTTAGACAATGAAACTTTTTTTTTTTTTATTATTTTTGTTAATTTTTTCTGAAGTGCCCAAAATAAAAAGGAAAAAAAAAACAAAAATTCGTAAAATAATTATTTTTATTGGAATTGTTCTGTACATATCATATTTAATATTCAGACTTAACTTCAGAAAAGTTAACAAAAAACAAAACATTTTAGGCTTTTTGTTTTAACAAAACGTCAGATAATATTAAGAAAAATAAATTAATAGATATTAGACAGAAAAGCCTAACCTGGTGGTGGTCTCAGTTGCGTGAATTAAATTTCTAATTTAAATTAAAAACTTTTCAACTTAATAAACTTTATTGTGAAGTAAAATCGATGCCTCATGCTTTTGGTTGTAATTTAGATTGTATGTAGCGAAACTGTTAAATACTTAAAATTTTCTAAAAGAAGACTGGAAAATGAGTGGAGCTCTTTTAGAAGTGTTTTTGTAGAATTTCGTACGTAGAGTGGTTGTGTAGAGTGAATAGCAAAATTTTGTTCAAGGGAATTGTGGATTCTTACTAACTATTTCACCTATGTTACCTTATAGCTTGTGCTAATCTGATAAAAATAAAGAGGAAGATAACAAGTTGCAATCATACAAGACAGCAAAATATTTTAAGTAAAATTATTGTCACTTGTTTAGCTTAACCTTAGTACGCGTCGTCGAACTCAATCAGTCTTTTGTTTCGTTCACAAGTCACAACCAACTTTTAGATTTCCATTCCACTATTTTTGCAATTCCTTTTTAGTTTTAAAAAGTAAAAAATTTACTTATATTCATGGTTGCTTTAATGGGTAGAAGCCCAACACTGTCAGAGCTTTTCTGATACCTGGAAGTCCAACATTGTCTTCCAGATTTTCTGGTTGCTTTCGAAGAAATACTTCTATGTACCAAAAAGGAGATTTCCTTTTTTATCATTCCTCCAGAGCTGCTGTACTGCACGGGTAGAGATGTTTATTCCAATATTCTGACTGCTATAGTTTCAGTATATAGAAACCCAATTATGCCAAACACTTTTCTGGCACCTAGAAACCCCACGCTGTTTTCCTGATTTTCCGTTGTCTTTCAAGATTTCCATCTCTTTTACCAAAAAATAAATAAAAAACTATTCAAGCGAACAGGGTTTCAATCATCTTTTTCATCTCTTAGTCTATTCAAATTATTTTTAAAAATTCCTTGCATTTATTTGTAATTTTTAATTAACACTTAAAGTTCACCAAATCAAAAACTTATTTTGATTTTATTGAAAATTTCCAAAGAAATTGCAACAAATTTTTTGAAAATTTTTTAAAAAAAATAGGTCTCTCTCTGGGATTGGAAAGATGGTGGTTTTTGTCTACAGTGCCATGACCTTGCAAAAAAAGTTGTGTACTTTGTATCTGACTTTAAACCAACAAAATTATTAAAAAAAATTTGTAACTTTTTTTAAAATATAAGAAAAGTCAAAGATAAAAATAAAATTTTCTTAATATGAAAAGAATATATTTTTTAAATTAAATTTTCCTTTTAAATTCTCCACCCCTTAATGTCTGTCTGGTTCCAGCCAAAAATATTCAAAAAAAAAAAATTACTTTGAAGTTTTGAATACATTTTGACAGAGGTACTCATGGTTTTAGATAAGTGCATATTTATGATGACATTATTTCTCAAATTATATTTGAATTTAATAGTGAATTATTTTTTTTCGAGAGTCTGTCTGTTTGTTTAAATTGAGCTTCTTTAAAAATATGAGTACTTAGAGAAATTTGATATATGTATTAGATCTCGCGATATTTAGAAGGACTGTGAGAAACAGTTCAGGGGAATATCATAAAGCATTACCTTACTTTTAAAACATTTAAGACAAAATGAATACTTCTAAAGCATTAAGCCATTCATCATAAACCTCTAGAACTTAAATCACCCAGGAAGACACACGGTGTACCTTGCAATTAGTTCAAAACCTTCGGAATTATTTTGGTGGACATCCCAAGAAAGTTAATTACCAAATGTGACGAAAACCTTTCTGGGTCCTATATAAGGAACGAACCCTAGAAGTTCAAAGAAGTACTCTATTGAAAATTGAAAATTCATGATGTGTTCTAATCTAACGTGTTTCTGTACAATTATGGTAGTAAATGTAATTTATCTTCAAACATGATCTGTATAACTTATCTTATTTACACAACATTGAAATTGTATCTATTAGAATTATTGTAAAAAGATTGAAATTTTTTTTTTGTTATAATAACATAATCTTAAATTTATAGCAGAATGAAAAAAAAAAGTTATTTTGATATACAAACGTTCACAAAAGTTTCGAAAGAAAATTATATTAGTTTTTAGTACTTTTGTATTGAAAAGAAAATTAAATTTTCATTTCTACTTAAAAAATTTAGACTTTGAGTTTTGTGTCATATTTTTTCTATTAAAATTCTTTGACATAATTCCTAAGTAAATATATTTGATAAATTTAAATAAAAATATGTTTAAATTCCTCAAGAATGCTTTTGTTCTTTAACAAATTATTTATTTTTATTAGAATATGAAAATTAGTCACAGAATCAAAATAAGAAGTGAAAAAGAACTGAACCTAGGAAAAATGTACCGAAAACTCTTCTCTAACAGAACAAGGAATACCGATTTCTGAGAATTAACAAATGAAGAACTTATGTAAGGAAATTACGGGAAGAAATGATGGTTGATTAGCCACATCCTAACAAAAAGTGGAAACTGTATAACCACATTAGTACTATGCTGCTATCAAGCTGGATTCAGGAGGAGAAGCAGATTTGCAACGACGTTTAGGATAATAGTGATGTGAAGGAATAAAAGACACATGAAGTAGTAGTATAAGATTTCTACCGACTAAAAAACTTCCCCAGCTTTTCCAAAATATTGAAATAAGGGCAGTTTAATGGCTGAAGAGGAACGATGAGACATATGTTTCCATCACGGGTTAAATAGGAAACCCAGAAGGGATAAGTTGAACTTCTTTCTTGAACATTTCTAGATCATAAGTGTTGGGAAATGTTGTGTTCGAAAAGCGAAATGTCTTGGAGAAGCAAAACTCCTGGAATAAAGTAACTTAAGATGCATCAAATAACCTAGCCAAGAAAAGTAACAGGAAAAAATGGGGTTTGAAATTAAAAAAAAACCTTTAAACCAGAATGAAGAGTTTTGTGACTCAATATGGAAAACGTGGTATTTGTAAGATATTGTTGAAAATGAGTTTAAAAACTACAGATCACTACCAACACAAATTTTCGTCAAATGAATCATTTTCCTAAAAGTAGAGATTATTTCAATAATTTTCAATTGAAATTGTAAAACAATTTTTTTAATTTTAATTTTAAATTAAAATTTTTACTATGATATCATAACCAATTTACCATTATACTTAAACCAAAACAATTTATTACATTTACGTGTGGTTATTGTTCAATTGAAGATGAACCATTAAAATGTTTTTTTTCTTTGGCTATTTCTGAAAAAATTAAAAAAATTGTTTAAACATAAAAATGGTGTCATAATTCTACGAAAAAACTTAAGCGGTTTTTAAATAGTTGAATATTATATCTGGCTGTGATCAGAATTAAAATGATGAATGAGGTTTCAAGTTAAAAAAAAATAAAACAAATATAAAATCCCACTTTGTTAAAAATTTTTTAAAGTTAATATGACAGTAATTTGAGGGATTTTAGAAAAATAATTAAATGGAAAACATCAAACTATTTTATTTCATGTTAAAATTCAAAAATTTATTTAATGAATCATGAATTGATCGCCAAAATATCGTTAATTCGTAGAAAATGAGACTTATATTGGGATTATAGTATTTTTGAAAATAAATTTTCGAAGAAATAAGTTTTCAAAATTGGTACCAGAAAGCATTCACAGTTGGATCATTTCTTGGAAGTCCTCTTTTCAACAATTTTATAGCCTCGTCTTAATTTCCAGCTCACATGAACCAGATTGTCCAAAAAAATTTTCCTTCTCAAATCTAAACCTCAAATGTAAACCCTACATTTGTAATAAGGACCCGTCATAGAGTTTTATTTAAAAAAAAACTAGGTTCAGTGTATTAAAGTGTCGTCCTACCAAAGGATTCCTGAAAAAATCTCGCCTGATCACTTTCAATGTTTGGTACTTTTCTAAAACGTTAAAAACTCGACGACGATCAAGTTCAGATTCATCAAATTTCTTAACGCGTCAGTCAGAAATTCAAAAATTGTTTGTCAAAATTTTGTAAAGATCAATGCAATTCCGCAATTATTTTATTGCTATTGCAAAAGTCATCAACAATTATTTATTGCTAATCAAATTCGAAAGTAATCATTTGATGAACTTCAAACTGCTGACGCTTTAGAGAAACGTCTTTTTTAAATTGCTGCAAAGGATCAAACTTTCAGTTATAATAAATTAGCTTGAAGTTTACTTCCTGTTTTTTGATACTCTCGGTTTTGTTTTGACAGATTTCGTTATCCATATTCACAGCTTTCAACAGTTGATAGTCTATTATCTAATAATGCGTTGATTGATAAATTCTAAAGTCAGATTCTTGTGACAGTTGTCACAAAAAAAATTGAAGTCAGATACAAAATTTAAAATTATATGATTCAATAAAAAAAATTATAATTTTAAAATTTTGCGATTCACAAATGATTCATTATCTGTGCCCTTAATATTAAAAATTTTTAAACATAATGAGAGATCTTGCATACATCATAAATAGGTCTATTAAATTTTTATTTATAAAATTGCTATTAAACCAAGTTCAGCAACAATTTAAGTCATAAAAGAAACTGGTGAATAAACAATTAGAATCACGTATTTTGTTGATTCATTACTATGTTTTCCTCTGTAAGACAAAACTTTATGAATCACATACTCTTAAGAAACGTTAGATCATGCATCATTTTTGCATGAAAATATGCAATTTTTTATTATTTAGGTATTTCACTAAAATTTCTATCTTGTTGAACATTAATTATGGATTTTGGTAAGATACCAAATATTTTGTGATAAAAATTATTAAAGATTTGTTAAAAAAATGCAAAAATAGCCTATCATTAGAAACCAAAAAAAAAATAAAAACTCATGTTCATGGTCATGTAGTACTATGTACTTACTCATATGATTGTTGGGTCATAAAATATTACATTAAAAAAAAAATGATCGTTTACCATATGTACATGATTGTTAATTCTAAAAAAGTTTGTTAAAAATCATTAAAAGAAACTCTAAAATTAAAAGCGCACGTTCAACACATCACTCTTGTGTGGGATAATCACGTTTTTATTTTGAACTTCTCTTGTTGTCTTCCCAATTATATGAAGTTCACTAAAAATTAAAAAAAAAAAAAAATAATAGGCTAAACTCTTTAAACTTTCATAACACTTTTTATGAGAACTTAAGTGTGTAATTTCATATTCAATTTAATTGATTTCATATTATTTTTTTTTTTAATATTTTTTTAATGAATTGATTTTTAACTTTTCATTTTAGTCTGTACGACTTAACAAATTTTGTAAAATCGGGAGGTATCAGTTAGGCGCGGTTTTGGTCGGGTCATAGAAATCAAAATGCGAGCGGCTGTAGGTGCTGTGGTATGTCTTGTAAAGTTATTTATCATAGTTTTTTTTTCGACACAAACCTCACACTCTAGAAAGGTAGGGAAGAAAGGGTGTTCAATTGTACGTTTGCATGATAAGATTTAATAGGAAAATAGGTTGCAGAGAGTTGAGGATCAATAGGTGGGTTGACAAATGATACATTGTGTAAGAGAGGAGGAAATTATATCAAAGCTGTTTCAATTTTGTTAAGGTGACACAATTAGTGAATCATCATAACCTAGGTTTAAGCCTCTTAGGAGATTCTACAGTAGCAACGAATCCCAAAAGTTGCTAATTGTTACATGAATTATTCCCATCGGAGAGGTGAACCGATGTTGTTGGAAGTCTCATATTGAATGAGCTATCATAACATAGATTTATACATCTTAAGAGATTTATTGCATTGCGTTGGAATTCGTTGAGAGAAAGCATTATTGATTTTAATGCAATAGCGTAACTATGCATAAAAGAGAGATGGTGCTCCAATAATCCAACGATATTATAATTTTTGATTATTACGAATTTTCCTCCTTTTGACTTTCAGTTTTTCTCCTTTTGTCCTTTAATTTTTCATTAGATTTTCTAAAAGATCATTTGGAAATACTTTCTAATAATAATTCCAATATTCAGTTTCCTTAGGTCTGAACTAATTGCTGACCCGTCAGTTGAAATAAACCGCAACTTAAAATCTTAAATTTTCTAAAATTTGAAGTTCCCTGAATTATGACACTCTAACTGACCAGGGCCCAATTGCACCAACAACTTATTACTAATCGAATAATAATTTAGATGAAAATAGCATGTTGTTGCTAGTTGAAATTCCGAATTTTCCTGCTTGTCTGGGAGTTTAGATGTATAAAATAATAATCATATTCAAACTTCCGTCTACTAAATCTTCATTTAACCCTTGGAACACTTTATTGGAAATATGTTTCCTTCCCTGTAATTTTCTATAAATTCAAATAGGAATCACCCAAAAATTAACGTGAATCGATCCTGTTATTAACATTACGTTAAAAGATTTAATTTATTTAAAAAATTTCTTTAAATTCAATTATACATTTAAGGTTTATAATTTTCATTCACAAAAAGAAAAAAAAAAAAAAAAATTAATAATAAAAAGTTTTTTCAAAAATTTAATATTTGCGGTTCCTTTTTATTTCTTTACAACTTACAAGACATGAGTACATATTTCAATCAAAGTGGGTTAATGGACCACATATAATATAACAAAACAATAAAAAGAAGGTCAATTCTAATTCCATATTTTAAAAAAAAATTTATTTAATAGGATAAAAAAAAATAATAAAAAAAAATAAAAATATGTAAATAAAAAATGCATCTTAAGATATTTAAGCTGACTTTGAAACTTAAATCTAAAATTTTTGAATGAATGACATGGGTTGATTTTTAATACTAAAAATTAATTCATTTAATTCAAAATTTTTTTTTTTTAAATTTGTATTAAATGACTTGCATTTATTATATTTTAAGTGTTTTTTATTATATTTTATTAAAAATAAAAAAATAATATTTTTAAATACAAAAACTAACAAATTCTTTATACAATAGATATATTATTAGATTAATACTTTAAGATAATTGTTATAGATATTAAGATGGTTCAATGATTCAATCGGATCAATTGTTTGTATCATTTTTCTATTTACACGAAAAATGTTCGAATTTTGTGAATCAAAAATGTACCCGTATGTATTTTTGTATTTCAATTAACCCTTATTCAGCAATCATTCATAATATATATTGTATGAATGATTGCTGATATTGATATTCTAATATTATAGGTTTTCTTGTATAGTTCTCATTGATTGGGATTGAAAGGGTGTGATCCAAAATATAATCGGTTAAGTTAATTAAGTAATAGAATAAAGTAGTGGTAGTAGTACTTTTGTTTTGCTGCATAGGGCTTTGGTGAAAACTTTTGTTGCAATAGGTTTTTTGATTTATGCCCAGGTTTTACCGTTACACTCAATTTATTTCGCTACTGATCTTTATGCCATTTTAGATCAACAAATCAAGCACCTAGGGAGCACCATGATCTCTGTCCCTTTTTAAAGTGTGTAACCTATATATCTCCATTTTATTTTTTTATTTGCAGAGCATAGTTGCTTGCCTAATAGAGTTCTTTATTTGTAATTAATTTTTCTAGATGATCTTATATTTTTGAAAGTCTGAAGGCATTTCTTTTAAAATAGGTTGTAGTTAGTTTGTTGCAGAGATTTATTAAGACTTGATTTACTCTCATAGAGTAATGAATAACCAATAAAGGACAATGTTTAAAGATTATATCAGTGTTTTTTTTCCGACCTATGTTCTGTAGTACTGTAAATATCCTCCAAAAAAGCTTAATTTAGTCGATTAATAATAAAAATAATTACGGGAACGAAATAACCAAATTGGCATTACATGGGTTAAAAAAGTTTTGTAAATTAGTGAGTCTGTTCCGATCTATGTTCCGAAGTACAAGGGTTGTCTGAAAATTCAGTGATAAATGAAGCAAAGAATATGGTGGGTGGGGAAGCAATTCATAGCGTAATTCCACTAATTTTGCTGCCGCATTTGCCGATGAAAGTGCAGGTACATTGTCATGATGAAACAGTCCCTATAATTTTTTTCAAGCTTTGTTTAACCCTAATTCAGCAATTTTATTTGTTTTGGTTTCTGATATTGTTTTCTTTCTCAAAAAATAATGTTTTATTAACACACCAAATTCACCTTTTTCCATGTTAAAGAAAAATACAATCTTCAACTACTTCCAATTGTCAGAACTAAACTAGTGAACAAATGTTTGTAAAAATTTTTATAGCTTATTTTGATGGTTGCCACATGTAAAAAGGAGTATCGTTTTGCCACGCCATCTCTTGGATTTATCACTGACTTTTCAGACAACCTCCCAACTGTAAATATCTTCGAAAAAAGTGTAATTCAATTATTCAATAATTAAAAAATGTTTCCAGAACTTAATGACCATATTGGGATTATATAGGTTAAAACAATTTTGTAAATTAATATTTTAATAATTTCAAACAAATATTCAACACTCAAAAAAATTTTAAATGTCAATCAATGGTTTAAATTATCTTTCATAAATAAATTATATTTAAATAAAAAACAATAAATTAATAATCTGTTCAGGTATTTAAATAAAAAAAAAAAAAAAAAAAAAAAAATCAGGTGCGATTTAAAGTGTATATTTTGTTCCACGTATCCATATAAGAATTGAACCATAAATAATTGAGTCATCAAATTGTATTATGTCTTATTTAATGATATTTGATCATTTGTCTTAAATCCAATTTTTTTTAACAATACCATTTTTTTTTTGGGGGTCTTTTAATTTTTAGTATCTATAGATATAAGTTCAAAGAAATCAAAAAAAAAAGTGCTGAGTAATTTACAATTTGTTATTTATTATTAAGATGTAAACATTGTTTTTGTTGAATTTTTTTTTTTGAATGTGGTTTCTTCAATTATGAAGACAAGTAAATTGGATAAAACAAGTCAATTTTTTTTTTCTAATATTTGAACTACAATGAAAAAAAATTGATTAATCGCATACTTGTATTGAATTATTGTTTAACATATTCTTAAATTTGTTTTTTTTTATTTTTTTACATAATAATTCTAAGAATTAGAAATTTTATATTAATTCAGCACTCTACAAAAATGGAAAGCGGAACTCTAAAAACTTTGTATTTATTACTTTTTTTTTAGAGCATGCGGTGAACATTGACAAACGCTTACATAAAATTAAATTCTAAGAAAAAAGTTTGAAAGTTGGTTCGAGTTTAAATTGTATTGGGCATAACAAAAGAATCTAGTAAAAGACATTCACTTCATTCAATAAAAATTATGAGTTAAAAATAGTCATTCTTTTGCAGATGAAAAATCCTATATGGTTATTGATCTATTACTATATTGCCTTTTTTTTTGAAATTTTTAAATACTAAATTAGAAAATTTTAATTGGATCGTTTTCTATACAGGTTCATTGATGAAAAATCCGGATGATTGATCTCTTTAATTGTATTATGCATAATGCACTTTTTAAATCTAGAAAAAAGTTTTCCCTTAGGAAATTATGACTCATTTAGTGGGAAAAAGTCCCTAAGGGACTTAAGACTCATAGCATTGAGCCATAACTTTCTAGAGGACTTATGGCCCTTAGTGCTTTGGATCAGAAGGTTGGGCCATAACTCTTTTATTCAGATCTTATGATTGATCTATTGGGTTAAAGGCTGAAGGGTTATTACTAATATTAAAATAAATATTAACTATATAATTTTATAACATCAGTGACGGGTACGAATATCAAAAATAATTAGCACCCATTTTGGAATTGGATTCGAAATTAGGGTATTCCCCTTTTCCAAAATTGAGAAAAAAACAATAGTTTTATATAAAAACTATACTTCGGGAAAAGGGTCAACTTTTCTAACCAAATTAAATATGAGTATGCTTCCTAATATAGAATCTCGCATAGACAAATATATAAATACATATTGTTTTACCCACTTGTTAAGGGACTTATTTCTTACGTAAATATTTTAAAGTCAGTTAAAGGTCCCTTAGGGACTTATGTGCCACTAAATGACATTAGGATTCTTAGTTTATTCCCAAACACAAAATTATTCCATGTTCACAACCTAAGGTAATTGTAATTACTGAAACTGACTTTTGGAATGCTAGGATGGGATGCTGAATTCAAAAGAATATAGCCATATTTCAAACTAGTTTCCTCATATCATATAATTTGGATATATTTGAATTTATAAAATAATATATTTTTTAAAAATAAAATGATATTAAAAATTCAAAATGGAAAAAAATTTTTTATTCATTTTTAAAAAACAAACAAAATAATATTAATATGGTAATAATGTCTTAAGAAAATATGTCAGTTATGTTTTTGGCTCATTTTCCAAAAATTTTGAAAAATGTGCCTATTTCGTTTCTTCTCTAGTTTTGTCTCTAAAAGCTTTATAGATATAATATAGGTAACACAAATATATAGGGTTGTCACACGGTACTTTCTATTGGACTTAAAGGTATGGATCAGATCAGAATCGAAAAATAAATCGATCTGCTATGAATGTCAGTCCATGCGTCCGTGCGATAACCCAAAAATTAAAGAGGCTAGGATTCTGAAATTAATTTAACAAATTAATTTTTATGAATTTGCTAGCCAGTTTGCTTCACGGGTTCCAGGAGCTTCCATACAACTTCTTTATTTATGTGAGCATTACTCTATGTCAATAGTAGTTTACTTTGATGACCAACGTCTGAATAACATATAGTCAGTGTAGTAGAATTGGTTTGAAGAGCTACCTTTCAACCTGTATTTTCTTTTGTAAATAACTGCAAGCCTAATAAGTTGTGTGTTTAAAATTTTGCAAAAATAATTTACCGGATAATACAATGTCTATATTTCGGGCCTTGATTTTTCGCATTACTTGTTATATTGCTTTTCTTACCTTAAATAAAAAATGTAAATTATAAATTCTATGAACAATATTGATAATTATTTTGTTGTTTTAAAAAAAAATTTATTCTTCATTGAGCACGTTCATCTTATACATATTAAAATTATCAACTCAATTTGATAACTTATAATAAATTAGTTTACAATATATTCTTCGATTCGTATTGGATCGGTCCAAATTATTTGATTGAATAAATTCCAGATATTAAAATTAGAAAATATATATTTTAAAATAATAAAGAATTTTTATCGAGACATTTTTTGCATATGAAATTTTTTTTTTAAATTTAAATTTTATTATTGAATAATTGCATAATTTCGATTTAAAGGAACCCAAAATATTTTAAAAGCCAAGTACCAGAAAACAAAACTGAAGAATTTTACTTTAAAAATAAATTTTTTTCAAGGGAAATTTTCAGGTTTATAATAATTTACCATCAATTATAATATTATATTTTAAATTTTTCTTTAGTTTCTAATTTCTATTTTCTTTTCAAAAAAATTCTGAAAAGAAATTTAATACAAATTTTGTTAGTTTATTTATAAAATTTCCTAATAAACATCAGAGAACTTCAATTATCTATTCTCTAAATTCTAATAAAGTTTCAGACCCCTGTAATAAAAATTTTTTTTAATAAAAAGAAAAAAAAATAAAAAAACTACAAAAAAATAAGAAAAGAAAACATAATTAATAAGTCATAAAAGAATTTCTACTATCAAGTTTACTTTACCAAAAGTTGATCCAAGAAATAGTTCATCCGAACCAATTTTATTATTTCCCCATATTTCAAACAAATTACGAAAAAAAATTTATCCAGTACACAAACCAAAATCATTTTTTTTTTAAATATTCGTATTTTCTTTTTCTTTGTTTTTGTTTTTGTTTTTACTTGGGCATAAAATTTCATTGAAATTTGAAATATTCAAAAGTTTTATTTAAAAGGTATCAATTAAAATAAAGATGTTTCTATTATAAAAAGTTTTTTTTTAAAAAATTTTAAAGGAATTGAATATTATTAAAAGTATTCCATTATGTTTGTGTATAAGATTATTTGTTTGGTTTGTGTATAAAATTTGCATATTCTGTAATTGAAATAACAAGACACTTGAAGGAAGAAGCATTATGATAATATGATGAGGGTGAACCATATGACGCAATTGTCAAAAAAAATAGCATTTTTTTGATATAAAGACTAGACAGGCCATTAAAAGAAATATGATGTTATTATTAATGTACAAAAACAAAGTGGATCTATTGTGTACCAAAATATTCATTGGACATATAGTTATGGAATAGTGTGATTAAGCTAATTTTTAGTTTATAATGCATGTTTTTATTTAGTATTGTAAATATAAGGTGTCGGTGGTTGGTATACGATGCACAGTCAATTTGAGTGTACATGTAGAATAATATTTTAAAGTCATGTTTAGCATCTTTAGTTTTGACTGCATGTCATCTGCCTTACGATGCACAGTATACTTGTAGGGATAATTATACAATAATGTATGGGTCCAAATAAAAAAAAAAGAAATGGAAACCTTTTGGTAACATTCAATGGCACCCAACAAGAGCAGTACCACGTCAGGCACTAGAATGGAACCCGCAGAGCAGAAGAAGTGTTGGTAGGCCAAAAGCCAACTAGAGGAGAAAGGTGCGCAAAGAGAATGTGACCTATCTGAAAATCATGATCGAAATAAAACAAACTGCGGAAGATAGAAATAATTGGAGAGACTTTTTTGACGACCTATGTTCCCTAAGGCAATATAGAATAATTATTGAATAACCAAGCGTAACGTCTTCTGGAATATAGGGGAATTTTTATTTTAACTCTAAGGCCGATTGGTAGTAGCAAATTTGTAATTTATTTTTGATTGTATTAGCTTTGTTACCACCATTGTTTTATTCCTAGGATTTCGGTCCATTAAACACAAAGAACCTTATAAAAGTTTTTGGGCAGACTCATTTCTTAAATTTTATTCTGAGCCTTCAAATCTTCAAAGAAGCAAAGAAAAAATCTTCATCTTCAAAGAAAAGTTCTCAAATTCTTTAGGCCAACATTTTTTTAACTCAATTTAAATTAAAATCTTTATATCCCATAAATAGTCAGTGATTTCAATTTATAAACTTTTTAAACTTCAATCCCCAAGCTATCATTTCTTTAACTCAAAAAATTTTAAAGTCCAAAAATAGAAAAAAAACAAAAGATAACAAAAAATGGAGTAAGTTGACTGTAAATTTTTACAAAATTCAATTTGAGCATGAAAATGAAATAATAACAAAATGCAACCCCAACTTTTAGATAATATTTTTTTTGTAAGTAAAAAATTTTTAAATAAGAAATTTGATTACAAGAAGATATTATTCAAGAGTTAGAAAAGTCAATAAGGTATAAAGTTATGTGGAGGGTTATTTTTGTTCTCTTTTTTTCAAATTTTGTTTTTGTTGTTTTTGTTTTATTAAAATGTTAAAATATTTCTAAAGTATACAAATCATAATTATATTATCTGGGAAAAAGGATAACCTATCTTTTAAAAGTAAATATATTCTTTACAAATTCTATATATGTGTTAATTATGAGTTGAATAATTCGGTATAAACCACTCTTTAAATGCTCAGAGTAATCTTCAATTTTTTTACACTGAAAATATTCCTTTGCATTAGAAGATGCAGTGTTCGGTGATTCGAGTTTAGAGCTAATTCATAGTTAATTTTAAATTGTGGGCCCAAGGTTTATAAGCCTTCCACTAAGCTTGTTAACCTTTTCTGTCATGTACCATGGCTCTTTCTTAAACCACGACTTGCCAATGTAATTTATTTCCCTCAACACCATCCTCTTTCAGCTCCTTTGTTAGTGGCTATATTACCTTCTCTTTGAGGCTGCTTATGTAGAGCGGAACGTATTCCTTTATTCATAGCTAAAAAATAGATATGTAGGCTTGGCTATGAGGCTAGAAATTGAAGGCAAATAGAATAGAAAAGGAGAGTTAGATGGTAGGTTAGAAACGAACTTATTTAAGTTCTTTTTAAAATGTTGCACATTGTATAATGGTCTGTTTCTATCGGAGGGGAACACATTAGATGGAAGCATATTCCATATTCTAGCAGTTCTCACAATAATTGAGTTTCCATAACCAGTTTTGAGCCACCTAGGAATTTCCACTGTGTAGAAGTGAGCACTTGAGGCCTTCCTAGTGTTGTTTAACACATCTGTACTTAATTCTCCTTATTAGTTTCTTATCAAACCTTTATATAAAGCCCTAAAGTATTGCAGAGTAGACTATTAGATATTCTGCCTGGCTAAGTTTAATAGAATTGGAACTAAGATATAATTAAAAATATTTTTAATATAAAACACCCTGTATGTACTTATTTATTTATTTATGTACAGTCTTCTACCACATTCAATGTGAGAAGTGAATGAATCTGCCTTTCCTTTTCAGGCGTGGCAGTTAAATTTATTTTATATTATGGAATAAACTATTACGATATCAATTATAAATTATATTTTTTTATTATGTATGATCTGACCAGGATTTGAATCCGAGACTTTTCTATTGAAAAGCCGTAACTTTTACCACTGAGCTATCGAGAATCGAAATGTATTACAAATTGCATTCGAGGATCGAAATGTTTCGCACAATTTATTTCAAAATTTTTACGAATTCCTAAACATACGGCTGAAATACAGAATATACATTTACAACATACATCTTCATGTTTATTTTGTTATTGTATTCATAAATATCCTGTTACCCATTAGTAATTGGTTAAAGTCCATATACAAATGAGTGGATAAAGCCAAAGTGATGGAAAGAGAAAGAAAACTATGAAATAAAATCAAGTAGTAGATCATTTTTGATGATTGTTTTAGAAAATTTTTAGTGAATACTGAATACAATAAGTATTGAAATGTAAATTTCATTATAGTATTGTTTTTATTTTATTGTTTTGCTTTTGTTAATGTAAATGTATGCAAAATTATGTTATATAATATGTGTAATGATGTATAAGTATGTATGTATTTAAATTTCTTCATTTTATAAATGCTGTTGCTTATAATTTATTTATTTTTCATTTTGTTGCTCTTGATTTTTATGCTGCCATTTTTGATTTATTTAAGCTGCTACTGTTGTTGTTGTTGTTATTACTGTTGTTGTTGTTATTACTGTTATTGTATATTTTAAGGATTTTAACAACAATATCATAACAATTGAATTCAAAAAGTGGAAAAATCAACAAAAGGAAATTATGCTTTTAAGGAATTCCTTAGGATATTATTATTGTTATTATTGTTGTTGTTATTGTTATTATTAATATGGAATGGAAATTTTTGAGTGTGAGTTGAAACTTTTTATTTGATTTTGTTTTAGATTTTTTTTTTGTTTTTTTTCATTTGTTATTTTAATTTTTGAAGGACTATCAATGTCTATATATAAAATAATATATGTATATATGTGCAATAATAGGTATTATAATATAATTAAAATGCATATATTTAAAAATACATAAATAAGAAAATTAAATTTATTATGGTATAAGTGAATCATTATCTTTTCATTATCCTGAATGGAATTAACATTTTGATACTTGCATGTCCGACCTTTGGTTAGTTTTTCTTCGGTATAAGATGGTAATGATTGTTACTAAAATACTGATGGGGTTAAGAATTGCGCAGCAAATTATTAATAAAGGAAATACCGTTAGCCGTAGACTGGAAACACTGGTTTGGTTAATATATAGTTGATGAAAATATCAGTGGCGGTTTTGGACATCTTTAATTGATTCTTGTATATTTCAAGTTAGGAAGAAAATGTGTATTTAAAATTACTTCTGTAATTCTATTGGAAGCTAAGCTTATATTGGAACTTAAGTAGTATGAGATTTTCATAAAAACTGGAATGCAGGATTATTATAAAAGGATTGAAACAGGGGAAATTTTTATTATAGAAAAAAATTATATCTATTGAATTGTGTGGTATGTTTTCATAATTTTCAACGACCTAGGATTTGATTAGGCAAATCTTAATTTTAAAGAGAAAATGATTAAAAACTCGTTGCATATTTTTAGGCAGGTTTTTAAAGGACATTATAAAAGTAATAAAGTAGGATTAAATAAGGATTACATTTTGTCTTCTATTCATAAGATCTTCAACGGAAAAACCTTAGATTTTGTTAGACAGATTATAAATGTCAAAGAAATAAGGAAAACACTAATTGCATATTTTTAGGCTTTTAAAATAACTTTATAAAAAGAGTAAAACAGGTTTAAATCAGGATTAAATTTTTTCATTAATCATAGAATCTCCAATAAGCAAACCTTAGATTTTGTTAGATAGATCATAAATGTCATTGAAATAAAGACAAAACTAATTGCATATTTTTAGGCTTTTAAAAGAACACGATAAAAGTAATAAAGTAGGATTAAATATAGATTAAATTTTGCTCCTATTCACAAGACCTTCAATGAACAAACCTTATATTTTGAGAAAAAATATCAAACCAAAAAACACATCATAAACGTCATAGAAATAAAGACAAAACAAATTGCATATTTTTAGGAATTTTATAAAAACCATACTGTTAGTTCATTAACGATAATAATTTACCATTAAATTAATTTGAATTTTCCTTAAAATATACATAAGAAAAATATTATTTTAATATTATTACTGACATTAGAAGAAAATATATGGTTGAATGAATGTATAAATGAATGAATGCATAAAATAACACTCTTAAAAATATTCCTTAAGATAAAAATTATAATTTATATGATATTCAGAATATTTTTAAAGATGAGAGAAATTAAATAAGAAGTTAAATCATATAATGGTTTAATAAAACATTTAAGAATATATAATTTTGTTTACTATCAAATTTTGGCGAGGAGGAGCGGGGAAGAGCGGTTTGGGAAGTATAAAGTAAACAAATAAATTTTTATATTCAATATTAAAATTTTCTTCAGTAGTTAAAGACCAATTTTACTTTATTTTTCCTTACTGTTGTTGTTGCCTTGTTTTTTTTGAATAAATTTTGATTATTTTGATGAAGAGGTTGAATGAATAGATGTTTTTTTTTAATTTTGGATGGTTGATTAAATGGATATAGGATGGATAAATGAATTGGATTGAGTTTGGTATATAGATAGATGATGGCTTTTAATTTACAATATCCTATCGAGGGGAATAAATTAAATGCTTTAACAAATATTTTGAAACTCTTTATAATAAATTTTTTTTTATGTATATTTTATTTATTTTCTATCTCTTCCTCTTTCACTTCCCCCAGACTTGATTTTTTTGTTTGTTTACTTTATTTATTAATAAAATATTTTGCCATAAATTGATTGAAAACTTTTCATTAAAAAATAATAAATTTTTTTTTTAAAGATTTTTACTTATTTTTTTTTATAATTTGTTTGATTATTTAAAATGAAAATTAATAATTATATTATTATTATGATACAGGGTGATTTGAAGATTTTAAATTTTAAACTGTAGCTTAATATTTCGGATTCTTCAGATTGAGGTGCAACTTGAGGAATCATAAATTAATAATTATATTATTATTATGATACAGGGTGATTTGAAGATTTTAAATTTTAAACTGTAGCTTAATATTTCGGATTCTTCAGATTGAGGTGCAATCTGAAGAATCCGAAATATTAAGCTACAGTTTAAAATTTAAAATCTTCAAATCACCCTGTATCATAATAATAATATAATTATTAATTTTCACCTTGCACCTTGTTTTAACCCGCGGTATTTTATTCTTATTATTCAAATTATCTGAAGAGTCTTTCTCATCAACAGGTTATTATTTTGGATCATAACTCTTAGCTCGTACACTAGACTCCTTATACTAATACTGACAAACTACTTCCACAAGGTCTTATAATCTACGCCCTTTAGCTATATTCTAAGGGGTCCAGAGTAATTGGAGGTATTCCCAATGTCACTCTTCCGAAAAATATTTATAATGCGCTGATTGTGAACAAAGTTTAATGTTTTTTCAGAAATAGTTGGAAGACTTGATATATTTTGACTTTTGACTAACTTATATAGGTATTCAAGTATGCACTCTATTTATAAGTAAACAGACCACTATTGCACCAACAACTTATCACTAATCAAATAACCAAATTATTTTATTGTTAAAATTATTTTGCGCCAGTAAAATCTTCCCTCTTAGCAAAATATGATTATTGGATTAGTGCTAAATAATAAGTAGTTAGAGCAATAGAACCAAGTTGTACAGATATTTCTATAATATTGAACAAAGATAGCATTAAGTTTTGCGATATAAAATATTAGAAAAACCACAAAATTGAAAACACACTTAAATTATTAGACACCCTGTTTAAAATTATTATTTAAGTGCATTATAACAACATTTATTATAATATATTTTATTTATTAACTTAATAATTAAATAACAATAATATTATGGAAAGTTATGATGAGCGACAAAAATATAATATAGAAAAGGGGTGGGTAATCAATTTTTAAAATATTAAAAAATGGTTTGATATTTTATTAAATAAATTTTTATGTCTTTTTTCGCTTCCAATTAATTTGTCAATTTTTTTTAAAAATAAAAAACATTGAATTGGTTAAATATTTAATTAAATTATAAATATATGATATTATTTTCAATTAATTTGAAATAAGTTTTTTTTTTTTATTAAAATACTATTAATTATCAAATTGGTAATTAAGGTTGCCAGATTTCCTTAAAAAAAAAATACTTTTATATGAGAGGTTTTATTTGTATTTGTGTATTTTACTTTCCATGTAAAAACTTTTTTAAATGTAAATCATATTTCGTAGTTTATTTTTTGTTTAAAATTAAAGGGTTGCCAGCGTTTGGTACGCTTAGTATATAATATTGCAAATTACAATCAAAGCCTTAGTTGATACAATATTGATAATAGAAACAAAATTAGTTGGAGCTATATTGAAGCTATATGGACTAATTAACTTTTATAAAAATAGCTAAAATTAGAACAGTCTTCTAAATCGGCAAATTATTTATGGTAATTTTTAAATCAAATATTATTCATTTATTTTTCAAAGTTTCTAAGAGGGTTATAGAACTAATAGTTGCAGTTAAAAGTGTTCCCGGTTTCGAGGTATTATGCATATTTTCAGATTGATAAGATATATGTTTTTTTTTAATTTGTTTTCCACTCCTTTAAGGAGTATAGCGCATTCACCAAGTCTATTTAGACTAGGCTTCAGTTTTTTTAATCGTTATATTCACTAAGCAGTTGATTACTCGACTGTAGCTATTGTATAAGACTATGAATATACAAAGGCTATTTTTGTGCGGCATCTATTATCCTACACAAGAGTTATATTTATATTAATTCTTATCTTATATTACGATATAATTATAAAATTTTATGGTATTATTTTATTAGATATGATCTGACCGGGGTTCGAACCCGAGACCATCCACGTGAAAGGCAGTCTTTACCACGACATTGCTCAGATATATGCTTACACTTCATAAAAATTCAAATGGAAACGTCATTATCCGAATAGAAATATTCAACTGGTAATCTTAAAATTCAACTCTTCTTTGCTTTTTTTAAAATCCATTTCTTTGCACCGAAGAGAATTTTCTTTGTTTAATAACCAAATTGATTAAATTCACCAATATAATAGAATTATATATATATATATATATATATATTTATATACCAAATAAAATATGGATGAAATAAATAAATAAAAGTATAAATTTCAATTTACTTCTATGTATATATTTATTTAATTTCAATAATATTACAATATTCTTTCTCTAATATTTACATTACAAAGTTTTATTTAATATCTAAACATCTTATATACTCGTATATTTACTTAGGAGGTATATAGATTATATTCTATTGTTTTAAAATTGATTATATTAAATTATTAAATATGCTAAAATTTATATCAGTTGTTATTATTAATAAACTTTATATAAATGGTATTTTTGTTAAATAAACAATTAAAAAAATATTTTGTAGATATTAATTTGTTTTAAATGATTGTTAAATATAAATTGTTTACTTCTCAAGTTATAAATAATTAAATAGGAATAGTATTTAATAGATGATTTATGTGAAAATGCCAAAATTGAAAGAATTTAATAGAATTTTGTATTTAAAAAAATTAAAAATTATAGACTGTGTTTAAGTTATTTTAGGTTTAACATAGTTTAAAGTAAAATACTGCTCTATAAAAGCTCTATATAGCTTTTGCACCTACATTTCTATCGATCTCTGGTACCGATCCGCTATAGGATATTAGGGTTCATTCGTCCTGGAAGTTGGGGTACATTTCGATCCATCGCTTTATTTCCTTGCCTATTTTTTTTTATTTTTATCTTATTACTCCTCATGCGAGCATAAGGTATCAACTTGCCTCTTCCATTGGACTCGATCGTTTGCAAACAACTTGATCTCCTCCTAAGTTTGCCCTTTTTTCGCTAGGTTAGCCATAGCAGTTCGACGCCAGGTGGAGATCGCTATATGTTCCAAATCAGCAATATTTGATTCACCTGACCGGATCCTGATGTTATGCAACCAAGACATTTGTCTTCAAGCTATGCCCCTGTTCTTTTCAATTTTTACTTGTATGATAGCATATAATTTTGACCTCAAATCACATCTGTATACCCATATAAAATTAGGGAACTTTCGATTTTACAAATATTTACAATTTTGAGAGTTATATATGTATTAAACCTTATCTATGAGGTTGAAAATTTGGTATGCTGAACGTGTCTTTAAGATATTCATACTTAATGTTATATGTTCATGCTGCTTACTGTCCACATGGAACGCATATAATGATAATATAGTGATAAATAATTAATTGAGGTAGCTATCCTATTTAAGTTGTTTGTGAAATTCCTGTGATTGATTGTTAAATACATTTTAAATTTCAATTCTATCAAATTTTTAGTTTATATTTAAACTTTTAATTTATAACCTCTATTACTAGTTAGCAGTTACTAACAAAGCTGTTGGTAAGCTTAAACAAATTCTAAAAAAAAATTCATAAAATTCCTAAAACGACAAAAAAAAGAAAGTTTTTAGATTATAATTAAGTAATTGAAAACCTATTAAAGATAAAAAATAAAATCAAAAAATAAATTGCAACCAAATATAATAATAAAGTTAATAAATATTGAAAAAAAAATGATTTACGACAATATTGACGTCCTACCTTAGAATGGAATTGAATTTCGGCAAAATAGGATCAGGTTGTAAGATTATTTATGACAGATTCTTTTTTAAACCAGTTCTTCAAGAATCCTATTATAATTTGAATTAGAACCAGGGTTTGAATGAGAATGTTGAAAGAATGTTACACGAATCATAAAGAATTACAGCGAGTGTGCACCTTAAATAAAAATCCACAATTATAAACCAAACATTGGTCGTCGAAGATATGTTAAGATTGCTTTTCTTTTATTCTATAAATAATAACTGTAAATCCTGCTCTAATGAGGTTTTATAAATCCTTCTTAGGTCTTTTCCCATTAGAATCAAGCAGTTCAATCTAAATAAAATTTTAGAGCAAACTTAATAACCTTAAAGTATTATTTGTTAATATAACAATTACCTCTTTCCCATCTCTGGTGTTTTCCAAAAAGATTCAGGACCTGGTTCCTCTTGAATTATCTGCCAGTATAACAATGTCGTTTATTTGCTTTAGTCAAATAAATATGATGTTATTCTAAACCTTTAACAAGATAAATCATACCTGTCCATTCTATCTACCAAAGTTTAAAATAAATTAACATAGTTTATAATACAACCAAATATAACTGGGATTGGACTGATAAATAAGCACTTTAGTAAAAAAAAAATTTAATAAAAACTCATTTACCTTCCTGTGCAATAATACTATTGTACCCAGTAACTAGATAAATTATACATCATTTTCTATTAAAAACAAAAACAAAAAAAACTTCAACATTACTATTATCAATGTTGTGCAATTGACCGATTGCTCTACTTTAAGCAAGTATTTTTCTCAACCAAACTTAACGTTATATGTGCTTATTATATTGCTTTTTACTTTAGTATTTTTAGTATTTTTTTTTTTTTTTTCAAAATTAAGTTAAATTACAATTTCGTGATTAACAAATCATAATTTTTGCAGTACCCTGACTTTAATCACAACAGAACAAGAATATAACAGAAAACTAAGACAATTTAAGTTCCATTGAATAAGACAGTTTTATTTGCAATTTTAAAAATTTTTTTATATATTTTTTTTATTTAACTATCAACGTTAGCTGAAAATTTTGGACAGGGTAATTTGGAACTCATTACAACTAAGAAGTTTGTTTTAATAAACTATTATAAAGGATTGAAAAACTCCTGCGATGACGCTAAAGATTTTCTAACACTAACGGGTACTTAAAGCCTAATTACCTTCTCCAGAAGAAATTTTGATAAAAGTTAAATCCGTTAAATTTTTTAGTTAGCTTTGATTATTTTGTAGGAAATACCGTTAGGTATTTAGTAAGATGTGACAAACCGTTATTATGCTTCTACCGATTATGGTGACAACATTAAAATTTAACTTCCGCCATCACATATGAAAAACAGTTTTAAATCTATTCAAACCCTTAGGCATTGACCATACAGGAAGCGGGCGACAATTCTTTTGCCCGTAAATTTTTAAAAATAATTTAAACACATTGGTTTGAAAGAAAGTGGCCATACAGAAAGCGATAAGTGGGAGAAGCATTATGTGGACATTTGTTCGCATTAAAATCGTCCCCTCGCTTTCTACCTTTCCAAGGCCTTAGGAAGGAAAGAAGCACCATTTTATTTTTTAATTATTCGTAAAAGTTTCAAAGTGACCCTGTACTGCTCTTTGAAAAAAAGTTTACTATTATTACAACTACAATTTTCCGAATGTATTACAAGCCAAAGAGTACAATAAATTTTTCTGAAAAACTATAAATTGTACCAATAATCATTAATTATGTAATTAAACATAAAAATTGTTTAAAAGACATACTAAAATTGTATATTTAACAATGTTTTGTACTAATTAAAATTGGTTTAAAGTATTTTTTTATTTTTTTTTTTTAAAACAAAATTAATTACTTTAATTAAAAGAATTGAAATATAGCTGTACCTATTTTGTTAGTGTCAATTTCTATATTACTAAAACTTTGTTTAAACTATTCTGTAATTGATTTGATAATCTAATCCAGACCGGATAAATAACCAAAAGATTAAATCGTTAAAACATGATTTATATAATCATATAAAATTTTAACTAGATTTAAAGTCGTAAGGAAATAGAATTAATTTGTTGTTTCGGAAATGGAAGAAATTATAAAATTTGCTTTGTTAACTAGTTTTGAAAATTGGGTATTTTATAATAATCTTTTAGACTTCAATGTTTCAGTAGACCTGGATGATTTGTCTGAGAGTAATCGAAGCTAGTTTTCGAATTACTGAATGCTGGCGATTAAATGTACAAGAAGTTGGATTAAATTCTTCATAATACTTCGGTAATCATTTCGATACATCACTATGTGTACCAAATCACCAATACTTGATAAACCTGCCAGTTCCTAATGATTTGTGACGTAAGATATGTGTTTTCGACTAGGAGCTCGCACTTTTAGCTTTGCATCACATGCCCACAATATGATATTTTTCGTCTTTTTATATTTATGAATCTATTGACAAAATTCCCAGTGTTCTTCGAAAGGTCCTCATTTCAAAGGCTTCCAGTTTATTGATACAGGTCATTGTCAAGCCCCAACATTATATAATAGAAAGGAACATGCATTTCATAAAACGTAGCCGAAAATTCAACTTTAAATCTCTGCAGCCAACAAAATATTTTAAATCAATTTTGTTCAAAGTTCTCTTCATTTTCTCCTGCTTCCTTTTAATTATGGCATTTTTTCAATTGTTCTATATGAGAGGCTACGCCAACCTAATTAATTCAAAAACATTCTTCCTTGTCAATTTTAAAATATTGATAATGCCGAAGAACCGGAACTTTAAATAAAGATTTCGCCAAATACAGAAGTACCGAATGCCAAAATAAAACGAAAAATCAAATCATTATAAAAAATAATTATTCTATGAACAAAAACTTGATAGTTTCAATATTGTTCAGGCAGCGTAACATTAAAACCAATATTCTATAATTAAATTAAAATTAAATTTAAGTGTGGTTTATATTTTATATATACAGTTTTAATATTTTAAATGCACATATTACAAATTAAAAGCTCATCAAATTTAAAAACTGTTTTTATTTGAAAAAAAACTAAAATTCAAGCATTCATTCATTCTTCACATCAAACTACAATTAAACACAGAGCACAAATAAAACGTGATATAGCTCATCCAATGGAAACTTTATTTAAGCCAAATGATTGTTGCACTAAATATATATTATATATATATAGTTACAATGTGGATATAATATATTATTATAAGAATGGCGGTAAATGCTTCTTATATTACAAAAAAAAAAAAAACCAAAATTGCAATATGATTTAACTAGAACAAAACAAGATAAATACATACAATTTAAATGAATCAGTGGACCTGCCTGCTTGTTTGCCTGCTTGCCTGTAAAAAAAACTTGGCTATAGAAAAATATAACACTAATAATTTTTTTTCCTTCTTTTTATTTTATTTTTATTTTACAATTATAATTCAAAAACAGGGGGAGAAAAAAAAAGAAAAACAAGATACTGAATACAAGTGAATAATAATTTATTGTAATTCACGCGAAATTATATGCAATTATGTTATATTTGCCAATGATACCAACAATAAGATAAAATATATTATAAGTTATTCAAACATCAGAATGGTAAATCTGTATTGAGATGCGGCATTATTGGTGATTCTATATCGCTAAATCCATAAAGTTAACTGACGACGAAATTTCTCAGCTTTATATGGAGATTGGCAGGTCTACCTAAAATGCAAGTTCTACGCTCGCATATGGTATCGCGTTGAAATAACTCGGTAAACAAAATTTTGTAGTGTAGTTTCAAAAAGAGAAAACCTCTATAGTAATAAAATAAAGTTGATGAGGATTAGTTTCGAGCTTTAAGTAAGTCGATTTTCTTCGTAAGTCACCAAACATTAAAAATTAAATATAGTGCGTGGAATCAAGTTACCACTATCTCCAATTTATCAAATTAAGGTGATAAATCGTCGGGAAAACTATCAATGGCAAAAACTGACGAATGGAAATTTAATTTTAAAGATAATGTTACGGAAGATTTTTCGATAGACGCAAAATTTTATGAAAAAAACATATTTTAATGTGTAGTGTTTTAAGACTTCTATCTAAGCATGCTGCAAACATAACCTATGAAAACATTTGTAAATTACAAGTGAGAGAAAAGTCATGGTCTAGATAATAAAATCACAACCATTAAATAAAATGATCGGCCATGAATTTAAAGAACTTGTAAAAGATAATTTAAAATTCCAATGATTGTGATACCAAATGATAGTTTTTATATAGTTTTGTAATGGTTATACTGTTAGTAATGGCGGTGATGATTACAATGACGATGATGATAATGATAAAAAAAAAAAAAAATATGCGAATAAAATGCATTTTAATAAAATTTATTTGCATTTTTATTTGATCGGTTCGGCTTAATTTTTTTTTTTTTTTGTTTTTTTTTATTACAATATTGATGATCCAATGGCATTCACATATGTTTGAAATAAATTTACAATAATTCATATAAATGATGGAGAAAGTTTTTTTTATACATATTTTCATTTTTTTCTGATTGTATTTTAATTTTTTTTTTGTTTTTTATTGTTGCACCAGAAATGCGTGAAAAACACAGCAGGAATGCAATAATTTATAATAAACGAATATGGAAAAATGGTAAAAAATAAAAAGTGACTGTCGGAAAGTTCTAAAGAATTAACAAACACTTTTTATATATATCATATCATGGATTATTTTTATTTTTAAATATTTGAAAAAAAAATTTCTAGTATTTTTAGTAATATTCGTGTATTGAATACTTATGTGAGATGAAGTTAGAAAGTGCTTTAATATTTTAAATTTGGTACAAATCATGAGTTACCATTTGTTTATAAATTTCTGTCGTTATATTAAGCTGGCCGAAATCGCCTTTATTTAGAAATCTGCTGTTTTCAATATTTGTATCTCAGTTTGGGATCATATTGCGGCTTTATAAAGATTGTTAGACTAGACCAAAGAAAACTGATTGGGATTATAATATAATTAAAAAACGAGTCTTGATTGCAATATTACTTTAAGTTATTAACACTCTTATTAAACACTTTCCATCTAGGATCTCAAAAGTATCTTTTAATTTTATGTACACAAATAAATAATTATTCTATAAAGAGAAAAGTTTATTCTTCTTATCTCGTAAAAAGTTGAACTTTCAAATTTGAAACTTTATTTGAATAATTTTTCATTTTCTATATAGACAACACCAACTACAAGAAAGAAAGCTAAAAACAAATAAATATCATTATATTTAAAGGAGCATCAACATAAAATGCTCCCAGGATTCCAACGTCAAAACTTTTGGTTTTATTTGTTTGCATTTAAGATAAAGAAAGTAAATTCTTTTTTGATATTTTCTTCCCATGTTTTTGTTTGTAGAGGACAATCATGAAAAGTACTTCATTACTTAAATTTTATTTAAGATTCAGGAATTTAGGAGTTACCTAATCCAAGCTAATTAAAAATCCCTCCGAGAAAACATAATTTTTTGTCGGGGATCTTTTCAGCGCAACCTAATTTTAAATACAGGTTTTTATATATAGTCCTTCAATTAAGGCGTTGAAGTTAACACAGTTAAAAATCTATAGCAATGAATCTTAAAGTGTCTTCACTTTCCATCGACCTTCACAATTTTGGTTAATTTCGGTTCATTTGATATTAATTGCGGCACAGGTGAATGGTCATTCATTATAGTAGATTAGGGCGGGGAATAACAGGTTATGGTTGGACAGTGAATTTAAGATCTAAAAAAATAAGTCAAAAGTCTCCGGAAGATAATAACATAATATGATTCCGAATAACTTTTGACGCCAAGGCTTTCGTCAATTCGCTGTCTAGGGTACATTGTACAATGGTAACTAAAATATGTTTTATATTGCATTCGTCCATTTTTGAATAGGATATTTCAGGAATTTTTCTATAGCTATACCATAGAATCATATATTATTTAGTCCTTTTTTTTTTATGGACAGTGGAAAATCCGAAAGTCACTCATTGCAACCGTGCGATACTCCTTTGTATATTATTTGAAAAAAAACTTTAGGGTGGTTAGGCTTGGTTGTGCCATGTAGTTAGTTGTATTGTGTAAAGGCGAGTATCTGTTGCCTCATTGTTTCCCGCTGGAAACTTGATTGGAGGCAAATTCATGCCTATACATTAAAACATGTTTCAACGACATTCCAACAGCTTTTCGATTTCTTTAGTCCAAATTTTATCAGAATACTGTTTTCACTCTATCTATCCTTCTCTCTTTCTTTTAAACAAATTGTAAATGAAAAATTCTTCATTTGTGGTAAACAAAAGTTTTTTACACAATTTTTTTTTTTTTTTTTTTGGGTTGGATATACTTTCAATATTCTAATAATAAACTCTCAGATTATATTTCGAACAATTTATATACTTTATTTATACTAAAGTTAAACAAAATTTTATATTGTTTCGCGACTCTAGCACTATCTATAGGTAAAAAAACTTTCAGAAAAAAAAGGAAGAAGTAAATGAAATGACAAAAACTTTTTTTTTGTGTGACAAAAATGTAAAAAAAAAACAAAACGAAAATAGTGAAAAAAAAATTGAAAGAAAATTAAAGAAAATTTATGGAAATTAATATTAATGTGATTTTATTTAATAGTAGCGTTTTTTGGTTGTTATTTTTCTGTTAACTTTCTGATGAGATGGCAACAAAAAGAATAAGTTTTATAGTTTAATTCTTATGGAAAACAACAACAGCAACAACAACAACAACAACAATAACAACTATAAGGAAACTCAGTAAACGGAAATATTATGAATAAGAAGAGATATTTTTTTTGGTTTTTTGGGGTTTCAGAGATGGGACAGAAGTAAGAATGTATTATATAGAGCCATTATAGATGTTAAAATTTATTTACTTTTATTTTTAACTTTTTATTTATACAATAGTGATAATCATGATGACAATAGCAGTATATCAAAGTTGTTTTGATGATGAATTTTATTTTTATTTGTTGATGACAATGATGATGATGATGACGTTGTTGTTATTTAAAATGGTTTTGAATGATGATGACAGTGAAACTTTTTTTTTTTTTTTTTTTTTTTTTTCTTTATTATAAAATTTGAATAATTTTATTTAATCCGAATAAAATTCAAAGTAAATAACGGTATTTATTATTAGATATTATTTTTATAATATAGATAAAAATTAAAATATCGCAAAAAATAAAAAAAATAAAATATTATTTAGGTTATTTAAATTAAGAATTTGTTTTGTTTGTTTTATAATATAAAATAAAAAATTTGTGACAATTAAAATTATGAATGTTCTTTTAAAATGAAAGTCTGTCATATTTTTCTGTTGAGCAATTGTGGTATGGAGTCATTTAAATTTGACTGAGTTGGTTTTTTGAAAATATCACCAAATTTTTAAAATGGTTATTTTTGAAATTGTTTAATAATATAAAAAATATTTGATTCAGAGAATTAAAAAGCGTCCTTTTTTTGAAAAAAAATTTATGGTAGAAAGAGATAGGTATATTTAAATATATGAAATATCTATGTCACAAAGCTAAAGATTTATAAAGTATAACAAATCTTGATGGTTATAGGCATAGAATTACTAGTACTAGAATGGCAATAGAGAAAAAATTTTCAGACAAATTTCAAAATTTGGTACGTGTACCGTTTGTATGTATTTACTAGTTTCTCCGCGATTCATTTCATTTTGAAAGTGAAATATAAAAGCAACTTTTAAGTACGATTTAACTATGATTTCAAAGTTAATGAAAACAAATTAGAAAATATTATATTCAAAAAATTTGTGTGTTGTTGTTCTTTTTGAAGATTTTTAAAAAACATTAAATTAAATAAAGGATTATAAAAATGGGAAGAAAGTGTTGCTTATTTGAAACAGAAATCAAAACCCTCCTTATCGTTAACATAAATGTAGATTTTATATTTGCAAAAGGTTCGTTCATATTTAAAAATGGCTAAAAATGTTTATATATTCACAAGACTATAAATACTTTTTGTTTTGTTCAAAAAATTATGATTTGTTTTTGATTTACTTATTTTCATTTCCACGATGAATAAATAAACCTACGATAAACCTTAAGATAAATCAAAATAGATATGTAAGTTAATTAAAATTAAACTAAAAATATATTTGTTGGAAATTCCATTATTTTTAAAAATAATTGACTGCAATTTCTTCTAATATTATTAAAATTTTTTTCTTGATGTTTTGTTCATTTATATATTTAATATTAAAAGTAAAGATTTAAAGTAAAAGTAAATTATATCAAATAGTAAATATCTTTATTCGAAATAACTTACAATATACAAACTGCCCAATCCAAAAGTATTTCTATGTAAAAATGTAAATAAAAAAACTAATGAGAAACTGCCTAATAAACATTCTCATTTACTCAAATTTAAGCAATGACAGATGAAGTAGCCGTACCATTTGTATACGCATACGAAATTGCACATGTACTTTTTTTGTCTGAATACCTCAGGATAGGAAATCACATTAGAAGAAAAGAGTCGGGAACATTCTTTTGCCATTCTAGAACTAGTAATTCTAGGATTATAGGTCATTAGTGCGCTAATTAAAAAAATTAAAATTGTTATAACTGTTTTTTAATTAGATTATAATAAAACGATCTTATAATCATTAACTATTATCATTGAATTTCAATTAAAGTTTTATTAAATATCAAAATTATTTAGAACAAGGTGAATACATAGTATTTCAAATACTTAAATATAAATTAATTGATTCAAACTTGTATTTGTAAATAACGGAAATCATAAAATTTTATTCCAAAACAAAAAAAAATAATTTAATTGAAAAGTACCAGTTACACTTTTCTAGCTTTTGTATTTATAATTATTATCTATTTATTAATAGTACTTTGATATGTCACTAAGGTTATTCTGATAACGGTATATCCTCATCTTTGAAACAAAGTAGTGAATTAATTTCTTTTTTGTCAGACATCTGTCAATCATAGAAAATATTCACTTTAATTTATTTTCATTTATATATTTTCTTTTTTTTTGTATTATATAAAACCTCAAAATAAAATACGAAATAAAATAATATAATTTAAAAATAGGACTAAAAATTTATACATATTATATGCATAAAGAAATTTAATTTTAATTTTTAGAACGTTTAGCAATTATATTTTAAAATAATATGAAATTTAATTTGTTGATTTATGACATATTTTAAATGTACTTGCAAAATAGGAATTAAAAATGTAAATAATATTAAATTTTCACAGATATTTTTGTTTTTGCATTAATATTATCAATATATATATATATATATATATATATATATATATAAAATATATATTAATAATATGTTAATTTAAATTGTGGAAAAATGAACATTAAAAAATTCTGCGACAAAAAAAAATATTATTTAAAATTGGATTACTTCTTTGTCAATTATAAAATATTTTATTCATAATCTTTGCCATTTAATTTTCTATTAAAATACAAATAAATAAAAAAAAAAAAAAAACAATATTCTATGAATATTTTATTTCCTGACCTTATTTTTTTAATAATTATGTCAAAAATAATTTAAATTTTAATTTAATTTCTACGTAAATTTTAAAGTATTTAAAGTGCTTTCCAGCAAAATTTTATGAATTTTGGTTTAATTATAAAAATAGTTTTGAAATAAAATTGTACCAATAGGTGGCCGAAAGCACTTGTCATTTAGCAATTATGACATTTAAAAAATTGAACTTACTATAGCTTTAAGTAAATGACAATTAAATAAAATTGTCAATAACAGCTGTTACCATATTTTAGGAAATATATAAAAGAAAAGCACATCGAATGTGTTCATAAAGTAGATTCGAATTAATACGATCTTAAAATATGAACACTATTATTTTATCCTAAGTGTTATTCATTAGGCGTGTTTTTTTAAATCTGAGTAAATATCTGAGCTCGGTTTGTAAAAGTAGAGCATGAAAAGAGTACGCTCAGAGTGCTCAGATTTAATAAAAAAACACGATTTAAAAAAATTGGAATTTTTATTTAAGTTACGTTTTAAATTGTCAAAAAATTAAATTTAATTATTAAAATTAAATTAAAAATGGATAACTTAAAATAAACAACACATCTTGACTTTTATTTTACAAGTATAATCTAAAACAAACGTCAACTGTCTTTGTATTTAATTTTGCTCAACCTTACTAGATATATTTGAACTAGAGCAAGCTTTAAAAGCACCCTGATTTGAACCTGAAAAACAAAACACGAATTATTTTTTGACAGTTTATGCTCCGTTAAGATTTAAAAAAAAACTCCTCTCAACGGTTATTATGTAATCAAATTTCTACCAAGGAATTTTTATCATGAGATCGATTTAAAATATTTTCCTAAATGAAGATCCGGCAGAACTTGAACCACGAGAAATAATTTGACGTTTTTTGACAGTAATTTGACAGTTTACTTAAATAAAATTTAACAAACACATTTTTAATAATATTTTCAAAAATATTAATTAAGCTACAAAAATAAATTAAAATTATATTCCAAAAATAAACATTTTTAATAATTTTACATCATATTTTCATTAGAGTATACACGGAATGTCATATAGTGACACTTTCCTTTTTGAATTAGTGCTAACAAATTTCAAAATACTTTTTATTATGAATTTAAATAATTTTAAAAATAAACGGTTTTTGTTTTAATTACAATCCAAAATTTTTAATTAATAATAAATGATAAGTAATAAATAATTATTTTAATTAACGAAAATGTAGAGCAAATTTTTATCGTTCTTTTGTTTTTGGCACCAAGAGTCATTCAAAATAAAATTTATAACTCATATTTTATAATGTGTCATTGTATGTGTTTTGAAAGTTTTAATTAAAAATTGGATATAAATTAAATTTTAATTAAAAAATGAGTTAAATAATAACTTTCTTTCTGTTAATTTTATTTAATTACCTTCATTTGTTTTATAAAAATAACAATTCAACAATTTATAGTTTCTTTTAAATTTAAATCAAACCTCTTTTTAGAGTGGATAACAATATTGTGTCTGTCTGTCAAAGTCAATTTGTTTTCATTGTGTTTTTGTTTTTTTTTTTTTTTTTTTTTAATTCGTCCTTTTTATTATACCATTGTATAATACAGATTTCAACTCTTTTTACTTTTAAATTGCTATAAAATTAAATTAACATGATTTATATGTAATTACAATCAGTTAATATTTTTAACGACCCCTAAGGTGTTATATTATTAACACTCAAAAAAAAGTAAAAAATGGAAAAAACAGTAAAATCAAAACAAGAAAATGGTCGAAAAATTCAAAAGGAATTGAAAACAATTTTTATGTTTTTTTTTTAGTTTTAATGGACAAAAAAAAAAGCCTAAAGATGGTAAAAACTAAGAAACGAAAAAGAAAAATGCAATTCGTATTTTTTTTTTAGTTTAATTTGCAGCAATCCAAAAAAAACGCAGCAAATAACAAATGTAAATTTAAAATACATAATTGTTAAAAGAATAATCGTTATAGTGATTCCAAAGTTGTAAATAAAATTCACAAACAACGAAATACGAGTCAAAAATAATGTTGGCTGCCAAGTGCAACAATGGTTAATTTTTTATTTGATTATTAGTAATAGGAGGTCATGTAAAAAAGTATTTTAAACTTTTCACGTGCTTAGCATATATGTGGTTCCCATAGTTGCCAAAGAAGAGATTTAGAACTTCCCTTTATAATTTGAGATTTAAAGAACTTCTGATCAAATAGCCCATCTTGCGCTAAATAATCAGGATAAGCAATGTGGTTTTCTTAATAGCTTGAGAAATTGCAATTGAAAGGGGTTATAAATTATTACTTTCGAAGAAACAGTTGAAGTGTATTTCCTCAAGTATTTGAAGGTGTTTGTACACATTCTTTCAATTAGAATTTTTTATTACTAACACATTAAGAAGCTTTTATCGAATACTTATAGAGTTTACAAAGCTGATATGCTAAAACACGAGAGATAAATTCTATTAAAAACTGATAACATAATTTAAAACTGAAGCATTACCTCAGCATTACCAGGCCATGATTAACTCAAAATGTTGCATCGGATAAATATACGAATCTTTACTGTATAACGTTTAAGTTACTGAAAGGTTGGAACACGATAGAAAAGCTCATTGTATATTTAAACCGTTCAAGTGACCTTTGTAGAATAGCGGCATTACCTCTAGCATCGATAGGCCATGATTAATTCAATATGTTAAAAATTCTATAGATTGCATCGGATAAATATACGAATCTATTACTATATAGCGTTTAAGTGTCCCTTGTACAATAACGCCATTACCTCAAGCATCGACAGGCCATTATTAATTCAAAATATTTAAATTCCTTAGAATTTGGAATACCCAATATAATTTAAATCTTGAAACGAAATAATGATAAATAATTGGTAGATCAGAGCAATATTTTTTTTACCTTCCTTTGTTTTGTATATTTTTGTAAGGTCAAGTTAATGAATATTACAAAACAATTGAATGCGAACAATTTTTAAAGTGCCTAAATGAATGACCAAGAAAAAAATTGAAATCAAAAATTTAAAACTTAAAAAAAACCAAAAAAAAATATTTCTTACCACTTATAATTCATCAAGAAAATATGGAATGGAGGATGGAATTGTTGATGGTTATTCTTTTACTGCAGTTTTTTTTTAATAATTCTGTTTTTGTTGTTTTGTTTTGTAATTTGTATATTGTATAAATTGGCCAAATACGCGCGTATATTAATGAATTCTAAATGTAACACTAATCAATGGTAGAAGGGACCTGATGAAAAGAGGAATGGGGAGATCAAAAAATAAGGTTAGCAAATATTATTCTGCAAAGCAAATTATTTTATTTAACAAAATGGTTTTAACTTTTTTTTTATTATTAGGATTGTTAAATTGTATTATTAACATTTTGTACAAATGGGGAAAAAAAGGTAGGCATTCTTGCAATATTAAATAATAAAATATTTATAAAAAAAATATAAAAAACTAAATAAAATGAAAGAGTAAAATGAAGAATTTCATTGCCCTAAAAGTGAAATAAAAATTAAAATATAAATTCGAATAATAAAACAATAATATAGAAAGAAATAAAATGTTAAAATTATACAAAAATATTGCAATAAAATAACATATTTTTATTCTTTAATATTATTATAACTTTGCAACTTATTCTTATCGCCAAGTCAATGTGTCTAGATCAGTTTTTTTTTTTTTTTTAATTTTTGCTTTTTAATTTGGTTGATTTAAAAAAATAATGGAATTTAATATAATTTTGACATGTTCAGCATGGATTTAAATATATAATTCAATAGTGAGTAATGGCTTGTATAGTGAAAATATCTTGGGAAATGACTAGGGAAACGAAATCACAGTATCTTGCGATGTAGTGTTAACTTCTTCCGAGTGATCCTCAAATAATTTTCAGTCAAAACTGGTATTCCTACCTATGATTATTCTTTTATTTCCCCTTAAATTATCTTGAATCAACAATATCTATCCTTTTTACTAAATAAAGGATTAATGCAAAAATAAGAGGCCTCGATTGGGTAATGGGAAAGCATTTGGCTTACTTACCGAGGGAGTACATATATATGTATACAAATTTATAACATAAACAAAATAAATAATATAACTTACAAATTAATAGTATATTGGAAGTGGGATCCAAAACGGGTCGCAAGGCCTACGTGTTACGATGGCACATGCAATGCCCCATAATAAACAACAACAATGAAAAAACAATGCAAACTGACGAAACACTGCTGATCTAGCATAGGGCTGATTTTGATTTGTTATTGATTTGACTAGAAATTTCTATTACCTGCTGCTCTGTAGTATATAGATAATTGTTGGAAGGTATATGACACATAAACGCGATTTACCTCAAGATAAGTTTAATCCACTAATAATGAAATTTTCCTAATTCAAAATTTGTCAAGCTTCTCATTCACATTTCATTTAAAATTTTGGTCAAAATTACTAATATTTCCATTATAACTAAGATTTCTTCGTTTATCATTTTATATGTATATACAAAAATACAAACATCCAGACGTATAAAGCGTGAAAAAAAGTGGCATGTGAACGTGTTAAGAAGAATTCGCCTTCAGCTAATGTACATTTTAATGCAAGTATATGTACATACATATTTGGCGGGCATATCAAAACATTAAAATATTAAAGAATTTTTTTGTGTTTATTATTTTTCACATTCAAACCAATAAAACAAAAGAAATAAAAATTATTGTAATATGGTTTCTTATTGCATCGAATTAATATTTTATGTTTGTAAGTGATGCTAGTGTACAGAACACAAATAAAAAGATCACCTCTTCCAAAAAAATATAGATACTTTTTAGCACATTTACAAAAGATTTTAAAAAAAATTTGCTTATATAGTTTCACACTGTTCATCCGTTCGTTTGTTCGTCCGTGTGTTTGCAAAGCTTTAACAGCATTTGAATTAAGGAATTAATATAATTTTAACAAAAGACAGATATTCCCAAAAAAAAATACTTGGAGAATTTTTGTCTTAGCCCCACCCAACCTATTTCGTAGCTTCGTCCCACAAGGTGCACAAAAGCCTTATGTTTAATAAAATTAAGTAACAAAAGTTCTGTTACAAGCTTTATAAACACTATGTAACACAAAAATAAGGTTCAGGATTGCCATACGGTTCTTTAATTTACCGTTATATGAAAATAAATTTTTGCAAAATTCTTGACTCCTTATAGCTTCCAAGCTATTTGAATTAGGAATTTGAAACTTTTAAAAAACGTAAGAATTTAAAAAATAAGTATGAACCTAAGAAAAGAGTCTTTTCAGTATAACTCCTCGTTTAGAATTTAGCTTCAATAAAATTAAAGAGTATGTCTCTTGATTTTTTACAATTTTTTGAGGGTGTAAAACTCCGATGTCCCGAAGAGCGAAGGTGCTATAGAAGTTCTTAACGAACAACAACTTGTTGGGGAAAGGGAGTCTATTTCTAATGGTTTTTAATGAAATGAATTTATCTTCGCCTTTGAACAAGATAGAAGAGTCGTTTAAGTGTCACTCTTATCGAATAGAAGTGAACAATCTTTTGTGCATTATAAACTTCTCTATTATCTTCACTCTTCGTAGTCTTGCAAATCCGGACACACTGTATAAATTTCTAACAAAAGCTCTAAAAAATTATTATTTACAATTTTTCAAAAAACTCGCTCTACTCAAAACATATTATGGAACATTATTTAATTTTGAAAATGTGCTTTTTTAAAAATCCTTGGTTTTTTTGCATACTAGTTTTTTTTTTAAATTCTGAATCCATTAATTTTTCATTCAAATCAAAAACTAAAAATGCAATTTGAAATTGTAATCAGCATTATGTTGGGTTTCATAATATTTATTAGGGACGACATGAAAAATTATATTACATTTTATCACCCAACTGAACTTAACACTCTCTATATACAATAAATGTATCTTCAGATGTATAAGTGAATTTTGGTAAGACAATCTGTTACAATATTTAAAAGAGTGCGTATGTTTTTTATTTTTAATAAAAGCTAATGGAGCTGTTTACTGATTACATTTTAAAATTTTGTTTTTTTTTTTTGTATTTTGGATCTTAAATTGTCTTCAGAATGCGTTTTATTGCGTTTTTCAGTCGAATTGTATTTTATTTGCTCTAATCATATTATTTTGTATCTTTTTTGTTTTTTTTTTTATTTATAATTTTAACAATCGTTTTATTTTTTAACTCTTTTATGTTATTGCATTTTTTTAATACATTACAATTTAAGGTTTCATTTATTTTTAGAGAGGCATTTCATGGATGGTTCGTATTTGAAGTTGTTGTTGGTTGTTTTTTTGTTTCAGGAATTGATGAATTATTTAATTGCTTGTTACCAAATTTCATGACAGCTTCGAGTGTTGCACTTTTGTGATTTTTATAAAAAATTGAAAAAAAAAAGATGGCAAAGCACAAAAAATTAATGAGAAAAAAAATTTTGATGGAAGTTAAAATACAAAATAGTCATGTAAATTGCCATATTAAATTAAAAAGGTATTTAAAGCAGGTGTGATTAAATTAAAATTTTTATTTTAGATAAGAGTATTTGAGAACTTGGAATCAACCACCGAAAAGTGTTGGGACCATTTACCAATACCTTGAGTATTTGTCGAATACGAATAGTTTCTAAAGTAACCATTCCAGAACTTTTTGCCATAAGAACTTGGCGGCCATGTTTTCTTTGCGGCAATGTTTGGCGGCCAATTGGTTGCTTGAATGACTGACTCTTTAAAAAAATAATGAATATCTTATAAAATGAAATGAAAATTATTTCACAAGAGTTGGTGTAATCAGCTTCTCAAGCTTGTCTTAGGAGACTATTTTGTGAAAAATCAATACAAAACAAGACTACAGGCATTTTTTTAACCCAGGTTCAGTGAAAACTTAAAGGTTAGCGTGGTTGTTGAAGCAATCTACAATTAGATTCTGTACAATTCAATTTCCTCAATTCAAATATTCTTGAAACCATAAGCTTAAACTTTTTGTAGGGTGTTACAAATATTTCTAATTAGTTTGATTGATTGTGTTTAATTGATCAATGATTTTGATTGTGTGCATAGTGTTTTTAACTCAATCCATCTGTGAGGCTCTTACACTAGGACTAAAATATTTCACAATTATAATCAAAATGGTAAAATGAGACAAATATGAAGGACATTCTTAACCAAATTTTTTAGTTAATTTTATAAAACTTCTGAATATGAAAATAAAATGTCCTGCGGGATAGAACATTTTGTTTTTCACTTCTTTTTTCACTTTGTTTTATTTAAATTTTCAACTAATGTACGTACATATGTTTTATAATATAAAATATACTAAATAATATACTACTAAAAAAAAATTATAGCTGGCAGACATTGTAAAATGAGAGTGTTATAAGTTACAATTAAAATTACAGAAAAAAAAACAACTATATATCGTTATTAAAATTACAAATTGGATTTAAAATACGATTTTTTAAGCCACTTTATTCTTTTAAGTTTTTTTTTTTAGATTTTTTTTTAAGTCAATTCTTGTTTTAATTAAAAATACAAAAGGTAAAGAGAGTTTTTCAGTTAAAATTATTTTGTTGTTTTTTGGGGTTGGTCATGATCCCAAAATCCCAAATAACAAAATCCGAAAATGCCAAAAGCCCAAAAATTCCAAAATCCCAAATATCAAAATCCCAAACCATATAAATATTCTGTAAATGGCGAATAGTCCCAATTTTGAATCCAACTTCAGAACCCCTCCTACTTCAGAATCCCGTATATACATATATATATAAATATTCTGGAAAAAGGGAATAATTCTAATTTTGGATCGAACTATTGGAAATTGATATTATAGTATGTTAACACAGGTTCTAAAATCTCTCCTAATAAAGAATCTAACTTATACTTATATATAAATCTAATGGAAAAAGGGGAAATATTCCGATTTCGTTACTAACTCTAAAATCTTTCAGAATCCCACTTATACATACATATAAATTGGAAAAAGCGTTTAACCATAATTTAGTAATATAAATATCCTCTTAGATATTTTTTATAATGATATTCCAAAATCTGAAACAAAGCAATTAAAATGGCTCAGCTAAACATATTATTGATACCCTGATTTTGTATCCAACTCTGAAGTCGTTCCTAAGGTTTTTTAACATTTATTTTAATGGGAGGGGGGAATATTGCATGAACTTATACATCAATAAATATTCTGGAAAAAAGATGTAACCTTGATTTTAAACCTGATGAAAATTGGGATTTTTCAATTTGGGAATTTTGGAATTTTGGATTTTGAGATTTTTATTTAACTTGGGATTTTGGCATTTGGAACTTTTTGTTTGGGATTTCGGTGCGCTCCCGTTTTTTTGTTCATAGAACAGGCGGGTTTTTTATTATTATTTAAAATATATTGATTTAAATAATATAAAAATCTGTAATAGCTAATTGTTTTGTTTTTTTGTATTGCATGTATTGTATTCTTTGAACCTCATAAGCTTTCGTTAGTTAGATAGGGTAGTAGGTATGTGGATAGGGTAAGGTGTAATAGTTTAAATTTTTTGTAATTAGCTTTTAGCAAAAATAAATTGATGTTTGATTTTATTATTAATTTTTTGATAGTCGGTGTTTTTGTTTTTTGCAATTTTAGTAATTTTTTCGGCGTTCATCAATTTTAAAGTGGTAAAAATTGACATGTAACACAACTTGAAAATTCCCAATTTAGCAATTAATTAAAAAAAAATTGTTGCAATTAAATTAAATGTATTTGTGAACTAATCTAGAGTATAATTCACAAGATGATGTAAAAACATAACATAAAATTCTAGAAAAAGAATGACTTAATAATTTCCACAGATATAAGTTCCGTTAATATTAAACAAAAGAAACTCCAAAGTACCTTCATTAAAGTTAAGTCCATTTTGAGAAGATTTTGTATTTTCTTCTTTCAAAAATTTAGAGAAATAAAAAACTTTAACACCTTTTAGACCAAAAATTTAAAAAAGATAGAAATTTAATTGAATTTGGAAATGCTTTTTTTTCCTCAATAAAAGTATACCGTATGGTGTGGTTTACCCGCTTATTGCATTATCCGTCCACACTATGCTGCAGCTAATGTTGCAGTGAATGGTGCTCGTTGCAGATCAATAATCAATGATTTTTTGTTTCAAACTTTAAATTGTATCGACCCGGAAGTGTTTAGCTTCAGACAAGATGGTGATGCAGCTCATATTGCTAAAACAAAAATTTATCAGCTGAAGGAAAGATTTGGTGACAACATTATTTTGAGAAATTGCCCAACTAATTGGCCTTCAAGATCATGCGGTGTAACATCACTGGATTCTTTTCTTTGAGGCTATGTGTAGTCACTCATTAATTCATCTTTCAGTAGAATCTCAGTTTTTACAATTTTTTAGTTCAATTCTGAGTTACTTTTGAGATAATTAAATTTTTCACTAAATGTATATCTTTAAATTGAAAAATTCAAACAAATTTTTTTTATATACCTTCACCAGAAAATATCGAAGTTATTTTAATTACAAATATTAAGAATTGAAATAACATCTATTTATAATTATAATTAATTAAAAACTACCAAACTTTTGTGAATTAAATCTTTATTCTCTGAATATACTGACGCCTTCAAACAATTCTAAATGGAATTTTTACACAATATTTTTCACAGGAATAATTTTGAACCCTAAAAATTAATTTAAATTCAAAAACTTTCATTCATTTGTAACTTGTAATTAAAAATATTTTGACAAAATATTTGTAAAAAAATTTTAATGAACTTGATTAAATGTTTCACTTCCTCTATATTTAAATTTTTTTTTGAAAAACTCTTGTTTGTTCTCATTATTTACATTAAAAAATATATTAACTCTTTTCACTTTTATGACACTTTCCATTTGCTCCCCAAAAAAAAAAAAATAAGACCTCAAAAAAAAATAGAACTGAACTTTATTAAATCCAAAAAAAAAAAAAAAAAAATAAAAATATGAACTCATATAAAATTTTTTGAATTCCCTTGAGGATTTAAATTAATGCTTCCATAGTCCCATCACATGAATATGAAAAATAATCTAAAAACAAAAACAAAAATTAAAATTTCCCAGTAAAAATGTTGACATATTTTAATGAATGAATATATTCTATCTCTTTCTAAATAAATCATTTGTATGAAAACTTTAATAGTTTTTCCACGAAAAACAAAAATAAAAAGAAAATTATTTTAATGTACCGTAAAATAACTTCAAAAATTTTAATATAAAATTTCTAAATTAAAATAAGTTGGCCCTTAAATTGGCATGATTTAATGCCTTTTTAAAATATGTGTCACATGAAAAGTTTCATGTTAAAATTCATTTCGTTAGGGCAATTTACCGATATTTATTTTAAAGCAAAGTAACTGTAAATCCTTTTCTTTTTAAATTAAAAATTTTCTAAGAAATCTATTTTGAACGGTCGTGTTAATCAAGCACCTGACTCAAGGACAAAAATAAATTTTTTTTTTTTAAAAAGTTTACAGTTATTTATCTAATTAAAGAGGAAGGGGAATAACTCATAAAATCTTGGTTTCCTCTTCTCAGACAAAACTAAATTTCCCCACATCGAAAATTCAACATTTCCTCATAGAACTGGCATCAAGAATTCGTCTTAAGTTCTTTGTTAGTCAACTCTCAATTCAATTTCCATTACCAAACTTTAGGTAGTATCAACATGACTCAATTTGACAATATGACTCAATTTGACAACATGACTTAATTTGACAACATGACTTAATATGACAACATGACTTAATTTGACAACATAACTTAGTCCAGTTTTTTTATGGATAATATTAACATATTTTTACATCGAAAAAGTAAGGGGGATTTTCCCTAAAATTTTTATTCCCCAGAGATTAACAAAGGAATTAAAGCTTGAAAAAATATTTGCAAAACTAATTTAATGAGTAACTCAGAGATATAAATACAAAATAATGAAATAAAAGATTAAAAAGTTATTACCACTTCTATATTCAAATTTTGAATACATCGTTCTTCCAACTCCCCAAAAAATTTTATTTGGATATTTAAAATAATCTCAATATTAAAAGTAAAAATCTAATGTAACATAATCATCAACAAAAAATATTTATTACTCATCAACATGCTGATGATATTTAGAAAAATCTCTATGGAAATAGTGTTAAATTATTCCAAAAAAAAAAAAAAAAAAAAAAAAAAAAAAACTTTGTTCAGCAGTTGTTGTTGTTGATGCAACAAAACATTTTTTAATATAACGCTTATATATACCATTTACAAAGTATATCTAAACCTATGTAGATATACATTAATACTATATGCAATATTATTTTCTAAATGAAAGCGTTGAATAATTTGTTAGATTATAATTAAGTGGGTGGAATATCCTCAAGAGACAGTTTTTTTTTTACCTATAGTTGAGTGAATTCCACTATATTACCACCGAAGAATGGAACTAGTTTAATGGATCTGAAATGATACACAGCTAGTATACTACAAAGTTGACTCAAATATTTTGTTTTGTAAAATATTGGGTATTACAGAAGGCAGAAAAAGACAGGCAACGTAAAGAATGGCAGATAAAGACTATATTGTAAAAAAAAAACAGAAAAAAATTAGGAAACTATACCATTGTACACACTAAAAATTTGAGGAAGAATGAAAGAGTGAGCAAATTAATGAATTGAAATAAATAGACAGAAAGTTATCCATGTTGTTGTTGTTGTTTTTATATTTTGATGACATTGTAAGAAGTGCATGATAACAGATTTTTATATTATAATGGTAATGTGGATATTATATGTGAGGTTAGGTACGTAATCTCAAATCAGAAAACCCCAACCATAAAATCCCGAACATAAAATCTCATCAAATTACAAAACAATTTTAATTTATTACAAAATCTCTAGTTACAAAACTTCATATTGCGAAAAAAAGATATCAAAAGAAAAACTTCCACTTGAAAATAATTCTAAATTGAATGACCCGCCCGCTATCCCGCTAGAAAAAATTATTGAAATCTGATTTTGTTTTTTAATTAATGGCATAATCAATAATTAATAATTATATATCTTTAATAAAAAATACATTAACATACATACAAATAATACAAACGAATAATTTATATAACATATAAACAAAAAATTTAATTGAATAATATAACTCACATATATAGAATACCAGTTATATGGTACAATATAAACAAAATATTACAATATAAACAAAAAATAGAATTGTAACTATTGAAAATCTAAGTTACAACAACAATGTTTCTTCATGTTTAAGTTGTATGTGGAATTTAATAAGACCATTTCTAATAGCACGTCATATAATATTACCACTTGTTCCAACATGTACCTATGGTATAGACCTTATTATTTATTTCTGTAAAAAAAGAAAATTAGAATCTGTCATATACATATATACACATTTTGTAAAATGCATATAGCTCTGAATTTATATCCAACTCTAAAACCCCCTCTAATTTAAAACCTTTATAATATATTAATATTCAGAAAAAATTGGTATTCCTGATTTTGAATCCAACTGTAAAGTCAATACTAATGTATGTCAAAGCTAACTGGCTTTCTTACAAGAATATTTAATTTTGACATTTATCAATGACATATAGTAAATGTTTTTTTTAAATTTTGACGTTTTTATATTTCTGCATCAATTATGCAAATTTCTAATATTTAGAGATTTTGTTACTTTGGGATTTTGTGATTTAGGATTTTGATACGATTCCTTATATGTGTACGTAATAGATAATCGTTCAAGAGAATGTAGTGCTATATGTGTAAGTATGTAGCATTATTACTATCTGGTACTGAATTTTAGAGATATGATTATTCTGTCCCTCTGTACTTATAACAGTTTTGACTATCAACTTTAGTTTTTAAATGAAAACATTTTTTTGTATTTTTTTTGTTTTTTTTTTGTGTGTTGAGTTATTAATTTCGTGTATTTTTTGATAATAATGATGATATCATGCTCATGCATCTCATTGAATTCTTAAATTCTTTTATACTTTTTATCTATAGATATTCTAAATATTATATTCATATAATATTATATCATACCATACTATAGATTGTATATTAGGTAAAGGTGATATTTTTAAAAGGTGAAAACAATATAAAAAAATAAAAAAAATGAAATATTAGAAAAAAGATATTAATGAACAAAATGAATAAAATGAATGAACGAACATGTGTTACACTAATTTGTAATAACATGGTAGCGGCTGTAATTCTTCTGATATTTAAATGACAAAATGAAAAAAAAAATAATGAAATTTCTAAAGTAACAAATAAATCTCAGCAAAATATATTTTAGTTTAATCAAAAAATATAAAAGAATATTTGAAAAAAAAGTACTTGGGAAGGAGTTAATTAAATCACTTGATATTAGGGATGAACACAGCATTGCAATTTGTAATATGCTAGATGTTGTTTTATTTATATCATGTAGTGCGAATTGAAATGATGTGAAAAATTATTTAATTAATTGAAAATGTCATATAATAAATCATATTTTGTATTTTTTTTTGAAAAACATTATTACCAAAAAAAAACAAAATTAAATTAAATTAAATTAGAATGAAAAATGGAAATTTCTATATTTAAAAGTTTGACAAATTTTATTTGTAAAATATCAGGTGGAGGTAAAATGTTGTAATTAAAAATATAATTTTAGGCCCGTGAGAGATTTCAGATATGACATTTTCTAACTAATTTTTAATAAAAAAGTATTTTTGAAAAAGTCTGGGAATATTTCTAATTAGTTTCGCGAATCTGAACATATGTAAACTATGTGTTATATTAGTTGTAAAATAATTTAAAGCTGTCAATCATTTGCATTCACTATTTTTGTTTTTAAACAATATTTTAATTAATTAAAATGTTTTATTTCTTATTTTTTTAATATTAATTCCATATTTTTTGAAATTTTGGAAGTTTTCCGACAAATTTAAATCTGCCGTTTGTACGGCTTGAATTATTGAAACTTATTTTTTATTGAATTTTTAATTAAGAATTGAAATAACTTTAAGTTTTGTAACAAATCATATAACTATAACGACCAACTAAACTATTTATAATTTTATTAGACCCACAGCGAAAGCCAGGGTCGTATGTAAACAAATACTTTATATATTTATTGTAAATCTATTGTAAAATTTATTATTAAAATTTTGAAATAAAGAAAAAAAAAAAAAAAAAACTTGTAGAAGTCGTTTTCCTTCCTAAGCCTGTAGATAACAGATTGAAAATTATAATTTATTTGAACACCGTAAAATCATTTAACTTTTGAATCTTAATTGTTGTTCACATATTTTATTAGTATTACCTAATATTTGTAATTATAAAATATATTTTATATCATTAAAAACTATTTTATTAATTTCATTCATGAATGTATTTTAAAATGATTAAACGTCATCTTCAAAATTGGTCGCGATTGCAAATAAATGTAAAAGATTGTTTTATTTAAAACTTTTTATCTACTTTGACATCCCAACATCTAATTTTGTATAATAAACGGTATACCAGTTTGGAAATTTTTTTGATTTAGTTATTCCAACTCTTCTGTGGATTAATTTTAGCAAAAAGAAGAACTGTCTTTCATTTCAGCAATTTACTTTTATATTAAAACACTTTTAAATGCAATCCGCCATCAATTTTTGGTAAGTGAAAATTTTCAACATTTTAAGCTTAAAAGTTTTCAAACGTTAAAAGAACTGTTTCTTATACCAGCAATTTACTTTTATATTAACACAGTAACAAATTCCCAAGATCTTCAATTTTTTATTTTCTGCATTTTAGGGGCTAGTACTACTTTAATAAAAGTATATATTGAAAAAAAGATTTTTTTTATTTTATTTTTTATATTTATATATAGTAGCATGGTACTATGTTTAAAATTTCATTTAATTAAATTTAAACAGTTATTATTTCATAATATTACTTAATTGATAATATTGATTACCATTGATTACATTTGCAATACACAAATTACTAAAAGCTTAATGTATAATTGACATTACATATATATATATATATACCATTTATCAATATTTAAAACAATTAAAATTAAGATTTACAATTAATTTATTAATAAAAACAAAACTATTTTGACCTTGTTAAAAGTTCAAAAAATAAAATACAAAAAAAAAGATGAATTAAATTTTGATTACTTTATTCAAAAATTGAAGTTGTAACAAATAAAATATAACCCTGGTGTTAAATTTTTGAATTACATTTAGACGTATAATTTTTCTTCCATTCAATCTTTTATTCTTTAAATTCTTTTCAAAATGTTATTACTCTTGTTTGGTTAAATTTTAACAACAAAATATTGGAATTATCAATTTGTCTGAACACAAATTATTTAATTTTTTAATAAAATAATTACAAAAAAAAAAAAAAACAATATAATTGCAAAGCATTTTTTTTTGTTACATTTTTTTGAGGGAATGAATAAGTTCTTAACATTAACTGACATTTTATATCCAAAGCCTGATACAAATAAAGGTAAGACAATATTTCACCTTGAAAACAATTTTTATTTTTTTTTGTTCAAAATAAATGACATGAAATCAATTTGCATAATGAAATCAAAAATACATTTATAAAATATATAAAAAAAAATTTTTTGAAAAAATATACTGAAAATTTAAAAAGAAAGAGATAGAAACATAAGTTAAGACAAAACAAAAAAGACAATATTATGGAATTTATATTCATCATATTGCTTTGCGAATATATTTAGCACATTTTCTTTGAAAACTTTTAAAAATTTTCCTTAATATTTAATTTTTGTGTTCGTCGGAACGCGTTTTTTAAAATATTAAAACGCGTTTAAGAAAATATGAAATTTACTTGAAATTTAATGTCTGAAATTTTAATTTAGGAGGATGTGGTAAATAATTATAGTCGAAGGCACAGTTTTATTTTGTAGTCTCATTTGTGACAGTTACCAAATACTTTTTTTTCCGAAAGTATCTAACAGTAAATTTTGCTAAATTTTATAAATTATTTTGACAGTTTAAGTTGGAATAATATTTAGTAAACTTTTTTACTTCCAGTGTTGCAAAAACAATTTAGAATGGAAACGTGCCAGTTTAATTGAGTTTATATAAGAATTTTAAGTGACAAGTTAATATTATACAAAACGGAATACCAATCTACGCCACAGACAAAATATAAATTATCTAAAACCTGGGCAACATTTATTTCTGTAATATTTTTTCAGTTGTTAAATTATTTTTTTAATTTTATAGGGTTACATTGAAATTTAGGAAAGTGTTTATAACATTCTTAAGTTTCATCAGCTCCAAGTAAAATTAAAATTTTAATAAAAAATTTTCTAAATTAAGACGTCTCCAAAACCCCTATTATATTCTATCTTGTTTTAATTTTTTATATTCTTCTGTATTGCACAATAACAATTATGTACAAGTACAGTGGAATCTAAAGTGCGAAAACTGAAAAACAAGTACCTATATATGAAAAAAAATATTTTATTTTTTGTTTGTCTACCATTGAGAAAAAAAAAAAAAAAAATTTTTTTTTTGAAGAAAAAAGATTAAAATCCCGTTAAAAAGTCATACATTATAACATGTCGTATTCAAGTCAGTTCAACAATAGATCACCTAAAGAACACCTTGTCGTTTATCTTCTTGCAAGGCTACAAACAAACAAAAAAAAACTCAAACTGAAAAAAAACAATAATTTTTTTTTTACTTTGTTTTCCAAGAATTGTAGCGAGCCTGATTTATTTTTTTTCCAACTTTACATTAAAAAAAAAAAAAAAAAATTAAAACAATAAAAGAAGTAAAAAAAAAAAGAACAATATAAATGCCTTGGATATATGAGCTCTGGATAAAAAGTTTAAAGTATATCATATATATTTAAATTAAGTATCAAATAACCATATTATCTCTTCTTCTATATAGAGAAGAAAGAGTTCACATCTTAAACTTAGTTTTTTAATATTAAATATATTTTTTATTGTAAATTTAGACTTTAAATTAAATATAAGTAAAATATGGGTGGATTGAAGAATTTGTATTTGAATGTGATCCTGTATCTAATGCACTTTGAGAAACTGTATGAAGTTGTCATGGCAAGTTGGCAAGGTAAAAGAAACAATTACGGAAAGTGCCAAAAGTCTTTTGTCAAAAGCAGTTAAATTGGCAAAGCAGTCAAGTATTGCAAACTCAATAATAACATTTTTAAGCTGCCATTTCAACGTTATGAAAACGCTTAGATAGTTTCAAACTGGGAGTTCATATTTCTGAGAGCTGATCAACTGTCAGCCTTCAGTCGACGTGTTCTCCTCTAAAATTAAAGTTTTAAAAAAAACTTATATAGAGTTGTTTCTTCTAACCTTCCTCCAACTTTCTCTTATCCCGTAATACCTTCCTAATAAACTGTTACTTAATTTTAGTTGACGTGTGAAAAAGTAAGATTGGTAAAAGGCGGACAGTACTGTCAAAATCCTAACCTATGGCAATATCTTAGTTAAAGAATAACTAATAATTTGAATGAAATCTGATCAATATTACCATTTAAATTACCTTGAAATCTTCTGGAAAATTTAAAGCCCTGTGCAGCTGAACAATGAACGAACAGCTGTTAAAGATATTATTATTGAATTGATAACATTTAAGTCACTTGTTAGATGGACGCAAAGTGCGCCAACGAATGTTGTATCTACAAGTATTCTAGTAAAATTTTAATGTTTCCATAGTTACCTTAATCTATTCAACATGCTCTACATGGGACATTAAATTTCTTTCAATATCTATGTGAATTCTTCTTTTATAAATTTTTTTTTAGTACTAATTTTATATCAACAAACAAAACAACATTTTCTTTTGTTGTTGTTGTTGTAATCAAAGTAGATATCAACAGCAACAAAAATGTAGTCTGTGACAAAAAACCATATCTAGACATGAAAATTTTTTTAAATGCTGCTTAGCCTATCATTTTGTCGGATTAAAAAGATCGAAAATAATTAAAGTAAATATTATAAGCCTTAGTTGAACTTTTTTGTAGTTATTGTTGTTGTTTTAATGCCATTGTTTACACGAACATTTAATTTTGTGATTCTCTCCTGTTGCCTTAAGTATTTTATTGTTGTTCTTGTTATTATTGAATTCGTGTATAGATTTTAATATTAAAAAATTACACTATATACCTATGAAATATTTTTAAACCTCGTTAAATATTGTTAAAAATAACGGTAATGGAAAATTAGCCTAAAATATTTTAGTCTAATATACTTTAGTTATAAAAATGTTTTTATCCAAGATTATAAGTTTTATTAAAAGTTTTGAAAGGAATTGTATTGAAGCTTGAACGTTGAGCATCGAAAGAATCATCGTCTGGGAATGGCCCTGGGACTATTAAATTATATTATTCGAAAATGGTCGTTACCCAAAAAATAAATTAACAAAATTAGGTCAACTGTTTGAGAGTTGTTATAGTAAACACTTATCCTCCGCTTCCACAATTTCAGTTGTTGAACCTTCGAATCCTTACACTTACACTATAGGTAGTATTAATTGTATATACAGTAAATAACAAAAGAAATAGTTTTTATATAAACATTTGATTAAATATTCTTCCTTATTCTACATGATCTTTATACGTAAATTCCCAATCCTCAGGTTTTTTTCCAGTTCCCTAATCTCAAAATTAAACTGAACATTTTTATTCAGAAGCTTATATTGAAATTTGGTTATAAACAGGAAATGGTAAAAGTTGATGAAAGTCATACAATACTTAGATGAAGATCGTGCAGTCACTTGTTATGACTTCCAGTTACTTCCATCTAGTCTCTTAAAAAAAATTCTAAAATTCTAAAGCAAGACTTTTCAAGAGCAATACCTTAAATTTAGCCCTATTTGAATTCCAATTAAAATTGTGACGAAAATGTATTAGACCAATTAACTTTGTGTAAATTTCATCCTCTTACATAACAGAGTAGTACCCATTTATACATTGAATATTACAATAAACGATAATAAAAGAGACAAGTAGATATAAAAAGAGAAATAAAAAAGAGACAGAGGGAGAGAAGGAGAAAAAAAAAAGAATTAAATAATATTATTTTTTAATCATGTCGTTATCGTTAATTCCTATCGCGAATTGGGTGTAATTTTTTTTTTTTTTTATTATTGTGAATGCAGTTTTACTTTATTATTTGCATTCACAATCAAAATGACATTAATTGATGATATTGATGATGATAATGTAATGATGATTAAGACAACAGACAACATTTTATATACATATTATAATACATATAGTATGTTAATATTTTTAATTTTTTTTATTTTTTATAAAATTTTATTCTGATATAAGAACAGAAGTTACTGCACAGCTAGTAAATGTACACGATATATAAGATTGTACACCAATATAAAATTCCAATAAATATAAAAAGAAAAGATTTCAGTTAAATCCAAATGGATAATAACAGTAATAAATTATGCACTTTGAATTTACAAATAAAATAAAAATGATAAAATTCTTTTATAGCTGTAGTGGCGCTGTTGTACGAAAAAAACAAAAAATATTATTTAAATTGTATTCCATATAATTCGAAAATGATATGGGAAATAAATCGAATCGAATAAAGTATTGTATATAGGTACTAGAGGTAGATATATTAAAAAATAATATAATTGAAATTACTATTTAATAGTTAATTCTAAGAAATTAAAATTATCCCATAATAAATAAATAAATTAAATAAATAACCATATATAGGTAAATTGTAGTTAATGAATTGAAGTAAGTTAGTATCTTGATGTTTAAATGTAAAAGATAATCTATATATTATTATTATGCAGAACATTTAATTTACGACATTAAAATAAATTGATATTTGTTATATTTTTTATAAAATAATCAAGTTCATTTATGGTTTTGTTATTTTCTTAATAAATTTATTTTTTTTTTTATTTTTTTCCTTAGTTTGTGGCTATCATCTTTTATGATTTAACGTAGATAGTCAAGTGGTATTTTAATTTTTAGCTGTATGATCTAATCTGGCCTGAAATTGCCGGAATGTCTTGATTATATTCTCAGCTAGAACTATATTAACCGTTTTGGTTCCAACGTGCCGGGGGAATATCTAAGATATGTTGAAATAGTATGGCTAAGCATTAACCGTTATCTTTACTACTAGTGACATTGTGAAGTTTAACCGAGTCAACTGTTTAAGATTTGTTGGTCTCTACACTTTACTGGATACCAATAAGTTTTACATCGAAGTAAATGGCAACTGGTTTTTTTAAACTAAGCCTTAGCCCAGATACTCTTTCGGTATCCAACAAACTTTCTGTACTAATTTTTATGTTAATTGGCTGGGCGGTTTAGGCGTCTATACGCTAAAAACGTACAAATTAATAAACAAATATTCGTTGATATCAGATACTTTTAAATTTAAACCTTTTTGTGATAAAACATATTCTTATCCAAAAATTTTATTATGAGGGCGATTGTACGAATAGCAATGTTCTCTTTGCTGTTTTTATTTCAGTTTATTCTTAATTGTGTCAACAGATTTGTATAAAATACACCCTAAATCATTTTGCTTAAAATTTAACTTAATATCCAAAAATCATGTATGAAATTTATCATTACTTAATTTAAGAAAAATAAACATTGAATTTAAATATGAAAATCAAACATAATATAAGTGTGATCGATTACGCAAACAAAATTATTCTCAAATATCTGAAGAAATTTTTGAAAATTTAAATAAAATTCTCTCTATGGTCTATAGTCTATACGATTAAGCGAGATGACAGGTACTTCCATCGGAGTTCTAATAATAATATAAAAACATGAAGATGATGTTACTGAAAAAAATCAGTTCTCATCCTAGCGTGACACAGTGGTTAGAGCTCCGACCTTTCATACAAAAAAGCCCAGATTCGAATCCCAGTAAAATTGAAAAAGCTTTTGTCTGGTTTTCGACTCGACTCAGCTACCATTCGAAATTGGATTCAAATTAATGGTTTAACTAATAATAGAAAATATAAACAAATAATTTAATTGAATGATACAACTCACAGACATAGATATCATCTAACTCAAAAAGAAAATATTACAATATAAACATTATACAATTTTATTTTTTAGATTATGATTATGAAAATCTAAGACGTTTCTACATGTTTTAAGGTCAAGTACTGCTTCATGCTTGAATTGTATTTGGAATTTATTAAGATCAACTGTAATAACACGGCCCCTTATTCCATCATGTACTCTATGGTATAGACTGGCTTATTAGCCTAACAGTTAAAAAGTTAGCAATTAAAAAAAAAAAGAAAAATTTTAATCAAGAATGTACTAAACGATTAAAGTTTTTTTTAAGAATTCCTATCGTTGTGCAAATATTGGTTTACAAATTCGCAGGCTGTACATTCGCTTTTATATATATACAGATATTAACTTCAGGTTAAACAAAAGAACTCTGTTTATTATCAATTTAAATTTTCTTCAGTTCATCCAGTTTTAATTAAGACGGTTAAATTAGCCAAACTAACACTTCAACTGTATATTAGTACCTGTTTATTTTTGAAATTTGTATAAAATGTGGTGTAAATTGATCTTGTAAATATAAACAATGTCTTTATTATTTTCAAAATCCATGTTTTTAATAATAAAAGCCAATTAAAATTTTTCAGTTTTTCTTTTGGTGTAAAAAAAATACCTCTAAAATTTAACCAAACTCACATAATATCAAATTCAATCAGTCCAAAAGCAAATAAACAGTTTTGCTAGTATATATACAAATATATATATATATTTTTTTCTGCAAAATTACTGTTAATTATTAAACCAAAGAATACAATTTTTTCACTAATGATAAACAAATAAAAATCTTTAAACCACAAAACAAATTAATTATTTATAATTCGCTTGTATTGTTTTTAGCGCGTTAATGTTACGTCGTATATACGAATGACTTTCATTTGCGATAACAATGTAATACAATACTCTGCAAAAGTATCTTATAATATAATATTGTATTCAATCTTTTTATCTGATAGGTTTTTTTTATGTTTTTGAACAAACATTAATCTAGACTTTAATTTAAGGTTTGGGAACAAATAAAACTTAACACTTACAACGTTATTATGATGATAATTAGTGTTTGTAGTCAGCGCAGTGGCTAGACGTAATATTGTTTGAATTGTATAATAATATTTAACACTGTGACTGTATCTTATTGCATTATAAATATTATGACTGAACAATTATAATTATTGCTTGATTTTATTCAATTAAGAATTTAATAATAATCACAGATTTATCTAAAAAATTAATTATTGTATTTTGAAGACTTTTTTTTTATGTCAGCTGAAATTAAAGTGTGTGAAGCTTAGGTCACCTTAATATAACTGAACGCATGGTTTTGTAATTAATTACATAATAATATTAAAGAACTTTAAGTGAAACCAACTGGAATGAAATACAGTTAAATATTATATAGTAAAATTTGATATGTAATTGGAATTGCGGTGTCATTAAATTTTGTCTGAAAGTTTCTTAATTTGTATCTATAGTAATGAGAAAGTCAAATAATATTTTAGAAAGTGTAGTTATTTCCACATTGATTTGCTTTCACAAGCATTTTGGAATCTTATATCGTAAAAATTCACAACTCATGTTCGTCCTTTTGTATTACGAGGCACATGGAAAGTTTCGAAAGCTACTTATTGGAGCTGTGAGTAGTTCCTACAGCTGATAGGGAACGACCTTAACAGACTAAACCAAAACCCTCTTTGAACCTCTTTGATGAGTAAATCTGATTGGGATATTTTAAAGAAAGACTTTATTATTCTTCTTAAACTTTTCCAAATTGTACACCTATGCATTTTCAATTTTAGCGAACATTTAAATTTTCATAAGATGTTTTGCGTCACCTGGACTTTATCTGTTCAAATTTGTAGGGAAGTAAATCTGCATTGTTTCCAATTGGAAAATTTTGAGTAATGGCATTTGTAGTTTTATTTAATTAGAATAGGTGTTAGTCCATACAAAATATCTGAAAGAAAAATAATATTTTGCTAAGTTAATATTAGGTATAGCACCAGTAATTACAAAAAGCAACTGCCATTAATTTTAAATAGATGTAGATCCTTTCCAATAAACTTCTTGAACTTCAAAAATTCGCACCTCAGTTACCTCAATATTAGGTACAAGACACCAATGTCGGCTTCGTAATACCAACTCTAATATAATTTTGCTTTACATAAGTATAGATTAAACTTCCCTCAATTTTACCTCTTAATTCTCGTTAAATATATTGTATTGATGTATGGGCGTTCTATCGCGATACTTTATTTAAATAATAATTTTCAACAGTCGGACTAGCATAAATGAAACGAAGAAACTTGTTAAGATCAATTTTATTAATTTATATTTTTTAGCTGATTGTTTATTATCATAAATCGGGTTAAAGTCTTCATAAGTAAAAATTAATTCAGGTGGCGAACAAAATTATACATGACAAAAAGTAAGAGAAGACCTTGACAAGGTATAATTTTTTTCGCTTTCGCTTTGTTGGTTTTATTTTGTGCAAAACTCATAAAAATTGATTGATTACCCTTTTGTCTAGTCGCATATTACCACATAAAAATCTAATGAATGTCATGTACCTATTTATATTTATATATATATACATTTATTTTTAATAATTTGACAACACTATAGCAAATTAATTTCATTAAAATGATTATTTACTTTGTGTTCATTCAAAAAAGTTTCATGTAATACCTACCCATTGTCGGTGGATAATTTTGTTTTCTGATAAAAGTTAATGAATTTATTATAAAGAATGAAATGCCAAATTAAAACCTTGAATATTTATCTTTATTTTTAATTTTTTTATTTTGATGTAATCAGACATAGGATTGAATTACTTAACAATTTTAATATTGTTTTCTTTTCGTAATAGGCAAATGTGTAAATAATTCCGCTAATTTAAAGTTAGAAATAACTTTGAAATCCAAAAATATTTAAGCAGTTGATTATAGTTTGATGCACAATTTAGTGTATTACTACTGTTGCTTCACTTCGGGCATAAGGTATTATTTGCGTTTCTATTATTTTCTGAGGATTTCTTCTCCTTCAATGCTAAATGCAGTAAGTACATTTTGCATCCGATTAACTCTGTTAACACCATTCTTCTATTAGATCTTCCTATTCCTCTCGTCACTCCTTGAAATCTTAAGCTTACCGTCCATTTTCTTATGGAATCTTCACATCGTCTTTGTAGATCGGTGATTTTTTTTCCAATTCTTCCTTGTAAATTGCTTTACTACAGGGTTTTCTTTATATTCTCTCTTTCTACAAGTTAATGTTCCCAATTCTATTCCGGCCAACACTGATCCTACTGTTCTTGTTCAGGATCTTCCTTTTGTCACACCTCATAAAGACTTAAGCTCATCGTCCCCTCTTGTTATTCAACTCTTACATCGTCTTAGTTTATCGTTGATCATATTCCACTTCCTTCTGTTAAAATATTTTATTAGAGGTTTTCCCGTTATTTTCTTTCATTTTACAAGTCTGTGAATTTAATTCTACTCCAGCAAGATATTTAACCAGATTTTTTTAGTTGTTTGTTTCACAATGGAAAGAAGTGCTGTAAAAGCAGTTTTGGCTTTATTATTTTAAAAAAATGCAATTCTTTTATCTAATTTATCATAAAAATCCTTCTTAATCCTCCTAATGGCTACCACATTAACTTCTTTTTATTTTGCAAAAATAATTGAATTGTTAACTTTTTTTTAGGATATTTTTGATAATGCTCAATTTTAAATTATATCCGGATCACTATGCCCAAGAAAACTATTGATTACCAACTACTATTATAACTTTCTGTTTAGTTTTTGTATTTTTAAAAGCAAAAAAATATTTTGCGGTTCATGATATTATGATTATGGTGGTCAAAAAAAGTAAAAAAGTAAAAATAAAAAATTGAATAAATGGAAACATTATATTATGTATTTCTTACAATTTTATAAGAACCTAAGCTAAAGCCAGAAACATAAGCAGTCTAAAAAAGATACAACTAAAATGGAAAAACCACAACAACTAATTGCGTGCGATTGAAACATAAATCAGAAAACCATTTTGGGGTTAAGCCAATTGAACCACTTTAAGTAATAAATTGAAAAGTTACCGATTTTGGTTCCAAGAAGTTTTCAAAAAGTGCATTATAACAATAAATGGGAGAATTTAAAATAGATTAAAAACCACCAGACTCATCATATTTAACAAAAAGAATACAAAAATTGGAAAATGATTCTTTAGTGCAATATTGCCAGTCATTTATATTGTATGCCTGTCTTCTAATTTATAAGTAGAGGCCAGAAGTATATAGTAAATGGTAGACATTAAGTTATAATGTAAGAAAATTTTTCAGGAACTTTATAATATATATTTTCAATTAAATTGAACAGTGCCTATCTTCTTTCTGGCAAATTGAATTGTGTTATGTTTAAAATGCAAAAATTTTGTTCAAAGTTAATGTTATGTGGTCTTCATTTACTATTGAACTTGAATATGCACAAGGAATATGGATATAGATCCATATAAATAATATACATTGAGGGTACTTAAGTTATGGAATACAACGAATGATTTAATTTAGAATCTTTCAGATTGTGTTAAATTATATTTTACTTTATTTTGATGGTATAATTTGGAAAGGAATTTTTTGTATACATGTTATTGATTTAGGAGAAATTGATAATCATTTGGTATTAGTTATCAATGTATTAAACATAGATTTGTTACTCCATCCCTTTTATTATTTCAATTACTTTCATAGGAATCCTGCTGCATCTTTATAACTGTATATGACTACAGATCAAAGAGTATAATAAATTTGTCATTACGTTTGTGGTGCAGACAGGGAGACGAGTAGATATAGACTCAAATGTATGGATCGAATCTGCATCAGAACCGTCCATTCGTCTGCACTTTAAGTAAAAATAAGGACTAGGATTCAGAAATTTTCACAAATTCGGTTTTATTCAACAGCCGTCATTGTAAATCCACCGTTAATACAGTTTGTTCAGCGAGTTTGGGTAGTTCCAAAACAAGTTCAGATTTACATGAACACAACTCTTTACTTGATAAAGCTACATATTTAAAAATAGCCGAAAATAGTATAGATTTATGGTTAAAGTTTGTTGCAAAATTTGGTTGGTCTGGTGTAGTGGGTATTAATTTTCGTCTCCAATACAGATTAACTCGAAAATCAACGGTATTTAATGCCTTAACAAATTTTATTTACCGTATCTTTTTGTCCGATTGTCAATCTGACTGCCCAACCCTTTAAGAAACTTGGAGATATAACGAAGCTACTTTCTTAATAGGGAGATTCAATTTAACAATAACTCTATCATTCCTCCAATAATCCTTTTAATTAAACAACGATATCTCCGTTAAACTTATTTCAGCTTCATTCAGAATATGTATTCAATACCACTCTAGAATAAAAATCAAAAACTTAAACGGCGGCAACCTGTCTAATAGTACAATAACAAAACAATCCTCGATTATTTACTAAAAACCACTCCATCCTTTATTTCAACAAAAGGTTTACAGTTTTTTTACAGTTGTCTTAAGTAATTAAGCAATTATTAAACGTCTGAGAAGAGGTAGAACTTCTTCTTTCTTAAAATACGTAACAATTCATTAAAAACGGAAGAACGAAATATTTAAATCATTTCCGTTTTTTTTTTTAATTTTCGCTGCTTGGTTCCTTCCACTAAAATCAAAAACTGAACCCCTCACACATTTTATCCACTCATATGACAGACACAAGCATTTCTGTATATCACTTTAAATTCGTAGACAGTATGGGAAATTCTTTTACTTTATTCATTTTGTATTTTTTAAATCAAAAGCGTAAGACTTGTTGAACTAATTATACATTCTCAGTAAATAAATAAAAATATTGGATCCGAACACCAAAAATTTAAGTGAGAAAAATAAGTGAGAATAATAACACCTTCAGCAATAAAAATTGTGTCTGCAATTGATTATGAAAATAGAATACATAAAATATAATATTTGAAAGTCAATTGAAATTCAATCGTCTGGTTAACTTTTCATAAAGATTATCATATTTATTTATACGAATATTTGATAAAGATAAAAAAAGAAAGAAAGAGATAGAAATAGAAAAACAAATGATTTTATGGGGTTATGATTTATTACTTCAAGACGAAAACAATAATCTAACACTGATCAGTTTTATTTTTTTTTATTTTTTATTTTTCATCAGACACGTGACTGTAATTTTATAATTTTTTTTTTTTTTCTCACAAATTGAAATTTTCGTTTTTCATTGAAAATTTGATATTTTTCTTCTTTTACCTTGTAGACTCCTCTTTCACTTTGGAATTGAATCCATTTTAAGAAGATGTTTAGTGGTTTATTTGGTTCTATAAGTGATATTTAATAATTTTGAAGATTTGTTATGATGAAAATTATTTTGAAATTAATTGCCGACGGTAGAATTGTCTTCTGGGATGAGGTTTCATCAAAACCGAATTAAATTAAACTTTTAAATAGTTTTCCCAAGACAAAGATTTTTTGAAGCTCATGTGAAGTGAAAAGACAGGAACTGAATTTAACAACCCCTGACAACCACTTTTAATTTTTGCCTAATGCACATCTGCATTGAGAATAATAATGTATATTGGCCCCAACAGCTCAACGACCTAAAGAAGTAACGTAAGAATGTGAGAAGGACATGCCAAAACAGTGTTGTGCATTTAAAGTGTTACCTTCTTTATAAAATATAAAAAAGTTATGCATAATTTGAATGTGGTTCACTTTCAAGTGTGATATTCCTCCAAATTTTTACTTATTCCCACTTAATCCAAAATTCCCAATTCTTATCCCCAGTTTTCTTACCCAAGCCTAAGCTGTAAAACCAAACAAGATATTTGTATTAATAGTGCATTCGAATTTTGGTTTTAAAAAGAATTTGGTTTTAGTTGGTTAAAGTCCAACACTATCCAGATGAACTACCGTACCGTGATTCTGGATGGCTTTCAATTGTTTCCACCTAGTACCCTGGATTTTATAGGACCATATTTGATGGAATGGCAAAATCCAAAAATTAGTTCAATTTCCAATGTACCAAACTTCATATGGATTACATTAAAAAAATAAATTCAAAGTTCATAATAATCTGCTGGACTTCAATTCCAATCGATTCATAATAGGTAGTTAAATTGCTTCAAGTGCTGCAACGACTTCTTTTGATTTTTTTTTCATGATTTTTTTTGGCCAAAAATTAAACAAAAACCCAAAATTACTTTCATCCTGTTCTTCTATATTTCATCTCCATTAAATCTTAACTTCCACTCTCTATACTGTAATCATAATGAGTGGCACGATTTATTAAGGTTTTAATACTCTTGTTTTGCTTGTTGTTTTTATCGATGAATGAAATAAATAATATTAGAAGTAAATTATTATTTGTCTGCAGTAGTTCAAATATGGAACTTTAGACAAATAAAAAAGAAAGTAAAAACAAAAAAATTACAGAATATCCCAGAAATTTTACCTTAATTTTTACCTGTGTTCAACAATCATATGCCATTTGAATAAATAATAAGAAGAACAATTGATGATAAAATTTTGAATTCAAATTCAATACGGGGAGCTTAAGGGATAAAATTTTATCACACATTATTATCATCATTCATATTCAATGGTTCTCTTTCTTTCCTCAAAGTATGCCTAATTAAGATTGGAAGAAAGAGATAGACAGATATTAAATGAAATTTATAAATACGAAAAATTTAGATTTTTCGATTCTTCTTATTTTATTTGATATGAATATATTTTAATTTATTGTTTATTGTTTTTTGAATCTGAAGTTGAGAAGATCTAATGCAGACAAATGGGTGCCTAGTATGCATTATATGAAGGATATGTCAACTTCGATTTTTTGTTGCTGTAATAATTTATTTCTCATGGATTTTTAAATTGTTTTTTGGGTTTATTATTGAAAAATGAAAATAATTAAAAAATTTAGATGAAGATTTATGACTGACTATTTTTTTGTGGCACGGTGCAATAAAATCCCTCCAAATAGTTATATATGTATAGTTGGAAAGATCTTATCCTGCAAAAGGGCAACAACAATTATTTAGACGCGATTACGGCAATAAAAGTCCATGGCGGATGATCGTAAATGCATATCCATACAGGCGCGGGGAGTCGTACAAAGCATGGCTGCCCTGGTTTTGACAAAGCACAATCGCGGTGACTCATATTGATAACTCAAAAACTTTCTTATTCTTTTAGAATATCCTTGTTAATTTCTATTTTGAACTAAACCGGGGACATAAATTATCAAAGATTGCCGACAGGATCAAAGAATTCAATATGATCCATAAGAGATTTGGTGGTTAATGTTTGTTAAAAAATCAAAAATGAGAATGTTTCAAAAATTTTTGGTTGTGGTGAGGGTACTGCAGCACCGATATTTTAAATTTGTTGATGTTGAAATATGGATAACAACATTAATTAACAGGTATTTTAAATTGGCTACAAAATAATGTATTTTATAGTTCGTTTCATATCAGGTTCTTAAACATATTTATGGGGAGGGTTTAATGACTGTCATCTAAAGAATCTACAAAATAATTGATATTAAAGTTCATTTTATATCAGAATTTCAATAATTTTTTAGGGAAGAATGTGAGGACAGCGGCCTATAGGTTTTAATCCTCATTGGGATGAGTAATAAGAGCTAATGAGAAACTACGTGAACTTGGCGTTATTTCTCAATTGATTCGAAAATGAGCCGTATTTGGCCTTAGTGCCATAGAATTAATTGCACCCCGCCATATTTTCTTCTTCTATATTCCTATCTCTTTCTTCTTTTAAATTACTTTTTTTAATATTGATAAAATCTTAAATAATATTATATATTGGAGTGATAAATAATATTATATATTGGAAAAGTTTGTTAAAGTTGTGTCTAATAATCAAAAAAAAAAAAAAATATTAAATATTTGTAATGAATACATAAGTAGAATTAGAATTTGAAGCCCCAAAGAAACATAGAAAAAAAAAATTGGATCTGTGATTATTGAAACCATTAAAATTTGTTGCTTTTCTTTTATACTTTTTATTTTTGATGAGTGAAGATATTCAAATTATGGTAATAATTTATAAATTTGTATTTTTTTTTTGATATTCGTATGTATAATATTGATAAACATGAAAAAATAATGTGAGAAATTATGTAAAGGCATGGGTATTGGGTGCAAAGCAAATGAATCAAAAATTGAGAAATAAACAAAAACAAAAGGGCTTGGAATTCAAAATTTCTTCAATTTCAATTAAATATATTTTCTTATAAAAAGACGTGAGATACATTTTTTTGATCGTATTAATAGATAATAATAAATTGTTATATGGTATATATTGGCATTTGCATGAACACTTAATAATTTGGGTTTCTTAAGGTTGTCCCATATACCATTAAAAAATTTTAAAATTATTTTCGTTTTTTTTTTTTTTGAAATAATATTTTATTATTGATATATTTGTTCAAAATTATTTAGAATTTAGAACATGATTAGATTTTTAAATGGTAATATTTTATAATTTGTAAAATGTGTATTTAAAAAATAATTTATGAACTTGTCATAAAGAATTATTCACTTGGCTTGGGAGAAAAAAATGATGTCAAAATGAGGGTGAGGCATTAATTTATTATTAATATTTGAAACAAATATTTTATTTATTTAATAGTATGAGAATATATCTATTGGATTGCACTCAATTAGACAGATCGATTGTAATCAGAATAGATAATAACTAGCTTTCCTAGTTAATTGCTTCATATAAACCTACTATCTTCCTGTTCTTCAGACCTTATATACCTGCCTGCCTGGAATTAGCTTTCCAGAAAGTTGATATCCATGGTAGACTTAAAACCTGGTAAAATATTTTGTAATACAGAGTTCTATTATGAAACTCATTGGGATAACTAATGCTTCCCACGAAAACAATTACACAATTCATTAAACATGTTGTATGCACTTCCTTGTTCCTTCCACCTTGCTTTTTCTTTTTTATTTTTTTTTCTTGTTACTTTATTAGGAAGCATAAGACTTCTACTTGAAATCTCCAATCTCTTTGGTTGCGGTTTCTCTTTGGTTATTTTACAGAATATATAGTATCTACTCATGTCTTCTTCTAAGACAGCGCGCTTCCATGTCATTCTGGGTTTCTCTTTGATTATTTTCCAGGACAGATAGCATCTACTTATTTCTTCTAAGATAGTGTGCTTCCATGTCATTCTGGGTTTACCTCTTAGTTTGGATTTTCGTCGTGGGTTCCAACATAACCGGATCCACTTTGTGTCTCAGATCTACTTCTATTTTCTTCTGGTTATTTATGTTGCTAGGAGTTCTACTTTCGTTGATCTTATTTTGAAAATTCTGGACATCTTCCCTTGTTCAACCTATAGGAGCCACTACACCTCCAAGATTGCAAAATTCCTCTTCACTCTCTATGTAGACAAATTGACTTTGCATATAACATATATAACATATTTTAATATGTTTTTTAGAAATCTTTCAATTGTGGTAGACCCATATTCTAAGAAGGGCAATTTAATATATTATAATCACAATACTGTAAAAATAATTGTTTCTCGTCCAATTCACTTAATCTTAAAGTTTTAATTTCAAAATTATCATTACAAAAAAATTCATAAATTTTATACAAAAGATTTTAATCTAGAGCGGAAGAATGCAATTTATATTCATTTATATATATATTATACTCATATATATGTATAGTAAATTATAGGATTATAGCAAAATCCAATTTATATTACAGCATATACCGATTCTGACTCCTCAGGGGGTTACACTATATATCATATTAATTCATAAATTTAATATTACGTATACAATAATCTTACGAATTAATTAACCGTTGCATGTATTCATGTAAAATTAATATTCTGCAAATGTCATTACTACTAAAATTTTCATTTTATAGAAGACAATATTATAATTTTTCAGCAATTTCTACAGTTCGCGCAAATTAAATATGGTTTTTACGTTTTAAATGCGAAAAATTTTTGCAAGAAATTTTGTAATTAAAAAGAAGATATAACTTCAAAATGTGTTCTTGAATTTGGGATTAGCAACTTCTACGTTGCACGCCCAAATTTAAAGACTATGCACTGGTTTCTACGCTGGAAGCTTCTACTTTGGTTCAAGTTCAATTAGATCGTATTGGAAGGTCGAAGTTTAAAATTAGTAATAGCTTTACGTTGTATTTAAAGAAGTGAATTGCTTTCAGATGTATTTGTATTTCAAGCAGGATTAGAAAAGTACTTGTTTAAGCGATTCAAGCCCTTAACCTTCAAAATAGGCTATTCATATTCTCCTTCCGAGTAATGCATACTCTTAACCCTGTGCTTCTTTAGAATTTTTTTGCAGTAGTTTTTACTGGATGCATAGTTGGTAGGGCATTAACTTGTTATATTTAGCTTTAAAAAAAAACCAACACATTTTCTTCAAAGTTGTTTTATGAAGCACTACAGATCATCTCGAAATTGAAAACACTTCTATCAATTCTAGTTCTTTACCAAGAGTTTTAGCTTCCATATATTAGTTTTCTTTAAGCCATTCGTTTATTGAATACTGTAAAACCAAAATAAATTAAAGTTCATGTAAGATTATACTATTGGTTACTATGGTTACATATGTAATAATGGCTTAGCCATAACATCAAAATACAAACTGTATCCATAGAAATGTTTAAATAACTGTTATTACTATACCATTAGTATTACAAACTATGTTTAGTTAATTAAAAATGAAAAAAAAAATAAAGCTAAAAGAAGATCAAATTTAAAATCAGGACGGAAAAAAAAAAGCTGAGAAAATTATAATATTTAAAGATTCATATTTAATTACATGCGAAAAACTTCATTAAAATAAAATTTCAAACAAAAATTAAAAAGGAACAACACAATCAAAAAGTCAAGGAATAAAAAAGGAATTTATATTAAAAACTTTATATCCTTCGTAAGATTATATTCTACTCTTGCATTTTTTTAATAATTTTACGTTCCGAAGACAATAGATAACATAAGTGCGAATTTATACTATAGGTATTTCTGCAAAAAAACAAAGGAATAATATTATTAAAGGAAAGGAATAGAAATAAGATATAATTTATTTCCTTAATTTTAATTTCATATTGCATTGCATCACATATAGTATTCACCTTAACACATCCTCACTGCTTTACACAATCCGTTGCCTCAATTTTAATTCAATGTTCTTTAGGTTATACACTAGTCATGCAACTACAACTATGTTCTGTAACTACTATCCTAGATCTTTTAATAAATGTACTTTTGGGAATAAAATCCTTATTATTTATGTTTTCTAAGTGAAATCACATAAGAGTTTCATTTCTTTTGGATGTTTTATCTCTTTCTTTTGTTTTGTTGTTGTTGTTTTTTTCCTCTTTCAACTTGTAAAATATTAGAATATGTCGTCTCTTGTTGCATAATTTTCATATTTGTTTGTTTTTTTTTTTATTTCTCTGCGTCTTAGTACATCGTTAGTAGAATGCAAGTTAAAACACAAAACATTAGATATATGAGTTTTAAATAACTGGGTTTAAGCAGCTATCTGGGTACTAGATGTAAAACATAAGGTGAGGATGTATATAAATGTATGTGTATGCATAATAAGGAAACAAAAATACAATCAAAAAATAATATTATATGCAAGTAACTTAAAGGATTCAAGTTAAATGCCAAGGAAAATCATTATTATTACAATATAATATTATTGTTGTTGTTATTCTTACTGTTCCTGTTGTATTTCTCATAAATTTGACATTCATGCAAGTAACATATGAATTCTTCTTGTTTTTTATTTTTTTGTTTTTTCCTTCTACTTTGATGCACTCATTTTTAAGTACTATATGAAATTATAAATTATTATTATTTTTTAAGAAAAATGTTATTTATTATAAAATAAATCTAAGAAAGATAATTGCAGACAGGAAACTAGTCCCAATGTCTAAAGTTTTAAAGTTTACAGGAGTTACTGTTTAATGCTTATCAATTTAATCAGGGTATAATTTTTCCGGAATTTGTCGATTGCCTGTAAAGAAAAGAGAAGTGATTTGTAAAATAAAAATTGACAGGGGACATGTACTTGATCCTCGTACGTATTTAAGCGGGAACTGTTTAATAAAGTGGCATCACCATAAATGAGGACAGAAGAATGATAAGTAGATAAACTAAATAATTATTTATATCAGGGTTATCCGGATAATGGCTTTTGGGACTTTGGCAATTTCATCGGCAGAATTTCTTCGGCAGAATTTCCTTGGCAGAAATAATGATTTTCTAGATGAGGCACTTTGAGGTGACTTTAAACCACATGTCATCACAAGCACATGTATCACATGTATCGGTAATTACATAAAACATATTATGTATCGGTATTTTCAAGGCCTGGCTAAAAAAATTGTGCATGCCATTTTAAAAAAGTTTTACCTCTTAAGCGTATAATCACTGTTGAGCTTGTGTTTACTATCACCATCAATAGTAAATGACATGATTCACAATCTTAACTGTTTTAGGAACTTTTTTCACTCACACTCTAAAATACAGTAACGGTGTTAAAGTTCAAAAACTTCATAATTCTTTTATGTAGCGACATTTTAACAAAAAAATATTTTTTGTTCTTTACCATCTTTTTTGTATTGTTAAAGTAACCCTAAACGTTGTTTTACCATTATAAAATAACTGTACATTACACAGATAATAATAATAAAGTTTTAAGTTATGATTTTTGTTTTTTTTTTTATAAAATGGCGCCGAATGAAAATTATGTCTTTTGGAACAAAAAAAAAACACAAAATTAGAATAATAGATAAGAAGAGAATGTATAAAATAGGAGAATCATCATCTTAAAAACAAAAACTGTATCTTATAATTTTAAAATATAACGTGAGTTTTATGTTGCATTGGCTCCTTTTATTTTTCCTGTATTAATATGTCAAAAAAAAAAAAAAAATAATACAAGTAACTGTAATTTTTACTGTATTTTGACTTTCATGCAGTTAACATTTTCAACATATTATAAAAATATAATAATAATAATATCATGTAACCCCATCATATTTAGTTTTTCTTTTTTTTTTTTTCTGCTCTCTAGTAATAATATGATGTCCTGAGTATTTTTGCCTGTTGGTGACTTATAATATATTTTGTCATTCACAATAGTTTTTTTATTTAAAAAAAAAAAAAAACTAACTGTAAATGCTGTATCTTATGATCATATGCTGAAATAAGGAAATATTATAAAGAAAATTTGTTGAAACATTGTATAAATCTTGAAAATTAATAAGATCATATTATTATCTTCTTCTTTACACTTTTAATCCAATATATGCATATGTGTTCTATATAGTTCATATATTAATATATCTGTCTCTTTCTTAGTTTTATTTTATAAATTTATTCATTTTTTTTTTATTTTAATATAGAAAAGAAATTATTATAATGATTATAGACTACAGAGAGAGTATTCATATATTATGTACTCGTTAAATTTAATGATTTGAAAGAATATTGTTTTAATATTTTTATTTTCTTCATTTATCATTTTTGTTTATGATGATTGGAGCAGAAGTTCGATACACTGCAGCAGCATTGCATGCATATTTAAATGTCATTAAATTTTACTTTTGACATTTAATATTGCATTGTAAATACAAAAAAAATAAATTAAATATTAAGATGTTTTAGAAAATAATTTGTAAATGTATTCGGTTTTTCATTGTAATAAACAATAATAGTTGAGTTCAATGTCTATTAAAATTTTTTTTAAAGATTATGATCTTAAGTTGTTATGTGCGTGAATAAAGAGTTTTTACGAAAAATTAGAAATGTGGTGAGGTTTAATTTAGTATTTGAGTGCGTTAAGAATTTTATTTGGTTTTTAACTGAATGAAACATTTGAAGTCAAAAGCGAAGCGATGCTGTTCGACTTAGCTAACTACTAATTAAGTTACCTTATAACTATCCTTATTATTCAGGCTGAATCTAAAAAAAAAGTCTACACATTTTAGGAATATGCAACATAGTTATCAGGAGGTATTAAACTTAAACGCAAGTAATTTTAATCACCTTAAGGACAGAGGTGCTGAAAAAGTATTGCGTCAGCATTTGGAGACTAGTGCTAAAGGAAAACTAAGTAAAAGCAAGACCAAACATTTTATAATTCAGTTTTTATTTCTTTTAGGTTAATTTCAAGGTACAAAAAAGGTGAAAACGTTGGGATATCTGCTAGTAAAAGATTCACAAAAATTTAGTTACCTCTTTGAATGAAGATGGGTATTAATTGAACTAAGATATTGTACTATAACATCAAATTCATTGCAATTATCAATGCAGCGAAATATTTTTGACAACTGCATGCAGTGTGATTCAATTTATTACTGAAAATAATAAACATCAAGAAACTATCTACGACATTCTTGAAAATCGATTCCTCAATCCCCTATTTAATCCTAGTTTTAATATGAACTACATTTTAATATTCTTGTTGTAAATAAAATTTAAAAAATATTAATCTTAAGTTCTAACATACTATAAAATTTTCATTTGTCATTCGATTGCTGTACAATTATTTATTTGTTAAACATCAATCTAAATAATATTTATCCATCCAATTAAGTAGACATCTAAAGGTATATACTATTACAATATCACCTGGCGTTAATAATATAAGATTTCCTGTAAGGAAACCCAAAATAAAAACTAAGAAAACATTATTGCGTTTTTTTTTTTTTTTAATTTACCATGAAATTACCAAACGCCTTTGTTGATCTAGGATGTGTTGATTAGTGGCGACAACATTATTGTTTCTTGAAAAATTTTAACAAAAGGTATCCTTAAAAATGTTCTATGTTATTTTTATTTTAATTTAAATGTTATTTTTTATTTTATTCTTACTATTTAATTATTTGTTTATATTTTTGCCAAGCTGCATTCACTTTAATCCACAAGTTTTCCTAACAGCAGTTTTTCTTAAATGCTCCAGTATTTCCTCCAATGCTTCAAGTTTTCCTTCAAGGTTTGGCTTCAAGTTTTAACTTCTGTGGTTTTTCAGGAGAAAAGAGATATTTTCATAATACTGAAGATGGCATTTAAAGAAATGCAGTGGGAGAATTCTGGGAAATCATTCTGCATAGTAATATTCCATGTCAAGTCCCACTCACTCCACTACTAACAGAAAGAAGTGCAGTGAGAGAGTTTGAGTAAATTATTCTCTAGTAACATTCCCTTCCAAATCTCACCACCCCACTACTCTTTGAAAGAAGTGCAGTGAGAGAATTTGAGGAAATTGTTCTGTGTAGTAATACTCCCTCTTAAATTCCACCACTCCATTACTAATAGAAAGAAGTGCAGTGAGAGAATTTGAGGAAATTATTTACTAGTAACATTCCTTCCCAAATCTCACCACTGCCATTTCATGGTATATTGAAATGGAATACTTTTAATCTTCAATACAGATTTAATATAAAAAAGACAGTCGAGGCAAATATTTTTCAATAAACTCACAGCGCCAATTCAATACTACCTTCCTATACAATTATTTGAGGCGCCTCATCATTTAGAATGGAATGAGAAAAAAAGGTTCATCACGAGACGTGTGTGCGTGGTTTTTTTTCATTTTTTTTATGTTTGTTTTTCTTCATTTTGAAGGATAAAGGCGATATTCCTTGGAATTCATGAAATTTTTTAATATAAATATATTCTCGTGTATTGTTGTTTCTTGGTATGCAAAAAAAAAACAAATAAAACAAAAAAAAGTAAAGTGTAAAAAGCAGGATCACATGGAATAGATTTCATAAAGTGTTTTGTTTTATTTGTTTGGTTTTTTTGTACGCTGTCTTTTCTTCTGTCTTAGCTTTTTGTTTGTTTCATTTGTTTGTTTAATAATTGTCTGCTTTTTACTTTTAACTGTTGGTTGTGTTGAAAAAGAAATGGAATATAAAAATTTAGCGGATGTTTTAAGTGACGTTTTGTTTAAATTTTAAAATGTAAAAAAAGAAAAAAAAAAAAAAAATTAAAACAGAGGGAAAGGAAATAAAGAAAGGATATGAATTGAGTTTTATTTGTTGTTCTTGGTATCCCACCACAGAAAAATGGTGGAAGGTGTGTAAATATTGATTAAAAAAAAATAATTTGATTGTGCTCTTGTCTTTCATTCGTTACATGCTCTAAATGTTTTTGTGGTTGAAATTTAATTTTTGTTTTTTTTAATATTTATTTGTTTTTTAATTTTAATTTTTTTTTTTTATTTTATTTGCACTTGAAATTTTGTTTATTTGTCTTTTTATATATATGTGTGACATTAAATAAATATAAATACAATACAAGTTAAAAATAAATTTAAAAAAAAAACAGTCAGTTGTTTTTGTCCTTTTCTTTTTTGACGTAAAGTAAGAATGAACAAATCCTAGACATTTGGCATTGTTTAGAAAGGAATACGAAGTAAAGGCAATATTTAGAATTGGAAACTGGGAATGTAATGATAGCAAACAAAATATGTAAAAAAAAACCTGTAAACGTGATGATGAGTTTTTATCTTTCCATCCCTTGAAGTTGTAGGTGGTAGAAAGCGAAAGAGATAGAGTTGAGTAAATATTTCTTTTAGGATATTTTGTACTCAAAGACAACAAAATATTTTTGAAATTGAATTAAAAAAGAAACAAGTAAAGAAACAGTCAGTCGGTGCAACCGACTTAGAAATACCCTACACCTATTTGGTTCAAATTTAAGGACATATCCATAAGTCATTTTAACACCATAAAAGCTGTTATTAATTTGATCGTAAGACATAGCTAACCAAATTAACTTTATAATACTAAAAACATTTTCTAATTACACTATCTCTTAAAAAATATTACAAAATCTTACTAATTTATCTATTTAAAATTATTAAAAAACAAACAAACTTGAAATAAATGAAAATATATTTATTCCAATTCAATTACAAAATAAAAAAATTCTAATTATTAAATTTTGTGATAAAAAGATAATCAAAGCATAATATATTTAATAATCCAAATTTTTAAAAATTGCAATTATTTTAAATGGTTAGTTTATATACCTAATAGAAAACTTATATGCAATAAATGTATTTCTAAAATACAATTAAAAATTTACACCTTTTCATATAATTCATTTAAATATAAAAATAAATTTTACATAAATGCAGCAAGTACCTTTGAACATAGCTGAACCACTACAATTAAGTCTAGATTTCGGAGACACATAGGACATAGGAAATATATTCTTTGGCTTCGAAATTACACTCGACCACAACCAATTCCCATGGTACTTTCATTACTAGTAACCTACTGTTAAATTTCATCAAAATACCGGCATTATTTTTTTGAGTTATGGTGTTTGTAAGATATATGTTTGTTAGTCCTTGAACTTTTCAAGGGTTCCAGGACCCGAAATTATGGTACGATTTCGTCCATATGCAGTCCCGTCATACTTTCAATACTAGTTAACCCTTGTACACAATTGAAACGCTCTATCTTAATTTTAAGTTACTAGTTTTATTAATTTCGATGATAAGCTTTTACACATTGGGGGGTCTAAGAGAGGTTCTGAACCACCACTCCAATTGATCCCAAATTAGGGGGGCACGCAAGAAATAGTAAAGAACACCCTTGTGGCAAATTGGAAGCTTCTACATTTGTTTCAAGTTACTATCTTTATTAATTTCGAAAATATGCTTTAAGGGCCTAAGAACTGAGTGGCTGGTCCCCGATCCACTACTCCAATGGGGCCCAAATTTCAAAGACAGTTACGAAATAGGAAGGACATCCTGATACCAAATTTGGAGGTTCTATCTTCATTGGTTTCGGAATTATGCTCGTTTGGCCTAAATTCGATCAAAAAGTTCTAAGTTCCGAACCCATTGTCCAATCCTCACCGTACGTAATCACCGCCGTAGTTTCGCTGCCAATAACCTACAGCACAAATTTCATGAAGATAGCCTAATTAGTTGTTGAGTTATCGTGATTTTTTATATGTTCCTTAGCCCTGACATCGATTAAAAGGTCCGGAATCCGAACCGTTGGGCTGATTTCGCCCTTATATAGTCCGCGCTGTACTTATAGTACTAGTTAACCCTTGTACACAATTTGAACGGTCTATCCTAATTTTAAGTAACTATTTTTAGTAATTTCGATTATAAGCCTTTAAAACTTGGGAGGTCTGAGAGGGGTACAGAACCACCACTCCAATTGATCCCAAATTAGGGGAACACGCAAGAGATAGTAAAGAACACCCTTGTGGCAAATTGGAAGCTTCTACATTTTTTCAAGTTGTTATCTTTATTAATTTTAAAGATATGCTTTAAGGTCTTCGGAAATGTGTGGCTGGTCCCCGACCCACTACTCCAATGGGACCCAAATTCACAAGACACTTAGGAAATAGGAAAGGACACCCTGATACTAAATTTGGAGGTTCTATCTTCATTGGTTTCGGAATTATGCTCGTTTGGCCTAAATTCGATCAAAAAGTTCTAGGTTCCGAACCCATGGTCCAATCCCGACCTTACGCAATTCCCGAAGTAGTTTCATTACTAGTAACCTACAGCACAAATTTGATGAAGATAGCGTCATTAGTTGTTGAGTTATCGTGATTTTTTATATTTGTTCGTTAGCCCTGAAACCGATTAAAAGGTCCAGAATCCGAACCCATGGCCCGATTTCGCCCATATGCAATCCCCGCCGTACTTTCAGTCCTAGTAACCTACAGTTAAAATTTCATCAAGATAGCTCCATTATTTTTTGAGTTATCGTGCCTACGGACGGACGGACGGACGGACGGACGGACATGGCTATATCGACTAAGGCGGTCACGCTGATCACAAATATATATACTTTTCCATATCTAGCTCGCTTCCTTTAGGTGGTTACAAACACCATACCAAAGTTAATATACCCCTTTACCTATTCTATAGGTGTAGGGTATAAAAAGCGAATGAAATGCGATTTAAAATAATATTTAAAGGAAGATAATCTTTCGCTTTTTAATTTTTTTAGAAAATTTAATTTTAAATTTCATATTTTTTGTTTTTAACTTTGAATGGAGTTTTAAAGTTGAGAATTGATTTTAAGAGATTTAAGTTTTAAAATTCTAGATAATTTAAATAACAATCAAGGTAAAAGATGCATTTCTTTAAAAAGTTTAAATTTAAATTAAATCGGATGTTGATATTTTCTCTTAAATGATGCCTAGCTAGTGATAGTAAATTCTTCTTCTTTTACTGCTGCCTTACAAAATGTTGATGATCATAAGATTGTTGATATTTAACTTTGGAAACCATTTCCATCAGTCGTTGAATATATCATTTCTCCAATGTACAGTTTCTGAAGTATAATCTAGCAATCGTATCTCTGCTCTGCTTTTCCTGTTTCCTCTCTGCCTACAAGAGACGGGTTTCTTATTTCCATTTTGCTTCAACTTTTTCGTTTCGGTTCCGTTAGGTGTACCTACGTATAGCAAACGCATTTCAAAATTAACTTTATTAGACTTGCTATAAATTTATTTTCAGGAATTTGTGAAGAATGTTTTATTGTTTTTCAAATAAAGAGAAGTTTATTGGCTTCTGGGTCTCTGGATTTTAAAGTTACCAATACGTTGGAAAATACTATTATATAATTTTTGAGCCAATTTGCATGGGTTTGTGCCAAACAGATTAATCTGCAGCAAATTCAAACATTACAAAATAAATTTTTAAGAAACATAGTTAATTTGCTTCGGTATGCTGCGAAACAGCGACTTGTAAAGAGACTTTAACATTTCGACTGTGGTAGAAGAATTAAAAACCTAAGCAACGAAACGCAAGACACGATTAGAAGCATTTATAACTGTACAATCCAGTCAACTTCTATATGCTATCTAAATTTATTTATATTCTATATTCCAGGCTAAATTTAATATAATCAAAAAGTTTGGAAGCTACTCTTTAAATCCGTTATATCGGGCTCCATTTATTTTTGAATTATAATTTCCTTTCGGTAATAATAGAATTTCAAAATTTAAATAAAACAGAATAACTCTCTTAAATTCCAGCATATTTCAAGGTCGGAAAATATTTTCCATTTACCAATTTATTTTAAATTATATTTTTATTAAAATATTTAATTCATTCCTTTTGATTTTTTTATAAGTAAATTGATATTGATTTATCCCTATTTTATTTTACTCTTTTGCTATCTTCTTTCTTTTCTGGAATAACTTTTAATATCTCTGATTATAGTTGCTATCTTTAAATTTATTTTATCCGAATGAAGAGTTGATCGAAGTACGAAAATACAGAACACTTAAATTCAAAATGAAAGGAAAGAAAAGTTACTAGGGATTGAAGAAGTGTTGTTGCTCTTGGTTTAACTTCACAGTCTGCATTTTAAGAATGATCCCAGTACGAAAATCTTTAATACTTACATTGAACTGAGGAACTATAGAAAATCTACTAAATGGATCTACTTATTTTCTCCTTTCTACTTTTCAATATTTATTTTCCCGACTATTGCATTATTCCATTAGTCCGAAGGAATTATGGATTTTGGTTTTGCCATACTATTTGGATAATCCTGTGAACATCTGATAGTATCATTCTACAGCTCAATCCTTTCTGACTTAATAGAAAATATTATTTTCTTGAATAATGCAAAGCTTAAAAGAATGTTTTTAAATTAATAATAGACCTGAGAAAATGACCTGTGTCAACCATTTTAATTTTCCAACTATCATACTTTTCGAATAACAACCATACCATCGTCTGGAAAATCAAAATTCTTTCATCTCCAAAACCAATTGAATGTTATTGAAGAAAAATCGCCCACTAAAAAAGAAATGAAAAATATCTAATTGTAAATTTAATAAGTTTTTATAAAATAATTTCCTAAACAAAATCTTTTTCTAAAGGAAGCAGAAAGCTGTTATAAAGGATATCTAAAGAAAAACAAACAACAGATGAATGGACCAGAGATACAATACAACAACAAAAATTAAATTGAAAATAAAATCAAAAAGAAGTATAACTCAAGTTTACTTCAAAATCCAGATTAACCATCTGAAGACAAGTACCTACAGATGAAATCTTACCAAAAAAAACAAAAAACCTCAAGTTAAGAAACCACAGACAAAATTTTCTCTAGTTTTTAAGTTTTCTTGGTTTAAAAGATGTTCTCTCCAATACAATATTCATTCACACACACATACACCATTAGAATCCCATTAGAAACTGTCAAAAAATAAAATTTCAATTTAAGAAATTTTCAAATCTTAATTGTGTAATTTCTATTTTGTGGCTTTTAAAGTTTAAGCAGAAGAAAATTTTTTTGGTTTTTCATCCGAAATTTTTGGAAATCACAACAATTGGATTGGTTGTCTTCAATTTCATTTCTCCTCCTGGTTTGTAATACCCTTAGCCTTCGATAAGAACGACTAGTAAAAATACTTTATTTCCTTTTACATTGTTAAAAACAAAGTTATTTTATTCTTAAGATACTTCTCTTATTAAATTCTTCCCACTGAAAAATAAAACCAACGTTTCCTTTATGCCTTCTTTGAAATTTTCTTTTGAAAAAATTGAAGTTTGTTGATGCGTAAAATACAATTTTCATGGAAATTGTTATTTCTATTGGTCAAACATAAGGTATTTTGTAACAAAATTAAATGAAAATTAAGTGAAAACTTTAAAGAAAGCAAAAGAAAAACTGTTTTGGAAAACTTGAAGACAAAAATTGATGGAAAACAAAAAAGAGAGTCTGTTGGATAGGAAAAAAAAATTAAGAAGTAGCTGTGGGCAAATATAGAACCAATTAAGATTGTAAAATTGTAAAATGAATCATTAATTCTAAACAGTTTATTTTGAAAACTAGCAAGGTCTTTAAGATACTGTTTCTTTTTATGGAAGATTCTGAATAATTTACTGCACCGTTAAATTTGCTTGATGTCGCATATGCAATCTATGGATTATTTCTAAAATTTCTATGATAATATATCTCTCATGCAAACTTGTAATAGTCTTCAAGCATAGGCTTTTACAAACATTATGCATGTTTAATAAAAAGGGAAAGTGTATTATTAAAAACTGATCCAAAGGAAATGTCCTTTATCAATCTTGAAGTAGTATGGCAAATGTCCTTTATCAATCTTGACCGTTCTAAGACTTCAATTGTTTTTAAATTAAAAGTAGTAAGGCATTAGTTTAAATTATTTAATTAAAAAAAGAAATTTAACTATAGGTCAAAAGGGTATTCGAAATTTATCATTACGTTTCTGACGCAGAGAAAGAGGTACTATATAGTAGAATTTTATAGGAAGAAGATATAGACTGAAAGGTATGGAGCGGATCAGAGTTGAAATGTAAATTGATTTAGCTATATATGTCCGTCGATTACCAGAAAAATAAAGGTGCTACGATTCTGAAATTTTCCCAAATTCGCTTTTATTAAATAGCCGTCATGGCTATTGAAATATAGCCAGTTTGCTCAACTTGTTTGACTTGGTTAAGTAAGATATATTTGACTTGGTTAAGTCATATTAACGTAGTATATTCAGTCTATTGTAATGTTTGGCAAAATATGTTCGTGGTTCTATTCAAACATTCAGTCTATGTATATGGTCGAACATGTTCGGATAAATATCAAACATTTTCATAATTTTCAATAATATTAATTGTATTTTTCCGAACATGTATGGTACAATTTTTCCAAATATTGTGTTTTGCAATTTTTAATTATCAAGTCTATTTTGAAGAGTTGACATCAAACTCGATCAACAGATCATAAATTAAATTTTTCGATGGAACATGTTCGGAAGTTTTTTCCTAAATCGATATTTTTTAAATTTTTACGCAAAAACTTTAATATAAATTGTTTTTTCTCTTTAAGAAATAAATCATGTAATTGTACTATATAATTATTATAATATAATTTCAAAATTATTTTCTTAAAAAAATTATAATGGTGAAATTTATATTATGTTACAATGTTGTAAACATACTTTTATAACAAGACTTTTTTACATAACATAACAGCTATAGATAGAAAAATATGTCAAATGCAATGAACAGCTTGTTTGTACTTAAAAGTTTAAGAAAATTTTTTAAGTTTTAATTAACAATTTGTAAATATTCCTATTATTAAACTAAATTATTAAATTTCTTGAACGTATTTATCGGATATAAATGGAATATTGATTCTAAACATAACCTGTGGATACTTCGTAGTATAAGTTTCTTATAACTTAATATTAAACAATTAGTTCCATGTAAAAAGTTCTAAAAATATGTCTGAACGTACTTTAAAAATTTATTTGTATCTTTTGTAATTTATACCGAATTACTTTTTTATTTTAAACAAGTTTTTTTCAGTATAACAATTTGTATTTCATAGTTTACACTAAAATAATAACATTCAATTACAAAATATCCAATGTACAAAAATTTTCAAATTTTCGAACTTCGATCTTTAGTTTCAAAAAAAAGTTTTCCAAAACTTAAGAAAAAATTGCAAAAATTATTACAAAATAATTCAAAACTTTTCTCATCTATCTTCCTTGCTTTTATTACATTCTTACAAATTTTTAGGAAATATTAATTATTTAATCAGTGGTTACATAGTCATTTTCCCCCATCAGTTTAACTTTAATATTTCAAAATCCTGATATAAATTATGACCTTTACTTTCTTCTTGCTTGAACTGTTAATTAGAAGTTATTAAGAAAATTCGAGTCCGAAAATTAATTTTAATATTCACTTTTCTCTTGGAAAAGTTTCTTCGAACCGCTCTATATTAAATTTTTGAAAAAATTACCTCTCCAGTTTCCATGAAATACATCTTTACTTAATTGTGAATACATTCATTAGTCCTGAAAACTTTTACTTGCTCAGTACGAAAAATTACTCTAAATTATCTTAATCAACTGCACCTGTCAAGGCTTTATCAAATTCAAAATTTGTCATACGCCAGGCCTAGTATAAAATTTCGTTAATACATGCATTCAAACGCCAATCAAAATAATACTCTCGAATATTAAGATTCGAAATTCAGTGTTGCAAGCCAAATGCACTTTACTTTGAACCTAATGTTACCATATAGTAAAAAATCATAACCTCAATATTTATTTATTCACTTCCTTTTTTACGTAAATGCAATGAAATAAATCAAGAAAAACCCAATAATATGAGGAATTAATGTTGAACAAGGTAAAATTATAATGAGGGTATCTTTATGTTGGTATTTTACATAGTTAAAATTAAAAAAAAATAAACAAATTACAAAAATATAAACAAAAAACTAAAAATAAACTTTTAAAAAGCAAGCAACACAGGAAAAAAAAAAACTATTTAAGAAAAGTGAAAAACTTCATTAAAGGAAGAAGAAAATTGGATGGAAAAATTTAAAAAAAAAGAAAAATAAGAAAACAATTTCATCTTAGATTTCGAAAAAAAATAGTTTTTTTTTTTTTTAACATGAAACAATCTCTTCCACACATCAGAGATTCTTAGGAAGAGATTGAAAATTTTTCCTAAATAGACTATAGAATTTCTTCTTAAAACAAAAAAAAAAAATGAAAAAAGAAAGAGATAGAAAATAATAATGAAAAAACAAAATTTTGTAAAGAAAAAAGTAAAGGAAAACTTTTTAGTTTAACTTTGTACAAATAATAACAATAACAGTTACAATAAAGAGAATAATAATAAGAAACAAGATACTAATTTTAGTATAGTACTAGTAACGGTAATAATAGTAGTTGTAATATAGTTAGTAAAATTAACTAAATGTTTATAATATTTTTTTGTTTCTTCTTTTTTTTTTTCAAGAAAAAGTTTTTTTGAAAAGATTTTTTTTTTGTTAAATACACTGAGGAGCCAAATACAAGTGATACAGGAACTTAATTCTGTTGTAACTGTACATTTTTTGACTCAGATTTCTATTTTGTAAGAATAAAATCTGTAGTAGAATTGAATGCTATCAAATAAATCTTGTAACAATTTGATTTTCTTAAAAGTTTTCAAAATTTGAAGCTCTTGTTTCGACTTTGGTAGATTTCGTACTAGCATAGCGTAGTATTTGCATAATACTACCATAGTATTGAATAATTTTGAAACTGTCTTTTGTGTAGAACACATTCGACGGAAGATAAAAAAGTAGGTAATAAAAGTTTTTTTTAGACTAGAGTGATTGTCTATCGTAGAACTGTTATAGTACTTTGGATCTGCAATTATCCTATAGTTAGAACCGTTATAAGTTTTTTGCTTGGTGATTTTTATCATTTTTGTAGACAATCGATGCATCAAATGAAAATAAAAAGAATTCTTTAAGAGGCTTTCTTCTTTTGAGAAAAAATGTTGGAAATCCACATGAGAAATGAACAATATCAGAAATGAACGATCGATTGCTTTGCTTCTTAGTTCTAACAACTCCTGAAAATGCAACATTAGGGTCATCAGTATAGTATTAGAGGGTGTGCCAAAAGAACAGTGGTTCTGTTCAAATTTCTCTTACATTGCTGACATTTTTATTGTATTTAATTTATTTTTTATGGTATCGAAAATGCTTTTAATGAATCAGCATCATAAACTCTATCTTTTCTTGGCTCCAAAAGCTAAAGAATTAGGGTAGTTTGCTTAGGCAAAGGTCTGGGTCATGATACGGTTGATTACAACCTTCCAATAGTTATACTGACTTATTTATATAATGGGAATAATGTTAGGAAGACAAGTGTGCGTGAATTATTTAGACAATTATTGCATCCTAGTGTATTCATTGAAGCGTCTTCGCCTAGAAATGTATATATATTATTACAACTACCAATGTATATGTAAAATAAATGATATCGTTGTAAATATATTATTGAGTAAAGTTGAAAATTTTTATGCAAATATTATTTTATTTTTTATATATTATATTATTCTTAAGAGTATAATAGTTCCTATGGAAATTATTTTTTTGAAGAAAATAATATAAAAAGTTTTTCCTAAATTGAATAACAACTTTAAGTAGGTACAGGTACCTTGTATAGTTTATTATATCATATCATATTTTCGGGAAAAATCATCAGATCTTTTCAGAAAATTTAAGCAAAAAATAGTTATTTTAAAAAAAAAACTTGTAACAAAAGAGTTTTAAACAAAAAAAAAAAAGCTGATAGTTAATAATAGTATAACATATTTATTTTAACTGGAAGAAAATGTTGTTTTTTTAAGAACTTACAACATGGTTTTGTCTTAATATAGTTTACATGTTTTTAAATTGATTTCCAAAATAATATTACATAACATTTTAAAATATTATTTTAAATCTATTTCTACTTTAAAACAAAGACTTAAAGTCTTCAACATTAAAATGTGCTCCTATATACTTCAATATTGATCCTCTTACATCTTCTGATCCCCTAACTTATCATTTTTTCTAGTCCTCAAAAAGATTTACTTAAGGAAATCATCACTAATTAAATATTTTCTAAATGAATTATACCGAATGATTAAATTAAATTATTTGAAGTTGTTATAACTTTTGATTAAATATTGAACTTAAATCTTGAACTTCAAAAGAAGAAACTTTAAAAGTACCAATAAAACTATACACAAATCAAAACACATGCAACACAACTTATCCTTAAAGGAAGTCAGAATTAAATTTTAAACTTTCTTTAAAAATTTTTGTATCTTTCTTTTATTTCTCCCTAAAGAAATAATCAAAAAAAAAAAACGAATCCACATTAAAAAAAAACCCTATTCTTGACTTTGCAAGCCTAACATCCCAATAAACATGGTTTTAACTTCGTAAACATTCAGTCATGCAAAAAGCGCCACCAACATTCATTTTTTTGGTCAGAAGAACATTCAGCAAGAATGTTTTAATGTCTTGTAAGACTTTATGCCCCCATACCATTGGCCCAATGGTAACAAATAATATCAAAATAAAAACCAAATCAAAATTCAATTCTTTAAAATTCAGTTAACAGTAAAAATTTAATAAGTATTTATATATACACATACATTGTATAAATAATATAAATAGAATTTAAAAATGAGAAAGAAGGTAGAGTAGACCGTGTCAACTTTAGGATACTTAAACGAACGTAATATAAATACATATTAGACGGTTAATTAGTTTTGGTAAAATTTCAAATAGGCAACTTATGAGGCTCATTCATTTGCTAAAGATAGTAAACATTGTACGGCATCTATTTGGAACTCTTGTACGAGGCGAACTATAATTTGTGCAGACGCTGGGTTATTTAATTTAACTACTTTTGACAGAATTTCCGATATGCAGCACATAGGCAATTAGATATTATGCTAAGCTCATGTTAAAAAAGAAGTTGCATGGCAGTTACTCGATCCGATACAGCAAAATGGCTGAATTTTGAATTGGTGGGTCTTTTCTCCTTTTGTTTTAGACTCGGACAGATGAACGGTTGGACAAAGATAGTTAGACTTAGAAAACGACTAAGTTTTCGATTGTGGTCCGACGCATACACTTAAGTCTATATCTATGCTCCCTACTTTAGAGCGTCAATAAACGTAATAGGAAATTTAGTATACCTTTCGGTATCGGGTTTCAAAAAAGAATGAGATGGGACGAAGATGAATAAGAAAACGATTGGAGAAACGAAAAAACAAATTCTAAATAAAGAAAATACAATTAAGATTAAAAAGAAAAAAAAAAAAGAAAAACTAACCATAGAAGACCTCAAAAGTTTATTGGACTGGAAAGTTTTTATTCTGCCTTTTTTTCTCTATTTCTATCTCTTTCATATTTCATTTTATCCCTATCTCTTTTTATATTGTTGTTGTTTTTTTTTTTTTTAGCTTTTAGTAAACGAAAGTTTTTCCGTCCGCTTCATAAATTCTCGATTCCATTCCATTTTTTTTTTGTTTTCGACTGTGTCTTCTTTTTAGTTTTTCTAATACAAGGACCCAAGTTCCAATCTTTATGTCCCATTGGATTTTTTTTTTCACCCTCATTCTTTTCAACAAAAACAAAAATTATAAGATTTCCCATATACATGCTACATATAAATGTGTGAATACATACGTGCACTATAAATATGAAAAACATGAAACGGTAAATACGAATTAAGACGAAAACAAAAAAAAAAAAATACCGTTATTTCTTGAAAAAAATTTAAGAAGATCAAAGATGATCTAATACGTGACATGATTTTAAAATAAAATCTTTAAGTAAAAGAATTCAAAAGAAACGACAGAGGGAAAAACGCAAACTTAAGGAAAATCAAGGAAAAGCGTCTGATGTAAGAAAAATTCACGAAAAATATGTATAAGACAAGGATATGATGTTTATGTTGTCCGTCTTATTCTTTTTAGTAAAACAGAAAAGACCATATCCAGAATTTTTTTAAGGTTGTTTTTATTGAATTTGATTTCGATTTTCCAATATAGTTTTTTTTACTGAAAATTCCAATTTAATTTTTTTTTGTTTTTTTTGGGAAAATTTATCGATGATGAAAAAATTGGAAACTTAACTTGTGAAAATATGTTTTAAATTTTTTTTTTCATTTTCTTATTCCTTTTCCCTCTCGGTACATTTACACCGAGTACTTTATAGAATGAAAGGGATATTACTTAGTGGTGATGTACACATGAACTATTCGGGACTGATGATTACAAAACAGGGCAACATCCTAAGGGTTTTTTACTGAAAATATAATACGAAACTTGCGTATACTGTGTATTGGAAACAAAAGTATTTTTTGCTCCTCCGGCGCAAGATATTTCCGAGGGTTCTCATAAACCTAGGCCGCGTCAATCCACCTACAAGGTTTTTACTGAATTTACACACTTCCCACTTTAACTAGTATCCTAAATAAGTAAATGGATTAAGTCAGTGAAATTGAGTCAACTCCTTTCTTCATTCTTTGTCTAAATAGGAAGAGTAAGAATGGTAGTGAGGCGATAGGGAAGAGTAAGATATCTGAAAATGGTAGCAAAGCCATGAAGAAGCCATTCTTGTATGTAATGAAGGCATAAGTTCTAAATGGTACTGAAGCGATGAAGAGAAGCCGCACCCAGGACATTGAGGAATTCTTAAAAAATGTCCTTAGTAGACTGCTTTCAAGGCAATTTTAAAACCAATAACTATGTTGTATTGTTGCGTTTGAACTGCTTTTACAAAAATCTAACAATTAATCCAATAAAGTTCCTTCAGAAAATGCAGATCCAGATTTATTATGAGAAGAACTTATAGCAGAGTTTGTTTGAAGGGATAATAATACATCTGCCTACTAAACCAAATATTACTAAATACTTTTTAAATATCAGGCATTGCAATCACTTATTTGTACATTTTTTTTTCTTACTATAAATATATCCGGTAATGGTTAAGTTCGGAAAAGAAAGGACAAATAGGTTTTCCTTTTATAAATTTTATTAAATTTGTTGTTTTTCTCATTTTCTTTTTTTTTTCTTTTGTTGTTTTTCATTTATTTTCATTCTGTTCATGATCCAATTTTAGAAGAATGGATTTTTTTTTTGTGTCCTCTTGTTTGTTCTTTAAATTCCACATATGTGTGGATGGATGGACTCTAAGGGATGAATGTGAAAAGTTTTCACCATGATTCGTTTAACTATAGACGTGTATATAATACTATCGAAGTATGAGTAGCTATTGTTTTTTTTTTTTATTTTATTATGTGCAGAGAGGGAATTTACAATTGGGATTTAATGTTGGGAAAATGAATTTTCTTTTAATTTTCGTTTTTTCTTTTTATTGTTTGCTCATTATTTTTTCTTGATAATTTCTCATAATATTGACGATCAAGTAGTTTAGTATGAATTTAGTAGATTGGTTTTATTTTTTATTTGTTTGTTTCAAATTGAAACAACCAAAAGAGATTTGTTTTACTTTTTAAATAATATGTTGTTTATATTTACAAAATTAAAGTTTAAATATGTTCCAATGGAGATGATATGGTATAGGGGATGTCACGTTTATAATGTATTCAATGAATGGATCTATAGGGAAAGTGTTAATAACAAAGGAATTATACACGATGGTGAAGATACAAAACTTTAATTATAAAACGAATAACCTTTACCTCTATTAAGAGCGTCACAGATGCGTTCGGAGTAATCGATCTTACCCCCTTTTAATAGTTGTTTTTGCACTCTCTCAGGTTATAATTTGAGTTGAACTCCATAATTATTGCTCTATGCTAGGTGTTACTCAACCGACCATATATTCTGTAGCACTGAGGATTCCATTCAAGAGATATTCTTACTATCTATCTTTTGTATTTCCGCAGTATCCTATCAACCATCATTCCTTTTTCCTTATTTGATGCGCTATTGGTTGTTCTCCAGTTAAGTTTCAGAAATCTCTTTTCGTGATTTCTCTAGGCCAGAATATCCTACATATGATTCTACGTTATTTATTAGCCTACTTTTTGTAGTACTCGAAGACAATCAAGTATACCATACATTGGGACGTGTTTTACGGGAAACCGGTTTGGTTTGGGGGTTTGGTGTTTCTGGAGATTTGTGAGTTTCTCCTTACACTAGAGTTTATCCAACGGTGCTGAAGCTTTCTTGAGTCGGCTATCTATGTTTTCTATTTCTTGCCACGTACAGTGGGAAATCTGCAGTTTTGTATTTCTGGAGTTTTGTGAGTTTTTCCATACAGACTGTAATTTACCAAACAGACCTCTAGCTTTCTTCAGTCACCTATCTATGGCCTCTTGCTTATCCTGGTTTATATAATGCTGCCAATGTAGAAGACATATTCAATTGTTTGACTGTTTATTCGTAAATCCTGTGTTTTCAAAGTATGCAGCTGAAGAATTGTAAACTTTCTTAAGCACTTGCTAAGTTCTTTTAGTTGTCCGACATAACTTCAATATGTTTCATCGATTTTGATACAAAAATTATTTAATTTTAATGTAAGAAATGAAATGAAAAAAAAAAAAAATATTTTCAGCGTATTTCTGCTCATGAAAATTGTTTTATTTGTTCTTTAAATGAACATAAATTGATAAAATTATTTACCTTTATCTAATTTTTTTTATTTCTTTCTCTCTTTTTCTTTGAACTTTTATTGTCATATTATTTGTTTTATTTGTCTTAAATTCTTGTAAAAAGTTCAACAAAATAAAAATCAGTTGACAATATTTCCTTTAAAAGAGAAAATGTAAAGGAAATTCTTTTTTTGATTTTTGACCTTTAAAAGTTTTATTAATTAAACAAAGAGTAATTTAATTGAAATTTTTGTATAAAATTTTAAAGAAATTGGGTTTTGAGGATAACAATTATTTTCGTAACATCTTCAAAATGTTTTAAAAGAATTTATATCAAAATTTTTCAATAGAAATTAAATAGGAAACTGTATTTTTAACTATTTTTCAAGATTTAAAAAAACATGTTGAAATTTTAAGGTTATATTTGACATATGAAACATTTTTGACAATTTAAAAGTACTTTCTTAAATTATTCAAGGGAATGATATTAGTATAATAATAGTATAAAATCGATGAAACATATTGGAGTTATATCTGACAACTAAAAGAACTTAGCAGGTGCTTAAGAAATATACAGCATTTACAAATAAACTTTCAAACAATTTAGTATGTCAATAATTTCTGCTATAACTTCTGCTACCTTGGCAAAATTATTTCAACCAATGATGGAGCGCAAAAAGATATGGATAACAACCTCAAGAAAGCTAAAGCACAGTTTGGTAAATTGCAGCCTGTAAGGAGAAAATCACAAATCTTTAGAAACTCCAATTTGCAGATTTCCCGTTAAAGGCATCCTAATGTTTGTAGCAACATCTGGCTGTCCTCGAGTACTATAAACAGCGGACTAAACACATTCATAAGTAAATACCTTACAATTATATGTATGATATTCTGGCCTGAAACAATCACGAAAAGATATTTCTGAAACTTAACTGGAGAACAACCAATAGCGCATATACAATGCATCACCGATTAGATGTTACTTAAGTTGCCATTGAATATGGCAGCCAGGTTGGATTTCTAGTTGTTCAACAAAATTAAGAGCTTTGTCGCAGTATTTATACATTTTTAAAGTTTCTGGGGTATAAAATTGTTAATTAATGGAGAAATAAAGGAGGAGGATAGTTGGAAGCGTCAAAGCCACATTAAAAAGTAATTGATAGGTGTCATCGAAATATAGAAGATATGGACTCAAATATTGAAAAGTAAATGGGTTTAGCTATAAAGAGAGTGCCCCGCGTTAACTTTTACGTAGTATAGGAAGTGATTGGGAATGTTGAAACAATCATATCTATCTTGAGTACCGAAGGAGTTATGTAGCCTTAAATATGTATAACTTTTGAAATATGTTATTTTGAATTTATATCGACAGAAGTAGAACTACTAAAGATGTTGTAATAATAAAAAAGATAATTTCTATTAAATTATCTTTATAGCCTACTATCTTTCTATCATTTTAGGTTGTGAGGGTTTTTGAGTCTGTCAGTCCGCAACCAAAATTTCAGAAAAATATAAAGTGTTAGTTATATTTCTTCCTTATCGGAAATCTAAAATTTTAAAATTCAAATTAAAATTCAAACTTTTTTTGAATTTCAATTTAAATTGAAATTACAAATTCTTACAATTCTAATGAAAACAAAATAATCAGTATTAATTTTCAGAATTTAATTTAAATTTTGCTGATGGAGAAGTTTTTAAAACCCTTTAAGTGATTTTATATTACAAGAAAATACCTTCAAGTATTAGAATTCTTCCTTATTCAATTTAAAGTTTCCCACCTTCTCTGGCCTAAGAAATATCACTTTCAAATTCAAATTAAAAGCAATCAAAATTGAAAAATTATTTAAAACACTTGCTTTTTTATTTCAAATTAAAATTTTCTTATAAACTATAACAACAAAATAAATTAATTATACAACAATTGCCACAACTTCCAGGAATAAACAAAATATAAAAGGAAACACATTGCATGTTGGACAACAAAATGTTACAACAAATGGAAAAACAACAAAATGAATTATATAATATGTTCCAGATACAATTTTGTCATGTCTTTCCATTCCCTTTAATAGAATCCAAATATTTTGGAAGAATTTTAGATACCCTAGGCCCACTGCCTTCAACTTTCCTCAATAAAATATCTGAAATTTTAAGTAGTTCTATTCTCCTCCTGAATTTGATGAAATGCCTACCATCCTGAAAGTTTTACATTGAAAAACTATTGTTGCAACTAAAGTATATTTCGATAAGGTTATGTATTATCTTAAGTCTTCAAAATGCTCTGCTTGATCCCTACTCCGGGTTTAAATCTCCAACCCCACATTAATGTATATATGTACCCTTATTTTTTTGTAATTTTATTTGTCCTTCTAACAAATTACTCATTCATTCGAATCCGAATTAATAGAATAAATGAATAAATTTTATTTATAACAAGGGACTAAGGGTGGTAAGGAAGCTTTCACCCTTTAGTAAATGAAAATTTCCATACACTTTTTATAACATTGATGAAGCAAATGATAAATGTTGTTCTGTTGCAGCTGTTGTACAAAAATAAAAATTTTATTTTCTAAAACAAAACAACAAATAAACTAATTAAAAGGAATGATGAAAATAGTATTCTAGAACAATTGATGACATGGACACAACAGAACAAAATATTAATTCAACTGGACAAAAAAACGTAATTATACAGAATAGATAATTCCAAAATAACAATAAGAATATTTTAGTTTTTACTATTTCCTACGGTAAATCTATAGATATATAGATAGGAAACAAGATTACTAGGATATATGTAATGCAATTTGTAAAGTAGTATACTCCATTTCAAAATATGGGATGACTGGAAGACTTATACATATAAGATGTGAAGTTAATGTAGAACTATTATTTTAATGTTGAAAGGACTTTAATAATGTACAAGATATTTCTAGGTTAGGTTTATTTTCGAAAATGAACATCTTGACAAATAACAAGAATTTGATATTCCAATATATACCACCGTCTCTGAATAATATTCTGAGCTTATTCTTCTAAGGTAATACTCTTTGGTTTCGAACCGCTTTTCTAATATAATTCAAATATATATCATAGAGCTCATACTCAATCAAAACTCTCAATTATTAACCAGAACCTCTGACTGTTTCATTTCTATTAAATAGATTTTAATGCAAATTTAATAAATGTCGTTTATAACAAAGACAACTTTGAATCATTAACATTTGATATTAAGAATATTAACACAAATACAAAGTATTTTAAAGCAGATGTCACTTTAATATTCTTTTGTTTAAAGAAAAATATCCTTGCAGATTTACCGTTATTATTGGTTCATGTTAAATAGAAAAACGTATGACAACCCTTAGACTCAAAAATTTTTAAACAGTGCAATATAAAAGGAGTCAAAGAAATTTATATAAAGTTAAATACTGTTCTAACTTAATAGATTGATTGTGTCACTTTCTGCAAGTGAAGTATGGTAACACTGACAATTTTAGAAGACAAGTAAAATCGATCTCAATAAAACTGAGATTGCTAATATATTTTATGGTGAAATAAAAGTTAAGTAGATACATAGTTTTCTTATGAGTTGTAAAAATCAATCAAAGTTTAATGAGAAGCTTTTCTATGCAATGTAATACTACAAGTCTACTGAAGGGTCGCCTCCTTAAAACTTTACTAAAATCTACTTACGGTTAAAATACGATGTACGTTGTATGACAGGGGGAAAATAACGTTAAATTTTTATAATTATTTAAGTTTCCACATTTTTAACTTTTGCCTTTTATGATTTGAAGTTACCATAGAGATTTGTCTCATAACAGAAAGTACTACCTGCATTTAACACAGTGTATATCGCTTTGATAGTCCTCGATTTGATATCTAATATTGCACGAGGCAGTTTTACAAAGTAAAATTCATCTAAACCACTCCCCACTATCAAAAAAATTGGATTAAAGGTATTTGAATTTTATTTCTATACAAATTTTATAGTCCTCTACTCAAAAATCGTCCCACATTTTAAATAAATAAATCTCATACCCGTGGAACACTTTTATCCCTGTACATTTTTACAATTTTACATTTAAAATGAAGTATAGGATTAAATTGTTGTTTTAATTGGGAAAGTTTGTCCTTCAATATCTTCGGGCGATTAAAAACAAAAACAACTAAAATACAAAAAAAAACAAAGCAATTTGAAATAGAAAATACATATTTACAGATATATTGCATTTTTCCTGGCATTGGATGATTATTTAACGTGGGTGTTTTTGATGCTTACATTCATGCACATTTGCATATGTGTTAATTAAGAAAAGATTTTTGTATTCAAAATACACATATAAGACTTTGAATATTGATAAAGCATATTATTTTGTTTGAATAGAATGATTAAGAGTACTTATAATAATTTCCATGGATACAATGTGTTTATAAAGCTCTTAATGGTTGACCGTTAACTAAAAATAAGTAATTAATTTAAATTTTTTTCCTAGTAGTATTCAATAGGGTATTCAATTTTATGAATTTTTTGAATAGAAGATTTAGGATTAATAGTGATTCAATAGAATTAAATTTAAAATATTGGTAAATATTAAAGCATATTTTTTTGGAAAAATTAATATTTGGGTAAAATGACTTTAATAATAAATGAATAATATGAGTATATATAGAGTGAAACGTTATTACACTAGACAATAAAAAAAATATTAAATTATAAAAAATATTTAATTAGAATCTAAAAAATGTTTAGAATTTAGAAATATTATTTTATTTATATGTCCAGAAAACGAGGTGTAACAAACGCATTCAATTAAATGTGTTTTGTTAAATGTGTTCAATTATAAAAAAATAAAATATTAATGTTTTTTTGGATGTGTTTTATTTTAAAAAATAAAATATCATAAATTATCATAAGCAGACCAAAGAATATTTTATTAATTTTTAATAAAAAAAATAAACAAAAACAAATTATTTTTGGAATTTAAAATTATTTTAAATATTTATGAAGTTTCAGCTTTTAAAACTTACATAACATTTTCTGGAAATTTTATATAAATAGTAAAACAATATTGGTATTAAAATTAGTAAGTCTGTAGTAAGTCTTCATTAGTTTCAGTGAATATCAGCCGAAGGCCAAATGTATGGTTTGTTGCGTTGCTAGCTTTTTATTTTGAAAACAAATAAACCAAGCAATATAATCAAAGTAATTTCAAAGTTTCCCTAATCCCTAAAATCATAGAATCAATTACTTTAAAAACTAATATACTTCAATTTGATAACGCAAAATGATAACGCATGCTCAATTCAAAACTCAATATTTATTTAATACGATTTTACGTACATACACACATACTTATGTCTACATGATTAAACAAACTTGTAATTAAATGGACTTGGTAAGGTTTTTTTAGCTTTATAAGTCACAACTGTGTAGTACAGGACATATGTTTTTAAGGTCTTCGAAAGCAAGTCAAATTTATAAGAATCATACTTCTCCAATTCATCTAAGATTTTAAGAAGATTAAGGAAAGATTATTTCGAATAATCACTACAGAATATTCTTATACCAAATATGAAGGTTCTATCTTTATTGACTTTTAAAATATGCATTCGGAGGCGTGTGAAGGTACCCAAACTCAGACTACAATTCATCTCAAAATTAAGAAACATAATGGAACAAGAAATTCTTTGTATCATATTTGAAGCTTCTATCTTTTCAATTTTAAAGATATGCTTAAATCTGCATATCTAATATAGCATGTTTTAAGGTTATATCTTTATTGGTTTTGGAGTTATGCTCATTTGCGATAGATTTAATCGGTTCGCACGGGCATCGCCTCAGTCTACTGAGGATTTGACACTGATAAAGAACACACATACATTTTCATATCCATATTGCTTCTTTTTAATGATAACAAACACTGAACCAAAGTTTATATACTCCTATATTTATTTTAGATGTAAGGTATAAAAAAACCCTAACCTTACCCTAACAACTTTGTATTGAAGTTAAATATAATCGAAGTTATCTCATTATATAACATTTCAACACTTAACCATTTCACCAACTTACAACAAATAGAAAACTTTTTAAATTTAATATAATTAAAGGCATTTTACCAATTTGTTAAAAAATTACACCAATTATCTAAGACTCCAACCACCAAAAAACAAAAACAACAAAATAACATTAAAGCTAATTTGTTTTTATTAAATTATTAAAATGAAAATGAATGAAAATCGATTAATGTTATAATTCTATTATAATTAATTAATTTTCATTTTTGTTTTTTTTTTTTTGCTTGTTTTTTTTTTTTTGTATATTTTGCAATATGTTTATTTTTTGAATAATAAAACTAATTTCTTTAATTTACAAAAAAAAACCCATACTATACTTCAATATTATTCTATTTCCTGTACTCTCTATTGCTATCACTGTTATACCTATGTATAATTTTATTGTACGTATATACAACCTACACCACAATATGGTAATATTAAAAATAAAAACAACAAAAAATGAAAAAAAAAAAAAAAAAAAATTGAAACAGTAGTAATTGTTTCTGTCTCTAATAGAATTTAAAATTTATACTTTAAATGATAATTAAAAGGTTTTTAAGCGTTTTTGTCTTTAATTTAATCAATTCTAAATATTATTTAGTTATATTCGTTGTATATACATACATTTTTATGTTGTTATGTTTTTTTATGCCCTTTAGGCACCACCAACACCAAACGTTATTCACAAAAAAAAATACAATATTCCCATTTATATCATTACTATTATTAGCATTATCAATATCAATCAATATCATAGAATACTTTTTAAAGAACATTATTTAATTCCATTAACTCATTCTCCTATAGCTAATGTTAAACTATATGTAGGCATACTATACGACTAGATTGTATCTATGTTTATATACGTTTACATTGTAAAATCAAATGTTTGAAATATATTTTTATTTCAAAAGTTGATTTATTATAAGGGGCAATCGAATGTTAATAGTATGAAACACTACCTACTACACTAAATACAAAAATTTAGGAGCTTTCAACATTCCTTGATGCTAATATAAAGCAGTCTTTATGACTATGTAGATTTTAGTGTAACATATTCCTTTTAAATATTAACTTTTGTGGGTATCTAAATTCTAGTTTATATCCTGTTCGAGTTCTGCATCAAGAGGATAGGGGAACAATATACTTTCATTTTACTGACTGTAATTAACTGCATTTACCTTTATGTCTACTACTTGTTTTATAAAATGTAGTGCAACAATATCCTCTTGCTGCAGAACTAGAACCAGGATATAAACTAGAATTGGAAAGCTTCGAAAGCCACCACCTATTCTAGCTGTGCGTAATTCCCATACGTAGTGTGTGACTTTTATAATGAGATCTGGGATAAAAATGTACAGCTTGGTTCTGAGGATAAGGATGCGAAAGGATGATTTAGAATTGGGTTTAGGGGATATAGGATTCTATGATTATATGGGAGTTGGAGGAAATTGTATGGGATATTTAGAAGCAAGATGATTATGTTTTTTTTAAACTTTTCTAAATCGTACACATATGTATTATACACTATGGACATTTGACGAGATATTGTTCCATATCTATAAGGAAACAGATTTCCATAAGCTGTGTTATGCCATCTGGATGATTGAACTCTGTGGAGATTACCACCTGTTGATCCATTGTTGTCATAATACAGAAAATTTCAGAGGATTTTGTCCAGAAGTTTAGCAAGATGTGTAGTGTGATGAATCCAAAAGAGTATTGGAATAAATTACTTCAAAAACTTCAGTTGCATAACATTTAGGTTAGCGTGACGTTAGTCACAATGCAGAATCAAGATAAAAACTAAAGAGCCTAGCTCAAAAATGATAATCTAAAATATACATTCACTTGTGGATCTACGTTCGATTGTCTTCCCTGAAATTCATAACTTACCCTAAACTCACAATTGACAATGCGCTCTAAAAGTCTAAAGAATATATTCTTCGAAATTCCTCATCTAATCTAATTCAATATTTCGTATTCATCTATTTTTCATATTAACTGTTTTATTGAAATATTTAAATTTAATTAATAGTTACTTTAATTAATTGTTCCCCCGTTTCATATTGCACTAATTTCTAACTAACTTTTAACTTTCTTTAAAAATTAAATATAAATTGAATTGCCTATACAATGCATAATAACATATAATATTTTGTTCCTGATATTAGTTCTATTATAGTGTTGTTGTTATTTTGTTCTTTAGCACCTTTTTATATGTAACTAGGGACAGGTTACATAAGAACGTATACAATTAATATTATTATCTATACGTCATTAGACTTTACATACCTGACTTTATATTTTTTAACAAAATACTATTAATTCATTCATGTGTTCGATGATTTCGTCTATAGATATGAAACGAATGATGATTGTATGTTTTTTATTTTTTGTTCGCTGTTGATGATATTGATGAAAATGACGATTGTTCTCTTGTACAATTCTTATTACTTACAACAGCGATTATACAGTACGAACGAACGTATGTCTGAATTTTCACCCACTCATTTGAGGCAATAGAATGAATATTTTTTGTTTTTTCTCCTGCAGATACAAGATTGGTTGGAGTTTTGTTAGTGTTATATTTTTTTTTTTGTATATACCATAAGGAAGAGAAATATAGGCGAGGCAACAAAATTCCCGGAGACAAAAATCAACCGGGGATCTTATGACTCGAAAAGAAATCAAAAGTCGGTATTGAATTATGATCCGCGATGAATGGGTCAAAAACTCCCGGGACTTAGTTAATTACTTACTGGATCGTAGAACCCCTGGTGGGGCGTAGGCCATCAACAAATCCTCTTCACCTTTCACGATCCTTAGCAATTCCTTTTAGCTGTAATCACGTTTTGCTTTGCGCTTCTGACTCTTTCAAAACAGTCCTTCTTCATGTTTTCCTTGGTCTACCCACTTCCTTGTCGTCGGCCTTGTGAATTCCACTCAAAACATTGCTTGGCAATGTTTTCTTCTGGTTTCCTAGAGGTATATCTGATCCATCGCCATTTTCTCTCTCGGATCTCGACTTCAACCATCTTTTGATTCATTTTTAGCCACAGGTTTGTGTTGGTAATGATTTGCGGCAACGAACTCTTAAGATGCGGCGTAGACAACTGTTTATATACGTCTGCAACTTTTGGGTGATATTGGTGGTTAACTTCCATGTTTCACAGCCGTATAGAAGTACTGATTTGACGTTTGTTTCAAATATTTTTAACTTTGTACGCAAGGCTTCATTATTTGACTGCCATATGTTTGATAGAGTTCCAAAAGCAGCTCTAGCTTTATTTATTCTGCTGTCAACATCAACTTCCGTTCCCCCATTTGATGTCACCATGCCGGGGACTTAATTAACTGAAATATTTAAAATTTAGTATTAAAACAATTGATTATTTCTAAATTTTAAAGAAAAGGGAAACTTTGATTTTCTATCTAAGTTTAATTTCCTTCCTTGTATAAAATCTTGCACATACAAATTAAATAGTTTCCTTTTATATATTTTAGCATCACACTTAATGTGTAAATTGTCAGAATATTCTAACAGAATTTTTTTCAAAATAGAAATAAAGTTCCACTACGATTGATTTTAAATTTTGGCTTTATTTCTTTCCAAAATGCAGTTTAGAATTAAATCATATTATTTGAAAATATAATGGGGAACCATGTTTCATTTTCTAGAGGACATTTAGTTTACTTAGCACAGCAATAATCTCCCGGGGACATGTGACCAAATTTTTTGAGTCAAAAATCATTGGTGTACTTTTGATTTTGGGACTTTTATCACTTCATCGAAATATATCTTAAGATATTTTTTGTAACATTTTTAGAAATCATTTTAAGTTCTTTAAATTCTTCTTTCTTTCTGAATTTTTTTTATACTTCTTTTGTTTCTCTTGGGTATCTTTTAAACTATTTAAGAATAGAAAGGAGCGTGTGCCATTTGATTATTTTATATAATATACAAATATATAAAAAATAAACTGAAGAAAATTGAAATTTATTCCATTTTATACCATTTATTCCATTTTATGTAACGAGAGGGTAAATAAGAAAAGATTTTCTTTTGGTTCTAACGATAGGTTGAATCGGTTCCCTACTATATGCTATGCTTCTTGTTGATCATATTATATATAAAAGGAAGTTATCATTATCATGATTATCATTGTCATCATAATCATTGTATATACCTAGTATACGAGTAGTAGTATATAGTGTCGTATTAAGAAGAATTTTAATATTTGTTTCGGTTTTTCTTTCTTAGCTGTTCATCGAATCATTGTATTCTGCTTTTAGAACCCTTTTTTTTTAATTTTTAATATTAAAATGACACACCTTGACATAATTTTGATAAATCTTCCATTGTTTTCAATTATTTTCTATTTATTTTTAAGTATTTTTATTGAATTTACAATTCATAAAATAAAATTTATTGAATTTTTTTTTTTTTTAGAAGAAAAACAAACGAAATATTAAAATTTATTACTAAGAATTAATAAATACCTGAAAACAGAACTTATAGCTAAACTTCCCGGGCTTGGTTTTGTTTTTTTGAAGAATTCTTTTCTTAATTCTTACTACAAAGACGCAAAGTAATCGAAAAAAATTGGAATCGATGAATTGAAAATGAAAAAAAATTTAATAAGGCAAAAAAAAACAACTTTCTCGATTTATGCTGGTGGAGGCCTTGTATATATTACGAGTACATGTATCAAAGGAAAGGAGTGTTAATGTTGTTAGTTTTGTTTTAAAAGAGGGAAGAGGACTTGAAGCAAAGTACAAGAAGAGATGAAAGTATACCCCAAAAAAAAAAAAAAAATTTAAAGCACCTTTGTTTTCTTGAGTTAATCTTTCAAGGTGTTACTAAAGATCAATCTTATTCATGTGCATTGTCTTGGGTTTTTTTTTTCATTTATTGAAGGAGTTGTGGAGTAAAATAGCGGGAAGAGATAGAGTGTCGTTTTTCAAGGAAATGGAAATTTTTTTTTTTTTTTTTTCATCGAAATATCAATTGTTTTTATATAAGAATCAAAGGCAGCCAGTATATGTAAATGATTATATTGTGCTCCATTATTATTTTTCTAATTTCTATTGTTTAATACGGTTCAATACGAATTCAGTTATTTGATAAAAAAAAATATTGTTTGTTTTTTTTTCTGAGACAATTACGAAACGCTTACGAAAAAAGTTCGGTTTCTTATTAATTTCCAGGAAATATTTTATTCCTTTTAGATTCCGTAGTATTTAAAATCAATTTTTTGATTTAAAGTCAGGATAATATGACATACAATAAAATAATGACATTAATTTCAAGGGAATTAAGTAAAAGAAAAGGCTTTAGTTTTGTGATTGGTATTGTCGTCTTAGAATTTGTCATACAAAAATTGAAATTAATAAAATTCCATTCAGGAATTCAAGGGATTGAAGAATTTTTTCGGAGTACAACTAATAGGAGTATTTTGTCAAAAATTCTTTTAAAATTTAAATTCATTTTGATAATTGATAAAGAATTGATTGATGATAAATTTTTAAAAATTAACAATAATTTGAATTCAAATGAATTTTGAGTAATTGCTGCTTATTTAAATTTAGAAAATTTGTTTTTAATTTGATTTCTTAGAAAATTCAAATAAAGATAAACGAAAGAGGTAATCCTCAAAGGGGAAAAAGAATTCCTTTGAGTCTTTGGATTTGAGACAGTTTTTTTTAACTTAGTTCATAAATATTAGGAGTTCCTGTGACTGTAAAACTAATTCAGAATACTTAAAATTTTAAAGTTAATATCATTTCAAATATAAATTTAAATAATGGCAAATTTTTTAACTTGAATTTACTTAAGTTCACTTTCAGAAGTAGGTTGACAGGTTTAGAAAGTATTTTTCGGAGCAATGTTTCCGAAGCTTTAAAATCTAACTAATATGCGCTGATTCTGCTAATTCACTCTAGTTTTTTCTTTTATCCTACATGGACAATATGGCCTATTCCCTCTTTATCCTTCCATATGAATCATTTCCTAGCAACTTAGGCGATTACCTAAACAAACCTGTACATTTGTTGTTAAAGTTTTCCACGAAGTTTGGTATTCAAATGGGAGTCATTCCAGTTGGTGATAACACTGCCTGAAGACGTCTCATAGAGTTATTCTGGGTGATTTTTGTTGCTTTCTTCTGTCCTGTTATAAAAATAAAAGGAAAATTTTCAAATATAGTCTTAATAAGTAAAAGTCTTTTTGAAAAGCTGTGTTTAAGAAGCTGTGTGTAAAGTAGCTGTCATAATAACTTAAAATTCGAAAATCGAAGATCGAGAAGGCGAAAATTTTAATCCAAGAGTCTTACGGAAGTAAAAATTTGAAATTTATTGTTTTCAGGTAAATGGGGATGTGTGTAATAATAATTTAAAAAACAAAATTTCTATTTGAGGATTAATACCAAATAAAATTTAGAAATTATCTTTGGCAAAACCATAATTCATAAAAAACTTACATTCGTTTAAAAATACAATAAAATTAAAGCGTTGCACTTATGTGCATTAAATACATCATCACAACTCACATTAAACCATATTGAACTCTTCATAATCTGTTAAAAATAAACCACGTATTATTTCCATATATGCGATAGAAGCAAAAATAATTTTTATGATTTGATGACACTGTCAACGATAGCATGTATAATTTTTTGTTATGATGTAAATATAAAATAAATATTAAATAAAATCCAACAAATCTGTTTTAGTTGAGTTTTAACATTATGTTTATGATGGTCATTATCATTCTTTATAACCATTTTTCCAAAAAATAATGAAATAAATTTTAAAAAATAACTGCACTTTTGTTTAAATTGATATGTAAATTTGTGCAGTTTTCTTTTATTGTCGCAATATTTTAAATTCAACATAAATAAATTTCATTTTGAAATTTCTTTACAAATCATATTGTCTCTAATGGTCAGTTTTTTTGTAATATTCAAAAAATTGATTCAATTTGCAAGATAAATGATACACATTTATAAATTCATGTAATTTTTAGAATATTAAATGTTGTTCAACTTGTTATACAACGAAGTTGAAGAAGATTTGAAAAAATTATATTTCAGACATAGATACCTAACATGTGACTCTTGAGCAAATATTAATTGTAAATTGTTTAGGGATACCATATTTTTGAAATATTTGGGAAACAGTGTTTATCACATAGCTTCAATTTTCCAAGCTTTGAAAAACAGCATTCGATCAAACCAACTTTTCGAGTAATTCAGGCCTCATGTCATCAATAAAACTAGTTGTGGACGTTGGCATCTAAAGCGCCTATTATTTCTGATTTATCAGCATATGATTTCACATAACCTCAAAGAAAATAATCCATTGCCATTATGTCGCATGATCTTGTAGGCCAATCAATTGCACCATTTCTCGAAAAATGTTATCAACTTTCTTTCAATAAATCAATTGTTGCGGTAACAGTATGAGGTGAAACACCATCTTGTTGGAAGCGGAACTCTTTCGGGTCGAGACTATTAGCTTTAGTTTTTGAACCAGTTGAATCCTGTACGGGTGTAGAGCAAGATATTAAAGCAAAATTTTCCATGTGGTGGTTGCACACAGTAGAACTTGTTGTGAACGTCGACGAATAAAAAAATTTGGATCTTGATCAACATATGCTCCTACAGCGCTGATATTGTCTTCTATACGTACAGTTCTTTGCTTTTCTGTTGTTGTTGCATCAATTATAATGTATGATGCCACAAGTTTGAAATCTGTCGAAGGTTCGACAAATAATCTACTCTGACAGACTATTTCCACCGTAAATTTTACGAAGTGCTCTATAAATGTGGCGAATAGCACATTGATTGTGGCGTGAGTCTTTCCATTATAATTTAAAAAATTATCTAATTTAAATTAAAAAAAAATCTAATTTTTTTAATATTTATATTTCTGGTGTATCCACCTTTATCAAATAGTTGTTTATAGCAAAACCTAGTTTTAGTTTGAAGAAAGGTTATTCGGAAGAATTTCCAATATTTTTATTCGTTAAAATTAAATACAAATTTTCTGCTAAAGGTAAAGTGGTTTAAAATGTAAACTATTATTATTACAGCTTCATAACCATCAAAATATTCATTAGATAACAAAAGTCCATATAAAAATCACTGGAATAAAGAAAGAGATTTTTACATATTCATATATACTTTACGATTATTGTAATTTTTTTATTTGTAATTTTTTAGAGAATTTCTTTTTTTGCATATGGATACCTGTAATAAAGTTTAGACTTTATTGTGCAATTAAATTTTAAAACTATAATATTCCAATGTCTGGTTTTAAAATATGTTGCATCATGTGTAGAAAGATTCAACTACACGGAGAAAACGGAAGAGGCTGTGATAACCCGCAATCGTGCCAGCTGTAATCCCGAGGTTGTAAAAACTATTTATTTTTGATTTTATCAGAGCTATATTTCGGCTACCCGACCCCCAATTATGAGGTTAAGATAACCTTTAGCGAGGTTGTCCTACCTTAATTACTGTTTCTCACAGCCATTAATTCAGCTATATTTCGGCTACCCGACCCCCAATTATGAGGTTAAGATAACCTTTAACGAGGTTGTCCTACCTTAATTATTGTTTCTCACAGCCATTAATTCAAATGTGTAACAACTCCAAAGATCAGCTATGATAGCTGAATTGCTGTTGCAAAATCTCCATAAATCTAGGCTATGTCTACAGTAATTCGGTTCTGATAACAGAAGATTTGTGGCTACTCTAACGATAACTTTTTCCAACAATTTTATATATATTAATGAAATTAAAACTAGGTTTTTGTTTATTAATTTACATATTTTAATTTTTTTTTTAAATACAGTATACAAAAGAAAAACTTATAACTAATTAATAATTCATTCTTAAACAAAAAAAAAAAATAATTCATTAAACATGTATTTATTAATTACATTATTTAAGCAACTTTATTGATTACATTTAATTGTCCCATAAAACAAATTCTTCGCCTTTAGCATTTATATTAATTTGAGATGTTTGCTTGCACAAAAGTTTTTGTAGAGGAACAGTACAATAACATTCCGTTTTCTTTACTCTATATGAAAAAAAATGTTTATCGAAGTAAAGTGTTTCGATAGATTGTAAGCAGAGAAAAAAGTTATGTTTATCTGTAAGAACATAGTGAATTAAACCAAAAATAGGGTCACCATCTTTGTGCATATCAATGTGTACAATTAAATCTTTTTTTAAGTATATATCAAAAAATGTCAGATATTTTGTTAATTTCATATTATAGTTGTAGTTTGTAAAATTAAATTTAATATTTAAGTCAATTGGAATACTTTGGAGTGCTGTATACGACACTGGAGATTCAAAAATTTCCTTAAAATTTACTATTAAATTAGCAAAATTAATTTGATTTTTTATAATAAGAGTTTGTAGAATATTTATTTTATTATTTGATATAAATATTGTTTTTTTATATATCTGATGTTTAGATTCAAAACGAATAGAACTTAAAGCAGAGATAGGTCCTATTTTTTCAATTATATGAATATAATGCAACAAAAAATGGAATTTAGGTTTCAAATGACTTTTGGATATGTTAATGTAAAGTTCATTGTGTTCCGAAATTAATGTCTTCAAATATTTAGAAATATTTATATTTATATGCTTACTAAAAACTATAGAAATAATTTCCCTTAAGCAAATTAAGAGTTTCCATTCATCGCATTCATTAAATATCTTATCACCGATAAGCAAAGGGAAGTAAATAATTAAAGTATACATTTCAGATCCGGTAAGTCGAATTTTATTTTTTAATAAGCTATCTGCATTCAATAGTGGCGGTTTATTCTTAGAATGTTTTCCGAAATTAAAAACTTCTATTCTGCGATTTAATTCTTGCAAAGAAAATAGTTTTGCTTTTATAAGATTGCTTATAATACAAATTAAATCATAATGACATACACCTTCAAGTAAATCATGAAAAATATCAACACTGAAGTTATTGGTTACATGAAATTCAATAATATTATTCCAGATTGAACGTTCTTTTATACCAGTATCAGAAATGTTACTTAATTCTAAATCTTCTTCATAATTTAAAGGATTTCTAAGTTTTTCTACATTTTCTTCAAGTTGACATTGCATTTCCTCTTTAGACAATTTACAAATGCGACAATAATATTTAGAATTAAAAGATTCGGTAAATCCCAAAATCGAATTCATTCCTAAATTGTCGCCCACAATTACACAAGGAATAAGTTTTACTAAATTGTATTGTCTAAATTGAATTTCAACTCCTTCAGTTTGTAAATAGTTTAATTTTTCTATTAATGGTTTAAATATTACGTTATTTCCAAATTTCTGTTTGTCCTGAGAAAAAAATAGCATACACAAAAATATGCTGTTTAAATTTGATGATAAATGATCGGGTAAACTCATTAATTTAATATATACTGCTCCTAATTTTAATAAACCCGAATGCGATCCTAATGCGTTTAATGGTTCGAAATCATCAAAGTAAATCATTAAAGGTAAGAGTAAAATTTTATTTGAATTATCCGGATTAAAAAGTTTAATTTTTTCTTGCCAATATTGCGTTTGCATTATATTATATATTTCTTGTTTGGAATTTTTAATACTATCTATATAGTTAGTAATTTGTAATAAAATTGAGGTTTTAGAAAATAAAATTTTAAAAAGATTATCTAACATAATAATTTTTGTAAAATATTGGGATTGTATATTTTGAATGGTATTTCCCCCAGTGTAGTGTTGATTTTCTTCGTTGGTTAATATAAAAGTGTCATATTGCAATAAAAAATTTTCTGAATTTAAATATTTGAATAATAAGTGTTCGCTATTTAAGCTTTTTGATGTCAGCAATGAATTTAAAATAGCAATAACATCTGAACATTCATTTGTTACAGATAAATTTTTATCTTTTATCATGTTTAAAACTGTTGTTAAATTACTATTGTAACACGAAAATAACTCTTTAAAAGTTTTAAAAATTGTAGTACGCGGAATTCTTTCGTTTGCCATAAGTTTAAGAATAACTTTCAAAAATTGCAATGAAATGTTATTATTTATAATGTTTGGAACTACTGTATGATCAAATTCATTAAAATTTATTATATTATCTATTATTGTTGATTCTCTATTTAAATTAGTTATATCATTAGTTTGTGGTTCAAAATGATCTCGTTGTATATGATATATATGCTTATTAATATTGGAAAAGACTCTTCCACAATTATTTTCTGTACAAGCAAATCTCTGGTTGTTTCGATGAATATTTTTATAATGGATTTTATATTGATCTGACGAATGAAATTCAGTCAAACAAATACAACATTTAAAATTCATTATGAATAATATATAATATATATCCAAGTTTTATAATTGGGTAATCAAATATTTAAACTTACGAGTATATAAAAAGAGGCAATAAGAAGAATACTTAATTATAATAAATTTAATAAATCGTTATTTACGCTTTCGACAGCTGATATTGCTCCTTGAGTTTTATTATCACTTGCTACAGTAACTCCAAAAACATACAACTGCATAAATATCCAGATGTAATAGCTTTCTACTGGATATGATAAATCAAGAGCATAATACATATGAAAGCATTTTTCCAAAGCTTTCATTGGATCATCAAAATAATATTTTTTGGTAATTAAAGTTACATAAGCTGTTAATTTGCCACTGGTGATATCTCCAGTTACTACAACTCGTGGTTGTATTCCTTTTTTTAGAGTAATTAATTTATTTTCAAAAGCATCAGCTTCTTGAATTGTCTACAAATATACATATTTTTATAAATTATTAAATATAATGTTATATATAATTATTTTTATGCTAATTTTATTTCAAAATCATTTTAAAATATGCAACTAAATACTCACTTTAAAATATGCAACAAAATATTCCTGGCTTTCAATTTTGCTTATTTTGTAGCTGGATTGGTTATGCTGTCGCTTTGTTGTTCTGGATGATGGAAATACATATGGCAGTATTAAAAAACAAAATACTTTTTTGTCGGTTTCTAAAAAAAATTCAGATTTTATCATTTATAAAAAATATTAAAAAGACTATAATTACCTTCCACGCAAGTTTCTATTAAATTAAAGAAAATTTTTACTCTCGCATCTCTAGAATTCCTTGCAAAAATTAAAATTTTTGAATAATAAATTTCCCACTGAGTACTCAAATCGAGAAGTGTTGGACATAATATTTTTATATCAATAGTGAACTGCAAATAAAAATTTAGTTGTAGAATTTTTTGTTGCAGAAACAGTGATTTAAATTACAAGTTCTGTAACAACTGACTCATTTCCGAGTGATAAAATTAGAAAACTTTCAATATATTCCAAAGTTGATTTGGAGTTTTTTAATAATTTTAATCTTTCAGTGGAAGAATTTTTCCACTTGATTAATATTTCCTCCCAGGGTTCAGAGTTTTCTTTTAGAAACTGTAAATCCTTTGCTGCAGAGTTTTCTTAAATTATATAAAATAACATTTATAAAAAAAAGTATTTTATCAATATATTATGTATTTAGAAAATAGATTATACGAGAGTATAAGAATTTAAATATTCCATTTAGTATCAATAAAAAATACTAATAAAATACACAATAATAATGAATAAAAAATACTTACCCGGAACAGGTAAATTTAAGATTGGTTGAACAACTGCAAGTCTTGACCGTCTGGTAATAATTCCACAATTAGAAAGTTTTTTTCGGTATAAGCAATAACTATCATATAATTTACCCGCAGGTTTTCGGTCTCTGTGGCCAATTGTGTAATACGTACAGGCTATTTCTTTCTCGAAATATTCACAAATAGTTTTTGCCAAGTATAAAAAATCCGTCCGATTCAATCTAAATAGATGTACATAATAATGAATACATATATAATATTTAATAAAAAAATTATAATTTACTCTAAACTTGGATGTTTTAGCAAAATACTTTTTATAATAATTTTACTAATATGGACACGATCGGCATTATCCAAAAATAATGTTTTAGCAAAATTTTTTTTTATAATAATAAAATCTAAATCTTGTAAATTATCAAAAACTGTTTTGGATGGATATAATAATTTTATATTTTTGTTGACACTTTCTATGTTCTGAAATTCTTCAGCGGTGTGGTAAGATATTGTCTGATGTAATTGCGCAACTTCCTCTGAATATTCTGGTACAATTACTCTCGTTAAATCTATAAATGCTTCTTCTGATACAGTTTCTTCAGGCACGATGTTGTCCAGATTTAAATATGATGCAGTTGGAATTTTATCATCAACGGCAGTGGTTTGCAGAAATACTTCTGTATTATCTAAAAATAATTAATGAATCCAAAAAGAAAAATATATTTATATACATATATAAATTTCATAATAGTAGATACTGTTTCATTTTCAAATTAAATTTAAAAATTTTCAAATTAAATCAATAATTTTTTCCATTTAATTAATGTTTTTGAAATCAACTTAAACAGTTTAAAAAAGTAAATTAAATTATTATGTGGAAAGATTAGTTAAAATCGTACAACATTCAGAACATCCTATTAAATATACCTACTTAAAATTATTTGATATTGTTGTCTATTTTATTTACAAAAAACTGAAACTTTGATACTGTTTGATACTCTTTTATCAACTAATAAAATCGACCGTTAAGTAGGTAAATAAATTTTGAAAATAGAGGCAATATTACGATGTTGCAAATGTTGTACGATTCCAAAAAATCTTTTCAGCTAATTGTTTGAAAATGTTTGATTTTAATGAATTCAACTTGAAAGATTTAATATTTAATTCCCTTGCAATTCACATGCATATTTGGAAAAAAGTTTAACATTAACCTGTATTACAAATACCCAAAATCCAACTAGGAGATTCCTTTTTTTTCTCCATAACATATTCAACGAATATTTCGGGTGGAATATTAATTCCAGTTGAATTTTCATAAAAACTAATACTATTAATATTATAAAATTTCTTAGCTGAAAATATTTGAAAAATTAACTTATTTATTTAATTATATTAATATTTTAATAATACCAGCTGTGCAAAAATCGTCATATGCCAAAGACTTGCTATTACTTGGACATATTTTAATTATATTTGCAGCACTATTATAAATTGTATTAAAAAAGATAGCCATGCTAAAAAAATGCAACACAAAAGTGCAGAATATTAAGAAATTTTTATTATTCTACAGCCAAACACAGAATAGAAACTTATTATAATTAGAGATGGTATGCTATTTGCTATTCTGCAATTTGCTAAATTCTAACTAACTGCTATTAAATAAGGTGTAGCAGATCAGAATAAATGTCAAAATAAATAATGTAATATACATACATAATACATATACATTCACTTACGAACGTACAAAATAATATTAGTATGTGGATTAAATACTATACATAGGTATAATACTTTATGCTTTCTAGTTACTTATACGTATAAGCAGTGACAATTTTTATTACAATAAAAAACTTTTGGTTTTTTTATATTATTTAAAAACAAATATTTTTTGATTTTCTTTTTATTTTTCTATCAAAACTATCAAAGTAAAACAACAACAACTCGAATAAATATATAAAGAACGAACAAATTGTTTCAATGCTTATTATATAACCATGACAACCGTATAAACAATCATATACCTACAGCAACAAAACGTTTTTTGATGTATTCACCATCTCATGTTTTTTTTTCAAAAGTTAAAAAAAAAATGTTTAAAAAATTTTTATACGATTTACTTATTTATATGTTATTTGTCTATGGCTATATGTATTTAAATTTTTTTAATAAAATGAGTTTTACAGTTAATATTTGTGTTTTTTAATTTTATAAAATTGTTGCACTTTTATTATTGCAAATTAGATTACAGTACAACATTTAACTATTCAAAATATTAAAACTAGGTATATCGTAAAATAACAGTTTTTTCCCATCTCTATATATAATAAAAACTAATTGACTTACCCAAATTAATTATTATCACTAGGTTATTATCACTAGGTTATTACGTTTAAGGAATAATATTATATATTAAATAAAGGAAAAATATTATATACTTCCACTTTGTTCAAGAAACGCCGCCAGAATGAAATATTACTCGTGGTTTCTAAAATTATTACAATACATTACCGAATTGAGGTTGTGAGAACAGCATTTTGGTTTCCACAGCTCCAAGATGGTTATCAGAGCCGAATGAAAGGAGAGGCAGCTGATATATGCGGGTATCGCGAAAAATAAATTACGGCTATCATAACCAAATGATTTTCTGAATATTTTATTTTGTTTTATAGCCAAGAATAGAAGTATGACAGCCGAATGTTAGCTCTTTCTACTTACAAATAGCTTTTACAACAGAATATTAAATATAATACCCCCAAATCGAATTTAATTGCTACAATTTGGAAATGGCAGACGTAATTTTGTACTTTCAGCCGTATGCCAAACTCAAAATTTCTGTCCGTGTAGAAATGGATCGAAAACATAATCATCTATAGTACAATATCTATAGTAAAATGAAAATATAATAAAAATTTAAAACAGGAATGAAAGGGTTAATAGTTGTCTGTGTATTATATTGGATTTAAATTATCCATTGAAATTATTGTGTGTCTTCAATCATTATATTTAAAGCTTTAACTTATACAAACAAAGCTTCCAAGCTAAAAGTAAGCAATTAAATTGAGTAAAAACCCATTTTTTCTATTTTGTTGATTTCCATCCTAATTGAAACAGTAAAATTGAAGAACTGTCCAAGTTGTGATTTATAATTATTTTAGATTTTATTTAAAGCTGTTTCGGAAGCATGAGCTAGTCATTTTTTATTTTGAAAATATACGAAAACATATGCTTCGGACTAACCACATTACAGTCTAAGGCATTATCTAAAAACCGAGAGGTACCGAGGGGTAGATATAAACTCAAAGCTATAGATCGGATCAAAATCGAAAAGTAAATCGAACTAGTTATGTATGTCAGACCATCAGCCCGCATGATAACTCAAAAAATAAAGAAGCTAGTATTCTGAAATTTTCCCAAATTTTTTTTATGCACTATCTGCCATTCCTATTGAAATCCAACGAGTTTGCTCCACTTTTTCGAGTACCTGCCATACAACTTCTTTTTTTATATAAGTTATTAACCGGATGATATAATGTCCACATTAGTCATATGGGTACCACAGAGTTAACACAGTTTACTCTATTACACTCTTCCTCGCTTTTAAATTAATAGTAAATCTTCCTCCTCGGTTGCTCCACATTTATCATTAAGGGTCACCGATTTAAAATTTTCTCACAATCTGAGCTTGCCTAAAATATTTAGTACATTTTTTTTTTGCTTAAGAGGTGAAGGTGAAATTTTCCAGTACAAATGAAGCAAAGCTGAATTAAAATTCCTTTTTATTCTCTCACACCATTTTAGAAGACCTATTAAAAAATAAACTTTTTTAATAACTTTTTTTATTAGATACATTGTAATATCTTTTTTAAAAAAATCTTCCCTTATTGTTTTCATTATTTAACATACTTTCATAAAAATATATATTAATATTTAAATCCTAAATCCAATAAACAATGCATCTAATATTAAAATCTAAAATACCATAATAAGAATATTTTCTTCTAATCAAAACATTTCCAAAATTATTCCATTATGAACTAAAAATTCAAAACAAAGCAAAATCAAAACAAAAATAAAATCTACAGGTGTTTTTCTTAGCACCTTCATAATACAAACGGTAACATATAAATCAAAATCCGTCATTTTAATTCCAATTGAATGCCTTTTTAAGTCCAAATATATAATAGTCTTAAGAAGTTCAAGAATTTTTTTTTAAATAATAAAACCGATTATCAAAATATACTAAAATACAATAATATCCAATACTTGAAAATCCAAAAACCATTTTCTTTTTTACTCTTTCCTCACTCTTCCTTCTATTTTTCTTTTTTTGTTATATTTTGGTAAAAGTTTCCATATTCAACATGAGGTACAAACACTTACTTTATTACTTTATCACAATTTCATTTGTTATACCCTCAGTATACTTTCTATGCTTCAATATATACTGTATTGCACTCAATTGTAAATCTAATTCACAATTTCTTCCTTTGAATAGCCAAAATTCAAAACAACAATAATTGCAACAACAACAATTGCAAAAAAAAAACACAACCAACCAACTAACATTCCTCTTGACTTTAGGTTAAGGTCACAATAGTCTTTTTCTAAAAAAAAAAAAAAAAAAAAAAAAATACCAAATCAATACTAAAAACTAAAACAAATAAATAAAATTCACAATATTTCAATGAATGGGGTAAGGTGAATATCACAAAAATAAAAAAAAACGAGGAAGAGTGTAGTAGAGTAGACTGTGTCAACTTTGGGATACCCGTATGACCGTATCATATACATTATATCATCCGGTTAATTACTTTAGGCAAAATTTCACACATACAGTTGTATGGCAGCAACTCGAACCCTCAGCAGTAGCCCAACCAAATTTTGCGGTAACTTTGGCCATTACACTAAACAATTTTTGGCAAAATTTTAGACACCCAGCTTCATTAGTTGTAGTGTAATGCTCATATAAAATAAGGAGTTGTATGGCAGCTACTCGAACCCTTTGCAATAGACCAACCAAATTTCGCAGAAACTTTGGCCTTAAAACTAAACTACTTTTGGCAAAATTTCAGAGACGCAGCTGTAATAGGTACATAGTAATACTCATATAAAAAAAGAAGTTGTATGGCAGTTACCCGAACCCACGGACTAAAATGACTGGATTTAAATAGCGATGACGGCTATTGCAAAAAAACGAATTTGCGAAATTTCAAGATCCTAGATCCTTTAGTTTTTGAGTTATTGTGATTACGGACGGAAGGACAGACGGACGGACGGACAGACGAACGGACGGACGGACGGACATACATAGCTAAATCGATTTATTTTTCGATTCTGATCCGATCCATACACTTAAGTATATATCTACCCCCCCTCCTTCTCTGCGTCACAAACGTAATGGCAAATTTATTATACCCTTTGACTATATAGTCATACGGGTATAAAAACTCAACACAATAGGTAACAAAATTATATTTTAACTGTTTGTTTGATTGTTAATACTTGTTACTTACAAAGCAAAATATACAAACACTACAATTATCATCATCAATATCATCATTTAAGATACATATACATACACACACACAATACACAAAAATTAAATATAATAATGAAATTTCCTATTTAAACATATATTCGCCTTAAAGTCATCTTATGACCGCGGTCAGTTTTAATTTTTTTTTACCAGTTATGGTATGACCAAGTTTTATTTAAAAAAAAAAAATATACATCTTTGATGGCACAGACACTATTTCTCTCTATAACTTAACAATGTACTAGATCTCTGCTTTATTTGTTTGTTTGTTTTTTTTTTTTTTTTTTTTTTTTTCTGTATATTTTCTAAGATGTGAAACACCATCACTATATTTTGTGTGATACCTTGGCAATGCACTGATCGATTCAAAAGTATAATTTAACCTTAGTCTCATGGCTTATAATATTGTATAGACTGTGTGTGTTTTGATTTGCAGGTCTGTTGTGTGTATGTTTTGTGTCTGTTTAAGGTGAGATAGGAACTATAATTTTTTTTTTTTTGAATTTTTTATTTTGTCAGTGCAACCAGGCATTGTCATGACAGTTATAGCATTTATGGACTTTTTTGAATTTTTGTGAAGAAAAAGACTGATAAGGACGCAGTCCAATGTTTGTTTTTTTGGTTTTTTGTATAGTTATAAAAATTAACTTTTCCATATTTGTTGCATTAGACATTACATACATAGGTATTTTCAAAATTTTCTTGTCTTACTAAATTTTGATTCCAATGTTGCAATAAAGTACCAAAAGTTTATACCATAAAGTATTTAGACATTGGTGATTTTATAGTGGAATAAAAGTTAGTATTTGGTTTTTTCTAATAGTCGTACGTACCAAATGGTTAGATTGTATTGTGGAAACATAAGTAAATATTACTTAGAATAAAGTGTTTATATCAATGTGAAACTTTTTTAAAAACTTAGTATTGAATTTGTTTTAAAACTGTTACAGGTATAATTGTTGCTGTTGTTGAAAATAAAATAGAAACAAAATAAGAGAAGGAAAATATTTTTATTTATTGCAAACAGGCTTGCAATATTTCAATTGTTGCTTTGGTTTTTTTTTTTTTTTTTTGGTATTTGGTGCTGAACAATTTTTTTTTTTTTTTTTTTTTTGAATTGAGTACGCAATTTATTATTTGAAGTAAGTAAATCGATGGTTAAACGATTACGATGGTAATATTTATGTACGATGATGTTTTATTTTCATTTTATATTTTTGTGATATTAATGGTTTTTTTTTTTTTAGTTAACGAAGGTTGGATGGAAAAGTTTTTGGGATTTATTGGATGACTATAAATGGGTATACCTTAAGCTTTTTGGATGGGATTCTGTTTTGGAACTGAACTTCGTTGAACCTGTAATGGAAAAGAAGTTTTGTGGAAATAAAGCTACAATTTTTAGTTTGTTATTTATCAGCCCGTCCTCAATTCGTTTTCGTTGAAAGGTTATTCTTCCAGAACTGAAGCCTTTTTAGTCCTTCCTCGATTCCGAATGTTAAAGTATAATTTAAATAATAAATGTTATCAGAGGCTTAATTGAAGATATATTTTTTTAAGAGGGTTGGTGGAAAGCATCAGAAGCCATGCAGAATCACTTTATGGATTTCATTTGAGTAGCACTGAACTTTTAGCAACTAAAACCACCCCCATTTTAAAACAAAACTTAGAATGGACGTTAAATGTGTTTTTATTTAAAAGCCAGAAACACATCTAGGACTCTCAGAAACACATTCAGGATCCAGTAGATTTACGATGAGAAATCTTATAACAATTTAATCCTTTTGGCAGATCCTGCAGCACTTTATTACAGCGTTTTTTTGCCTGAATTATTTTCGTTATCGAACTCTAAATTTCCTCAGCATTTCTATTAGAAGATCTTGAAACACTTAAATACTGCAGTATTTCGCTTCAATGAGTTTACCTAATTCTTTTGTAACTTTAGATTTGCCCAGCCTTCGTATTATTTGAAATTAAGTCAATAAATCTCATATTTAATAAGCGCTTGCATATTTTTTTCAAAACATTTTTCTTTCTCTTAATTCAAATTTCCAAATTAAAGCGTGGAAAATCTTTATAATGAAAAATGAAAATCTAATACGAAACTTACTTAAAAAATGCAATGTTAAAGCAGCGAGTTTTAATACTCGATGAAAACTATTGAAATAAACATTGGTACCTACCTATAAAAATTATATCTATAGTTATTACATATCTATTATTTGATTGTGTAAAATTTTCTTTTCGGAAAATCTTTTTTTTTTAAAAGAAAATTTAAAAATGTCACGCTTTTTAATATAGCAATAGCCTGTATTATGTATAGGCCGATGTTCCAATGACATTAAATTACAATTTAAATATGGTTAAAAGAATGCGAATGGGGCGCGTTTCATTTCGTTTTTCTTAGTCCATTATCATTACCAATAATGTTGAAATCAATAAATTTTAAAATAATTTAAATTACAAATGCCATGGTAACAAAAAACAAAAAAAAAATATAATAGCAATAATAATAATCAGAAACTTAACATACCAATCAAATTGTAATGAAAATGGGAAAATTGCGCTTTGCTTTGTCGTTGCATTAAAAAATGGATAGAAAAATAAATGGCGCAAAAATATTTACGCAGTCGGAAAATTATTTTTAAGCAAGATAGAAAATTTTTTTGTGAATCGTTGGTATTAGATTTTCAATTAATTTTTTTGCTTTTTGTTTTTTTTTTTTAAGATTTGAATTATAATTTGGAAATAATATAACAAGTCATCGTTTGTAATACACTAGCTTTAAATTAAATTGCTCATTGAATCTTATTTAAAACACTCGTTTTGTTTTTAATTAAAAGAAAGTTTTCAAGAAAAGATCTCATAAGAGTGATATGAACTTGAGGGCAAATTTATTAGCATTTTAAATTGTGGCAGTGCACAATAACTGTATAAATTGTATAATAAGGTGGTTAAGTAAAGTAATTGTAATGTTGGTGTAATAATACAGAACTGAGACTGCGGACATAAAATAGTCTTTTTGGTGGATTGTAGTTTTTTTTAAATTAAAAATTACTCAAAATTTTCAAAATGTTACTCATAGATTCTTTTTTAACTTCTGCATTAATTGCAGCACTTGTCCCGTTGTCGATTTTTCATAGTTTCCCGCATTACAAATTAAACAAGAACCTAAAGTATCTATAGAAATAAATAGATGTCCATGATACTCGTTTTTTACTGAGGTATGTGTCAGTCTTCAAATATTTAAAATGTTTTAATAGACTCTAAATGCTCATTGAGGATAATTCATCTACGTAGTGGTTTGATTACAAAATAAACAGCTTAGACACCTCAATAGGATTTCGTTGTGTAAGACTGAAATCGAACCAAAACTAAAAAGGATATAAATAGAAATTTTCCATTGTGTCCATAATTTAAATAAATTAAATAAAATAAAAATATACCAAAAGTAACGCAAAATCAAATGACATTTAATTTTGCTGCAAATGGTTCATAACAACAACTTAGCGCTAGATGATACACCGCTGCGATTCAGCGTAGCGCTACTTCATTCTGAACGTCTATTGCTTAAATTTTTTCGAAGATTTTTTACATAAAAAAAACGAGTACAAAACAAATAATGAGTAACTCCCGACGAAGGAGACAAAAAAGAAGAAGGGAAAACTGGAAAGATGATAAATAGAAGTTATAAATTAAGAAACACGATTTGCTTCTCTTGGAAATACGGAAGGCAAAACTGTTTCTACATTTCAGGCTTCAACAGAGCTTCTATATTTCAGAGTTCTTTTTATCATATAGGCTTCTGACTAGGTAGAAATTCTTAAATTGAACAAGTAAGAAGCATATTAAGATATTGATCGAAGGAACCTAAAGGAATCTATATTGCAAAAGTTTTTTGAATCTGAAATTCCTATGGCCTTCGTAGAAATTAAAAAACATTTACAAAATTTAATCGAATTTTACTCGAATCTATGTTGACCCTCGTAAATAAAACATACTCAAAAGCATGATAGTGTTACAAAAGATTTAAAAAAATTATTAAGGTGCTCAGATAGTTTTCAACTACATTGTATTTCATTTTTATTATGTGCGTGAACATTATCATTATTGAAAATGAAACAAAGTACTCGTATATTTTCAAATAGTACTTGTTTTGAATGGAAATCTTTCGTTAGTTTAAGAATGCAAAAAAGGAAAAATAATTCCTATTAATGAGGAACTTTCACGTTGCAATTCGCAATTCTTACATTTCAATATCTTTTTTCTTGAAGTTTTCTTTTTCTTTAAATTGAATTTTAGTTATTTTGCTATTTTGGTTAGTTATGAGTTCACAGAATTTCATAGATAGGTAAGGTACCTATATAGCAAAATCTGCTTAAATGTTTTTATATGCTATGCATAATTTTGATTCCAATGAATGAACGATTTTTAATATGGTATGAAATGGTAGAGATTAATGTTAGAATTCTTAATAGATTTGAACTTTTGAACTTGCAGTAAATATTTAGTTAAAAATAAGAAAAAAAAAAAAAAATAAAAGTAGGTGAAATTCGTAATGTCCTTTTATTGAAATTATGTCAAAAATTTCTCTCAGAAAATATAAGATTGGGAATACCCTAAATATATGCATCGAGCGTATGTGAATAGAATTCATGAATAAAAATGCATTTTCATTGTGAAAATTGGGTCAAATTAGAAAATAAAATTATAATTAGAGAAATTGGATTTTAAAATATCCAGGAAAAAATAATAAAATTCTATTTATAATATTAAATGGACACATGAAGGGTTATAATGGAATCAAGTTTAATACGATGCGATTTTTAATAATGAACATTTAAAATAATTAATTAATTACTTTTAATTGAATTTTTAAATTCAAGGAAATTTTAACTATGCACTTGTTGATGTCTCATATGATGTTGGAAAGTTACTTAACAATTGTTTTATTGGCAAATTTATCTTCACATTTCTCATAGGCATATTTGTCTTCACAAGCCGAACTGGTTATAGCATCTTGTCTTACACAATTCTTCGAAAATTGCGTACTATATGCTTCCATGCTGAAATCGGTATTACTATCTTTAGTGTAGACCCATTATAACCGAGAAAATCAATGAAATTCAGAAAAATTGCAGAGTAAAATAATTGAAGTGATATCACATTGGGAAGGAATATTAATTGGAAATATATCATTTTAATATTAAAAATAAAAAATGTGGAAAATAGCCGAAGGCCAAAAAAAAGAACTTCAAAACAGCTATAAAGTAAACCAATTTTGAGATAATTTTGCTTAAAAGCGTCGAGTCTGCAGAGGTTGCTGTTTGAGCTTCAAATATTATCCACTGCATTTGCTGTATCTATATTCTTGATTCTGCTTTAACTAAATATTAAAACCAACTTCGTTTCCTGTCAGAATCCTCTACCTACTACGTTTTCCTTCCGAATGTTCTATTTTAATACAATAATTAATATTGAAAAGCAAAATGACCAACATTATATCAGTTAAGTCATTTTTTTTAAGGGCACGAGGTAGAATTACCTTTATAAACATAAATTTTAAATGGCCAACAATTTTTGTTGTAATTTTCCAGGAAAATACTGCCTCATTTCTAGGAATGTACTGCCCACATCATTATTCATCCTTTATGGATTTTTTTTTTTTTATAACATGAAAAATTTTATTTTTATTAATTTTCCCGGAAACAATTAAATTTTCCTTTTCAATTAATGAAATTTTTCTTCTTTCAAAATGAAAAAGATTAAAATAAAAGTAAAATAAAAACACTTAATTATATTGGGACCACACTGGTATGAATTGAAATGAAAAATAAAAAAAAAATAATCAAATTAATTTTTTTTATTCCAGAATTTGAGAAAATAAAGAAAGAAAATCGCCGTAACAATATTTGGTATTTCATTATTTAAATTGAAATTGAAATTGATTTTGAATTGTTAACTGCTAATTTTAATAATAATGGTTATTATATTATTAAAAGTTGATACAGCAGTTTTTTTACTTATCTGGAACTTGAACTTTTCCCTCAAATGCTTTTGTAAATACCAATCAATTATTGAACAAGTATGGTTGAGTTGATTTCAAATGTACACGAGTTTTAAAAGAGAAAATAAATTTGCTGAAGTAAACTAAAAAAAAGATCTAATTTAGGATATTCTATTTTGATGTTATAGATACTGATGTTTTCAATTCTAGGTTTGTAATTCGGATGATGATATGTAATTTGAACTTATGCTTTGCATAAAGGCTTTTCTTTTTCTTTTGTTGCCTATCCGTAATTGGATGTCAGCGGTCATATGATATTGGCAACGATATCTTGAAAGATGTTTCGGTCCGTTGCTAAATAGATTAAAACGCCACTGCGTCTGTCCAGTTTTAAATGTTACGCAAGCATGTTAATGGTTTCCTTCCTATACTTCTTTTTATTTCAATTTTTCCTTGAACTAAAAACTGACTTAGTTTGTTTATGTTGATCAAACCGATTTTAGGAAGTTTCTTTGCCCTTAGAAGTAGTTCTCTTTCTGTATTGGCTCTACGTAGAAATTCTTCGTTCGTAATGTGATCTATCCATAATTTTTAAGTATTTTCCTGGTAGATACACATTTCCAAAGCTTCGAGTTTTGGGCAATTTTAAGCTTGAGCAGTCAATACTAATCTATAGATGAAAAAAATTTGGTAAAGTGCGAATGCACCCTCTGGGGCTACAACATTTTAAGTTAAAATTAAATTTTAAACCCAGATTTTGTACATATTTGTAGCTTCGGTAATTTTGGTTCCCCATAATTCCCCATCCATTCCCTTTGTGTTAACTCGCATTAGAAAATAATTGAATTACCCTTTGTGTACTATTTTTCTGAAGCATAAGCATTTTTTAATTGGAAAAAATTAAAGAACTGAAAAGTGAAGACTAAGAAGTTTGTTTTACAATCACTTTGTACTTTACTTATTAAAGATTTGAATCCTTTGAAAATAAAATTTTTATTTGCTCCTGATTCTCTCATTACAATATGCTTCCAATAGTTTTTCTAAGGTATCCATAATATTAAAATATTACTTTATTTAGAAAAAAAAAATACCGTTAAAGATATTAAAAAGGCGGTAAAAAATGCGGGATAAAAAAAAAATTAATAATAAATTAAATTAAAATGAAGTGAAGTGAGACGATATAAAAAATTGAAATGGTTTGGTAATTGAAATTATGCAGAACCAATAATTTTGCATTTAATTTTATTTCTTTGTTTACAAAAGATGGTAAATAAAATTTGCTTAAGCAATAATTTAGTAATTTGATGCTTATACAATAAAAGAAAATTTAGATTGAAAAAAGTTTCAACTATAGCATGTTTTTAAAACTAACTAAAAAGCATAAAATATTTTTCTAGCAGAATATCCTTAAAACATATTAGTGAACCCTCTCCCACATTAGATACACTTCAACTTTCGTATAAAACAGTATTCACTTTTTTGCATGTTCCACTATCTTTTACCAGTTTCTTCAAAACCAGTAGTATGTTAAAGAACATCAGAATATTAAAAACGCAGGAATAAATCCAAGATCGGTTGAGATTTTGACGAATTATAAGAACTTGACATTCCCGAAACCCCCAAAATCTGTGGATCCGATGATACTAGAGCTTCTTTTCATGGGTACTTACCTCTATTCTATGTACAAAATTTCAACTCATTCAACGGTTAGAAATCGAGATTTTTCGGAAAGTCTGGTGTTTTTGTATTGAAACCTCTTGATGCCGTGATCCGACTTGGCCTATCTACGAACTTAAATTGACAATTGACGAAGAAAGCATTAATACCAAAAAAAAAAAAATTTCATGGAAATCGGTGGAAATTTGCACGAGTTATCATGTTCAACACCACACATACAAGCATATATACACAAACAATACACAAACAAAAAAAATGTTTGGATATGTGCGTTTCCGAAAAAATGCAACAACATTTGCTAGGACAGAAGAAATTAATTTTTTCCGACCGAGGAACTTATAACCTGTTCTTCTATAGTCTAAAATGAATAATAAACTTTAACTCAGGCTTTAGGAATTATAAGATTCGGATTAATCTCCGTTTCTATAAAGAAATCCAATTGTTTTCAATTTATGTGGCAATCTTAGATTCAAATTTCTAAGCATTATTTAAAGCCCAATAAGATTGCTGATGCGAAAATATAAAGTTTATATCAGTTTATTTAAGTTCTTATCTAGTTTCATGCGACATATTGATTTAATTTTCAATTTTAAAGATTTTATACAACATGTTCTGCCATTTCTGCCAAATTTAATTTAAACTTGAATTTTTATTTAAAAAAAAAATTTAATATAAATAAATATAAATCAAATCATAATAATTATTTTACAATTTTTTAAGAGTAAAATTCAAACAAATTTACTGAAAACCATAATCGTATTATGAAAAATTTTATAATTACACTGGTTTAAAAAAAAATAAAATAAAAACTTTTTTAATTGTACCTAAAGCAAAAAAAAAAACTTTTATTTTTTTTTTTAACCCTCTGCCATCTGTTATGAAAATTCCAAAACAAAAAATTTATGAAAAATAATGAAGTAAAAATACCTGTTAAATTCTTACAGAGAAAGCTTAAGTTTTACCCTTAAGTTTTTTTTCTTTTTTTTTTAACAACAAGAAAAAATTTTCCCTAATTTTTTTTTTCTTCAACGACTTTCTCTCTCTTTCTTTTTTTTTAGACTTTTTTCTAGTATGTATTTGTACATTCAAATTATATTCATCCCAACTCCCTCTATTTTCAAAATGTCACTTGGCAATAAAGAAACTTTAATTAACAAAGTTTTTAATTACGCGAAAAATCCCGTTCAAAAAGTATATGTATATTGTACATATATACATGAGTTTTTTCTGCATTCTTGCAATTATTTGCAGAAAAAAAAGAAAAACATTCTCTTCCTCTCTTTCACTCTTTTTTATGCTCATAATATTATTGTAAAATAATCTTTTTAAAAAATATTTCATAATTTTATTTTTAAGCCTCAATTGCATGCGACAAAAAATTAGAGTCTTGGGAATTCTGTCTAAAATGATTCGTTTAGAATATAGAATCTTCAGTTTTGGGTAAAGTATTCCTATTTGGATTAAAAATTCAATTGTAGTGATGATAAACAAATGTTAATATTGAATTGGATTTAAATGTCAGTGATATAAAGAAATATCTTAAGTAATGGATACAATGAGCGTAGTCATGACGCAGCATCAAAGTTTGAAAATGTCAAAAAACGTAACTATAAAATCTTACACGTTGAAAACGTTCAAGTGGCATTTAATGTAAACAAATTAAGTAAATTGACATAATTAATTTTTCAATCAGCGAACTGAAAGTGAAATAAAAATTTAATTGTGTGCATTTGTATTGTTTCCCATATGTTTAACTTTTGAAGTAGTATTTCAACGTTGTTTGCTACGTTGACTGTGCTGAGCAGGCAAGATATTGAAACTTATTAAATTCTGAAGTTCTCTACAATTTTATTTTATTGGGATCGTCTACAATTCATGTTCTTAGCTCATTAAGGTGATTTTAATAAAAACTAACTCGCAGAGTTTCAACTTTCATTAAAATTTGGAATTGACTTGCCCAACTCTATATTACTTCATAAAATTGACTTCCTCAAATCTTAATAAGATTTAATTCTACGATATTATAAAAATTAAAGATCTAAATTTTCCTACACTTTCTAGTACAAAATTTTTTTTTAAATAGATCTTCCATCATTATTTGAAAAACGATGCCACAGTAAAAATATAATACTGTTGTCTTAACTATTCTACACTATGCGAAAAGATAGTAACCAAGTTTTTTGTATAAAATTTTTGATCAAAAATTTGTTAACAAGTGGAAAATGTACAAAAAAAATTAAAAAAAAAATTTTTTAACAAAAGTTCAGAAAAACTATGAAAAAATTTTAACTGCATTTTTTGTCTTAAAAAAAACATAATAATAATAATGAATACAAAGTTGTCAAGGAAGTTTCTTTAAAGGGTAACAGAAGAAAAAAAAAAAGTTTTAATGCAAGAGCAAAACTTTTATAAGAGGGTACCTAACTATGGAACAGATCCTTCAAACCATAATTATATAAAAAATATATATATATATTAAATTTTTCCTTTAAGTTTTTATAAGAATTTTTCTTTTCGTATACTGTATCCTGTCTCCCACTGCCTTCACTATTAATATAGATAAGCGGTTATGAACGCAATATGTTCTCATAGATTTTCTTGCACATTTCCAAAAAAAAAAAAAACAAAGTTGCACTGTATTGACTTTGTTTAAGCACTTTTCGTTACTTCTAATTATTTTAAACAATTTTTTATTTTTTAAAAATTTATTGTAAGAGAAAAGTAATTCTTTAAATTTAGTTTGAAGTAAAAGTCCATGCCTTTTAATAAGGGGTGCGTTTAAAAAACAATAATTTTCGGGTAGTTTTATATTTTGCAACTCAATTAAGGGGCCTAATCGATTTCTTTTGTTTTGGGTTCATTAGTTACAAAGAAGAATGTGAGAAAAATAATAGGCCTATTAATTTGAGTACGAAAAGTCCTCAAAAATTCTAATACAGGTACATGTTTCTGCACCACAGTAGATGTATTTTGATTCTAACGGTGCATTTAAGTGGGATCTGCGATAAGTGATAAGAACATTGAAAAGAGCATAGTATATAGAAAATAATATACATAATTTTAATAGAGGTGTTTATATTGGATAATCGCTTTGATCAACGATAAACAATATATAATATTCTTAACTATGGTCTTATCGACGCTCGTATCACTTATCGCACCTCCAATTTAAATGCACCTTTCACAATATATAATTTTCTGAACTATGCTCTTATCATTTATCGCAGCTCCAATATAAGTTCACCCTAAGGCTTAACTACCGCATTTTGACAAGTTGAATGAAAGTAAAGGAATCACGTACGAGAATAAAATTTAAACGCCTTAAGATGAACCTAAATAGACACTGATTTGAGACGGATTTGTACTCAATTACCTCAAACTTTGCTTATCACCAATAAAATATTAATATAATTACGTAGAAGATGATTTTGATTAATTAAAGTAATTGTTCTGTTAAAAGTAACGAAAACTTAGTGTAAGTACCTTTCATAAAACTTTTATTTAGAGTTTTTTTATAAAGCCTCTATTTAACGTAACTCTAAACTTAATTCATTTAGAATGGACTTGGGAATTTAGAGTCTATAGAACTAACAAACTATTGTTAGTTTATGGTAAATACATAATTAGATTGCATATTGTTAGACTTTAATTAACAGAAGAATTGAGGATTGTAATTATTGCCTCAGTTAACTGGGATAAATTAAATTAAATCGAAGAAAAAAAAAACAAATTAATATAAATTTAAAATTACTTTAAAAATAAAAGTTATATACATATGTACATGTTATATTATTATTATATGAGATATATAAAACATGTCTAGATACGAAATTAAATGTATTCAGATCTCTTTTATCGATTACTTTTCTTTTCTTTTCATCAGATTTAGCTTTAGTGTGTGAGAAATATCAATTGGGTCCAATATTTAAATGGAACCATTTCATATTATTTTTGATTTTTTTTTCTTTTATTTTTTTTTTGCAATATATATTTCGCATAAATAAAATATCACGAGTTCCTGTCATAACTTGGGTTTTAAGATTTATAGCTTAATATTCGGTTCTGGTCTGTTTTTTTTTCTAAAGTTTGCATTTTATTTTCTCTTTTTTTTATGTGGTATTGAATATTTATTTTAAATTTTTTTGATTTTGAATATGAACGCGTTTTATTACTCTAACCTTGAATGCGTTCAGAAAACCACAAACAAAAAATAAACAGCAAAAAACAAAAAAAAATAAATAATCTAAACTGCGATATAAAATACAAAATTATTCGATGTTTTTTTTTTTGATTATTTCTATTATTATTATTTTGTATTTCAAACTGAATTAACGAATTAACTGAATCGAAAAGGAATTTACCACACTCTCTGGATATGGAATTGTAAGGTTATGTTTTATTCCCTATATAACAATGAATCTTTTTGGTTGCTTTAGAATTGGGGAAGTGAAATAAAGTCGAATTGATTTTATTACAAAAACTTAGAAAACTTAGATTCGCATTACCTTTTCTGTGGTTTGGAATCTCGGTCTCATTATATTATATAGGAGTCCACCCTTCCCCTGGTCCAATTTAGCCAAATCTCGAAGCCGTTCATTTTTTTGGCAAAAAAAGTATTCACACCAAATTTCATTAATTCGGTTGAGATTTTAACGAGTAATTAGAATTTGACATTCCCCAAACTCCTGGAAGCTCTTGACTCCATGGTACTAGAATAAATTTATGATAGATACTCTTCATAGGTACTCACCAATGTACCGAATTTGAGCTCATTCCGACGGTTAGAACACTAGAATTCCCGAAAAGTTTGATGTTTTTGTATAGGAGCCTCTAGATCCCGTGGTCCGATTTAGACCATCTACGAACTTAACCATACTTTTGACCAATAAACTATTTATACCAAGTTGAAATATACGCGAGTCATCGTATTAACAGACACACCCAAACGAACACACCAAAAAAATTTGGGATCTACTCATTTCCAAAAAAAATGGAACAACTTTGGTCAGGGCGGAACAAATTATATTTTCTTAGAGTTTTTACCGATGAACTTAAAAAAAGTCAAATTAACCATTCCATCATATTTCTAATAAACATCGTCCAAAAATAAAGTCGCATGCAAAAATACTAATCAAAGTCAATTTCAATACCTGGGAAAACCCCTCTAAACTTATTGTTGGAACTGTAGTTTTTCAAACAACGGTATGACATCCTTCTACTGATTCTTTTGAAAAATACATTTTAAATAACAAATAATTTGAAATATCAGGGCTACCGTCCCTCAAAACTCTCCTGAGTTTATTGTTTAAATCCTGATTTAGAATTCAAATCGTATATAATATTAATAAACTTGCATATTCAAATGTGTAAATTTTCCGGAAAAAGGGGTTGAATATTGCGAATTTAATAACCAAACCACAAAATCTCGACTGGTTTAAGATATTCTGGTTTGGAAGAGTTGGGTACAAAATAAGAGTATACCCCTTTTCCAGAATATTTACATACCTATCTGATTGTGTGCTATTGTAAATTAACAAGAATCTTAAAGTTGAACTCAAAATTGGAGTATTCCTTTTTTTCACGAATATTTATACAAATGTTGTAATTAGCAGGGATATAGAAGTTGGATTTAAAATGAGTTTCCCTTTTAATGTGTAATTTATTTTTTTAATTATTTTTTTGGCCAGCTCAGCTTTATTAGTTTTTTTTGCATTCGACTTTATTTTTCGCTAATTTTTATTGAAATTAAGGTTAAATGGTTTACGATTTTACTTCTTTCGACTTTATTTCGAACTTCTATTAGAATCGAACAGAAAAAATCGAAGAGAATAATCAAAATCAAAATAAAAATTTGCGGCATATCGTTAATATATTGAAATTGAACTATTAATATCCTTTCGATTTCATCGATTTTGTTTTTGTTGTTTTTGTTTTTTTTTTTGTGGTGTTCCTGGACGTCTAAAAGAATTGAAAATAAAAATGTGAAAGAAAGAGATAAAAAATAAATTTGTTACTCTTTTGTTATTTAAGGTTTTTTTTTTTTGATTTTGATAGTTTTGTTTTTGTTTTTTTTTTATATTTTTTAAATGAATTTTTATTTTGTTGTCAATTTGCTGCGCTAAACGATTCGAGTTCATTAAAAATACCTAAGGGAGGCCAACCAAATCAAATTTTATGAAATTGAAAAAAAAATAAGAAAAAATATTGAACGCAAATTGGAATAATAAAAAAACCAAAAAAAATAAAAAATAAATCATAAAAAAAGAAGAATAAAAACATTTAAAATTTATATTTGAATATATTAATATGTAATTATATGAAATATGCCAGAACAGAATTTTAAAGTTATAGTGCATTTTATTACATTAGTTTTGAATATTGAAGCATATTTTCAGCTTAGAACTTTGTAATATAATATAAAAATACAAAAAATGAGAATTTTATGATGTTATTAATAACTTTTAATAATGTATTCAGAATAGTTATTAAATTAATATTTTAATATGTAAAATTAATATGCAGAAATTAGTAAAATACTAAAAGGTATACAGATTGGGTATAAAATTTAGACAGAACTTAATTGTTAGTTTGTGCATATTTTTAAAGAATTTCCCAAAAAAATCTTATCACTTTGTATGTGGTAGGGGACTGTTTATAAATAAATAAATAAATAAATCAATAAAATACTTTTTAAATTAGATGCTGCATCGAACAATATTAGGATCTGTTTACTATTTTAACTTCAATGAATTGTCTTTTTCAGCAATAAACTTCCGAAAGGGGTTCAGATCTTATATGCTTCAAGATCTTAGAAGCTTAGATGACATCATAAATGCTTCAAGACATTCTTGTTCAATTTTTCCATCATTATTAAGCATTCTTGTTGATACTTATCACTTTGTATTGTATGTATACGCATGTATTTTGTATAAATAACAGTTTTTGTAACAAATAAGCGACTACAGGTGGCAAACATTAAATATTTTCTTCCGAGCCTTGAGAAATGTTCAAACTATGTTCTAAAAATTTTAAAAGCTGATTTATTTGTATGGAAATTGAAGCGAAGTATTTTGAGGGTTAAAACTCTCATCGAAATTTAAATGTTTTTATATTAATAATTAGTGTTTAAGGCTGATGTTTTAAATGGTCACATTGGGCAGCTCGTAAAGCTCGTCAATGAATTCAGTCAACTGCTTCCTCACATTAGAGGTGGAAGAATTTGAGTTTATTGGATAAAACGGCTGGGTGGCACAGTGGTTGAGTGCCAACCTTTCATACGGAAAGGCCCGTGTTCGAATTCTAGTGAAAGTGGAAAAACCTTTTCTGGTTTTGATTTGACTCAGCTACCATTCGCCATTGGGTTCAAATCAATGGCTTAATCAATAATTAATAATTATATAAAGGTATAAACAATAAACATATA